>CM060687.1:7518037-8239704 GCA_030686995.1 Artemisia argyi
GTGCAGGGCATAACGTTCTCTATTATTTTTTTTTGCAGGGCCTTACATGTAAGTTTCCTTGCTGCACTTCTCTTTTTCCTGTTTAATGGCTTCCTTTCAAATTATCTCTCATATAATCATCAGGTCACAAGTTAAATCGTTCATTGTTTCAAATCTTGTTTATTTATATAATCTTCTTATAGACTTGGAATAAATAGCTGAAATAGAGTCATTGAAGTTACATAATTGAGAAAAATCTGATAAATAGCATAACTAACTGACATCTCTTGTGAGATTGTGAGTTCCGATGCCACATTATTTGCATCATGGTTTATGTTATATATACATAATGTGTTACTACCTTTAGGTAATGAACGGTTTAGTATTCTAGGTTGTAGCTAGCTATTGGACACAGCAGTTCCTAGATTAGTGAAAGTGTATTTCATCTCTTTTTGCCGGTGAAAAAAGTGCTAGTTTTTTTTATTGTCTTTGAAACCGGTTTTTTGTAATCATCTACGTGTCAATTACTTTATAGAAGTAAATAAGAATAATAGATGAACTTACATTTCATGTTCTGAACTGCAACGACTTTCCTGATCACTTGCAACTTTAGCACATAACAATTGACTGTTGCGGCACTTTTTGAATAACTCAAAATGAATATATTTGTCATGCGTGAAATTTGGTATGTTTTGACTTTATTGATTTTGCATTCTCATGCCTGTTACCGGATGTCAATGGCCTGATATGTAGCATGTGGTTTCTTCAGAAGCTTGGTCATGAAGGTACATGTAATAATCTTTATGTGATATTTACATTGTTGTTAAACTATAAAAGAATAATGTTAATTAACCACTTCAATTGTGTTTGTAGGTCTAAGCAATATGTTGATGGCTTATGAGGATAAATCTGCCTATGCTCTGTGTGTATTTTCTCTTGCTATTGGGCCAAATCATGAACCCATTACATTTGAGGGAAAGACACCGGTATGCTTTATATTATTCACTTTGTTTCGTATGATATTAAAACTGATCTTTTGTAGTAAAAAATGTGATTTACATGACGTTTGAATGAATGTACTAGGTTTTGATTAATTGGTATATCGAATAATTTTATACACAATGTACCCTTTCAGGGGAAGATCGATCCAGTCTTCCAACTTGATGGTTATGAACTTATGATCAAACGTTAGCCCATCTCTGTTTCTATAGGATCATCTCCATAATAAGTGGCAATTTCGACCAATTTAGTTATAAACGGCTCTTGCAATTTTCATATATTTTAACCAGATCATGTGGTTCAAAGCAAGTTTATCTAAAAGAGAAAAACATCAAATGGGTCGAATAACAGGTTGAAAGTCACGTCAAGTCTATCTTTTAAGAACCCATTTGACATTGTTATGATCCACCTGTTTGAACCTGAATCAGATTTGACATTGTTATGACCCAAACCCATTTTGATCCATTTCAACCCGACCCATTTTGACTCGCCATCTTCCTTGCACCTTTCATATCATCGACATCACATGCTTGCAATAAAATCAAACTAATTATCATTTCTGTTGTTATAGTTATGCTGAAATGGCCAAAGAAGAAAAGGACAAGATTTCTCATCGTGGAATAGCTCTTGCACTGGTAAAATCTCACTTTTCTGAAGCTGGTTATGTATTCGATACATAAGATAGAATATTAATTCTATTGTCGTATACCTCTTTAATTCATACTGCACTTTTAAACAAGGTATCTTAGATGGGAGGTATCCACTTTTTATTTTGGGTTAAAAAACCGATTAATGCAAATCTGGGATCATTTTGTTAAAGGATGCAAAAGCTAAAGTTTGTGACTGATCTTTGACCACTTTGACAATGGTAGTACTCTAAATGTGAATCTACATGATAAACCAACCACGATCGATAGAAAATGACAATGTGATGACCGTAAAAAAGTGTAGTTTACGTTGTCTTCTTCGTTAATCAAATTGGTTTAATGTAACGTATGAGTGAATATACCGTGGCGCTCCTGCATAGTCGAGCAAGACCCATAGTCCTCATCTTTATGATGTTGCATAAGTGTACTTCCTTTGTTGTTGCTTAATATAAGTGTTCATATAGCATATAGGAGAACGTTTGTTACTGTTTACAGCTAGAAATGTAGGTGAACAGGACTCAAAACTCTGTGGGTTTGGTGAATCTTTTGGTTGGGCTCGTGAGGGTCACGCATCTATCCGTTCTGGATAATTCTGGTGACATATGTTCGTTAGTACCTTGTGATTGATTGACTTTTACATTGATAGAAGACCGACACACTGACACATATATCCATTTTAGATAATTCTGGTGACACACATCCACACATCCATTGGTACCTTGTAATATAGAAATGAACATCAAAAGCGAAATCAAAATGGCATTGTACCTATAGTTGGGGTTACGTAAGTATATCAATTATAGACAAAAACAATGAGGAGGACTATAAACAACTGTAAGTTTGTAACCCTCCACGATCGAAATGGTGGCAACGCGAGTGCTGTGGACAATTTTTCTGCACGTTCCAACTTGTACTCTAGCAAATGTCTACTTTCTACAGACTAATTTTTAGCTTGGTTATGTTACTTTGAGTTTGTTCCTTAACATACAAATAGAGCCGAGCTATTGTTTATGAGGAATAAAAGAAGAAAACACGAAGGGTGTCAAAATGTAAATTATGCATTTTATATACTCAAATCGCAAATAGTGATGTCTACATTCAAAATGCACGCATATAAAAACACCGTTCGTTAATAAAACATCATATTTACTTTTAAAGCTAATATAGTTAGAAGAAAAACTTGTAATTCACTAGTAAATACTTGTTTTGACTTTTGAATGAAACCAAAATACAACGATAAAAATCTAATTAGTGAGCAAGCATTAAATTGTATAAAAAAGTGATGACAATCTATTAATACAATGATAAAAATATAATTAGTGAGCAAGCAATAAATTGTATAAAAATGAATGATGACAATCTATTAATACAATGATAAAAATATAATTAGTGAGCAAGCAATAAATTACTATATATATTATAGCACATGTAATACGACGTCGCTTATTAGCATGGGCCCCGTTCTTTTTTTCGTAGCCTGCTGCCTGGCCCGTTTCATGCTTTTGGCCCACTTGATGAAACATTAATTATACACATGGTTAAGGTTCTTAGACGATAATATATATAGTAAATATATATAGTAATGTAGTAAATATATATAGTAATGTACGAGTATTGCCTATGTGTCAGCCATCTAATGCTGCTTTACCCTTTTTTGTGGCCACGATTTCTCATTGTCACCAAATCCAATGTTGAAGCTTCTGGACAAATTATTCATGCTAATACATTGCATTTAGACCATTCTCAAAAACTTTAAGCAGTACAAACTCATAGATACAGAGTCACATAATCAACAAAATATACCATCCCAGTCTGCTCAAGAACAACATCACTGCAAAAGGTACGTCCCTTATTTACAAGTTTCTACTATTATTTTGCATGCTTTGCTTTCTTCCCTTGCTGCTGTTGGTTTGCACTTTCTTATAGTTTATATGCTATATCATAGTACTCATGCATATGCATTTTAAATAAGCCTACTGAATAAATCCTTGGTTAATGTCCTCTGTTACATAAACCCTTCTTTATATACATAACCACGTCACGCATATGCATTTTAACTAAGCCTACTGAATAAATCGTTTATATAACCACGTCGCACTTTAAGCTATGAAAACTAAGTGAAAAGCAGTTCGTCGTACCGGGTCTTTTGGTAATTCGGATTCTTTCGGTCTATGCCCGGATGTTTGCCATATGCCTTCTGGTCCTGCACCATTGAAAAGAAAGGCGCCATTATCTGAAGGAATTGGTGTTGTATCATCATCATCATCTAATACCGCCAAGAAGATGTGCACAGAAGTAAATAATCACCAGAACCTTTTTGGTCCTGCACCATCGAAAAGAAAGGCGCCGTTGTCTGAAGAAACTGGTATTACATCAGTATCATCTAACATCAGCAAGAAGATGTGCACAGAAGTAAACAATTATCATATGCCTTCTGGTTCAGCACCATTGAAAAGAAAGCCGCCGTTGTCTCAAGAAATTGGTGTTACATCATCATCGTGTAACATTAGCAGCAACATGTGCACACAGGTAAATAAGCTATTTAGCGAGTCTGCAAAAGGAAACTCACAGTTAAAAGAACCTTGCAAAAATAGTCGGTGTTCTCAGCAAGAATGTCATCCTGAGCTAACTGTCCCATCATTCTCCTATAAATGTAAGCTTTTTATAATTATTTTATATATACTTCTATTAACTTATCTGTAAATAGTTTCAGTATTTGCGTCTGTTTTTGTATTGCAGCTACCGATTGTGTCCGAGCAGCTAATATGCCACAACATGAACATGGCAAAACACCATGCCACTGTTCTACTGGTGGCAATGAATATATCCAGAGGCACAATGTAAAAGCAACTTCTAATACTCAAGGTTCCAAACTTTTCTTCAATTTTATTTTAACTTTTCAGTTTAACCTATGGTTAAAGATACTTCAATTTACCATATTGTTATACATGTTTCCTTTGCAGATACGCAGCCTTCTTCAGCTGACATAAACCAACGTTCAGGTGGAAAGAGGAAAAAATTCCAGCGTATTACTGCAAAAACTCCACCTACAAGCAGCGACAGCAATTTTAATAAAACACAGAGATTTACACAAGGTATGGCTACAAAATACACATGTAAAAAATACAGATTTAAACTTCTTACCATAGTTACAAGGAATGACTATTGTAATGCAGGTGATTCGCCTAATCTACGTACATCAAATAATATTTTTCGCGGGAATAATAATCAGCGCAGGCGTTTGAGACAAGGTTTGATCAATGATTATTACATATATTATCCTTTGATTCTGCACACCAAATTTTTCTTTCAATATATAAATAATACTTTATTTTTTGTTTCCTCATTCAAGGACCTCCACCTGCGTATATTTCTATGGGGAAACGCGACCGAGTCTGCAAGCACTGCAAAGCTCTCTTTTGGTATGATGAACGTATAAAGTATAAGAGCCGATCTTCTCCAGAATACCACAGATGCTGTAACAATGGAAAGGTTGTGTTGCCTGCTAATCAGCCATGCCCAGATTACATCAAGCAACTTTTCGAAGACAGACATTTCATAGAAAATGTGCGTGCTTATAATCAAATGTTCGCCATGACGTCGTTAGGCGCAGAAATTGACCAATCAATTAACAGGGGAAAAGGTCCATACGTATTCAAAGTCTCTGGAAGGATTTACCACTGGATTGGAAGCATGTGTCCCCCAACGAACAAAGAACCTAAGTTTTTGCAGCTCTATATCTATGATACGGCGAATGAAGTTGATAATCGGTTACGGAACTTCAAAAATAGTGATAAAAGATTGAGGCGTGATATTGTTCAAAATCTGATACATGTTCTTGATGAACATAACCGGTTGGTTAAACTGTTTCGAACTGCACGTGACAAACTAGAAGATGGCAATATCGAAGATTTTAAACTCAGACTCTTTGGTGTTGTTGGTTCGAGGCAGTATGATCTTCCGGCAGGTGACTCTTTGGGTGCAATAGTTTTTGAAGGAGGCCCAGAAATTAAGACAGACTATGATGTCATTATTGAATGTCATGATGGTGAACCGCAGCGAATAGATAAACTAAATCCTCGCTATATGTCACTCCACTTTCCACTACTTTTTATTCATGGTGAGGACGGGTACCACCTGGGTCTTAAATTGTTAGACAAGGCAGGCGAACCACCTGAAAACGATAAGCAAATGTCGATGAAAATGTATTACGCATACCAGATCCATGAAAGGCTTCACCAATATAATTTGATAACAAGAGGTGGCCGTCTTTTTCAAGAATACGTGGTGACTGCATGCTGTAGTATTGAACAGCAAAGACTCGACTACATAAGAAATAAACAAAATGACATAAGAAATGAGTATATGTCGGGTTTGTATGACGCTATCTCACGGGGAGATGTAGACGGTTCAGATGTTGGTACAAGAACCATACTTCCAGCGTCTTTTACCGGAGGTCCACGCTACATGTACAGCCATTATTTAGATGCTCTCGCAATTTGTCGAGTGCATGGCAACCCATCTTTTTTCATTACATTTACATGTAATGTTGGCTGGCCAGAAATTGAGGATGAAATGCAACAATTTCCACAACTCACAGCTGCAGATAGGCCAGACATAGTCGATCGTGTTTTTGAAAGAAAGTTACATGATTTGGTTACTTTTTTACGTGAACACAAGCCTTTCGGAAGTGTTGAAGCAGGTAATGTGAATTACATATACTAGCATATTTTATAAAAAATTCCCTCTGTTCAAAATACTTAAGTAAACATTTTCTTTTACAGTTTTATATACCGTAGAATTTCAGAAGCGCGGTTTACCACACTGTCATTTCTTGCTATGGCTAAAAGAAGGTTCTCGGATCCACAGAAATGAAGACATAGATAGATATGTATCCGCTGAACTACCCAACCCAACAACTGATCCAGAAGGTCATCGGGTTATTTCAGAATTTATGCTGCATGGTCCGTGTGGTTTAGCAAATAAATATGCACCTTGCATGAAAGAGTCTGACGAATGCACAAAAGGTTTTCCTAAACCATATTGTGAAGAGACTTTTATTGACAAAAAAGGGTTCGTCCATTACCGTAGAAGAGATACACAGATAAAGGCATTGAAACAAAATTGGGAGCTTGACAACAGTTACGTTGTACCATATAATCAAGTACTCTCTATGCGATTCTATGCTCACATAAATGTAGAGTATTGTGAATCGACGATGCTGATAAAATACCTTTTCAAGTATATTTCAAAGGGCACCGACAGGACTATTGCACGAGTTACCAAGACAATAGGCGAAGGAGAATCGACCAGTACAAATGCAAGAATACAAGTCGATGAAATAAAGAACTTTCAAGATGCAAGGTTCATCGGCCCACATGAAGCGTGTTGGAGAATCCTCGGTTTTGATATCCACTGCAGACAACCAGCAGTACAGATACTAGCCGTACACTTAGAAAATATGCAGCGTGTCAGTTTCAGATCAAGGCAACAGTTGCAGGAAATAGTTGAAGACGAGCGTAACAAGAGAACAACATTAACCGAATGGTTAAGATACAACCGAGAATATGAAGATGGTCATCATTTGACCTACTTAAATTTTCCAAGGGAATTTGCTTGGTATCACAATGACAAGACCTGGGCAAGGAGGCGAAATCAAAACAACTCAGCAATTGGAAGGCTCACATATATACATCCTAGCGCAGGAGATTTATTTTATCTACGCATGTTGCTGTGTCACCAAAAAGGGCGTAAGTCATTCAAGCATATCCGAACAATAGAAGATGAAGTGTATCCTACAAACAGAAGTGCATGTGAGGCCATGGGGTTACTAGGGAATGATCAAGAATGGAATATAGCTTTAGACGAGGCAGCTTTATCAGCAACAGCCAGTCAAATAAGATCACTTTTTTGCCAGATTCTTATCTTTTGCGACGTATCTAACCCCGGCTTATTGTTTCAATCGCATTCAAACGATATGTCTGAAGATATTCCAACAATACTCTCACAAGTGCTTCATATGAAAGATATACACGTCAATGACGATGACTTACAAGCAGGCCTTCTTTATGAGCTAGAAGCAACCCTTAGATTCTATGGAAAATCTCTCAAAGATTTTGCAATAGAATTACCCCCAAGGCATCTGCTAGAAATTCTCCATAATAGAGCGATAATGGAAGAAAGGAATTATGATCCTGAAATGCTGAAAAGAGAAAGCGAAAACTCAATACCTAAGCTCAACACAGAACAAAGGGCAATTTTTGAAAGGGTTCTCCACGCAGTCGACAACCGTAAACAAGAACTCATATTTCTTTACGGCCATGGAGGCACAGGCAAGACCTTTCTTTGGAAAACCCTAATCTATACACTAAGATCGCAAGGAAAAATTGTTTTGGCTGTTGCATCTTCGGGTATTGCTGCTTTATTGCTGCCAGGAGGAAGGACCGCCCATTCGCGTTTCAAATTACCGCTGAAGTTAACTAACGAATCTGTTTGTACTATAAAGAAGAACACACAATTGGCAAATTTGCTCAAGCAAACAGATCTGATTGTTTGGGATGAAGCTCCGATGAACGATCGCAAATGCTTCGAAGCTCTTGATCGCACACTAAAAGATATACTTGACTGTCCTAACGACTTATTTGCAAAGAAACCTATAATTTTAGGTGGAGATTTCAGACAAACAATGCCCGTGAAAAAGAATGCAAGCAGGCAAGAAATAATTGCATCATCTATCACACAATCTTATCTCTGGCCTCACTTCCATGTTGTTTGTTTAAAACAAAACATGAGACTTCAGCAACCATCGACATCTAATCAAAACCGTGAAGTTCTGCGTGAATTCTCCCAATGGTTGCTGGATGTTGGTAATGGTGTAATCGGTGAACCAGATACAAATGATCCACAGAATGTATCTTGGATAAAGATACCGGATTCATATTGTATCCCAGACACTGATGCAGGGCTTCTACAACTTATACATTTCATATACGACGAAGAAACCTTGCAAAGGCCAACAGCAAAGTCGTTGCAAGAAAGAGCTATTGTATGTCCAAAAAACGAAACAGCAGACATGCTAAATACAATGGTTCTTGATATGCTTCAAGGAAACAGTTATACTTTCACTAGCAATGACGCAGCTCTCCCTAAAACTAACGATGGTGGTGCAACAGAACTCTTATATCCTACAGAGTATTTGAATACACTTAAATTCCCAGGATTGCCTCCACACAAGCTTATTCTGAAAATAAATGTCCCAGTAATATTGCTAAGAAATCTTAATTTAGCCGGAGGCATGTGTAACGGTACAAGAATGATAATTACACAGATATTTACGAAGGTTATAGAAGCAAGAATCATTACTGGTACTCGCATGTCCCAGAAAGTCTTCATACCCCGTATTTTGTTGATTGACAGCGATGAAAAGCTGCCATTCGTTTTTAAAAGGAAACAGTTTCCAATAAAGGTTTGTTACGCAATGACGATAAATAAAAGTCAAGGGCAATCGCTAAATAGAATTGGAGTGTATCTACCAGAACCTATATTCGGCCATGGCCAACTCTACGTCGCACTGTCTAGAGCAACATCTCCCGAAGGACTAAAGGTCATGATCAAAAAGCAGCCGGGCAAAGATCCGAATACAACAAAAAATATTGTCTACAAGGATTTCTTGGATCAAGTTGCAGTTGTACAGGTTATCCTAAAAAAATAAAATACTAACGTTTCATATTAGCTAACCAATCATTCTTATTATTGCATTCATTGAACATCATACATGCATAATTGCACTGTCATTTACTCATTACCATATATATTTAGTATCATACATGCATCACTACATTTTTCACTAATTCATTTCCATTATCCATTCCAACTATAGAGGTTTAGTCTCTTTGACCTATAAATATTTACTAATGATTGCATCATTAAATAATGACTACTTTCAATTCATATTGCTATTTTTAAAATTATATGCTTTTATCTATTTCTAAAACAAACAAATTCCCTTCTTATATCTATTACTAAGTAAAAGATAATGTTTAACCAAAATACCATTTCTGCCAACAGACTGATGGCAGGTACCTCTAGCACTACACCTATACCAGAATCTCATGGAAAAGAGCTCATGACTCAGCAACAAGCTACAAATTTAGTAAGTCTAAAACCGACGGACCTTAACCAATGCATCTATATAAAAGTGTATCGCAAATGGACAGTCCTAAACAAAGCATCTGTACCAATCATGCACTGCTGCATTTTACTTGACAAAGAGGTAGAGTTACATATTCAAAGACATTACTATATATAATGCTTAATAATTTCTTATATTTCTTTGTTTAACACAAAAATATATATAGCACTTACTAACACATTTATTATTTTCCTTTTTTTTTCGTAAAGGGCGAAGCAATACAGGCAAATATCAAACCAAGGGAAAAGGACCGTTTCAACATTCTTGAAATCAACAAAGCATACATAATCAGTGGATTTGGATTTCAAGATGCTAAAACATACATGCAGACAGTTCGCCACCCATTGTCATTAGTTATTGGAAGATACACAAATATTGAACAAGTGCCAGATACAGAGTTCCCATCCCACTACTTTAACTTCGTACAATACAGTGAACTCTACTCAAAGGTTGACGCAAAAGAAGGACTGCTAACAGGTATCCAAAATGCATATACATGTATCGAGTACTAGAAAAAAATCATATGACTTACTTTTGCTTTTTGCAGATTACGTAGGCTGTATCCAGTATGTCACCGAACTACTTGAATCAGTTAAAGCTACAAAAGAAACAGTTTTTTGGAGAGATATCAGGATCCAGAATCTTGAGTAACTATACATTAACTGTAATTATCTTTTAAATTTTAACATACCTTCGCCTGATTCTTTTCCTATCTAACAGCGGCCGCAGTGTAAGATTCACTCTCTGGAATGAAAAAGCAAAAAATTTTAGCATGAAAGAATACGAAGAAAGTGAAAAACCAACAACCATAGCAGTTAGCTCATGTGTGGTTAAAACTTATGGCGGTAAGTTATATAGTTTATACTTATCTGTACTACTTTGACATGCATCCATAAACTTTTTTTTGCTGCATAATATAGGCCTTCAGCTTTCGAGTACTGCAGCAACTTACTACTACTTCAATCCTGACATATCTGAAGCAAATGAAATACGATCAGTGTAAGTAATTACCAAACCTTGAAATACGTAAAACAATAATAACAAAGATAATACTAATATTACTTTGTATAATTCCACAGGTACAGCGAATTCCTAGAACCACCAACTATATTAAATGTCCAGTACCAGCGCTGTGCAGACATAGAAGAGGAAAAGAAAAGAAACCGTGTCAAATTATCAGATTTGCTAACAGAAAATCCACAACACCATCAGGTATTTTTCATATCATATATGCTTACGCGACAAACAAAACAAAAATATCTAAAACAAAATACAGTGTTGCAGAATGTGCGGTTCACAGTCTTAGCAACTATTGAAAGCATAAGTGACAAAATGCCATGGTTTTATACTCGATGTCTTACATGCAAATCAAAAGTATCTGAGAGGTTACCGCATGGACATTGTCGCCAAATAGATCCAACAGGCCGCTACGACTACTGGTAAACACAAAAACAAAACAATTAGTAATTATACATGTATATTAAAGACTATTATACATACTAACTATTAGTCTAAATAAATTGCGTAACAGTTACTGCTTCAAGGCATTCATCACTGACGATACTGGAACAATAATGCTCACATGTTTCAGTGATGAGGCTCATTCAATTGTCACAAGTTGCAATGAAATAATCCCGACACTACAAGACATAGATCCATACAAAGTTCCAGCAGAATTGGCTGCATTGCAAGGAAAAACATACATATTCCAACTGCACTTTGGATCAGAAAGTACAAAAGAACGCAGGTTTTTCTTTCTCGACAAAGCATGGGACTCCACACCATTGCTTACAGCAATACCTGATACAGAGAGTACAACTCCTGAGACCAGATCGCCTGTCGAGACCACTGTAGCCAGTCAAACAAAAACACCAACAACTCCTGTAGAAGAAGCCATGCAACTGCCTGAATCTTCTGAATCAAAAGAAGAAAAGAAGCCTGCTTCATCAAGAAGGGCATTGTTTCAAAGTGGCAAATCTGTCGCTGAAGCGCCAGTTACAAAAAAAAGCAAAAAAGATGACCAATAGAAATATCCAGCAGCATACCACAAGGCTTTAGCCTTTATCGGTTTATCTGTGCTAAGACTACGTATGTATTAAATATCTATTAAATAAGTTACCTATGTATGAACCACTTCATCTTACTTTATCTGTATTAGCATTAGCCATGTATGAAAAACTTCCTACTACTTTATGTGTATTAAAAGTTTTTATGTAGTACGATTTTAGACTATGCATCTAACTGTCACCGTTAACATATCCCGAAAATTTAAGTCAGATAACTAAAAAACCATAAAACCATTGTAAAGCATACAACAAACCCAATACTTTTTATTAAAAACTAACAAAAATTACAGACATTAACACAAGTACTAAAGCATAAACCACAAATAACGTAGAACAACAACACTTAAAAATACAACCAGACAAACAAATAATATTTGAAACCACTGACAAGAACTAAAACGGCAGGCCTAATCACGAACATCCATAAGCATCACATGGCGGCGTTTTTCACCTCTGCTAGCACGTGCCAACTCCAAAGCACCAACCAATACTTGCAAAATATCACCATTCATGCCTTGGGCCTTAGCCAAGCATTCCAACCCCACACACGCTGTCGCGTCAAAATGACTAATACACTGCCCTTCGTCAATGAGATCAGTAAGCTTCGAAATTTTTTGGCGCAGCCCATTACACAGATCAGTTATCTTCGTTATCAAGACATCATTTTCACTTTCGTCTTGCGCAAAAACAAACTTGAAACAATCTTTCAGTTCATTAGACCCACACACTTCTTTTAATTCTTCAAAGTTTGGCATAGAAACCATCTTTCTTTCTTTTTTTTTACAGAAACTCTAGCCAAGGAGTATAAGACACAAATGCATTTACCAAATCCTTGGCCACTACTTATATAGAAAAAATTGTAACTAAGCACAGTAAAACAAAGTAACTTTCAATACTGTTTAGTTACTTTCTTTTTCCTGTGCAAACAGAACATGGTATAATAATATTGCCAAAAAAATAGCCTTTTTGGTATCCAAAGAAGTCCAGTGTTTCCTAGCCACAAACTAAATTCAAAGTAAAATTGCATCAGACTGCAACAACAACCTTTTCCCAAAAAAAAATCCAGCCTTTTGCAAAAAACAGAATCCAAAAACAAAAATTGCACTACTCAAAAGCGTATTGCATATAATCCAAGCATAATCACATGATTCCATCCCTTTTTCACAGCCACATGGCAAATAAACATCGCAAACGAAAATAAACATAGAAATTCCCATTAGATACGCAAAGTTCCAGTTTTATTGATATTAACATAAGGAAAGACCAAATTCCAGCTACACTGGAATATTGATACATTCACAACACATAACATACATACATATGGTAGATAACACTACCACAACCAAAAGACTACTAAAAAGTTAACCCAGTCGCCATACACAAAAGACTACCAAACTTCTTTAACTATAACCATACAAAAGACAGGGACAACCAACCTTCCTAAAACCTTCTGAGTTTCTTCACAATCCTTTCTTTGTCAGCAGCACGTAAAGACGCAGCATAACTTCTCCTAATTAACCAACCAAGTTCTTCAAAATCCACCTTCTCACCAGCCTTCAGCTCCAACAAACACTCATCGAAAACCGGGTGAATCCCCTGTTTCTTCAACTCTTTATAAATTCCACGCCTATGCTCGATCCTAACTTTCAATTCCTCGATCCTTTGATTATACTCCCTCTCATCACACAGATACGCATCCCTCTCGCGACAAAACACAGCCTCCAAAACCTTTTCAACTCGCCTATCACCAATTTGATTAACGATATCTAAACACCTGGGAAATTTGGGAGCCATATTCGCAGCAACGAAACCCTAATTTGATGAAATGAAATACTAACAAATTTTTATCCCTAATTCGAACGGCTCAAAATCCCCGCATGATAATAATTTAGAAATAATGGGCCAAATGAAAAGGCCCAAAAACAACCAGTCTATATAAAGCCCAATAAATAAAATAAAAAAATTAACTAATGCCCAATACCACCTTAATAAAATACACTTCTAAAAAAAATACACAAAAACTTAACATTCTTTTACGTTACCTATATTGCAAAATAAAAAGTCGTCCAAAAATTATATCTAAAACACAATGCTCCAACACGTTTAATAAAATATACTTCTAAAATGGTCCGATAAAATATACTTGCACATTACGAAATATACTTCTAACCAAAAAACTATACTTCTTTTACCTACATTGCGAAATAAAAACTGATCCGATAATTATTTCCCGAATTCAACGCTCCGCCGCATCGCGGCGGACCGTCGCTTTACTAGTTGTATAAAAAAGTGATGACAATGTACTGGGAATTGAACTAGAGACCTTTTGTATAGAAGCCATTATTCTTACCAATACACCGCATCACCATACAACAGTTTCTTTCCAACTTCATCTATTTATCAACAAAAGCGTATCATTTCATTACACAAATATTATTTGGTTAAATACGGACCCATTTAAGATACATGCGCTTAGCGCAACTATAAATTACATCAGTTTCAACAAAATGAGTACATCGAGAGATGTAACTATATGAATTACTAGTTATAATACCCGCGCACGCGCGAGTTTTTTTTAAAAAAAATTTGAATGACATATTTTTATTTATTAAAAAATAAATAATTTAATCTTTGTTTTGTTTGCTTTATGAATTTTAATTATAGTTTTTTATTCTTATAGATAATGATTTAAAAAGTTTCATCCTATTGTTAGTATCCTATTGTTAGTTGCATCTTATATATATTTTTTGTATTTATTTTATTTGTATTTATCTTCTACTTCTGTAGTATATCAACAAAACGAATTTATAAATTTATAAAATTAAAAAATAACAATTAATTAAAAATATTGCTTAATATAATTTTTTTTTTTTTTTTTAAATACGAAAATCCCTGAGGTTTTGTTTTATTAGATAAAAAATATGTATTTATACAATTTATTTATTATATGTATAAATGGCTATTTTAACAAATTTAACTAATAAAAAAGCGTAAGCAATATAACTGAGAATCGAACTTAAGACCTGACGAACGTATAAAAAGACACTTACCAGCTACTATGCTTAACACTTGTTTAATTCTTGCCTCTATTTTCTATTAGAATACAAAACAGATCATCCAAACTCTAGAGTGATAGATTACTTATACATGGGCCATTTACTCTTTCATACACAATATTGTATGTACAAGGATTTAGCCCAGCTAAGTAGTGACTTTCAATTAAAAATAACAAACAAACCTAAACGAATGTTAACTGGGAACTTGACCATCGGGAAAGTTTAAAGACGATGAAAATTTCGCCACGCGACAAATAAGTTTACTTTCATGTATGTTTTTGGACAGTTTGTCAATGCATTGCAACAAATTTATCAGCAACATTATAAATATTAGATTCGTCATGTAACGTGGAGTCAAATCATATATTTTTCTACGTCAAACGAGACCATTATCTGTACTAAAATTGTTTTAACATACAAATTGTCCATCTGCTCACGTCTACTAGTGATGTAAAATTACTAAACAACAATAGTAATAACTAGTGTTGTATAACTAATAGCAAACAAATTCAAACGATATTTGTAAAAAAATAAAAAATATATTAATAATAATAAAAACTGAGTATGTAAATATATAAAAACTTATGATTCAACAAAGTGCTTAAAGAAAAGAATAAGAAAACACCAAAGATGTAGAAATGTGAATGTGATTTTTGTATTGAACTAGTCGGGTAGCCCGCGCGTTGCGGCGGGTGTGTTTTGCGTTTTGTATTTTGTTGGTTGTACGATGTAATTAATAATTTTGTTATTTGAAATATGCATATGTTTACTTGGAAGCATACTTTGTTTATGTTTGCGGATTTTTTTTTTTTTTTTTGCGTTGCGATTGAATATTTTTTGTGTTGTTTGTTTTTTCGGTATTTTTTTTTTTCTTCTTGTTTGGTATTTTAAAAGAAACAAATTTGTATAAATTTTTTTTTGTAAATGTATTATTTTTTGTGTTTTTTTATTTTTATTTTTTTGAAAAAACAAATTTTCATTAAAAAAAAAAAAAAAAAAAAAATACTGTAGCAAGCACTGTAGCTGCTACAGTGCTTGTAACAGTGTTTGTAACAGTGTTCTTTGGATTCACTGTTTTCTGCATTTTAGTATATAGTATAACTAGTGACCTTGAGAATAAGCCACACATTACTTCACTTTACCATGTGATTTTAATTCCAATTATCAACTCTACATCTTTTTTATGTGGTGTTAGAAAAATTCTATTACACGACAAATGACATTGTTAAGAAAGGCCATTGACCCATTTTAGTTTTTGTGGGCTTATACCAAATAGTACTTACACATTCGTAAGTTTTCAACGTCGAGGAAGTTAAAGTTGTATTAGAGCAATCAATTCAATTTTAGTCACTAAAACAAACTTAACGCAGCTTTAGAAAATTAATAGGATAACCAACTCTAAAACTTGATAGTTTTTCACGCGTTTACAAATTAAGGATATTCTAACAAATATTTAAAGATTAACTTTGCTAGTGTGTTGTGTTATAGTTAGATATATATTTTTTTAATGGCAATTTTTCACAACAAACATCACTTATTTGAATTTCACGCATTATATCTCACGTATATCTTCAACAAGACTTCAACCCACAACCTTCAAGTTGTTGGGCCACCACATATCGCCAAGCCAAGAGGCCTTTGGTTATAATTAGATTTTGTTGAACACGCTGAAGTTAGCTTGAATGTTTATTTGTCACGCTAATGAAGCTCTTACGTATAAACATAGATATCCTTATGAATTTGTTAATTTTGTTTTATTAACAAACTAGTTTGATCTCTTGGCAACTGCTGGATTTTGAGACCGTTTTTTTTTTAGATCGGTTAAGAGCTTTGTTTTTTCCATTTATTCGCGGTCTGCTCTTCAGAGCCGTTGTTATTAATAGTGTCATATCTGAGAGTCTGAAAACCGTGTGCAAAATACTTATGTGATAACTTAATATGACAATCAAAGATACGGAGTATAATGTAAGAACATATACTATAGTATTTAGAAACATAAAATCATATATCGCTAATCAGTTTTTTTTCAAAGTAAATTTTGAGGCCCCAATTATTAAGAAGGTACATTTTGATGCTTACCTTCATATACGGCTGAGATTGTTAAAATCTACCCTTTTAAAGAAAAATCTAATATGATATTTTCTAAAGTGAAAAGATATTAAATAAATAAATAAATATTTAAATAAATAAATAAAAACATCTTACAAAAAAATTAAAAAGCCGTGGTAAGGATGCTGAGAATTGATCAATCGACCTTCTATGAAAGTCGCACTGCACTTACCAGCACACCACAACACAACTCAGGAATTTCTTCTCCCTCCAACTATTTTACATAAACTTTCAGACAAACTTTTATAATAATATGGACTGCAAAGAAACTTTTAAAGTAACATTTTGGGACTATAGTGACCGGAATTGCAAGGTTCAGGTACACATTCTCCGTATTTTGTTTTGTTAATTGGCAGGGCCTTACATGTAAGTCTCGCTTGCTGCACTTTCTTTTTTCTCTTGAAGGTGATGTTTATTGGCTTCCCGTCAATGTGTCTCGCATAAAAGCATTGTGTCACAAGTTAAAGTCGTTCTTATTTCTATTAAAATGTTGGTTATATCACACTTCTTATAGACTTGACATATTTGGCCAAATGGATTCACTAAAGTTATGTGCTAAAAGTTTTATCCTGAAACTTTAGTTCTGTTACAACAAATACTTATCTTAAAAGTTTTATCAAAATCGGATAGCTGACATATTTGGGATTAATAGGTTTGCAGCACATCTAAACATCTCTTTATTATGAAACCTGTTTACATTGTTAGCAAGACTTCAATAACTTAAATTAAGACATCTCTTATGAGATTGTTAGTTTGGGTCTCACATTCTTTGTATCTTGGTTAATTTAAACGAAGCATTTTGCGTTATTACCTATCAGTGATGAAAGGGTTAGTGTTGTATACCCTTTAATGGGCAAGAAATATACTTGGTTTTGATTAGCTATTGGCCACAACAGCCTATTATTGTCTTTTATACCAGTTTTCGATTCGATAATTATCTACATGTCGTCAATCACTTGCTAGGAATAGGTTTTTGGATGACAATATCTCAAATGTGTGCAATGGGTCAAATCAGTATCCCCTAAATGGAGATGGGTCGAAAGGGTAACTCAGTTTAAAGGTGGCCAAAGTCTGTTTTTGATGCATATTACCTTCTAATAATATTAAATTAAGATTTTGATTATTGTTATAATTCATTGCTAACGCATGAATTGTATGTAAGAAAATTTAGAAACTGGGCAAAAAGTGTTTTCATGTCAACCCATTCTGACCAGACGTATACCAAAATATGACCCGTGTCCACCTGAACCCATGTTAACCTGTTACCCGGCCCGCTCATCTTGCCATCTATAATATCATATTTAGATCCCCATACTTGCATAGATCTCAAATATCTGGCCAAAAAGAAAATGTAATGCCCAACAAAGAAAATGGAAGACGGAAATGACCAACTAATTGGATGGCATTATTTCCTGTTCTAAATAGCATTCAAGTTCCTTTATTACAGAATAGTGATAAAGACTATACTGTGTAAAAACACAATGATGGGAGAACTAAACATTTTGTTACTAAGCAAGTTTGGCAAGATTGTATGGAACAATTGCCAACTGTTCCATGGTGTTCTGTGGTATGGTATTCCCAATGTGTACCTAGTTATTCATTTGTTCTATGGCTTGCCATTCAAAGGAGGCTGCTCACTCAAGACAGGATGATTGTATGGAATCATTGTGCCAAATACTATATGTGATATTTGTATTCAACACATAAAACATGGAATGTTGGAACCCATGGGAATTGAACCAGTGGACCTTGAGAATAAGCCGCACATTACTTCACTTTACCATGTGATTTTAATTTCCCTTATCAATTATTCTCCTACATCTTTTTTATGATGTGTTAGAAAAGTTCTATTACACACCACACAAATGATATTGTTAAGAAAGGCCATTGGCACATTTTAGTTTTTGTGGGCTTATCCCAAATAGTACTTACGCAGTTACACATTCATAAGTTTTCGAGGTCGAGGAAGTTAAAGTTGTATTAGATTTTAGTCACTAAAACAAACTTAACGCAGCTTTTGAAAAATAATGTAGGATAACCAACTCTAAAACTTGATAATGTAATAATCTGGGATATACTTGCATGATTGTATTGTGTCTAGCAACTTTCTAGGCTTTCCTATTTAGCATATACTGACTACTCACATATAGGCAGCTAGTTATACATTGCAATGTCGCATATCAGAAGACTGATAAACTCATGTTTGTATTTCCGAATTAACCAATATAGCCCCTGAGCAAATTGAGATGAGAGTGTAAAAAAGAGGTACTAAGCCAAGAATGGCAAAATACTTCTACATGTGAGGCATGTTATTATTGATTATTACTCGAGCAATAATTGTATGATACTAACATGAAATGCATAAACCGTGATTATAATACATAAAGAGATTCTTTTGAGCTGCCATAGAAACTTCAAATACATAAACATGACATCAAATGATTCTTTTCCAAGAATGACGTTACCCGTCCACATTAAAACATTGATAGAAAAATATTGAAAGTGATTTTCCCACACCTTAACTACAGATCATGAGACAACATATGACATTGTAAATCCATACCTTGCAATGTGGCCATCATATCAATTAAGGTCAGAATATACACAACCATCCGAGTGATTCAATAGAAGTAGCGTTTCCTTGTAAAAATCCATGAAGAATGAACCTATTTCTCCAGAAATCCCAAGATTATTGATGTGTTCTTTGAGTGGTTCATAAAATTCAAGTGCCGTAAACTCTTGGTCCTTCTTTTTAGTTTCCATCACAAGTTCACCATTCTTCCTAAATCCCAATACATTAAATATTGTGTAACCAGGTGCGCTAATGGTGAAAAGATTTGTAAAAGAGTCATCATGCTCCATCTTCCATACACTACAACCAAGTATCTCAATCTCACTATTGGGTACAAGCACAACAAGTGACTCCCCTCGCTTTGATAAGGATAAATAGTATAATTTTGTTGCGTCACATACGCTACGTGGTATGTGTACGACTCTAAATTCTTTAGCAATCAAATCAAATGATAGGATCATAAAATATAAGCTATACATGACAAACCCCTCATAAACAACCCAATAAATACAACTACCTATAACAACCTGAGAAGCTACACGTTCTATTTGTACGCGAGGCAGATTGCTACTAAGAGACAGGTTCCATCTCTTAGAGCTCAATGTAAAAATGTGAACTTGTATGGGAACTACCCCACGGTATGAAAAGTCGACAATGATAGGATCACTGGTGACTGGACAAACCATAAAACCAAAAGATCTTTTGATTATAGGCAAACTTCCTTTTTTTGTATGATCGGGTAAAGCAATACCAACAGACTTTTTGAGTGAAGGGTTCCAAAGAACAAACATCCTTTTGTTGCGACTATACAAACACAACAAACCATGAGAGGCCGGAACCAATTACTCTCAAATCATTAAACTGTTTCATGAAGTCAGAAACATTTGGGGCAAAGTCTTGTTGTTGTATGTCCGTATCATCATCATCATCATCATCTACAAAAGAAAGATATTTTAGCTCACGAGGATCTACAGCTTCTTCTTTGTACCTTAAAAGCAAACGATGCGGCTGACTGTCACGGGCGCCGTAACTAGTGATAAAGTCGGAGCTTTCGATAAAAGATTTCCATGATTTGGAAACGCCCCTGAATCGAACCAATGACTTGACAATTATTAATTATACAACTTTTTACGAAAGTGTCATATTCATATGAATTTTCTTACAGTCTATTTAAAAAAACATTTTGTGGTGAAGTTGTTTTGTTTTTTTGTAAACGTGAGATGATGATGAAAAAATTTCATTTGTGGACTAAGTTTTTGTTACACAAATCCCTACCATTCATCTAGTTTGATAGATTAACCTAAAATTTAATGCATAAACCTAAGTCCATGTCTTTTTTTCTGATCCTTTTGTCTTTCTTATTTCTTGATTTTTTTTTCTTTTTTCTTTTTTCTTTTTTGTCTCTGTTTTTTCCTATTCACGTTTTTTTCTTTCTTTTTCTTTTTTTTTTTTTTCTTTTGCCTTTTTGTTTTCTATTCACGTTTATTTGTTTTTTTTTTTCTTTTTTTTGTTGTCTTTTTTTTATGCTATTCATGTTTTTTTTTTAATTCACATTTTTTTTCTTTTTTTAATAAACATTTTTTTTTTCATTTTTTTTTAAAAATCGTGTTTTTTTAATTAACGTTTTTTTTTCTTCACTTTCTTACGTTTTCGTCCATTTTCATTCGTTTTCGTCAGTTTTATACGCGTTTTCGTCCGTTTTCATAACTTTTTGTCTATGTTTTTAAGTTTTCATTCATTTTTAGACGTTTTCATCTTTTTTCAGATATTTTCATCTATTTTTATACGCTTTCGTCTGTTTTCATACATTTTCATTCATTTTTATAAGTTTTAGTCCGTTTTCATACGTTTTATACATTTTTTCTTTTTCACACGTTTTTGTCTGTTTTCATACGTTTTCGGCAGTTTTTATACGTTCCAGACATTTTTGTCTGTTTTCGTCCGTTTTTTACGTTTGCGTATGCTTTCATCCATTTTATACATTATTGTCCGTTTTCATACGTTTTCGTCCGTTTTCATATGTTTTCGGCAGTTTTTATACGTTTTCAGACATTTTTATTCGTTTTCATACATTTTTGTTCGTTTTCATCTGTTTTTTTACGTTTTCATCTGTTTTCAGACATTTTTTTTGTTTTCGTCCGTCTTTATACGTTTTCTACTCTTTTTATACGTTTTCGTCCATTTTCATACGTTTTCTTTGGTTTTTATACATTTTTGTCTCTTTTTAGACGTTTTCGTCCGTTTTCATATGATTTCAGTAGTTTTTACACGTTTTCATACATTTTCGTCCGTTTTCATACGTTTTCCTCCATCTTCGTCTGTTTTCTTTCGTTTTCGTCAATTTTTCATACGTTTTCATCTATTTTCAGATGTGGTTTTACGCTTTCCTACGTATTCTTTCATTTTCGTCCGTTTTCATACGTTTCTAAATATCACAATAAATATTCTTAATATCATAAATGATATTTAGAATATCACTTGTGATACTAAAAATATCAATTGTGATACTCAGAAACGTATGAAAACGGACAAAAACTTATGAATACGAACAAAAACGTTAGAAAATGAAAGGAACATGAATTAAAAAAACGTGAAATCACTTGTGATATTCAGAATATCACGTGTGATTTTTATGTTAACAAACATTTGTTGAAAATCACTTGTGATATTTAGTGATATTCAGATATCACTTGTGATATTTAGGATATTGATTTAATCGTTTTAGTATATGTTTATTTTTCCAAAAAAAATACTCGTGAAAGTATTTTTCCGGGTCGTTCTCCCAACGAAGTGTGAATTGAATTCGTGGTTCGGTTCGTGATTTGTGAGGTGAAAAGTGAGATATAATAATGATTTTGTGAAATTAAAACCACGAATATCAAACATAAATTAAAAGGCAACAATCAAGCATATAAAATGATCTAAAAGAGATAAATGGGAAATATGTTTGCTAAGTGACGTGAAAAGTTCATTAAGTGTGGACTAAAGTTTGATGACGAATTATATTCCTTAAACAAGACTATTTTCTCACAACGTTGGTTTATTTTGAAAATAATCCTTTAAAAAGAAAATAATTACTAGATGTGTAGTTTGATTATTCTCCGGCTTTTGCCCTTCAAATAATAAAACTACAAATCTAAATAATCTCACTAATTATTAATCACAATCCCTTTTTATTAATCCACACTTAAATCACAAATTCATATCACTTAACAAACACTAATAAGCTACTTGTTACGCACTTACGCATACTAATCAAACTAATAAAAACAAATATTCCAACAAACATGATTATATTAATAAACTAACGCTATAAAATTGAAAAGGGATAGAAAATAGAACCCAATATAACGCGACGAGAATAATAAACCACCCGATTTTATAAACTTGTCAAATAAAAAAGTTTATTTCTTTAATAGTTTTAATATCACCAAGTAGTAAATAAAGTTTTTGACTTTAATTACTAATTAGCTTTATAAAAACTAGAAAAGCTATAAGCTTTATTAATAAGTAAGCTTATAAAACCCTTAAGCTCCTCGCCTTATGTTGAGAATGATGAGAAACTAGGAAAAAAAATCACAACTTTATGCAATATTAGTTCGCATAAGCCATCAAATAAACTAAATCTAGATTAAAATAGCTATAGATAAGCTAATCTAATCTAGCAAAACTAGTAATAGAACAAAAAGCTAGAAAACTAATAGATCTATAATAGTTATGAATCAATCAAAGCTAAAAAGCTAGATTGATTAGAAGAAAATAAGAGATAAGCTAAATAAATAAAAATTAATAAGCTAATTTGATTTATTTAAAAAACTTTTAAAATAAAAAGAGATTAAGTGAACATAAGCCAAAATTTATTAGATCTAATAATACTGAAAAAGTTATAAAAAGAAATAAAGAAATAAAAGAAAAGTTTTTTATTTAATAAGCTAATTTAATAAGCCACTAAAAGTTATTAAGCTAAAATCTATTTTTAGATAAAAAGAAAATGAAAATAAAAGAAAGAGATGAGAATAGAAGAGAAAAATATGCTAAGTAATATCAAACATCTACATCTTCATTAATAAACTTGAAAAATATTAATACAATGAACATTTTAAAAAGCTATTACAATAAAATAAAATAAAACCTATCCTCTAAAAAATTACTCTAAAAACAACTACTAAAAAAATAGAAAGTAACGTCTGTGTGAAATTGGTGTAAGAAAAGCTTATTAATTTATGTGAATCCATGATTGGAGGCATCTACAAAAATCTCGATCCTTCTATTTCTATTTGAAATATTATTTGTTATAGTAAGGTCACGTGGCACGAATTGATTGGTTGTGTAGCATCACTAAAGACACGTGTAGGCCAAAGATAGGTTGCAAGAAAAGAGGTGCAGCGAGTGGTTATGCCTCACGCTTAGTTAATGTTCACGTCAGTGTTGAAAATGTTTCCAGCCAAGATGAGGATCCATGAGAGATTTTGATTTAGAACATTACGAAAGTATGAAACATTTTTTTAATGAACTGGTGCACTTAAATTAACTTCAAAACGAGTATATACAAAAATCCATAGCTATACAAAATTTCATTAGGAATACAACTATACCAATTTCCATTATCAAGAACATTCAAACAACTACTTATACTAACAACATTCGGTCACCAATTCAAGACTACATTTCCTCCCTATCACATGGAGAATCGTTGTAAATACATAGTTAGGACCATGACTCTTTCTAAATTAAATCGTATATTAAAAAGCAGCAGAGCTAGTTTATGTTAATTCTCTAGCAGTAAGCGAACCTGAAAATTTTTGTTTTATAATCAACTTCATAATTGACTACGTCTCGAAAAAATAACATTATATGCTCGACATGCATGGTCCTAATATATAGTGTAGTATATAACTAAGGAAGATTTCACTTCTTTAGTCTATGTGGGAATGTGTGGGATGTAAGGTTGAATTAATCTATATCTATATCTATGCTATATATAAAGGAAAAACTCATATTCTTCAAACTGAAAAATTAAGAAAACTATATATATGGAAACCATAAAACTTTTATTATTTTTAGTTTATAACCTATAAACTTTTTTTCTCACTACAAGTATATGCCGCTATAAAATCCGTTGCTATGCACGGGTACGCATCTAGTTTTAAACAAATGATAATAATCTATACGTACCAATTGTCTTTTCATTAAGAGCGTTTGTGTTTTAAAGCTTCTCCAATTAGTGTATTTCCTTTGTTTCTGTGACGATCGCAATGTTCTGCTATGCAAGTAGCTTATAACAATTTTTTTATATAGAAATTTTTGGCGTAGCCCCAATAGGTACTGATCAAGAAACTGTATGGAAAACGTCATTAGATTGGATTAGGCGAACCTAACTCAAACTCAGTGTTGTTTGGTGAGAGCGACACATCTATTCATTTCGGATAATTTTTGTGACTCGCCGTCATTAGTAGTACCTTGTGAAAGCTGACACTTTTTCTATTGATACCTTCACCGGAAATGTACGCAACCATGAGAGCTTAAAGACCAAAGATGCAAGATCATTTTTAATAAAGACCTCGCATGGAGAGCCACACCTTGACTCATTTTCATAGATGTGATTGCAGAACCATAATATTGCATTGTATGGTATGTGTTATGTAAGTTCATGTGGATCGGTGAAACATTTAAAGATCAGAATGAACACCAATTACGAAATGTGTTTCGTGCAATATGGTATCCTAACATATAGTTAGTGTTTTACTTTGTCTTTAGCTATTTCGTTTCTTTAAAAAGATGGAAGGTTTCTAAACTTTGTGAACAATGTATGTAAATAAAATGCAAAATTTCATAATGTCTTTGAAAAACTTGAAAATAAGTAAAAAGTTTGCACTTTGGAGTAAGAACAATTTTTAAGTGGAAAAAAGTACACAACTAAAAAAGTAAAGAATTTGTATTAATTTTTCAACATATGGATTTTGGAGAAGTTTAATTCTTTGGTTTTAGAATTGACTTGATCAACATCCACTTGTTGAATACATAATACCAATCTCAACATACATGATCCTCAAACACTATAGTATATGACCAAAGAATATTTCACTTCTTTCACCTATGTGGGATATTAATATGAAATGGTTCAATCAAACAAACACATAATATTGTACATGCTTACAAAGTTACATGCCGACTCGTGCATTTTTAACATTCTAATCTACAACATTATTGCCAAAGTTTAAATTATGCTAATAAGTGACGACGCACTTTGTTTCGGAGATCTTCTGTGTAGTACAAACTCTAATCACTGATTTCATATGCATTTGGTCTCATATTTCCGTTCTTTTTTGATCATGTTGTTATTAAGGAAATTGTTGCCACTTCGCATTGTGTTTCTTGAATTTCATGCCATGAAGTTAATCAAGTATTCTACGCTGCAAGTAGTTTAGTTCAATCCTTTTATGTGTTAAATATATTTTTCTTTGCATATAATACAAGTTTTGTAAATAAAATCAGTAGGCAGTCTTTGTGTGACCGACTAAGTTACACTTTGCATAACACCAATAGTTTGATTAGGTGAACTTGACTCAAACTGTGTCTGATTGATGAATTTGGAGGAACTCGTGAGTGCGACACTCTATCCATTTTAGATAATTCTGGTGACTTGCGTTCGTTAGCACCTTGTGATTGATTGCATTGTACGTTAGTAGGACCAATTAGCTCTGGCTTCGTCTCTCGATATCTTAACTAAAACTATAGGCAACAAAAGTGGCGCAAATCACCAATGTTGTACCAGAGTTGCCTCATATCTTTAGTCACGTGAATGACAATGGTAAGAGCTTAAAGGATCACACTCATATGTGCTCAATAGAGACGTTACATACATGATTGGACAAGCCTTAATTCATTTTCGTAACATGTCACAGCATAATATATATCACAATATGGCTAGGTAAGTTCGATGAATCGGTCAAATATTTAGAGATTGAAATGAACACTAAACATAGTTAAGTACAAAAAATTCCAATTAACATAAGTTGAAAAGATACAAAAAAGAGCCAAGAATTTATACTTATTTCCGGCATTGGATATCCGAAGGGGTTTGAATCTTTCAGTTTCACTGATCAACTCCATCGGCAATCAAATACCTGAAAACATAGTATTGTTATTGACACGTATGGTGCTCGTTCACTACAGTAAATAAACCAGAAAGATCTCCCTTCTTTAATCTATGTGGGATGCAAACCCAAACTATTGTAGTTTCCAAAGGGATAACTTGATCAGTTGCATAAAAATTTCATATTACAAATGTTCTCCTAGATGCTAAATGAATGCTTATATTATACAACATCATTGATTATGAAGAAGACAATGTAACTAATTACACTTAAAGTCAAGCTTATGTGACTGAAAAGGAATAGAATGTCCCAAAATAACTTTGACTTGTTCAAGCTTCTTTGCATTCCTCATCACAAATGTCACCGGTGGTAACTTTCATTGACTTTTTATTATAGATTTACAGTTGACTGATTACTTTTATTGAAAGCTATGGGCCTGTTCTAAAATTTGTATGGTAAGTTGGGCAGTGTTTGGGGTGTGGGTCTATTGGTAAGTGAATTGCTGCTTGTTCAGAAGGTCGGTTGTTCAGCTCTCACTCTTTTATTTTTCATTTTCATGAAACATAAATTTTGACTTGTGTATTTTCGCTAAATGTACAAAGCTGTTTTCATATCATTTTCCATTTTTTCATCATTGGTATGCTCCAAAATAACAAAAGTCGTTATAAATGAAATTATCTCGATGTTAGATAATAATATTTTCACAAGTTGCGACGTTGGATAGGGATGTAAACCAGACATCGCGAGCTATTCAAGTATATTCGTGTTTCAGCTCACCCGGGTCGACCCGGCCGGGTTTCAGATGAACCAGCCGGGTTTCGTGTTTCTCTTGTGGGTGATGGCGTTGGATGAAGACACTGACAAGAACAAAAGACTACTTTTTATTTGTTAAAATTAACTTTACTAAGGTGAGTTTTAGATTTTTTACTAAGGTAGTGAGTTTGGGTGGTGACCGGGTGTAATGGAAATCAAAATTAAGAGGTTCACGTTATCTTCATTCACGTAATCTTCTCTAGCATTTTGTGACTGATCTTTGACCACTTTGACAATGGTAGTACTCTTAATGTGAGTTTACATAAAAAAATGACAGTGTGATGACCATAAGAAAGTGTAATTTACGTTGTTTTCTTCGTTAATCAAATTGGTTTGAGTGAAGATACCGTGATATTTGCATATTCCAGCAAGACCCATAGCCCTGATATTTATGATGTTCTATAAGTGTCCCTATGTCTCTTAATATCTTCTCTAGAAATATAGGCAACCAAGAGGGTTGTATGGAATCACCCTAGTCGATTCATTTGTTAAGTCATATAGATGACATCAGTGGATAAGTGTGAATGGCACCTTATGCATGACTGAGTTGTTCAATTTAGAAGCCTAACGTACTAGTAAGTCATATGTGTTCAATAGAGCCCTTACATGAAGCCATGGAGGCACAACTTAGTTTGTTGTATAGTTTGTATGACGCTATACAGTAGGGATGATTGGACTGTTAGGTTTAGCTTCTTTTGTCATTTTCACTCGATGATTGAACTGTTGGGTTAGCCAACAAAATTGTTTTGTGTAACATTCAAAATCCAGTTTTTTAGAACATAAAAAAGTAAAATTGTTAGCAATTTTTGTGTATTCGACACGCAAGATTAAAAAAATATTTGTACGTTCCAGTCTCTAACACTTTGTATTTTGATTAATACAATTCAAGGATCATTTGGTTCAAGAATCCAAAAGAACTTGGAGGGCTACACCTTCATTCATTTTCCTAACAGAATCAATAAGGCATTGTACGGATGGCCGGGGTTACGTAAGCTGAGGTGGATCAGTTAAACGGTTTTATTATCACATATTCTAAATCTAGTTAACACTGTATATCTGAAAACATAGTAATTTTCTAGACATGTGTGATCCTCCACTATAGTATATAATTTAGAAAGATTTCACTTCTTTAACCTGTGTGGGTTGTAAAGATGGAACTGTTTTTAACTTTTTATCAAATAATGTACATACCTGCGTGTTGACTCTTGCATTTCTATATACCATTTATAAGTTAATGATAGAGCGTTTGTACTTTGAAGTAGTGACATTGTTTAAATGCGGTTATTAAGTGATCCTCATATGGGTTTACTCTCACAGTTTTGCTCTTTTCTGTTTGGTTCTGGACGAGAAAAAATTATCAGTAATTAATGCTACTCGTTTTGATTATTTTGAGTAACATGTCGTGAAGTTAATTATGAGAAACGTGTACAATGGGTCAAATCATTATTACCTAAATGAGGAACGGGTCGAACTGGTCACTTAGTGTAAAACCTGTCCAAAGTGTGTTTTAATGCATACACCTTCTAGTTATTGTTTATTAAAGATTTAGACTAGACTAATATGACCCATTTCCACCTGAACCCATGTTGACCTGTTATCTACCCCGTCCATCTTGCCATCTCTAAAATCTGAGCATAAAATGGTTGAATCTTGTTCTAGTTATGTTGGAAGAAAACTACAAGATTTCTCATTGTTGAATGAAGAGCTCTTGCACTGGTAAAATCTCACTATGTTGAGGCTCGGTATGGATTCGACGCATGAGATAGAAAATTATTTCTCATTTATAACTCTTTGTATTCATATTGCATATCTCAACAAGATACCATAGCTCGTAGTTTGGTTCAAAAACTAGAATGGTGCAAAATCCAGCCTTATGTGGTTGAATGTTTGACCTCATTAACAATGTGTCGATTAGTGGCTTTCTTTGTAAGACTCGCAAGGATTATCCATGTTGGATAATTCTAGTGACTCGCGTTCATTAATTAGTACTATGTGCTTGATTGCGTTGTATACATTAGTAGGGCAAAGTTATGACTTTGTCTCTTGATACCTTCACTAGAAATGTAGGCAACAAAGAGGGCTCAAATCACCAATGTTGTACAAGAGTTACCTCAAATCTTTAGGTACATGAATGGCAGTGGTAAGAACTTATAGGACCAAACTCATATGTGCTCAACATAGACGTTACATGGAGGACCACACCTTAATTCCTTTTTGTAGCATGTTAACAGAATCAAAATGACCGGATATGTTCAGGGGATCGGTGAAACGATTAGAGATTGAAATGAACACCAACAACGATTGGATATACATAGAGGATTACTAAATATTTAGTTGCATAAACATATGGACAATCCTGGTAAATAAAAAGTTTGGAGTACCACTTTTTTTAAATAACAAATAATAAAAAAGTATTTGCTAAGTGACAACATATTAAAAAAAAATAAAAAGTCGAGACTTTTATATCAATTTTCATTTACAAGATGACCCTGAAGTTTATTTTTTCGCCAATATAATAAACTCCAATTCCATCATGTAACCGAAAACATGATAGCATTCTCAACACAAATTACTCTCTTACAATATAGTATATAGCCATAGAACATTTCACATCTTTCACCTATGTGGGATAAGAGGTTCTAAATAGCAATCATCTACTATACACCAGTTATATGTCCATTAGATAGTTTGAAGCTAATCTGACAGTTAATGCCAAAGTTTGAATACACTTATTAAGTGATGACAAAATTAGATTCAAATGCCCATTACGAAGTATTTTTTAATTTTTTATTTTTTTATATCATTGTTATGGTATGGGTTTACTCTATATTTTCGTTCTTTTATGTTTAAAAATTTGCCCATTTAGCCATTTTTTTTATTTTGGGCACAAATTACCACCTCTACCAACGGTTAAATGGATATACGCGATGACCCTGAAGTTTATTTTTTTACTACGGTATGTGTTAGGTAAGTAAATAAAAAGTTTAGAGTACCACTTTTTTAAACTGGCAACTAATAATAGAAAAAGTATTTGTTAAGTTAGAACTGATATTTAAAAAAGTCGAGACTTTTATATCAATTTTGAGTTACGCGATGATGCTGAAGGTTTATTTTTTATTTTTTATTTATTTATTTTTTTTGCTAAATATAATAAACTCCAATTCCATCATGTAACCGACAACATGATAGCTTTCTCAAAACAAACTGTACTCTTACAATGTGGTACATAACCATAGAACATTTCACTTCTTCCACCGATGTGGGATATGTACAAGGGTGGACCGACGTAAATAGCAAAGATCTACTAAACACCAGTTTGGGTTTACTCTCATATTCTCGTTCTTTTTTGTTTGGTTGTGGTCGACCAAGGAAAAAATTATCGATAACGCAACTGTTTTTGTGTTTCTTGAATTACATGCCATGAAGATAGTTAAGTATTATACGTTACAACTAGTTTAATTCAAGCCTTTTATGTGTTAAATATAATGACCTTAACATATAAGATAAGTTTTGAACATAAAATTAGTAGGACTCGACTTGAGTGAGGTTCCATGAGTTTTATTTTTAACAAGACTCGTGTTTACATCATTCTGGTGACTCAAGTCCGTTAGGTACCTTGTAATTGATTAAGTTTTACATTGGTAGGAGAAAATTGTCAGTTTGTCTCATTTTTTTATTCACATGGATGGCTATGCACATCTTTATCAGTTTGAATGGTACCTTGTGCATGATTGAGTTTTACGATGGTTGTGGACCAAGTTGATATGTGCTTAATAGAATTACATGTCATGATGTTATTTAAGTATTCCACGCTGCAAGTAATTTAGTTCAAGCATTTTCTTTGCAAAATATACTAACCTTAGCATACAAGAGAAATTTTATAGATAAATATCAGTAGGAAAACTTTGTGTGACTGATTAAGTTCTCTTTGCGACATATCAATAGTTTGGGTACGTGAACTGGCCGGACTCGACCCGTGTGAGGTTGCTTCATTTCTTAGCCATCTGGAACAGTTGGATCGTACTTTGTGCATGATTGATTGGTACAAATGGTAAGAACGTAAAGCCTTAAAGGACCAAACTGATCATAATACACTACAAGAAAGTTGGTCTGTCATGACGCTCATAAAGGTCCTAATATACTAGTAGTACTTAAAAGGACTTGAGATTTTATAGGACCATACGAGATAAGGGTCTTAAAAACATAATATAATACGACCTCTATGGAAGGTGTCCTGTTAAGTTTTATTAAAATCGGACCTCATGAACAAATGTCCTATAAGATAAGTTTATTAGAACACAAAATTGAAGTGTCCCATTATGATATATCATAATAAGACCTTAACAATAGAAATTTTTTGCATTCTTAACTAATAAAAAGAAAAAAAAAATTCCGAAAGGCAAAAATGTCATATAGTACCCTAAAAATGATGAATTTGAAAGAAAAGTACAAAAAAAAAAAAAAAAAAAAAAAAAAAAAAAAAAATCGCTACCCACAATAGCAATTGATGGCAAGTATGATACTTTTTTTTAATCATTTTCTCTAGCCAATAGTTAAATTGAGAATGATGGCGGGTATAGTTACGGTTTTGTTTTATTAAAAAGATAGATAAAAGATTACTACTAAATATCTAGTTTTATAAACATATGGACAATCTTTGTAAATAAAAAATTTAGATTACTATTTTATAAGTGATAAAAGATACTAAAAAGCCAAAGAATTTTATAATTATTTTGGGATCATAGATTCTACAAAGTTTGAAATCTTTAGTTTAATAATCAACTTCATAAACACATGCATCCCAAAGCATGGTAATATTCTAGACATGTATGATCCTTATTCTCTATAGTATGTAAATAGAAAGATTTCACTTCTTTAGCCGATGTGGGATGTAGGGGTGTTTGTTTAAGCTTATAATCTTCTCTTTTCCAAAAATAGTGACAATATTATTTACTAAAAAAACCATTGAAATAAATCTTGTTCACACAAGTGGATGTATATCTATATTCGAGCAATCATCTGATGTTCTTGGGCCAAAGTTTAAAATGGTACTTATTAAGGGATGACGCAATTTGAGTGATTTCATGCGGGCTCACTCTATTATTTTAGTTCTTTTATGTTTGGTCATGTTAGAGAAAAAAAATTGCCGATAATGTACAACTTGTTTTGTGTTTCTTGTGCAAATCACTCGGTCTTTGTGTCAATTTTAGTTAAATTTTGTGCCCCTATTTATTTTTTTGGTCTTTACTTTTAAACTTTGACTTTAAATATTTTTGTTTATATTACATAATACTTGATGCAAAATATATGAGTGGATTGGGTTTTAAATGTATTTTTATTGGTATAATTTTCATTAAGTATTGTATAACACAAACAAAAATATTTATAGTCAAATTTGAGAAAGAAAAACCGAGAAAATTAATAGGGGACAATAAATTTGGGATGGAGGTAGTAATAGTTTATGAATATTATTTGTCCTATGTAAATTATATATATCAAAAGTTAAGTACAACTCTAGACTAATATTCATAAAGTATAGTTTGGAGTAGCCATTTTTATAAGTGAGAACAAATACAAAAAACGTCAAACATTTATATATGTTTTCCAAAAGCATGTTCATTAACAAATACAAAAAACGTCAAACTTTTCATATATGGGCGGGGCTTAGCCCATATAATAACAACAGGCCCATATCTTTGAATAAGTTTAAAGCATGTTCATTAACAAATACAAAAAACGTCAAACTTTTCATATATGGGCGGGGCTTAGCCTATATAATAACAACAGGCCCATATCTTTGAATAATTTTAAAGTTCACTTTTCACTAAACTGTGAGTTTCAAGACTTCCCATCATACTAAAAAGTAGTCAACTGTAAAATGGTGACATTTGTGTTTTTTAAGGTTATATCCGACCATGACCCGGTTAGACCCGGTCATATCCGGATAAGACCCGGCTATACCCGGTCATATCCGGCCAAGACCCGGTTTGACCCGGCTGATATCGTGTTTCTCTCTTTGTTTCAATGCTCTGAATGGTTTACCTGGTTACTCTCTATATTCTTATTCGTTTTATATCGTAACGTCTTAATTATATATATTTATAAAGCTTACATAAAGGCCATGTAATGTTCTCCCTCCAATATCATAGGTTCGATTAATGGCAACATGACCAGTCTTGTGGGTGTTTGTTCAGTTCATTTACCTGCCCTACTTTTCGTATAAGTTCGTTATCTTTTTTAAAACTAACAGTTTCTGTACGTATTTTGGTTGTTTGCAGGGTCTTACATGTAAGTTTCCGTTGCTGCACTATCTTTTTTCCTCATGAAGGTGATGTTTGATCGCTTCCTGTCAAATTGTCTTTCATAAAAGCGTTGGGTCACAACTTGAATCGTGGACACTTTCTTTCATATCTTGGTTATCTGTATTTGTTCATATAGACTTATAATATTTGGCTAAAATTATGCCATTAAAATTAAGTAAAAATCTGATTATATAACCCGTAAAACTTCTAAAGTACTGATTCTGTGTTTGGACGTTAGGTTTGCAGAACATTTGAATATCCTTTAGTATGTTTGTGCAATCTGTTTAGAATGTTAGCAAACTACAGAGTATCATGATTTAAGACACCTTTTTTTGAGATTAGGAATTTGGATGTCACACCGACTTTATCTGCTTCTTAGCTAATGTAATGGAAGCATTATGTGTTTTTAAGGTTCGACTTTGAAAGAGTTAGTATTGTAGACACATTCGTGGACAAGAAATACACCAATTTTTGGCTTTCTGGCATCTATTATTAGATTAGCTAAATCTCTAATCACGGGCAGTGAATTTAACCAATGGAGAGGAACCATATCGTTCAATTCCTGATTCCCCAATTCAAGTAAACATTTTATTATTCAAAAGTTGTTTCAGATTGAATCTGCCTGATTAATGGAGATAGAAAAATGTACTTTAGCAACTAATTACAAATGGTTATTTCGCGTGTTTTTTTATTTTACTAATTATTGATTGTGAATTTTACTCCTCGATCTCGAAGTACATAAAACAGGACTGTTTTGATTGATTGGCGTTTCAAATAATTTTACACACAATGTACCCTTTCAGGGGAAGATTGTTCCTGCAAGAGGACCGAATGACTTCTGGGGATCCAGTCTTCCAACATGATGTTTATGATCAAACGTAAGATCATCTCTGTTTCTATAGGATCATCTCCATAACAGGTGGCAATTTCGAGCAATTAACTTATAATTGGTCTTGGCTTTTTCATATATTTAACGGGTCCAATGTCTCAAAATCAAGTTTAGCTAGAAGAGGAACACATCAAATGGGTCGAAAGGGTCAAACAGGTTGAAAGTCACGTCAAGGCTATCTTTTAAGTGTACAATCTTGTAAATTCTGGAGAAAGTAGTTTTTGTATGTCCCCATTTTGACCTAGCCACCTGTTTGAACCTGAATCAGATTTGACATTCTTATTACCCAAACCCATTTTTATCCGTTTCAACCCGACCCATTTTGACTTGCCATCTTGCCATCTTTCCTGCACCTTTCATATCATCGCATGCTTGCAATAAAACGAAACTAATTATCATTTCTGTTGTTATAGTTATGCTGAAATGGCCAAAGAAGAAAAGAACAAGATTTCTCATTGCGGAAGAACTCTTGCGTTGGTAGAATCCCACATTGTTGAGGCTGGGTATGTATTCGACACATAAGATACAAAATTATTTCTATTGGTGTATACCACTTTGAATTCATATTGTACTTCTAAATAAGGTATCTTAGATGGGAGGTATCCACTTTGTATTTTGGGTTAAAAAAACTGATTAATGCAAATCTGGATCATTTTGTTGAAGGATAAAAAAAACATTTGGATGCAAAAGCTAAAGTTTGTGACTGATCTTTGAATACTTAAGCATCTAGGAGAACATTGTTAATAAAATCAATAGGCTAGTTTTATGCGACTGGTCAATTGACCCCTTTGGAAACTACAATAGTTTGGTTAGGTGAACAGGACTCAAAACTCTCTGGGTTTGGTGAATCTTTTTGTAGGGCTCGTGAGGGTGACACATCTATCTGTTCTGGATAATTATGGTGGCATGTTCGTTAGTACCTTGTGATTGATTGACTTATACATTGATAGAAGTATAGGACGAAGCTGTCCCTCTGTCTCTTGATATCTTCCTTAGAAATGTAGGCAAACAAGAGGGGCTCGAATCACCTGTGTTTGTACCCGAGTCGCCTCATTACTTTAGTCACATGGATGACATCTGGATCAGTTTGAATTGAACCTTATGCATGAGTCATATGTGTTCAATAGAGTCCTAAGGTTGTATGGCACAGCTTGGTTTAGCTTCTTTTGCCGTCTTCACATGATGATTAACTGTTGTGTTAGCCAACAAAAATAAGATAAAAAAAAGTAAAATAAAAAAATCCCGCTTTGATCATAACCATCGAGTTGGCCTGTGGGAACATCCCGCTTTACTAAGGCTGGGCATGTATCCGACATGTAAGATACATTTGGATTTATGCTAATTTAAGGATCATTGGGTTCCAGAATCCAAAAGAACTTTGAGGGCTAAAACCTTCATCCGTTTTTGTAACTTGTCTCTGCGAAATCAAAATGGAATTGTACTTTGTACCTAGCAAATATTCTACATATGTATATCAATTATAGACAAAAACAATGAGGAGGACTGTCAAAAACTGTAAGTTCGTAACCCTCCACGATCGAAATGGTGGCAACATGAGGGCTGTGGACAATTTTTCTGCACGTTCCAACTTTTACGAGGAACAGAAGAAGAAAACACGAAGGGTGTCAAAATGTGAATTATGCATTTTATACTCAAATTGCAAATAATGATGTCTACGTTCAAAATACACGCATATAAAAACACCATTCGTTAATAAAACATCATGTTTGCTTTTAAAGATATACTATGAAGCCAAAATACAATGATAAAAATCTAAATTAGTGAGCAAGCATTAAATTGTTTGAAAATGAATAATGACAATGTACTGGGAATTGAACTAGAGACCTTTTGTATAGAAGCCATTATTCTTACCAATACACCGCATCACCATACAAGAGTTTGTTTCCAACTTAATCTATTTATCACAAAAGTGTATCATTTCATTACACAATAAACTATGCATGGGCTTACCCCAACTAAACATTACAGTCCCAAACCCATTTTTAAACGTTCATGGAATGCTAGATAAAAAGGATTTTGGTTTTAGTTTCCAGGGTTTATAACTACTCCTGGAGCTTATCGAACCAACGCTTATGGAGAGACCTTTTTAGCTTTGTACATTTAGTGAAAAACGCTTATGGAGATACAAGGGAATCGAACCACAAACCTTACCAACAATTTCTACTTGTCTTAATTATAAAGAGACCCACTGACCTCATCACATGATGATTATTTCACTGCGTCTATTTAACTTAAAACTTGTCATAACACGACAAAAACTTCATATATGAATAACAACTTTCAGTCAAAATAATTAAATAAATAGTCAACTGTAAATAAATCTGTAAGGTAAGAATAAAAAGTCAACAAAAATGCAAAGAAGCTTGAAGATGTTAAGCTTATTTTGGGACAGTCAATTCCATTTCAGTCTTTAAGACTCTACTGTAAGATTGGCTGCTATTTACGTACTTTTTTTTATATATTATTATTTTATTTTTTTGTGTTTTTTAAGGTTTCTTAAAGTTATATCCGGCCAAGACCTGGTTATATCCGGTTAGACCACGTCATATCCGGCTAAATCCGGGCAAGACCCATTGTATCGGGGTTTTTTTCTTGTTTGGTTGTAGTGCATGGTTTGACTTAAGGATGTGAACTTAGTAGGTAGTTTCATAATATGGATGCAATACTCACAGCACTTGGTAAATCATCAGTAATCTTTTGAGCCTTGAGCGTTTATTTGTAGTGAATCGAAAACACATATTATTTGCACATTATCGAGGGCATATGTTATCTAACAAAGCTTGATGCGAAAGCAAAAGCTGCATATTGAAATCGATAAACATAACCTAAAGATGTCACAAACACACATGTAAGTATCCCTAGCTGCACTTTCATTTTCTCATGAAGGCGATGTTTAATGGCTTCATGTCAATTTGTCTCGCATAAAAGCATTGTGTCACAAATTAAAATCATTCATATTTCTATTCAAATGTTGGTTATATCAATCTTCTTTAGTTCAGTTACAACTACTAATCTTAAAAGTTTTTTTTCGAAATCGGATAGCTGACATCAATGCTGATTGTTGGGACGTTAGGTTTGCAGCACATTATATGAAACCTGTTTACGCTGTTAGCAAGACTCTGGTAGCTTAAACTAAGACATCTCTTATGTGATTGTTAGTTTGGGTGTCACATTCTTTGCATCTTGGTAAATAGTATTGAATAAACTCAAATTTTGTCATGGTTCAAATTTGGTCTGTTCTGACATTACTGATTTTACTTTCTAATGTTTGTGACGAGATGACAAATGATGATCTATAGCAAGTGGTTTCTTCAGATGCTTGGTCATGAAGGCACTTAAATTACTTCTTGTTACAAACTTATCTTGATGTACGTAGAACCTAAAAATATAAATGTTTGTTTGAGTACTTATATTGCTTTTGTAGGTCTGAACAATATGTTGATGGCGTATGAGGATAAATCTGTCAATGCTATGTGTATATTTTCTTTTGTTATCGGGCCAGATCTTGAACCCATTACATATGGGGAAAGAATCACTGTATGGGTTAACTTATCCACTTTGTTTATTACACATGTGACATATTCTGTATGTGCTAATCACACATCAAATGGTATTACAAACAATATAACACAATACTGACGCTTTTAGGGGAAATTTGTTCCTGCAAGTGGACCAAACGACCTTGGATGGGACCCATTCTTCCAACCTGATGGTTAGATCAAACATAATCCTGTCTGTTCATCAATTTCTATATGACCATCTTGTTATCGGTGGCAGTTTTGACCAATTCACCAGGAATAGGTTTTGGGATGACAAATTGACAATATCTTGAACGTGTACAATGGGTCAAATCGGTATTCCCTAAATGGAAACGGGTCGAACGGGTAACTCAGTTTAAAGGTGGCCAAAGTCTGTTTTTAATGCATACAACCTTCTAATAATATTAATTGAAGATTTAGACCAGGGGCGGATGTACATGTAGTTCAGGGGTAGCGGTCGCTACCCCTGAACTTTTACTCGGTAGTGGAATTTTTGGCGATTTTTGGCCATTTTTTGGCGATTTCGCGACCCCTGAAACAAATTTTCGCTACCCCTAAACAAATTTTCGTATTTCGCTACCCCTAAACTTGGCTCCTAGTTCTGCCCCTGATTTAGACTATTATTGTAATTCGTTGCTAAAGCATGAATTGTATGTATGAAAATTTAGAAACTGGGCAAAAAGTGTTTTCATGTCTGTTAGAGTTTGACAATCAATATAACACATTATGCGGAAGCTAGGATCAAGTATAACACATATAAAGATTAACTAAAACATAAATAGTAACGTACCCGATGCACTTCAATAAACCTTGAACTAGTGTAAATTAGATCAATGATAAACCCCTTACCGTTTTGTTTATCGATCTCTTGATAATTACTATAGTGAGTAATTACCTCGTTTTTGTACACACAAACTACCAAGGAATAAAGGTTTATGCAAGTAAACGAAAACACTTGTTTTGCTTAATAAAAAATCGACCCAAAACCCTACGTGGGGTTGTGTGCCGATTGGCCAAAAAAGAAAAGAAGGGAGAAAACTTTTAGGGTTTTGTGTGTGTGCACAAAAGATGTAAAAGCTTAACCCTTGGCCTTGTATTTATACTAGAGTATTCTTGGGGAGCAAGGAAGGCATGGGTCGACACCCATGGGCCTTGGATCGACCGGCCATGCACCCACATGGGTGTTCCGGATCCTACTTGCTTTCCAAATTACATTCTAGTCCTTTTCTTTCATTACTAATGATAGTTAGTACTTACATTTAATATTTAACGATCATTAAGTCCCTCAAGTGTTTACATAAATATATATATACGATACATATAACATATATATATATTTATTATACTTTATTATTGTTTGTAATGTGTGCAATCCCGAGGTCTCGGGTTCTGATGCGTAGGGATTGCACCAGGCTTTACCTCTCAAGGGATCTTGAGAAGCTTACAACCCCCACCAGGCAGTGTACCTGATCGATGTAGTATAGTATAATGACAAGTACCGGGGGATTGATCGTTCAACTAGGAATAGTGTCGCTAGGATTAGAAAACCTAAATACTAGATCTAGAGATGAGGGATGATTCTTTTTGTATTTTTTATATTTTTAGGAAAGCAAATTAAAATCTCGGGTTTGAAGGATTTGGGGCGGAATTAGTTGCTAGTCAACTAACCCAATACTAAAGATGCAATCAAAATAAAAATACTAAAATGAAAATAAAACTATTTTAAACTAAGGTTGTTAGCAATAAGTGGGAGAAATGTGTTTACTTAGATTTCACTACTCCCTAGATATCTTTTACACGTTAATTACTTGTTATAGTTGTGTGGATGACGGATTGTATTCCTTAATACCATTCATGGGGTGGCGTACTTACTTCTCCAATGTTATGAGTGCCTACTTCACTCCTATGTCGAGCCTGCAAGAAGCTCCTAACATGGGATCATTAGAATTTACTCATGCATTAAATACAACCAATAAAACCTAGTACACATCGGTTCATGTTTCCTAAGACGTTCAAGCATGTTACCAATTGGAGATCTGCCAGTTTTCTTAAGCCTAACATTGAAATCATTCATCCAATACAACCATAAACAAGTAATCAACACATAATTAACATCTAGGTTTCATTAGATCTAAGCAAACACAAGATAAATCTAGCCTAGCATGTTGAAATCAAGACAAGCACAAGATATAGACAACCAACACATAGACATATTGATTGAATTCAGAGAAGACTTATCTCAATAGCACATGTAAGGATTCAAGGGTTGAAAACCCTTGAAAAACTGTAAAATTCGTACAAGGTTCGGCCCTAGGGTTTCTCCACACAAGTTCCTCTCTTATGAATGAAAATTAGAAAACTATATATAGATTTTAGAGGCTGACGGCGTCAAGAACAAAGGTGTGACGCCGTCATCTCGCCGCCAAATAATTCTTCGGACTGCCTTGATCTACATCTGACGCCGTCATGTAGTCCTCTTGACGCTCTACTTGTGACGCCTTCATGTTTCTTCTGGGTCGTCATGGTTTTTACTCTTGACGCCGTCAGGAATGTCCTCTTGACGCCGTCATACACTGTTCCCAGCATGGAAAATTAAGTCTTCGGCGCTTTCTTCACTTTTGTGCTCCAAAAACGTCTGACGTAAATGAGTACAACGCTAAGGGTGTGGGAAAAATTAGTTGACTTAACTAGCCAAGTAATATGACTTAAATGGTCAAGTAATTATGATACGGGTTTAACACAAAGGTGATCCTAATGCCTCTTATCATGTAGTAAATCCTACTACACGAATGTAGTCTCACTAACGGTCTCGGGATGCATCACTAACGCAAGTTCTAGAATCTAAATGCTACCGGTACACTCATAAGCACTAATAGTAAATGCTTTTCCTATCAAATCTAAAGGCGAACCTCACATATTTGGGTGGAAAATTTTTTTCTGAATGATACGGTTATGTGCTAGTCATACAATCTCCTATACATGTGACGCTTGTTATGGCTAAAGTTTCACTCCTAAATGTTGTAAAAAAATTAAATTTGGCGCTAAAATTGCACTAACAAGTATTTCTCATAGTTTTATTACACATCTACTATTAAACAAACAAACTCAAGCGAAAGTGTATCTGTAAGGTATCATCATTTTACCCTCCCCTTACACTTAGGATGAACGTTGTCCCCAATGTTCAAGTAAATGATGTAAAAGTGAAAAAGTAAAAAGAATGAAATCAAATACTCCCCTGATTCACTCGGTATGGATAATAAGGTGGCCAGGTTAAATCTTCCTCCAAGAAAATGAACAATCAAAGCTTTGAAAAATAAATCATCTTCTTGTCACACATAACCTGTACTGAGAAAACAGACAAGGCAACCTCGCATAAAATCGGCGGCAATCTACATATGTTACTAAATCCTAAAAAACAAAATAAGATATAATGCTTGTGGAATGAAGTTTGCAGATTTCCTGGAGATTATAAAACTTATAATTCAACAAAATAAAAAGTGACAATTTGGATAAAGATTTACAATCGATTATCCCTATGTGTTTTGCCAAATTTTAGAATTTACATCTCTGCCAGCTAACTTAGGTCATATTCATCCCTTTGTCAGCAAACGTTGGACTATATACACCCTTATTGATAAACAATGCAAAAAAATCTCTTATTTTTTGCTCACGTAATTCTAACATGAAAGGTATTTTTGGCTTTTTTTTTCTTGTATCAATGATGCATTTTGCAATTGACTATTATTTTTGTTATTATTATTTTACTTATTAATCCATAAGATATACTACTCAAAAAAACATCTAGATCCAACCATGAAACCTCTGGCTACCAAATAAAGTTCATCGGTTCAGATTAGAAAATAAGTACCTTATTGTTTGTTTGATTGATTTTTGAACTGATCATGTTTTATGCGTACATCATGATCCATTATCAGTTCGGACTTTTGTTTCCTTTTTTGATGTGCATTGACAAGAACGCATATATGAAATATTTCTAATAAAAATAAGTGAGGGCGCGTTTGGTTGGGGTATATTGAGGGCATTTCATGTCATTTGCATTTTAATTTACTTCAAATATTGTATTTGGTATCTCAAAAATGAATTGCAAAAATGGGGAGAATTAGAATGCTTCCAAAAAAATAGAAACTATAATTACTTGAAAAAAAAATTATAAACTGTTTTTCTTGTATTTTTTCTTGTTTTTTTTTTTTTTTTTTTTTTTTTTTTTTTTTTTTTTTAATTCAAAAGAAATATGTCACTAGGGGTATTAGTCGGGAGTGGGGTTGTTCGGATTCGGGTCAAAGTCGAGTCGTCGATTTATATGTGAAAAAAGATTTAAACAAATGAAAAATGGTAAAGATGTTTAAAAATAAAATGCAATGGTGAAGTAGAAGGCTGAGAATCGAAGCGTAAATCTCCCAAGTAAGGCATGGTTCACTTTACCAGCCTGCCACCCCACCTCACAGGAATTTCCTTTCCCTCCATCTATTTAACATAAATTTCACTAACACAAGCTTTATATAAACAGGCTTAGCCCATAGCCCCCATACAATAATAACAGACCCATAACTTCTAATCATACTTGTGATTGATTGAGTGTTAAATTGAAAGGAGTATAGGACGAAGCCGTCTCTTGATATCTTCTCTAAAAATATAGGCAACCAAGAGGGTCGTCTAGAATCACCCTAGTTGACTCATTTGTTAGTCACATGGTTGACATATGTGGATGAGTGACTTGTGCAATTTAGAAGCCTGAAGTACTAAGCCATATGTGTTCAATAGAGCCCTTACATGGAGGCACAACTTAGTTTTTCGTAAAGGTTGTATATGAGATGGTATAGCTTCTTTTGCCGATCATTGGACAGTTGGGTTCGCTAATTAAAATACTTTGTGCAACATTCAAAAATCCAGTTCTTAAAAGGAAAATAGAATAACTTAAGGGATAATTTCAAAAATACCCTTGGCGTTCAATTGATTTGCTTTTTTGACTTTAGATTAGAAAGTTCCCAAACTAGCCTTTAGACAACCGGGCAACTTTAGAGTCGCCAACCATTGGACGCCAAGTGTCCCAAGTTGACCAAAAAATACACAAGTTGCCCACAAAATATAAAAGTTGCCCAAAATTTCGGACACTTGGCGTTCTCTGGTTGGCTACAGTAGAGTTGTCCGGTTGCCCAATGGTTAGTTTGGGAATTTTCTAATCTAATGTCAAAAAAAGCAAATCAATTAGGCACAAAGGGCATTTTTGGAATTATCACATAACTTAAATTGTTGGTCTTTCTTGTGTGGCTAACCAGTTTGCCTCTGGGAACATTCCGCTTTGGTGAGGGTGGGGCATGTATTCAACACTTAAGAAAAAAAAAAAATTGTACGTGTCTAACCAGTTGATTAATGCAAATTTAAGGATCATTCGGTTCAACACCAAAAGAACTTAGAGAGCCACACCTTCATTCATTCATTTTCGTAAAATTTAACTGCATAATAAATATGGCATCGTACTATACGTACGGTTGGTAGGAAAGTTCAGGTGGATTGGTGAAACGTTTCTATTGAACATTCGTGACATACAATAAAAAATCTCTAGCTAATAGTTAAATTGAGAATGATGGCCGGTATATTTACTGTTTTGTTTTATTAAAAAGATAGAAAAAAGATTACTAAATTTTATAAACATATGAACAATCTTTGTAAATAAAAAATTTAGATTACTATTTTTTAAGTGACAAAAGATACTAAAAAGCCAAAGAATTTTATAATTATTTTGAGATGCTCTAGATTACGAAGTTTGAAATCTTTCGTTTAATAATCAACTTTATAAACACATGCATCCCAAAACATAGTAATATTCTACACATGTGTGGTCCTCATTCTCAGTAGTATATAAATAGGAGTTTTTTGCTGGACACTTGCAATTTAAAAACTTAAATACATAAGCATAGTACTTTCAAAAATATATACACGATCCTGATCTTTTTCCTTATTACTCATGCATACATAATCCATCTTGTATTGCTATGCTATCACTCAAAACTCAAGTAAATAAATATAGTGTTGTGACATACTCCGTACTCCGTAGTATATGAAATAACTATTGGATTAATCATTCGTGGGTGCTGATTTATATATTCAACAAAATTAGGATTTTTTATTTTATTTTTGGTTATGTAGTTTTCTACTTCACTTTTAACAAAATCATAAGACTATCGATTTGTTTTATGTTTTTTACACTCATGTCTAGTTTTTATTTGGATTAAAGTAGGGGTGTTGATCGGTTCGGTTTTCGGTTATTCGGTTAATTCGGTTAAAAAAAATTTTAGGGTCAAACCGTGAACCAAACCAAACCGAATTCAAATTCGGTTTTTGGTTCGGTTTGGTTAAATTCTAGTTCGGTTTGGTTCGGTTCGGTTTTCGGTTTAACCAAATTACACACTTTATTTAAAAAAAAGAAAAATATACAAATATATTTTGCCAAAAAAGTTATTTCAAACATAAAAAGTATTTTTTAATATTAGGATAAAATTTTTTAGTTATTTATATAAATATAAATATAAATATAAATATAAATATATAACGTTTTATTGATCTTTTTATATATATAAATATATAAAAAATATATAAATTTATATGAATTCGGTTTTCGGTTCGGTTTTCGGTTTTGATTACCAAAACCATATCCAAACCGAGAACCGAATTAAAAGTTCGGTTTGGTTCGGTTTTGGCAAATTCGGTTCGGTTATAAGTTCGATTCGGTTATTTTCGGTTCGGTTCGGTTTTGGTTTTCGGTTTATTCGGATATTTCGGTTTTTCTGCTCACCCCTAGATTAAAGTGGTTTTCGTTCTACAGGTCCGACTGCCTGTAATCTTCAATCGAGTTGTATTTTTGGTACCATACCATTTCACGTACTGTTTTAAATAAGCTATTTTCAAGTGGGTTTTAGCCTTAAAAGAAAAATGAATATATTGGTTGCGAGATAGATGAAGGCGAGTGCCGAGTGGTAACAATACGGTAGGTGAGAATGACAGAGAGATACAGTCGCAATCATAGGAGGATGAACTAAGTCTCTTACGAAGTGTTGTTCAATTTTCAATTTGGATCAAGGGTTTTATAAGGGGGTTATTAATTGATGGTGCATAACATGGAGTGGTAGAATGAAGAAACATATGTTATGTCGTAAATATTTTTGGCACTACTACATTTATGTACTTAAGTTTTCAAACTGCAAGGGTCCAACAAAAAACTCATATAAATAGACAGATTTCACTTCTTTAAACCTATGTGGGATGTAAACTTAAGGGTGTTTGTTTAAGCTTATGATCTTCTCTTTTCCAAAAAAAGTGACAATAATATTTACTACAGTAAAAAGGAAGAAAAAACATTGAAATAAATTTTGTTTCTAACACAAGTGCATGTATATCTATATTCGAGCAATCATTTGACGTTCTTGGGCCAAAGTTAGAAATAGTGCTTATAAAGGGACTACGCAATTTAAATGATTTCATGCGGGGCTTATTCTATTATTTTCGGTTTTTTATGTTTGGACATGTTTGAGAAATAAAGTTGCCGATAATGCAACTCATTTTCTTGAGCAAATCACTTGGTCTTTATGTCAATTTTAGTTAAATTTTGTTATAGTTTATGAAATTGTTTGTCCTGTGTATATATCGTAAGTTAAGTACAACTCTAGAGTAATATTTCATAAAGTGTAGATTTTATCTAGTCCCTATGTATTGAAGTATAGTTTGGAGTAGCCATTTTTATAAGTGAGAAAAAATAGAAAAAACGTCAAGCACTTATATATGTTTTCCAAAAACATGTTCATTAACGAAATTTGTTTTTTTTTACTTTCATAATCAACTTCGTCCATAACCATGTGCCTTGAAAATATGGTAATATTCTAGACATTAATGAAGCTCATTTACTACAGTACATAAACAAGAAAGATTTCACCTATTTAATCTATGTGGGATGTAAATATAGAGTGTTGTTTGTTCTTTTTTGTTAGTATTAGCAAGTTTCTTGATGCTATTTTTGTGTGTTTCTTGAACGAAGAGTCGAACATGTCACTTAGTTTGAAATTTGAAAGATGTCAAAAGTAAACAAAGATAGATTAAAAAGTCTACAAATGCATATTAGGGTCCATTTGGTTTATAGATGGGTTTGGAATTGGATTTGAGTGGGCTATAAAAATTAAAATATAAGAGAGAAGTATGATACCAAACAACTTATTTTCTCTTTCATTACTATATATAGTAATGTAGCGTCAAATGACGCAATCTCACGTCAGTAAAACTCTGGGCTTTTCACCGGGCTCCTTTTGGCCCATCATTGATCCGCATGTTAGTTGTTATGCAATAATCATATTCAGTCTCTCAAGACATTTATTCTACACAAGTTATTTAATATTCAGTCACATATAAATCAAGGAAAGGTGGCTTCTTCATATATTGACCTTAATTTATTTTGCACACTACAAAGGCCAAACACAACCCAATGTCTTTATAAACAAACATGCTTATTTATTGCTTATTAATATAACCACTTTATCAACATCCACAATAATGTTGTTATGGTGGTGGTCTTTACTGTTCTTGATCAATATCCATGGATACAGGTCCCCGCCACAAAACGCCATCAAAAACCACGCCGTTTCAATTTTTTCCGGACTTTTTAACCCCGCACCGAACATCTGACCCACTTTCTACTTAACAAAAAAAATATTGTGCAATAATCAACGATATGAAACAACGCCCCGCCGCAACGCGGCGGACCGTTGCCCACCTCGTTCTATTCAAACAGCGCGACACCCTAGGGGTGTTCATCGGTTCGGTTCTCGGTTAATCGGTTTATTCGGTTAAAAAAAATTTTGTCATAACCGAAAACCGAACCGAACCGAAAATATCTATAACCGAACCGAACCGATAACCGAACCGAAGTTCGGTTCGGTTATGGGTCAAAACCGAAAATCATAATTTGTACTTGAATTACACTATTTATATTTTTTTTAAATTTCATTATATATATTTTTGGCAAAAAAAATATTTCAAGCATAAAAAACTGTTTTTTATATTAGTATAAAATTTTAATGGATATTTTTTATATATAAAATAATATAAATATATAAAATAATATATATATTTATATAAATTCGGTTTTCGGTTCGGTTTTCGGTTGAGATAGCCAAACCCATATCCAAACCGAAAACTGAATTTTTAATTCGGTTCGGTTCGGTTTTAACAAGTTCGGTTCGGTTATATGTTCGGTTCGGTTTTTTCCAGTTCGGTTCGGTTCGATTTTCGGTTTATTACCCGACCCATGAACACCCCTATAGACACCCATAAAACAAACACGTACTTAATTCTCAAATACATAAGTGTGAGTGAATTTGTTTTTCATATATGGGCATAGCCCATAACAACAGGCCCATAACTTTGTATTATTTTACAGTTGATTTTTGAGTTTAAAGACTTCCCATGTAGACATGTAGTCAACTGTAACATGGCGAGTGAAGCTACCTCCGGTGACATTTGAGTTGGAAGAAGTCAAAATCATTTTCGGATAATCTATCCAGCTACATACATTTTTTTTTAAGTTTTTTTGTCTTTTCTAAGGTTATATCCGGCCATGACCCGGTTAGACCCGGCAATATCCGGCCATGACCCGGATAGACCCGGTAATATCCGATCAAGACCCTCATAAAGGTCATAATATACTAGTAGTACTTAAAAGGACTTGAGATTTTATAGGACCATACGAGATAAGGGTCTTAAAAACATAATATAATACGACCTCTATGGAAGGTGTCTTGTTAAGTTTTATTAAAATAGGACCTCATGAACAAACGTCCTATAAGATAAGTTTATTAAGACACAAAATTGAAGTGTCCCATTAGAATATATCATAATAAGACCTTAACAAATAAGTGTCCTATAACTCACTATAACAAATAAGGCAAATGATTTAAAAATGTATCATACTTGCCACCATTTGCTCTTGTAGGTAGCGAAATTTTTTTTTTTTTTTTTTTTTTTTGTGGGTACTTTCTTTCAAATGCATCCTTTTTAGGGTATTTTGCGTATTTTTTGGATATTTTGCATTCTTAACTAATAGAAAAAAAAAATCCCGAAGGGCAAAAATGTCACATAATACCCTAAAAATAATGAATTTGAAAGAAAAGTACCAATAAAAGCAAAAAAAATTCTTCGCTGCCACAATAGCAAATGGTGGCAAGTATGATACTTTTTTTAATCATTTTCTCTAGCCAATAGTTAGATTGAGAATGATGGCCGGTATAGTTACGGTTTTGTTTTATTAAAAAGATAGATAAAAGATTACTACTAAATATCTAGTTTTATAAACATATAGACAATCTTTGTAAATAAAAAATTTAGATTACTATTTTATAAGTGACAAAAGATACTAAAAAGCCAAAGAATTTTATAATTATTTTGGGACCAAAGATTCTATAAAGTTTGAAATCTTTAGTTTAATAATCAACTTCATAAACACATGCATCCCAAAACATGGTAATATTCTAGACATGTGTGATCCTCATTCTCTATAGTATATAAATAGAAAGATTTCACTTCTTTAGCCGATGTGGGATGTAGGGGTGTTTGTTTAAGCTTGTAATCTTCTCTTTTCCAAAAATAGTGACAATAGTATTTACTAAAGAAAAACCATTGAAATAAATCTTGTTTCAGACACAAGTGGATATTTGAACAATCATTTGATGTTCTTGGGCCAAAGTTTAAAATGGTACTTATTAAAGGATGACGCAATTTGAGTGATTTCATGCGGGCTCACTCTATTATTTTAGTTCTTTTATGTTTGGTCATGTTAGAGAAAAAAAATTGCCGATAATGTACAACTCATTTTGTGTTTCTTGTGCAAATCACTCGGTCTTTGTGTCAATTTTAGTTAAATTTTGTACTCCTATTGATTTTTTTGGTCTTTACTTTTAAACTTTTTTGGTCTTTACTTTTAAACTTTGACTTTAAGTATTTTTGTTTATATTACATAATACTTGATGCAAAATATATGAGCGGATTGAGTTTTAAATGTATTTTCATTGGTATAATTTTCATTAAGTATTGTATAACACAAACACAAATATTTATAGTCAAAGTTGCGAAAGAAAGACCGAGAAAGTCAATAGGGGACAATAAATTTGGAACGGAGGTAGTAATTGTTTATGAATATTATTTGTCCTATGTAAATTATATATATCAAAAGTTAAGTACAACTCTAGACTAATATTCACAAAGTATAGTTTGGAGTAGCCATTTTATAATTGAGAACAAATACAAAAAACGTCCAGCATTTATATATGTTTTCCAAAAACATGCTCATTAACGAAGTTTGTTTTTCTTTACTTTCATAATCAACTTCGTCCATAACCATGCGCCTTGAAAACATGGTAATATTCTAGACATGTATGAAACTCATTTACTATAGTACATAAACAAGAAAGATTTCACCTCTTTAATCTATGTGGGATGTAAATATATTAGCAAGTTTCTTGAACGAAGAGTCGAACATGTCACTCAGTTTGAAATTTGAAACTCATTGAAAGTTTTCAAAAGTAAAATAAAACTTTCACAAACTTTTCATATATGGGCGGGGCTTAGCCCATATAATAACAACAGGCCCATATCTTTGAATAATTTTAAAGTTCACTTTTCACTAAACTGTGAGTTTCAAGACTTCCCATCATACTAAAAAGTAGTCAACTGTAAAATGGTGACATTTGTGTTTTTTAAGGTTATATCCGACCATGACCCGGTTAGACCCGGTCATATCCGGATAAGACCCGGCTATACCCGGTCATATCCGGCCAAGACCCGGTTTGACCCGGCTGATATCGTGTTTCTCTCTTTGTTTCAATGCTCTGAATGGTTTACCTGGTTACTCTCTACATTCTTATTCGTTTTATATCGTAACGTCTTAATTATATATAGTTATAAAGCTTACATAAAGGCCATGTAATGTTCTCCCTCCAATATCATAGGTTCGATTAATGGCAACATGACCAGTCTTGTGGGTGTTTGTTCAGTTCGTTTACCTGCCCTACTTTTCGTATAAGTTCGTTATCTTTTTTAAAACTAACAGTTTCTGTACGTATTTTGGTTGTTTGCAGGGTCTTACATGTAAGTTTCCGTTGCTGCACTATCTTTTTTCCTCATGAAGGTGATGTTTGATCGCTTCCTGTCAAATTGTCTTTCATAAAAGCGTTGGGTCACAACTTGAATCGTGGACACTTTCTTTCATATCTTGGTTATCTGTATTTGTTCATATAGACTTATAATATTTGGCTAAAATTATGTCATTAAAATTAAGTAAAAATCTGATTATATAACCCGTAAAACTTCTAAAGTACTGATTCTGTGTTTGGACGTTAGGTTTGCAGAACATTTGAATATCCTTTAGTATGTTTGTGCAATCTGTTATAGAGTATCATGATTTAAGACACCTTTTTTTGAGATTAGGAATTTGGATGTCACACCGACTTTATCTGCTTCTTAGCTAATGTAATGGAAGCATTATGTGTTTTTAAGGTTCGACTTTGAAAGAGTTAGTATTGTAGACACATTCGTGGACAAGAAATACACCAATTTTTGGCTTTCTGGCATCTATTATTAGATTAGCTAAATCTCTAATCACGGGCAGTGAATTTAACCAATGGAGAGGAACCATATCGTTCAATTCCTGATTCCCCAATTCAAGTAAACATTTTATTATTCAAAAGATGTTTCAGATTGAATCTGCCTGATTAATGGAGATAGAAAAATGTACTTTAGCAACTAATTACAAATGGTTATTTCGCGTGTTTTTTTATTTTACTAATTATTGATTGTGAATTTTACTCCTCGATCTCGAAGTACATAAAACAGGACTGTTTTGATTGATTGGCGTTTCAAATAATTTTACACACAATGTACCCTTTCAGGGGAAGATTGTTCCTGCAAGAGGACCGAATGACTTCTGGGGATCCAGTCTTCCAACATGATGTTTATGATCAAACGTAAGATCATCTCTGTTTCTATAGGATCATCTCCATAACAGGTGGCAATTTCGAGCAATTAACTTATAATTGGTCTTGGCTTTTTCATATCTTTAACGGGTCCAATGTCTCAAAATCAAGTTTAGCTAGAAGAGGAACACATCAAATGGGTCGAAAGGGTCAAACAGGTTGAAAGTCACGTCAAGGCTATCTTTTAAGTGTACAATCTTGTAAATTCTGGAGAAAGTAGTTTTTGTATGTCCCCATTTTGACCTAGCCACCTGTTTGAACCTGAATCAGATTTGACATTCTTATTACCCAAACCCATTTTTATCCGTTTCAACCCGACCCATTTTGACTCGTCATCTTGCCATCTTTCCTGCACCTTTCATATCATCGCATGCTTGCAATAAAACGAAACTAATTATCATTTCTGTTGTTATAGTTATGCTAAAATGGCCAAAGAAGAAAAGAACAAGATTTCTCATTGCGGAAGAACTCTTGCGTTGGTAGAATCCCACATTGTTGAGGCTGGGTATGTATTCGACACATAAGATACAAAATTATTTCTATTGGTGTATACCACTTTGAATTCATATTGTACTTCTAAATAAGGTATCTTAGATGGGAGGTATCCACTTTGTATTTTGTGTTAAAAAAACTGATTAATGCAAATCTGGATCATTTTGTTGAAGGATAAAAAAAACATTTGGATGCAAAAGCTAAAGTTTGTGACTGATCTTTGAATACTTTAGCATCTAGGAGAACATTTGTTAATAAAATCAATAGGCTAGTTTTATGCGACTGGTCAATTGACCCCTTTGGAAACTACAATAGTTTGGTTAGGTGAACAGGACTCAAAACTCTCTGGGTTTGGTGAATCTTTTTGTAGGGCTCGTGAGGGTGACACATCTATCTGTTCTGGATAATTCTGGTGGCATGTTTGTTAGTACCTTGTGATTGATTGACTTTTACATTGATAGAAGTATATCTTCCTTAGAAATGTAGGCAACCAAGAGGGCTCGAATCACCTGTGTTGTACCCGAGTTGCCTCATTTCTTAGTCACATGGATGACATCTGGATCAGTTTGAATTGCACCTTATGCATGAGTCATATGTGTTCAATAGAGTCCTAAGGTTGTATGGCACAACTTGGTTTAGCTTCTTTTGCCGTCTTCACATGATGATTAACTGTTGTGTTAGCCAACAAAAATAAGATAAAAAAAAATAAATAAATAAAAAAAAAAAAAAAAAAAAAAAAAAAAAAAAAAATCCCGCTTTTAAAAGGTAAGTAAAAAAGTTAAATTGTTGGCCATTATTGTCTGAATGTCCGAGTTGGCCTGTGGGAACATCCTGCTTTACTAAGGCTGGTCATGTATCCGACACGTAAGATACATTTGGATTAATGCTAATTTAAGGAACATTGGGTTCCAGAATCGAAAAGAACTTTGAGGGCTACACCTTCATCCGTTTATGTAACATGTCACTCCGAAATCAAAATGGCATTGTACCTAAGGTTGGGGTTACATAAGTATATCAATTATAGACAAAAAAAATTAGGAGGACTGTCAACAACAGTAAGTTTGTAACCCTCCACAATCGAAATGGTGGCAACGCGAGTGCTGTGGACAATTTTTCTGCACGTTCCAACTTGTACTCTAGCAAATATTCTACAGACTAATTTTTAGCTTAGTTATGTTTCTTTGAGTTTTTTCGTTAACATACAAATAGAGCCGAGTTATTATTGTTTACGAGGAATAGAAGAAGAAAACACGAAGGGTGTCAAAATGTGAATTATGCATTTTATCTCAAATCGCAAATAATGATGTCTATGTTCAAAATGCACGCATATAAAAACACCATTCGTTAATAAAACAACATGTTTACTTTTAAAGCTAATATAGTTAGTTGTAATTAACTAGTAAATACTTGGTTTTAATTGAAACCAAAAAATACAATGATATATAAAAATCCAAATTAGTGAGCAAGCATTAAATTGTATAAATTGTACTGTAATTCACTAGTAAATACTTGTTTTAATTGAAACCAAAATACAATGATAAAAATCTAATTAGTGAACAAGCATTAAATTGTATAAAAATGAATGACGACAATGTGTTTGGAATTGAACTCGAGACCTATAAAATTTTGTATAGAAGCCATTATTCTTACCAATACACCGCATCACCATACAAGACTTTGTTTCCAACTTAATCTATTTATCACGAAAGCTCATATATGTATCCATTAGATATATCTGAACTTAGTAGTTTCATAATATGAATGCAATACACACACTGCACTTGGTAAATCAGTTATCTCTCGAGTATTTTTTGTACTGAATCCAAAACACGTAAAATTATTTGCACGTTATCGATTTTACAAACACACATATTACCAAGGCATGTGTTATCTAACAAAGTTTTATACGAAAGCAAAATGTAGTTTGTAACAAACTACATTTTTGAAAAAACTTCAAAAGCTTATATATATGATATATAGAAGCAGGGACGGAGCCATGACCAAATATGACCGGGTGCACAAAAAAATTTGTACAGTAATACAAGAAACACATTTTGATGGACCGGGTGCATTTAAGTTGACTTTAGAAAAAATCGATGTAAATATTAACACTATATCGAAAAACATTTAAACGTTAACGTAATCACGTCGAAAATGGTGATGGTGTGTGTGGCGGCGAGTGGCGGATTAGTGAACTTACCTCCAGTAACATTCGTGACCGGAAACACAAAGAAGCTTGAAGAAGTAAAAGTTATATTTGGACAATCAAATTATGTTTCAGTTGCTAAAACAGAGCAAACTTAAATTTTATCAAATGGTTTCGGCTTGTGTTCCAATGGTATCTCTAGTTGTGTGAGAAGCTCCTCAACCAAAATGGTTGTGGGTTCAAGTCCTTATTACGACATGTGAGATAGTTTGTGAGATAGTAACATTGTGAGATTGTTTAAAAAAAAAGGTTTAAGTGTAAAAAGTGATATAGGATATCCAAATTTAATTGGTTGTCATGCTAAGATGTATTACGTAAGATGTATATTAATGAAGAGCTAAACACTTAGCATTGTGGTAGGTAAAAAACTATACGTATTTACCGCAAGTTACAAAGTATTTTGTAGCAGATATATCACTTTTTAAGCCGTTCTGCCGATTCTGTGATTTTAATTTATAAAAAAATGGAAACTGAAAATTGAACCGAGGACATTTTGATGTAAATAGCCAATTACTTGCCAGCAACCCCACATTCCACATATCAGCTATGTCCTTCATCTAATTTTTGTATACAAGACAAGAACATCCCTTTTTTTCATAGACAACATTTTACACATGGGCTTAGCTTTTTTTCATAGACAACAAAAGTACAAAACACAAACAAAAGTGTCGAGTATAAGCGTGACAGTCGGGAAAATTTCCTACAATTTTAGATTACTTTGCGTTTGATAATAAAATAACGTTATTTTATTTGGATCAATAAAATAACGTTAACCATTTTATTTTGTTGCACTTAAAGAATTTATTAGCAACAAAAACATGTTGTGTGTCATTTGAAAATTTTAGTTTTGATTTTTCCAGACAAAGTAATCAGATGTTAAAACAAATCAAATGATGTTTACGAAAATAAAAAGATGAAATAGCACACATGGGATTTGAACGTAGACCTTACGATTGAATAACAAGACGAAAATATACAAAAGCAGTTTCTCAAAAAAGGTCATTGCCTCATTGACCTATTTAATCTTTAACAACTGGATTTTGATTATTTTTACACAAGTACACAACACTTCACATGAGCTAGCACTATCAATAGCTACAGGCCAAAATGGCATTAAAAATAAATAAATAAATAAAGTGGATTTATGTAAATTGAAAACATGTGTGAGAAATATGTTAAGAATATTGAACCATAGACTTTGAAGATAAACTATGGTACACTTACCAACACACCCCCTCTACACATATGATGTATTCTTGATGGGAGGTGATTTGAACACCAACATTTTGTATTCTTGCACCACACTTTATGCATATTACAGTGTTGTACTGTGTACTTTATGTGCATTACAGTATTGTACAAAAATGTGTATTTATAAAAAAAAAAAATTGATGTGCGAATCAATCTCATCCTTGATAGTTTTATTTCATGTATTTATCATAAACTTTAAGAACATGACTGAAAGTTTATACATGGGCTTGGCCCATATAATACATGTCTTTGAACCAAAATAATCAAACATAAATCGTAATAACGGTAAATTTGCATGTTGAAATGAAAAGCCAACCTGAGGAAAATATGGCGGTGACACGTGTAATGACGTGTGGTGGTGTGATAAAGTTACCTAGAGGGAACATTCGTGACTGGAAACGCAAAGACCTATATTTACTTATTTAGACATATTACGTGCTAGATGCATGTTTCGTATTATATGATCATTCTTATAATGTTATAGCTCAAGACTTTTATCCCATAAATATTTCAATTTGTAACATACTTTGTATTATATCAACGAAAAACTATGCATAATTACCGCACATTACTAAGGATTTGTAGCAAAATGTTTTAGGGCATCCACTATGGTGGGTTTATGAAAATGTTTAAAAAACATGAAAAGGTTTATGTTTATTTCAACCATAGTGGACACTCATTTCATGTCTATGTGACATGAAGAGGTTCTAATTCTTGAACATCTTTATAAATTCAATACATTTAATGCATTTATTAAAAAAGACATTTTATAAACTTGCAAAAGTTTATACTATAGTGAATATAGGTTTATAAAATCAAAAGGTCTAAAATTTATTGATGTATTAATGTATAAAACTTTGTAAAAGGTTTATCATAGTGGATGCTCTTAGAGACTTCTCTATTTCTCTAGCTAATTCCACCACTTTTTTAGTCATTGTATAAAGACATAAATGAATTGATGCGTAATTCACAATTTGAAATAGCACATTTCTGATTATGTAATGTACAATACCATCAGATTCAACAAAATGTTTATGAGAAAAAGAGAGAGTACATCGAGAGATGTAACTATATTAATTACGTGTTTATACAATTTATTTTTTATATATATAGATGGCTATTTAAACGAATCTTTTTTTATATAATACAAGAATTATATCATTTTGGAGTATTTTTGAAAAACCCTTCTCATTGAAAAAAAATTGGACCAATAGGAGAGCTCGATTTTGACACATAAGCGAAATTAAGCAATATGATTGGCCAATAAAAAGTCAAAATTAAATTGATTTTGGTCAAACTTTAATAAATTTGGTAGAGAATTTGATTGATAAAAAAAACACATAAAAATATAGGTGTCAAATTTATGAAAATAAAAACTTAAGAAAAGAGGAGGTAATTAATAAAACTTTAGTGGTTGAATTTTAAATATATTAGAGTTAAGTGTAAAATTATAAGTCTCTATGTTTGTTAATAACTTTAGATAATAAACAATTAACCCCTTACACTTTATGCTCCTATACTTTATAATGTTAACTTTGTTTAAAATTAAATGAGTGATAGTATTAGGTTAGAAGTTGTTTTTTTTTTTTTTTTTTTTTTTTTTTTTTTTTTTTTTTTTTTTTCAATTAACGTAAATTTGGTAAATATGCGAATTAGTTTTAATATACGTTAAATATTTTTTAAATCCGATTAATCCACGCCTAACCGATTAATCGCTAGGCCCTACCCGACCGCCTCACTAGCGCCTAGCGATTTTTACAACCTTGACATTAGTTTTAAACTTTAATCCATTAGAATATTTTTTTTAAATAAGGACTCATGTTACTATATAAAAGTTTAATTTATGCGTACACGGATTTGAAATACGGCTGAATTATTAGTAACGGGAAGAAAAGGGAGCTTTTAGGACCTTTCTGTAGGACACTTTTTCTAACAGGGTCCTAAAAAATGTTTTATAGGACCAATTAAAATTTGAGTCATATTAAGTGGCTTTACATAGGACACTTTTTTAGTATTGTCTCATTATTATACAACATAATAGGACATTTCATATAAATGTCCTATTATATTATATCTTATAGGACACTTCTTTAGTACTGTCTCATTATGATATAACATAATAGGACATTTGGTATAAAGGTCTTATTATATTACATCTTACAGGACGCTTCTTTTGTTTGGTCTTATTAGATTATAATTCAATATGACACTTAGTATATGGGTCCTATCAGATCTAATTTTATAAGACACTTATTCGGCTAGGTATTATTATCATTTAACATAAAATGTCATTTGAAGACAAGATCTTTACAACTCAATGTTTTAATTGTTCCTTATTTTATGTGTGTTAATGAGTTTATTAATTCAAGTTTGAGCTCGATCCCGAGCTTTATATACAAAGCTCGATTGGGCTCGTGAGCCTAAATGACACTAGGATATTTTTAGTATTAAACATATATAAAACGTTATGCATTTGTATTATAAGTGAGCTTGTTAACGAGTTCAAAATAGATATAGTACGAGCGGAGCTCGAGCCAAGCTTTAATTTTTCATTACTAAATCATATAAACGAGTTGAGCTCGAGTCAAGCCAGAGCCTGTATAACATACCACGATCCGAGCTCGAGCTCTAAAATTCTATTACACTATGTTTGTTTTACAACATTGGGTTATTACATAGTGTTTATATACTATGTGTTTCTGTTCAACTAGGGACTAGGGAGTGTAAATGAGTTGCTTGTTAGCTACTCGGGATCGACTAAATAGAAGCAATAAGCAAGTCAAACCTTAATGAGACTGATATCTAGTATGAACCAGTATTGGGTTGTATAAACGAGTCCAAGCGTCATAACCCAAAGTTTGATTAGACTTACGAATATTTACAAGCTTTAAAGTATATACATATGCATAGACCACATATATGTATAATTGTAGATATTAAATGGGCTCAAATGTGAGCTTTATACTCAAATGATAATGTATAGGGCGGAATCTGCCCTATGGAAGCAAGTAATACCTCGGCCGATCACGTAATGTAAGCCTTAGCCGGGACGGAGCATTTGATGGAAATAGAGCCGGACGAGGAATAACGCGAAGCTGAAACCGAAAGGTAAGACCAACGACCGGGACAAATGCAAAAGCCTCCACGTCCCTTAAAAAATGAGTATGCTCCAAATCATGAATCACGTGATTTACCCAAAGAAGAAAAGAATATATTATGGGGAAGGAGTGCGGACCAAATATTTCCATATATTAGTGAAAAGACCGGGCCCAGCGGCGACACAACACCCAAAGGCGGTTGAAAGCCACATGTGCAAACAAGATAGTTCGGATATCAAGGGTTAAGGTACCAGGCTCGAGGCAGTCACGCTATTGTCCGCCAGACATTACCGAGATCCGTTACCCGTGATCCGGGGAAAACGAAAAAACCCTTGCCCTATAAATATCTAGCGTTAGATCATTTAAACTCGGGTTTTGGACATGTACACTTGAACTATACTCTCTCAACTCTTTATCTCTCACGGTGAGACTAATGGTGCTCTTTCTTAGCAAATGCATACTCGTGAATCCCAACCAAAACAAGCGGTGTCTCTTAGTAGATTATTGGTAGTAAAATAATAACGCTAAAATCTGTATTATCAAGTGGCGCCATCCATGGGACCTAAACACAACTGCGTCCTAAGAACATGAATCAAGCTAGGGAAGAGAAGAGGAAAAAGACAAAAATAAGAGAAAATGAAAAAAAGTATGGTCGAAAACGCCGCTTGGGTCACAATCCAAGAGTGTATTCTCAAGGCTGGGTTCCGGGTCTCACAACTCTCATGGAAAGCGGGCCAGATCCTCATCACCTATTCTTCTCAGTCAGGAAGTGTTTTTACCCATTTAGGAGCCAAAAGACAAGAACACCGGAAGAGGGAAGCACAAAACATTGTTGTAAAGTTAATTTTTAAGTAATTACAAGTTATTAAATAATAATTACAAATTAATTATTACACATAGTTCTTTTAAGTAATGCAAGTATTCAAGTCATTAGTACTGTTTAAACACATGATCGATACAAAAAAGAAATGTTGTATTGGTCGAATCACTCAAAGGTGACTTAGTTGTAAAAGGGTTTGTCACTATCACTTTAAGATGTGTAAGGTCGCAAGTTCAATTTATGCTAAGTGCAATCAATCATGAAGTGGGCACACCAATCCCCTGAAAAAGGGAGGAATTTGTCCAATTTGAGTCCGTGTGATAGTGGGTACAAACTCTGTGGATTAGTCGGTCAAAAATGTCAAAAACTCGTTACCAAAAAAATAAAAATAATAAATAAATAAATAAATAAATAAATAATTGACCAGTCGACATCTTGAATAAGAAAATTATGAAGAATAACTTTTATAATACAACTCTCCAAAATAATTCGTTAGATAGTGTGTGTCCTCTGTCAAAATGCACGAGTATTCTTTTAATATAAAATCAATTTTATTATATTTACGATTATCATACACTTAGGTTAGGGTATCAAACGACCCACGTGTTAAGCTCCTCAAATCAAGCTTTTAGCGAGCTCACGAGCAGCCCATCACATTTATACTTCTTGTTAAAAAATTTCTTCATTTAATTTAGTACGTAGTTATGACAAACTTTTTAAAAAGTTAAAAGCCAAATGATAAAGATGACCAAATAAATTGGATATTGATATGTAAATGTACGAGTTGAGTTATTTTAGATACCAATGAACTCATCCCCACTATTCATCTAAAAAGAAATCAATGGTTGAGATTAAAAACATTTTAATATTTCACACATTTTTTATAATTTAAATATCTCTTAAACCGTTAATCGTTATGCGAAACTAATTACACCATCGCGACGAGTATTTAATTATCTTTCTATAAACGGGCACTTTGATATACTTTCGGAAAAAAAAAAAAAAAAAAAAAAAAAAAACATTTTTTTTCACATTTTTTTTTCGTGGCCGAAAAATGAGATGTGATAGTAGTGTAATATCACATGTGATTTTTTCGGCCACGAAAAAAAAGGTGAAAAAAACGAAAAAAAAATTGTTGAAAATATATCAAAGTGTCTATATATATATAAAGATAATTAAATGCTCGTCGTAATGGTATATTTTTTTTCACTTAACAATTAACGGTTTGAAAGATATTAATATTAAAAAAAATGATAAAAGTGGGTTTTTAAATTGTTAAGATTAATCTCATCCATTAGATCAAATAAAAATAGAGGATGGAGATTAGTCGTAAAAAAAGTTTTATACTCAAATGATGTTTTATCAATGTTTTAAGGATAAAAAATATGTATTTTTTAATTACCCTCCCAATTTTAGTTAACCCCCTAAATTCCCCGCTCCAAATTCGTATATTTGGTTTACTGGCCCTTTTTTTTTCTCCCTCTCACTATTTTTACTCCAACCACTAATCCCATGTCCCATCTTTTTTATCAACCTTTTAGTCGCTTATAACTACCATCCAATCTATGATTTATATATGTTTTTTTTTTCAATCTAACAAGTAGAACACAAAAGTTTAGCCAATGTCTATGATGAGACATCTTTTACTATTCTGTTATAAATTTTGATGCCTTTTTTAATCTTTATATGATTTGGTAATTTCGGACTTTTCATTCTAATTAGTGTTGGTGTCTTTTTTTAGATTCATTATTTGTATGCAAAGCTAATTTGTAGTCTTTATTCTATTTCCACTTATGAACATCTGTAACGCTAGGACTCATGGTTTGCAGGTTGCTGAAATTGAAGGGCCTGTTCATGCATTTATAAGTGTATGTAATCAACTTTTCAGAGATGTTTGGTGTTAATGATGAAAAATCGAACCCATTGATTGGCATTGTTTGCTAAGTTAAAGGTAAATCATATGTGTACAACCTTGTATACTCCTTAATTAGTATTGACTTGTTGAGAATCACTTTATCAATTGGGATAAACATGTAAAAATCACCCATGCTTGTATATTTGCATTTTAGTATTTCATAATTGTTTAATTATAATCTTAAATGATGCGCTCCACCCTTTTTGCTGCAATTTGAAAAGGTTATGTATATAATATTGTAGCACTTTTTTTTTTCTTGATATTTTACTCCCTTAAAATCATATTTAAAAGTAATATGATTTGTTCACATATGTGTGCTATTTATTTGCAGGTATAATCTCAAGATGATGAATGATGACGCAAGACGACCTCGTAGTTTTTTTTGTAAGATGATGAAATAATGACACACGACAATCTCCTAGTTTTCTTGTATTACTCTTGGACTACTTTGTAAATGTTGTAAGACTTTAGTTTGGATGATGTTACAAGCTAATGAGGTTAAATACTTTTGTAAGGAAATTCTTTCTAATAAACAAGAAATGAATTTTTATCTTACTACTTTATGTGTCTAATACAAGATATAAGTCATACAACTATATGTTATTATGTGTCTTAATATGTACTAGAATGCAATGAAAGAAATGTCCTCACCGTCCATGTTCTTTAATCGCCTTAACAGAATAATAACAACAATCGTCTAATGTATGATATGTTGGAATTCAATCTACAACACCAAATTTGGTCCTTACAATGTATTTAAAACTTTTGTATTAGGACCCTTTCTTGGTTCTAAAATAATGCATTACGATTTTGTCCCATTAAAATGTCTTTTAGGACCCATGGATGAGTCCTAAAACATAATAGAAGGGTAGGCAACTAGGCATGTATTAGTACATTGTAAAGCATCCAATAATGTGGTATATTAGGACACCATTTAGGTTGCATAAAACATTTTTATAGGACTAAAAAATTAGTTTCATAAAGTTAGCTATTATTAGAACACCCATAAGCGTCCTAAATATCTATTACAACCCCTTCCTATAGAACACTTTTATTTTGGTCCTATTAGGTTAAAGGTCCTATAAGCTTAATATATAGGACACTAAATGGGGTCTTATAAAATAACAAATGGTAAGCATGAGTTACTTTGATATGAAAATAAATATACGCGATTCTGTTTATAACAACGACTCATAAAATTGTTATTTAAAACTTATATATAGATATCCATAAAAACATTTTAAAAACTTTACGGAGCATATTTTAACTTCATCAACGCTCATTATGTGCCACTAAATTCGCACATTTTGTACAACATGATATGAATAGTTAAAGTTAAATAACAATATTAACCTCAAACTCAACATCTCTGTCAGTTAAAAACGTTATACAAAGCTAATTATTAAAAAAAAAAAAAAAAAAAAAAAAAAAAAAAAAACATCGGTTAGATAGTCATTCTTTAATATAGAAGGTGTTTTCTTTAAATTATAAAAAAATGCATGCATCACAATCCTTATTTGATAAGAATTACCTCCTAAAAAAAATATAAGTAAAAGAAATACCACAATTACAAAACACATCGTAAATTGATAGCACGGGTTTGCAAAACTAAAAGCATATATTACTAACATCTCATGCAAGTCAAGTATTATCATATGATTTTTGCTTGAATAATAAAATATAATTTTTAATCCAAAAGTATTCTCCTAAAATAATAGGTAGATTAGAACATATATATATATGATTTTTTTTTAATCTTTAGTCCACTAAGTAAAACTATTTGAAACATGTTAAGTGGTTTACTTTTTAATCGATAATAATACATAATCAAATCAAAATTTTAAAAACCCTGTGCGTGCACAGGTATTATAACTAGTTTAACTAATAAAAAAACGGTAAGGAATGTAGCTGTCTTAACGAATTTAACTAATAAAAAAGCGTAAGCAATGTTGCCGATAATCGAACTTAAGACCTGAGGAACATATAAGAAGACACTTACCAGCTACTATACTTAACGCTTGTTCGTTTCTTGCATTTGTTTTCTATAAGAACACAAAACAGATCATCCAAACTCTAGAGTGATATGTTACTTAACAAACATAAACGAAATCGTTAACCGGGAACTTGACCATCGGGAAGGTTTAAAGACGAGGATTGAGGAAAATTTTCGCCACAGGCCAAATACTTTTACTTACGTACAAAACTTCCATGTATGTTTTAGGACAGTTTGTCCGTGCATTGCAACAGATTTATCGGCAACATTATAAAAATTAGATTTGTCAAGCAGCGTGGAGTCAAATCATATTTTTTTCTACGTCATATGAAATAATTTTCTGTATCTCTTGGTGTGCTAAGATTGTTTTAACATACAAAATGTGCATCTGTTCACATCTACTAGTATGTAAAATTACTAACAACAATGATAATAACTAGTGTTGTATAACTAATGGCATACAAATTCAAGCGATATTTGTAAACTAAAATATTAAAAACCGAGTATGTAAATATATAAAAACCTATGATTCAACAAAGTGCTTAAAGAAAAGAATGAGAAAACACCAAAGGTATAGAAATGGAATGTGATTTTTGTATTCAACACATAAAAAAATGGAATGTTGGAACCCATGGGATATACTTGGTAATGTAATAATTTGGGATATACTTGCATGATTGTATTGTGTCTAGCAACTTTCTAGGCTTTCCTATTTAGCATGCTGACTACTCACATATAGGCAGCTAGTTATACATTGCAATGTCGCATATCAGAAGACTTATAAACTCATGTTTGTATTTCCGAATTAACCAATATAGCCCCTGAGCAAATTGAGAGGAGAGTGTGATGAGTGCTTAATCACTCATCCTTTTTAGGCCTTATTTCAGACCAAATATACGAAATACTAACCAAAAATGCCAAGAGAATGCGTGTTTTTGTGTTTATGTATGTGCAGGTACAGATATGAGAAAAATGAACGAAAACAAAGCAAAACCGACAAAAACGAGCACGAGAATGGAAAGTGTCAAAAGCCGGAGCCGGGGAAGTCAAATGGTCAAAGAACAAGCTCAAAAAGTCAAATTCAACCTCAAAGATTCTTAAAGTTACAAGAAAGGTCCCTGGATAAAGTTTTGAAGAATTGGCGATTTTAGTCCTTGTACTTTCAGAGAATGACAATTTCAGTCCCTTGAAGAATATTCGGAGAAAAGACAAAATTGGTCCTTCATAAATCAAAGAATGGCAATTCAAGTCCTTGGGAGAAATTTTGAAAGATTTACAGGATCAGTCCTTGAAGTTTTTAGTTTGCCATATTTGGTCCTTAATAATATTATTACTCCTAAATCTAAACTGCAACAACCTGATCCACTCTTTGCTAAGCCCAAAAGACACAAGCCCATTCCCTAAACTATATTACCCCTAGACCCGGTCCACCATTTTAACCCAAGTCAACCCCACCCACCGGTCAATATTTTTATAACCAAATAAAACCAACCCCGCCCTAAAATTTACCCCCAATTCAAATAATACCCAGTTTTTACTGTTCAAGGATGAACCCTAGAGTTATCCAACACCAATTTCACCGCAATTAAGGGCGTTTTCGTACAATTGCTTTGGTTTCTAGAAGCCTGACATATGCCACGCTGGCAATCCGTGGTAATCAGTGCCCAATCATTGGATCCAAGGGCTATTATGAGATGGAATTATCTGGAAGTTTATCCAACGGATTAAAGAGGCCAAGAGGAAGCACATATCACCTGGATCGATGACCTGGCATCTCTCACATCAGCTATATAAGCCCCCATCCTCACATCATTTTTCGTTGTTAGAATTTAGGTTTTAGAGTAGTAGTAGGAGTAGAGTAATTTAGATTAGTTTATTGTATTTCTGATTTTTAAATTGTATTCAACTCTCAAATTTTAATATAATTCAGGTTCTCGTTATTTCTTTGCAAGTGAATTTTCCAGCTTATTAATTCTATTTGTGTTTAAGAACCTTTAGTTACTGTTTCATTAAATTCAATATTAGCTTTCATAGCCTGAAATCATTTTCCAATCGTTTTAATGTACAAATCAATTTAAGTCAAGGGTTGTTCATGATATGGATTTCTGGTTTATGATGTTTGGTTGATGATTTATGGATGATTGGAGCCTATCTAAAGATAGGCTATATTCAAATGTACCTCTGTTCAGCTGAGGTTGTTTGAGTAAGTTCCTTTTTCAATTTCTATCTTAAACACTGCACTTTAGATTTTCATAGTATAAATCTGAATTAGTAGGTCAATTACTATTTCATCAGTAGTTAATTAATCATTTTGAGATTTAGCATAGCAGGTTATATCTTCGTTTTGTATTTTGCACACTAGTTGATTGTTGCTATTTCATAACTGCCTTAGTTTAGTATTAGACGCATTTCTGTTTACATATATTCAGTAGCCATATTCTAGTGTTTAACTAGCTTTAGGTATAGATTAGTAAGTCAGTGAGATCATTAGTTTGATTGTTTAAGCTTTAATATTGCGTTAGTAGTGTTCACAGCTTGATTCTAGGGTGTTTGGAACTATTGCAGTTTGAGTTATTAAGACTTAGTTGGCCATTTGCGATTATTGATTCAAACTTCACTCGTCATCAGTAGTATTTTTAAGCAAGTCTAGGCTGTCTTTAGTAGTACCATATCATTTGCATTTATTCACCTAGTTTCACTTTACTTAACTGTTTTAGCAAAGTAGTTAACTGCATAATCTCTTCAAGTTGCATTTTAATGTTCAGTTTAGTTTGTCGTTGGTCCAAACTGATTGGTGATTTTTATTTACAAAGTAAGTTTTCACAGATTGGATTTGTTTTAATTGATCAAAAGCTTAGTTCCATAGCCCATTTGAACCTGCTGTTTTCCCCTGCACCCAAAACTTGCAACCCCCACAGGTTCACAAGCTGCTGATCTCATGCATAATTAAGGGTCCATTTAGGTTTTAATTTGAGTTTAGATTGGTTTTCTTAGTACTCAGTTGGTTAGTAAAGCTTGTGCCCTCATAAGTTCACATTTCTTAGCTTATTAGGACAGCTTAATTGGCTTCTCAGTTTAGGGTATTGTAGCATAATCTGTTTTCTATATATAGGGCTGCCATTTGGTTTTTATGCTTTAGAATTGAGAGCTGTGGCTCAATTATGTTCCATATTGCTTCTAGATATTGTTTTTAGTAAGATTGTATTTGTTGCTTATTCTGCTTTGATAACTGCTTATTGTCATAAGTACTTACTTGACTGTTTGCTTTTTATTCTGTGATCCTGAGCATTAATTGGTCTAAAAACTGTTCCATTCAGCTTATTTAAGTCTCAAAATCATTTAGTTAAAGTCTGGTCAAACCTGGTTAAAGGAGTGCTTATTAATAAGCACTCCTAATAAGCAGTTTAGAGCGTTTCAGTACTTTTATAGCTTATTTTACTTTCAAATTTTTTTCTCAAGTTTATTTTATTATTTTAGAATTTCTGTAATTTTTTCAAATTTTTCTGAATAGATTTACTATTTTTTCTATTTTATTTTCATTTTTAACCATTTTTAAATACTTTTTAATTAATAAAAAAATCCAAAAAAATCTGAAAAAGTCAAGAAAAATCCAAAAATATTTTAGAAAATTATTTTCATTTATTTTAGAATTTTATAAATTTATTTTGTATTTTTCTCAATTATTTTGAATTTATTTTTAATTTTTAATTAGATTTAATACTTTTTAATTTCCAAAAATTACATAAAAAACCAAAAAAAAATTAGTTTTTAGTTTTAAAATTTCTTTTTAGTTATTTTATAATTTTCAAAATTTAATTTTCATTTTTCTCACTTTATTTGTATTTTCTTTTAATCTTTAATTAGTTAAAATAGTTTTTAATTCATAATAAATAAATAAAAAGTCAAAAAAATATTTTTCTTTTTCTCAAAATTTTCTTTTATCATTTTTAACTTTTGAAAATTATTTCCAAGTCCGTAGGAGTAGCGTAGCCTAAAAGTCGCGTTTTATTTCGCGCGTTAACGTTTATTTTACGTTTAAGTTCACGTTTTCGTTTCTACGTTACGTTTTAAGTTTGTTTATTTGATTTACGTGCTTAGTTAGTTATTTGTGTTTCATTTACTATTTCATTAGTATAATCTCGTTCAAATCACTTTTTACCGTTTTCACGACACGTTTCACGATTCGGGAATTCGAAATTCCATTCACACCTTCGTTGGGACACGACCCGGGGAAATACTTTCCTAAGCATTTCTTCGATTATAAACTATACTACAAAAAGACTATATCAATTTTGGCGCCGCTGCCGGAGAAGGTTGAAGTGAATTTTTCGTTTTCGTTTTTCGAAATTGTGTTTTGAAAACCTTCATTGTATATATTTTCTATAAAAACCAAAAAAATTGAAAAATCAAAAACACTTTTCCTAAAGTGTTTTCAAAAATACCAAAAAAATAATAAAGTTACAGCCTCGTCCCGATCGAAAGAAAGGGCGTTGTAAACCAAATAAGCCTTACAATATAAGATCGCGTAAAATTAGTTGCTAGTCGGATTACTTTGGATTCTACGACCGAATAAGCGGAAAATACGGATAGCTTTGACATTAAATTGCAAGCTGAAGAGAGATCAATTCTTCTCTCACGTTCCGTCGCGAGTAGATTTGAAGGAAACGGTTTACGATTAACGTAACGTTTGAAAAAAAAACAAAAGAAAATAAAAGTTTTAAGTTTTCGAATTTTGTTTTCCAAAAATAAAAATACAAAAAGATTTTCCTCTTCTATTTTGATTTTCCTTTTATGATATTTAAATACCAAAAATAATCTTCTTATCCTCTTATCATTTGATTCTTCTTCTTTAACCCTCTAAACCGATAATTCTTTCACTTTCTCACTTATGGATCCGATGTGTTTTAAATGTGGAGAACCGTTCTTTGAAGGTTCTTGTGTTTGGTGTACGTGCGAACAATGTGGTAACAATATTCACGATGGAGTTTGTTTGTTTTGTAATACTCCCGAGTATGTTCGAAACGCAAATTTTCAAAACATTCCCGATTATTATCCAACACCACCGCCGTCTCCGTTCACTTACTTTAATTGTGGAAATCCATCCGAAGAAGGAATGTCGTGTAGGCAATGTTTTTGTAACCAATGTGGATACACGAATTGTATATTGTAACACCCCGAAAAATAGAACTGAGACAGCGGAAGACTATCGGGGTATTACTTCACAGATACATTGCCATGATCATAGAAAACGACAATAAAGAGTCGTTTTAAGAAAATTCGTTATCATTCTTCAAATTGTTAAATCAGAGTAGCCACAAAGAGGTTTAAGAAGTTTAGAAATACATAATAGAAATGTCTTAAATAACTTTGAATGATAACATTTTTGAGGAAATCCAAATGAGTGCCCTGTTTCCCCACTCCGTGCCACAAATGCGAACTAGATACCTGAGATAAAACATGCTAAAAGGGTCAACACAAAGGTTGAGTGAATCCACAGTGTTTAAGTAATAATAGTTCGAACACAAGTCAAATGGTAATGAAATGGTAATAATGTAACATAGGATATTGCACTAAGCCTCATGACACGCAAACCTTAACATTGTACTGCTACCATAAGTGCTATATAAGCTCTTAGGGGAAATAAGCCTACACATAATAATATGATATAGGTAATTAGTGCCCTCAGATACTAGGAGGTTGCCAGGTTCCTTTGATATTCAAATATAGTGCATTCGGTTACCATTCCAGGCTAACATCAAATGGGGCGTCAACTGCCAATAGATCTATTCACTATATTCGCGTTCACTCGCAAGTGATTAATGGTTCATGAGATGAGGGACTTGTAGCAACAGCGTAACTTAGGCAATATCAATCAGGATAGCATACAGAAAAATACTTGTGTTCAGTTTTATAGCATGTATCTCCCCACGGGATTTGAAAACATAGTAAAAGTGGGACTATGAACTCACCTCAGCAAGTAGTAGTAATCCGAAATGCAATGTAGTCAAGTAATAGATGGTAGCTCCGACGCGTGACCTAGATAAGTATGGCATAGTTTAGTTCATATTCCTAGTTTAGGACTCGATAAATTTTCAAAACGACATTATTGCTTGTGTGGCATGGATGTAAGTTTGAAATTAGTTTTGTAAATAACGGCTCTTGGAAGTGTACACGGACATAGGTAGACGAAAGACGGATAGCGAGGACATAAACTTATTTGGCTTGATAATGACCGAAAGGCGAGGTGTACGAAAGATGGCGACCTGCGAGGTTGGGCCTTTAGACGTTGATTAGGGGTGTATATATGTGTTTGTAAGGAAGCATTGTATGTATACATATATATATTTATATAATAGTTTTACTAGAGAATATTTGCGCTAATAATTTTCTTATAGATTATATGTATAAAAACTTTAGGAAAATCGGCATGACTTACGTATAAATTAAAAAGTTTGTATTTACGTGTAAGTATAGTTTAATATAAAAGTGTGTAAGCAATTGTATTTAATAAAAGTTTTAAGCAAAAGGTTTGTAGTGGAACTTGTCATTTTATATTTTGTAAATCTTATGTAAGTTGTTATAAAAATGTATTAGGTTACATAAACGATGTAAGTACTCATAATATTATCTTTTTGTTTAAGCTAGTTATAAGTTTAGTGATACGCGTAGTCGTGTTTGATTATAAGTTTGTATTGACATATGTCCTTTCATAAAACGAGCATAACAATATTGTGTATGGAGAACACGTCGGGAAAGGTCGCGAATAGACATGGCAGAGTTCGGTTCGATACTGTGAAGACGAGTCGAGTACAAGGCAATAATACAAATACTACCTGCGTTGGTTTACATTGGTTACAAGGGTGGGCTGCGGCCCAAAGTGAATCCACTCGGCTGGGCCTTACTGGCTGGGCTCAGCACTTCACTCAAGTAGTGGGCTTGGGCAAGGGGCCCTAACATACTACCAACATAAGCTGTTTTTGGGATATTAGGGGAGGGGGTTTTGGAGCAGCTTTAGACGCAAGGGAAACAATCCAAAAGTAATGTTTTAAGACTTTGTTCGAGCTCCATAGACATGAAGTCCTTGACAAGAGCTGGGGTTAGGACGAGTGACAATTACCCTCTAATGCCAAACGAGGGCAGGACTAGTAATCAACCAATGGCACGAGAAGCACAACTTGAAACCAAGGATAGCAACTCAAAGCTAATGATTGTACCAATACCATTTTGACTTGGGTTTAGGCCTAAGTGTAGAACCAAACATGAATCACGAAACTCTAACAAGTGAGGCTTAAGGCAGGTAGTCAAGTGGTTTAAGTCATGAACTGGAAACACTACGGCTTAGTACGAATGTGCAGAATCACGGAACAAAACAAGGGATGAGATTTCAAAATTTCGAGCCACAATAAAAATTGGTTTTTAGTTCTTTTGCCACACAAACATTTTAACATTAAAGCTTATCATCAAAACTAAATCAATTCGCAATAGAAACCCATGAGCCAAAACAAATCCAAAGCTACTTAATTATCACAGGTTCGAATGAACAAAGGAGAAAAAGTTACCAACTAGGAGTCGATTACAAGGAAGATGGAAACAACAAGTAAAGCCCGATTCTGATTTCCACAAGCGATCCACACACCCTTCAAACTCTGGAAACTCCTCTTCTCAAAAGCTACACTTTCTTTTGCTATGGAATTGGTATGGTGTGTGGAAAACTTATGGAGATCGAGCGGTTCAAATAGAGGTAGTACAAAGGAATTTTGATTCCAACCTTTCCAAAGGTGAGTCGATTGATTCACTAAAAGAAGAAATACTTATCACTGCCAAGTCATCCATGGGGGCTCGCGTTTGACTTCAAGGTTAGGACAAAGAGAGCATCCCCGTGAGTGATAGGGACTGTGCATCGAAACCCTCAAATCAAGCCACGCGAGGCCTATGAGGTGAAAGTGATATTCGGTTTCTTAGGGGCGGCTCGGAGAAGAGTAGAAAGGGATGGAGTATGGATTTGGGTGGTGTGGTGATGTGTGTATTGGAAAGAAGAAGATGACTTATCTCCATTTGGTTGCCTGGGTTTCATCGAGGAGGGGAGGCAGAGAAACAAAGGAGTGTATGCTAGGATTAGAGATAAAGGAGGAATAGACACATGCTTGTGTTTATTTATTATTATCATTATTATTTTTTTTTTTTTATATATATGTACACTTATATTTTTCGGTTTGTTTTTATTTGTTTTAATTAGTTGTGTAGAAATTAAAGTGTAGGAAAATAAAAGTGAATGTTTAAAGTAATGTGAGGTGCGGGATACAATTTGATTTCGTAGTACTTGAGGGAAATTAAATGAACCTCGGGTTTTATTGAATCATAGTATTTGATTATAAATTCTTATGCCATACTATCGCGGTGTCGGTACGCGGGTGTTTTTTTTTAGTGAAATAAAATACGAGTTCCCCACATTATTTGATCAACAATATTCGTTGTACTGGTAATAAAATGTATGCAAGAAGATATATATTTCTGATACTGATCACAAATGGTCATCATAACGTTTGAAAAATTTTATACTTCAGGCTCACAATAATTTAAATATTTAGGGAAATTTACGAGTTGTTACAGTACCTACCCCTAATTCTGAATTCCGTCCCGGAATTCTCAGTTCGTGGTAGTGGTCGGGGTCGTCTCGGTGAAAAGGTGTGGGTATTTAGCACGAATCTGGTCTTCACGCTCCCATGTGTACTCTGGTCCCCTGTTCGAGTTCCAACGGACCTTAACGATGGGAATGCGGCTCTGTTTTAGTTGTTTCACATCCCGGTCCATGATTTCTACTGGTTCCTCTATAAAATTGAGTTTCTCATCGAGTCGAAGTCCTTTAAATGGAATGACAAGAGTTTCATCCGATAAACATTTCCTCAAATTGGACACGTGAAAGGTGTTGTGAACCCTACTGAGCTCCTCAGGGAGTTCAAGCTTGTATGCTACTGGACCGACTCTTTCCAGTATCCTAAATGGTCCCACGTATCTAGGATTTAGTTTTCCACGTTTCCCGAATCTGATCATTCCTTTCCAAGGGGATACCTTTAACAGAACCCTATCCCCAACTTGAAATTCCATAGGTTTTCGCCTTACATCAGCATAGCTCTTTTGCCGGTCACGGGCGGCCTGTAAGCGCTGTCTAATCTGCACAATCTTCTCGGTGGTTTCATGGATAAGTTCGGGCCCTGAGAGTTGAACGTCTCCAACTTCTGCCCAACAAACTGGGGATCGGCACTTTCGTCCATAAAGTGCTTCGAATGGCGCTGCCTTGATGCTAGCGTGGTAGCTGTTGTTGTAGGAGAACTCCGCTAGGGGTAAGTGCTTATCCCATCCTTTTCCAAAATCGATCACACATGCCCGCAGCATGTCTTCCAAGGTCTGGATGGTTCTCTCACTCTGCCCATCAGTCTGTGGGTGATATGCGGTGCTCATATCTAATTGAGTACCCAAAGCTTTTTGCAAGGACTGCCAAAAGTGTGACGTGAAACGGCTATCTCGATCTGAAATAATAGAAATTGGTACACCGTGTCGCGAGACTATTTCCTTTACATATAATCGTGCCAAAATTTCCATGTCGTCAGTCTCCTTGATTGGTAAGAAGTGTGCGGACTTAGTGAGACGGTCCACAATGACCCATATGGTGTCGTATCCTCCCGATGTCTTAGGTAGTTTCGTGATGAAATCCATTGTGATCCTCTCCCATTTCCACATTGGAATTTCGGGTTGTATCAATAGACCGGACGGTTTTTGGTGCTCAGTTTTTACTCGTGAGCATGTTAGGCATTTCCCGACGTATTCGGCGATGTCGGCCTTCATGTTTGGCCACCAATAAAGCTTCCTGAGATCCTGGTACATCTTGTCGGAACCCGGGTGAATGGAGTATTTGGATTTATGAGACTCGTGCATGATAAGACCACGAATCCCTCCATAAAGTGGAATCCAGCTTCGGTTCTTGAAGCATAACCTCCCGTCTGATTTCTTTATGAAACCATTCTCACTCTCAGGCATACCATAGATCTTCTCCTTGGGTCTATTTTCTTCTTTGAGGGCTTCAGTCTGAGCTTCTATGATTTTTGATGGTAATGGTGACTTGATTGTCATTCCCAAGGAGCGTACTCTAAGGGGTCTGATTCGCTCCTTTCGACTTAAGGCATCGGCTACGACGTTTGCCTTTCCAGGGTGATAGCGAATCTCGCAATCGTAGTCACTGAGTAACTCCAACCATCGACGTTGTCTCATGTTCAATTCCTTCTGATCCAGAATATGTTGGAGACTCTTATGATCTGTGTATACCGTACACTTGGTGCCATATAAGTAATGTCTCCACATTTTAAGAGCAAATACTACTGCTCCTAGTTCCAGGTCATGAGTGGTGTAGTTCTTCTCGTGAGTTTTGAGCTGTCTGGAAGCGTAGGCGATCACTTTACTTCTTTGCATCAATACGGCGCCTAAGCCTTGGTACGATGCATCGCAATATACCACGAAGTCTTCACTTCCTTCCGGTAGTGCTAAGATTGGAGCTTCACAAAGCTTTTGTTTCAAGAGTTGGAATGACGACTCTTGCTTCTCTCCCCAGTCAAACTTCTTCTTCTTCTGAGTTAGCTCTGTCAAAGGTTTGGAAATCTTTGAGAACCCTTCGATAAATCTCCGGTAGTACCCAGCAAGACCTAAGAATTGGCGGATCTCCGTAGGATTTGTAGGAGACGCCCAATTCCTAACAGATTCAACCTTTGCGGGGTCGACATGAATTCCTTTACTGTCGATTACGTGTCCTAGGAATTGTACTTTCTCAATCCAAAACTCACACTTGGAGAATTTCGCATACAATTTCTCCTCTTTGAGCAATTTCAGAAGGGTCTTCAAATGTTTCGTGTGCTCTTCTTTACTTCGGGAGTAAATGAGGATATCATCAATGAATACAATTACAAACTTGTCCAAGTAGGGTTTGCACACCCGGTTCATTAGGTCCATAAACACTGCTGGTGCGTTAGTTAAGCCGAAGGGCATTACTTGGAATTCGTAGTGACCATATCGTGTCCTGAAAGCTGTCTTGGGGATGTCTTCATCCCTAACCCTCAGTTGATGATACCCAGACCTTAGGTCAATCTTTGAGTACACGCTCGATCCTTGCAGCTGGTCAAACAAGTCGTCGATCCTGGGTAATGGATATCGATTCTTTATGGTCAGTTTATTCAACTCACGGTAGTCAATACACATTCGGAAAGAGCCATCTTTCTTCTTGACGAATAATACTGGGGCTCCCCATGGTGAAGAACTTGGTCGAATGAACCCTTTCTCCGACAACTCTTGCAATTGTTCAGACAATTCTTTCATTTCCGATGGCGCCAGCCGGTATGGGGCTCTAGCCACTGGCGCTGCTCCTGGTATCAAGTCAATCTGGAATTCTACTTGACGAACTGGGGGAAGACCAGGCAACTCCTCAGGAAACACCTCAAGGAAATCCTTTACTACCGGCACATCTTCCGCGCGTTTTTCTTCCGACTTTTTCTCCGTTACTTGTGCTAAAAAGGCGTAACATCCCTTATCGATATATTTTACTGTCTTGACGAACGATATGATGTTGAGACGCGTTTTACTAGGCTCGCTGCGAACAATTAGAGTGCTACCTTGAAACGGAAAGTGGACGGCCTTCTCGTCACAAATGATCCTAGCATGGTTCTTGGATAACCAATCCATTCCTATGACTACATCGAAACTACCCAGCTTAACAGGCATAAGATCGATTTCGAAGGGCTGGTCAAGTAAGAGTAAGGTACAACCTCGTACTATGGTATTAGTGCTTTCGAGTTCCCCGTTGGCTAATTCGATTTCGTAAGTAGTGTCTAACTGGGTTGGGGCGCGGTTAAGTAAAGATGCAAATGCAATGGAAATGAAACTTCTATCGGCTCCCGAATCAAATAAAACTTTAGCAAGGTGGTTATTGAGTGGAAACGTACCCGTGACTACATCTGGACCTTGCTGGTCGTTCCCTTCTCCCATCACATAAGCCCGTCCACGAGCATTGTTGTTCTGGTTGGCAGTCAGTCTTGGGCACCGGTTCCTGTAGTGTCCTTTCTCGCCACATTCATGGCACACTACGGCCACTGGTTGCAAATTAGCGCCGGTGACCTTACAATCTCGAGTCTGGTGCCCGGTTCTTTGACACTTTTTACACTTGACATAACAAGGTCCATTGTGGTGCAGTTTGCATTTGGTACACATAGGAGCTAACCCAGCATAGCCTTTAGTCCCAGTGGGTGCGGCAACATAAGCCCTAGCGGCTTCCTGTCGACGATTCTGCTGGTTGTGGTGATGGTTGCGGTTTTGTTGGTAGTTCTGGTGATTGTGGCGGTTGTAGTTGTTGTTGTTGTTGTTGTTATGGGGAGTGTGGTTGTTGTGGGAGTTGTGGTTGTTGTGGTTGTTCCTTCGGTCATCAAATTTTCGTTTGTGATTGTTGTTGCCATGGGACTGTCCATACTTGATTTCTCTTTCCAACAACCTCTGAGCAATTTCCATAGCCTCTTCTAGTGTCTGAGATTTGGATGCAATGACATCCCCTTCTATGCTCCTAGGCAGGCCTTCCACATACTTTTCCAGTGTCTTCTCAAGGTCTGGCACTCTGGTTGGGCATAGCACAGCTAGTTCCTGAAACCTTCGATCATAAGTCTTAATATCATCCCCTTTTACCACCAAACGCTCAAACTCATCTTCCAGTTTTCTGATCTCTGTGCGAGTGCAGTACTTCCTTAACATCCTTTGCTTGAAGTCAGCCCAAGTGATTTGGTGAGCTTCCTCTATGCCCATGTTCTGGGCAGTAGTGTTCCACCAGGACAGAGCATCTTCTAGTAGGGTACCAGTAGCAAATGAGACTCTGTTTTCATTAGAGCACCCGCTCCTCGAGAACACTGTTTCAGAGCGCTCGAACCAACGAGCAAGTTCAGATACTCCTTCAGTCCCTTTGAAGTATGTAGGCTTGCAGGCCATAAAGTCTTTGTAAGTACACTTGCGTGTCCCAGATGCCTCGCCCTCTCCATTTGGCCTGTTCGTACTGCTGGAACGTGCCATGGCCGCAGCCTGCTCTCCTAATGCAGCTGCAATACCGTCAGCAATCAGCTTTTGAACTGCAGCTGGGGTCATAGGAGTTGTGGGGGTTGTAGGGGTTGTTGCTGTTGTTGCCTTCTTACGAGGAGCCATTCTTCAAAAAGAAAATCACAATACACACTTGAGAATTTGGTACCAAGATTAACACAATATAAAGAAATATTACAATCAATCCCATAACAGTCGAGGTTATAATGCTATTCAACCATACAATGAGTACATCATCACCAACACAACCATATCAATCATAATAAGTATCACGACATGCTTGAAAAGAAATATAATTTCACAACACACATGACATTCATAATGAGTCACAACATGGTGGTACATGAGAGTAATCATAACATAAGATCAAATACTAGAACAACACAAATCAATATCCATACAATACAATCATAACCAACACGAGGTTTTAATAATCTGATACATTGTTCAAATAACAAGATACAACATTATTAATGCCACATAGGGCAAGCCAGATGTCTCTGCATGCAGTGATATGTCATAGATCTATGGGGCTCCAGGTGCGCCTCCCAACCTCCTCTCCAAGCTCAGACACTCTCGGGGGTCCCTCTATGAATCTCCAACGACGAATAGCCTCTGGCAGATATGACCAACTCTGGGCATCATCCTCATCATGGGTGTCGGGTGAGGGAACAGTCTCAGTGGCAACTGCCGGGGGTGTGGGAATAGGAGATGAAGTGGTAGGTGGTACAGGTACAGTAGTAGTCTGAGAGTAAAACACAGTAGGTGGCGGCATAGGTGGAAAAGTCTCAGTGGTGAATGTAGGTAGCATGTAGGGGGGAGGCGGGGGTAAAGGAGATGTCGGTGAAGCTAGTGGTGAGGGTGAGGATGGTGGTGATGGAGAAAGAGGTAGGGGTAGTGATATGGCAGCAGGTGGGGCACGTGCTCGCTTACGAGCGGTGAAGCAAAGAGTAGGTCCACTTGAATGGTACTTGAACCTCTTTCCAAAAGGCTCAGGCTCATAAGGCTCAAGGACACGCACACGCTTGCGCCGGCGAGCCGGGGCAGGCGGTGGTGGGGGTGGAGTGGGTGTAGTAGTATCAACGGTATCTGAGTCAGATGACTCCCCGTCAGCGTCAGACCCAGAGTGATGACTAGGGAGTGGGGTGGGGCAATCATCAGCTGCCAAGAACTGCTGAGACTGGAGGTACTGGTCCTGGAGGTACTGATCATAGGTCATAGGTCCAATGAGGGGATGGTAAAGTGGTCCATCAGCAAACGAATCATGGGGTGTTGGAGCGACTTCACCCTCCTCAAAGGGCTCCGTCTCTCCGGAAGCATTCCCGGAAGGAACATCAGAGGGGATAGCAGGAGAAACAGGTGGGGTGACATTAGACAGTATGATGGTAGGGGGTGATGCCAGAGGTGCGTCGTCACTGTCAGACAAGATAATAATCGGAGGCGACATAGTACTGTAACATCCCAGAATGATACAAGGTAAAATAAGCCAAAGTAAATTAAGTAAAACGAGCCTTCTCAGTATAAGTAATGTTAAATATTTACTAGCCATGATATTTATAATTTATGCATCATTTGCTAAGCAAATCTCTATGCATGATACTCGTAAAGTGCAGGCACGGAGGGCACAGGGTAGTAAGGTATAAAATAGTTCATTTTGAAACGTGGTTATAGTCCAGTGTTTTGAAAATACACTTGGTTCTCTATAACCTTGGCTCTGATACCATTCTGTAACACCCCGAAAAATAGAACTGAGACAGCGGAAGACTATCGGGGTATTACTTCACAGATACATTGCCATGATCATAGAAAACGACAATAAAGAGTCGTTTTAAGAAAATTCGTTATCATTCTTCAAATTGTTAAATCAGAGTAGCCACAAAGAGGTTTAAGAAGTTTAGAAATACATAATAGAAATGTCTTAAATAACTTTGAATGATAACATTTTTGAGGAAATCCAAATGAGTGCCCTGTTTCCCCACTCCGTGCCACAAATGCGAACTAGATACCTGAGATAAAACATGCTAAAAGGGTCAACACAAAGGTTGAGTGAATCCACAGTGTTTAAGTAATAATAGTTCGAACACAAGTCAAATGGTAATGAAATGGTAATAATGTAACATAGGATATTGCACTAAGCCTCATGACACGCAAACCTTAACATTGTACTGCTACCATAAGTGCTATATAAGCTCTTAGGGGAAATAAGCCTACACATAATAATATGATATAGGTAATTAGTGCCCTCAGATACTAGGAGGTTGCCAGGTTCCTTTGATATTCAAATATAGTGCATTCGGTTACCATTCCAGGCTAACATCAAATGGGGCGTCAACTGCCAATAGATCTATTCACTATATTCGCGTTCACTCGCAAGTGATTAATGGTTCATGAGATGAGGGACTTGTAGCAACAGCGTAACTTAGGCAATATCAATCAGGATAGCATACAGAAAAATACTTGTGTTCAGTTTTATAGCATGTATCTCCCCACGGGATTTGAAAACATAGTAAAAGTGGGACTATGAACTCACCTCAGCAAGTAGTAGTAATCCGAAATGCAATGTAGTCAAGTAATAGATGGTAGCTCCGACGCGTGACCTAGATAAGTATGGCATAGTTTAGTTCATATTCCTAGTTTAGGACTCGATAAATTTTCAAAACGACATTATTGCTTGTGTGGCATGGATGTAAGTTTGAAATTAGTTTTGTAAATAACGGCTCTTGGAAGTGTACACGGACATAGGTAGACGAAAGACGGATAGCGAGGACATAAACTTATTTGGCTTGATAATGACCGAAAGGCGAGGTGTACGAAAGATGGCGACCTGCGAGGTTGGGCCTTTAGACGTTGATTAGGGGTGTATATATGTGTTTGTAAGGAAGCATTGTATGTATACATATATATATTTATATAATAGTTTTACTAGAGAATATTTGCGCTAATAATTTTCTTATAGATTATATGTATAAAAACTTTAGGAAAATCGGCATGACTTACGTATAAATTAAAAAGTTTGTATTTACGTGTAAGTATAGTTTAATATAAAAGTGTGTAAGCAATTGTATTTAATAAAAGTTTTAAGCAAAAGGTTTGTAGTGGAACTTGTCATTTTATATTTTGTAAATCTTATGTAAGTTGTTATAAAAATGTATTAGGTTACATAAACGATGTAAGTACTCATAATATTATCTTTTTGTTTAAGCTAGTTATAAGTTTAGTGATACGCGTAGTCGTGTTTGATTATAAGTTTGTATTGACATATGTCCTTTCATAAAACGAGCATAACAATATTGTGTATGGAGAACACGTCGGGAAAGGTCGCGAATAGACATGGCAGAGTTCGGTTCGATACTGTGAAGACGAGTCGAGTACAAGGCAATAATACAAATACTACCTGCGTTGGTTTACATTGGTTACAAGGGTGGGCTGCGGCCCAAAGTGAATCCACTCGGCTGGGCCTTACTGGCTGGGCTCAGCACTTCACTCAAGTAGTGGGCTTGGGCAAGGGGCCCTAACATACTACCAACATAAGCTGTTTTTGGGATATTAGGGGAGGGGGTTTTGGAGCAGCTTTAGACGCAAGGGAAACAATCCAAAAGTAATGTTTTAAGACTTTGTTCGAGCTCCATAGACATGAAGTCCTTGACAAGAGCTGGGGTTAGGACGAGTGACAATTACCCTCTAATGCCAAACGAGGGCAGGACTAGTAATCAACCAATGGCACGAGAAGCACAACTTGAAACCAAGGATAGCAACTCAAAGCTAATGATTGTACCAATACCATTTTGACTTGGGTTTAGGCCTAAGTGTAGAACCAAACATGAATCACGAAACTCTAACAAGTGAGGCTTAAGGCAGGTAGTCAAGTGGTTTAAGTCATGAACTGGAAACACTACGGCTTAGTACGAATGTGCAGAATCACGGAACAAAACAAGGGATGAGATTTCAAAATTTCGAGCCACAATAAAAATTGGTTTTTAGTTCTTTTGCCACACAAACATTTTAACATTAAAGCTTATCATCAAAACTAAATCAATTCGCAATAGAAACCCATGAGCCAAAACAAATCCAAAGCTACTTAATTATCACAGGTTCGAATGAACAAAGGAGAAAAAGTTACCAACTAGGAGTCGATTACAAGGAAGATGGAAACAACAAGTAAAGCCCGATTCTGATTTCCACAAGCGATCCACACACCCTTCAAACTCTGGAAACTCCTCTTCTCAAAAGCTACACTTTCTTTTGCTATGGAATTGGTATGGTGTGTGGAAAACTTATGGAGATCGAGCGGTTCAAATAGAGGTAGTACAAAGGAATTTTGATTCCAACCTTTCCAAAGGTGAGTCGATTGATTCACTAAAAGAAGAAATACTTATCACTGCCAAGTCATCCATGGGGGCTCGCGTTTGACTTCAAGGTTAGGACAAAGAGAGCATCCCCGTGAGTGATAGGGACTGTGCATCGAAACCCTCAAATCAAGCCACGCGAGGCCTATGAGGTGAAAGTGATATTCGGTTTCTTAGGGGCGGCTCGGAGAAGAGTAGAAAGGGATGGAGTATGGATTTGGGTGGTGTGGTGATGTGTGTATTGGAAAGAAGAAGATGACTTATCTCCATTTGGTTGCCTGGGTTTCATCGAGGAGGGGAGGCAGAGAAACAAAGGAGTGTATGCTAGGATTAGAGATAAAGGAGGAATAGACACATGCTTGTGTTTATTTATTATTATCATTATTATTTTTTTTTATATATATGTACACTTATATTTTTCGGTTTGTTTTTATTTGTTTTAATTAGTTGTGTAGAAATTAAAGTGTAGGAAAATAAAAGTGAATGTTTAAAGTAATGTGAGGTGCGGGATACAATTTGATTTCGTAGTACTTGAGGGAAATTAAATGAACCTCGGGTTTTATTGAATCATAGTATTTGATTATAAATTCTTATGCCATACTATCGCGGTGTCGGTACGCGGGTGTTTTTTTTTAGTGAAATAAAATACGAGTTCCCCACATTATTTGATCAACAATATTCGTTGTACTGGTAATAAAATGTATGCAAGAAGATATATATTTCTGATACTGATCACAAATGGTCATCATAACGTTTGAAAAATTTTATACTTCAGGCTCACAATAATTTAAATATTTAGGGAAATTTACGAGTTGTTACATATATGTTACGCCTCGAGTGCTGAAACGTCTTACGCTTGTGATACGAGTTTTGATAATTATCCTCAAAATGATTTCAATCATCCTTTTCAAAACTTTTATGAGCAAGTACCGTATTTTAATGGTGATTCATCGAATTTTGAAAATTGTGGGGGATCGTTTGAAAATTTTTATGAGCCGAATGCATGTTACGATTCTCATGGTTTTAACCAACCCCCACAAACTTCCGATTTTACTAATAACATTTGTGAAATTAAATCCATGATCGAGAAGTTAAAAGAATTGGTGGCTAATCGTTATACGCATACTTCCGAGCCTCAAGCGAAATCGATGGAAGAACTTCTTGCCGAAGAACGAATATCTAAATTTTGTGAGTGTTGTATGTACGACGACGACGATGATTCCACGATTACAATCGTTCTTAATCCTAACAAAACTTCCGATGTTTCTCCCGTAGAACCCGTGGACTCTCTAAAAATGGGGGACGAGCATCTAAACACTATTCCGTCAACGGAATCGGACGAATTCAATAAGTCTAGTGTTGAGAACCTCGTCCCAATCCCAAGTGAGTCTGGGGAAATTTCTAACGGTGATTCTGAAATTGTTTCTGATCCTTATTTCACACCGGTTGAGAGGAGTGAAGTCTTTTTAGACGAAATCGAAGCTTGTCTTGCTAACAATAATTCCACTCCGACAATGGTTGATGATACTAATTTTGATCCTGAGGAAGACATCCGTTTGATTGAGGAATTATTGAATGAAGAACCGTCAATTTCTCTCCCTCCGATGAGCAATGAAGATTTTAATGAAGTTGAAAGTTATTCCGATTCTCACAACGAGTACACTACGAGTGATGAAGATTCTTGTGGAGATATCGATGATAATGATGAAGATGATGATGCGGAAATCCAAGATGAAGTTCTTCGTGAAAAATTATCCAAAGTTTATCTTCTCATTTCTAAGATCGAGGCGTTGAAAGATCCTCCGACTTTTTCTCCTATCCCCGATATGTATAGTGATTTCTTACCCGAGCTTGAAATTTTTTGATTTGAAGAGACGAGTAGTGGCAATCCCACTATTCATGCTTTCTCTCTTCCGGATTATGAGCGTTTTGATTTTGAAATTGATTTTGAGCTTATTTCCGATAATCCGTCACGTGACCCTCTTTTAGAGGATGTTGATCGATTTCTTGCTACGAATGACTCGATACCACCGAGTATTGAGAATGACGATAATGGCCTTCGAAGAAATGTTCTTGAAGATATTCATAATGATGATGTACTTACCGATGCTGATTCATCTATCTTCGATTTATCTTCTTCTCGTCCACCGGCGAAACCACCGGATGCAGATTTTGATACGAATGAAGATAATTTTGGAGTAGTGGACGAGATTTCTGAACATGATGTTCCTGTGCTTGATATTTTACCCACCCAACCCACCCGTGATTCTGAAATTGACTTTGCTTTAATCATCTGGGTGTTTCATCCGTTCTTTACTTATCCCCTCATTTCTTCACTTTTCCACTCCACCGGGAGTGAGGATACCGTTTTTGACCCCGGCATCTTCGTTTATGCCGGTTGTCTGTTTTATCTGCTCTCCCCAAGGACGAATTAATTCGGGGATCGAGTCAAGCTCATGTGACTCGGTGAACAAAAACAAGCGCTTCGTGGGAGGCACCCCATGCTTATCCATTTTCATTTTCTATATTTTCTATTTTCTAATAACGTGACGTGAGGGGGGCGACCCTTTCCAAACTTGTGTTTTCGTGGTTGTTTATGAATGTTCAGGAATTTCCCCGAAGTTTGAGGACTCTCGTGCTCGTGGTTTGTCGTTCTCTCCACTCGAGTCTCATCCTTCGCTGCTCTTTCGGAAATTCACCATATCCAAAATCTTATCGACTAACGTTTATCTCTTGGCATACTTAATAAACGGCCTTAGATTTTACGTAGGATTACCCGTACCCTTAAAACATTGAGGACAATGTTTCACTTTAGTCTGGGGGGGTGAATCTTCGATTCGATTTGACCTGTACCATCGTCTGAGCTGTTAACTTACGCAACTCCGTTTTCCACCAAAAATTTTAATTTTTGTCACCGCTTTATTATGAAAAAAAAAATGAAAAATGAAAATATATATATATATATATATATATATATATATATATATATATATATATATATATATATATATATATATATATATATATATGATATGAATAATAAGTTTTGACACCTTGTTTTGACTTTCCTACCGGCGAGAGTAGAAATAAATGTTTCGACTTGACCGGGCGTGTTGAGCCCTAGCTCGTCTCCCTTAACCAAAATAATCAAAAGATTATGGCTAAGCATCCGCGGATCTCATTATTTGGGATTTTAAATTTGCGGAGATCGAGGAATGATAGAGTTTATTTAGAAGTTTCGTGCTATACACGGATCACATTACTGGGATTTAAAAAACCCACGAGAGGTACTTGTGGCCTCCTTGTTCCCATCAGCAACGTCACCAATATATAAAAATAGATGTCTAGGATTAATTAAGGGTATACGGTTTGGGCAATACTTAGTTTTTTCTCGTTCCCAACAAAATCTCTGCATATGGGGGTTTGGTACACATTGAGGTACTGCCAGTGTTACGGTGAAATAGACTATTGCATCTTGCCGGTTCGCAGCCGATGTTGTGATCTTAGTAAAGGCCGTAGGACTCGGGGTTTGGCATATAGTTATGAATATCGATAATAATAGTCCAAAGCCAAAATAAAAAGGCAGAGGAATCCAAAGCTATAAAAAAGCAGCGGATAGAAATCCAAAGTCATAATAAAGCTCTTACATCTTGGCGGCTCATAAACCGTTGACTGTAAAAGAATAAAGGACTAAGGACAAAAGTATTATTAAAGTGCTTATGATTATGCAAAAATGCCAAACTTCGACTCCGGGGGTTTCCCTAATAAAAAGCTTCCGTTTCGGGTATCAAACATGGTATGTCTCGGTCGTAAATAAAAAGGGAGCCTCCACAAATCGTGTTAAATCAGAGACCTTCATGTGGACCCGATTTCTGTATGCAGGGGTTTTCGAGGGAAAGTTTGGAAACTACTTAGCGTTCAAATTTTGTGCTCTTATCGGACTAACAAATATCGAAACGAGAAAATATGAAGCAATTCATTTCTCACAAATTAAAAATCTTTAGATACAAAACTTAGGACCTGGGGACAAGAGGTAATACACAAGTAACTTTTGTGGACAGTGTTAGCATCTAATTTCTGATAAACAATGATTTCGATTTTACGCTTAGTTTGGGAGCTTGTGAAAAATCAAGGATGACGATTTTTATCCGTATGGTCTCTTCTCTGTGAGAAGTGTTTCTACTCGTAGACCCTGAAAGTTATCAACAGATAAGAATTGATAATGAAAGTCAAAGCAAACCGTCACATATATAAAAATGAAAAAGTACAAAAATAGTAGTTGTAGTTGTTATTCATGAAAATCGGAAAACGGAGCGTTTTTGAGAATAAATGATTTTACTATCTCTTTTGAACATCATTGCTACTTTACAACGTCAGTAAAGAGAGGTTTTGAAAATTATTTATCTCTTAAGCGTGAGGTGATGACATTGCGTGAGGGCACGACAATACCTTAGTCTGGGGGATTTTGATGAGTGCTTAATCACTCATCCTTTTTAGGCCTTATTTCAGACCAAATATACCAAATACTAACCAAAAATGCCAAGAGAATGCGTGTTTTTGTGTTTATGTATGTGCAGGTACGGATATGAGAAAAATGAACGAAAACAAAGCAAAACCGACAAAAACGAGCACGAGAATGGAAAGTGTCAAAAGCCGGAGCCGGGGAAGTCAAATGGTCAAAGAACAAGCTCAAAAAGTCAAATTCAACCTCAAAGATTCTTAAAGTTACAAGAAAGGTCCCTGGATAAAGTTTTGAAGAATTGGCGATTTTAGTCCTTGTACTTTCAGAGAATGACAATTTCAGTCCCTTGAAGAATATTCGGAGAAAAGACAAAATTGGTCCTTCATAAATCAAAGAATGGCAATTCAAGTCCTTGGGAGAAATTTTGAAAGATTTACAGGATCAGTCCTTGAAGTTTTTAGTTTGCCATATTTGGTCCTTAATAATATTATTACTCCTAAATCTAAACTGCAACAACCTGATCCACTCTTTGCTAAGCCCAAAAGACACAAGCCCATTCCCTAAACTATATTACCCCTAGACCCGGTCCACCATTTTAACCCAAGTCAACCCCACCCACCGGTCAATATTTTTATAACCAAATAAAACCAACCCCGCCCCAAAATTTACCCCCAATTCAAATAATACCCAGTTTTTACTGTTCAAGGATGAACCCTAGAGTTATCCAACACCAATTTCACCGCAATTAAGGGCGTTTTCGTACAATTGCTTTGGTTTCTAGAAGCCTGACATATGCCACGCTGGCAATCCGTGGTAATCAGTGCCCAATCATTGGCTCATCATTTGATCCAAGGGCTATTATGAGATGGAATTATCTGGAAGTTTATCCAACGGATTAAAGAGGCCAAGAGGAAGCACATATCACCTGGATCGATGACCTGGCATCTCTCACATCAGCTATATAAGCCCCCATCCTCACATCATTTTTCGTTGTTAGAATTTAGGTTTTAGAGTAGTAGTAGGAGTATAGTAATTTAGATTAGTTTATTGTATTTCTGATTTTTAAATTGTATTCAACTCTCAAATTTTAATATAATTCAGGTTCTCGTTATTTCTTTGCAAGTGAATTTTCCAGCTTATTAATTCTATTTGTGTTTAAGAACCTTCAGTTACTGTTTCATTAAATTCAATATTAGCTTTCATAGCCTGAAATCATTTTCCAATCGTTTTAATGTACAAATCAATTTAAGTCAAGGGTTGTTCATGATATGGATTTCTGGTTTATGATGTTTGGTTGATGATTTATGGATGATTGGAGCCTATCTAAAGATAGGCTATATTCAAATGTACCTCTGTTCAGCTGAGGTTGTTTGAGTAAGTTCCTTTTTCAATTTCTATCTTAAACACTGCACTTTAGATTTTCATAGTATAAATCTGAATTAGTAGGTCATTTACTATTTCATCAGTAGTTAATTAATCATTTTGAGATTTAGCATAGCAGGTTATATCTTCGTTTTGTATTTTGCACACTAGTTGATTGTTGCTATTTCATAACTGCCTTAGTTTAGTATTAGACGCATTTCTGTTTACATATATTCAGTAGCCATATTCTAGTGTTTAACTAGCTTTAGGTATAGATTAGTAAGTCAGTGAGATCATTAGTTTGATTGTTTAAGCTTTAATATTGCGTTAGTAGTGTTCACAGCTTGATTCTAGGGTGTTTGGAACTATTGCAGTTTGAGTTATTAAGACTTAGTTGGCCATTTGCGATTATTGATTCAAACTTCACTCGTCATCAGTAGTATTTTTAAGCAAGTCTAGGCTGTCTTTAGTAGTACCATATCATTTGCATTTATTCACCTAGTTTCACTTTACTTAACTGTTTTAGCAAAGTAGTTAACTGCATAATCTCTTCAAGTTGCATTTTAATGTTCAGTTTAGTTTGTCGTTGGTCCAAACTGATTGGTGATTTTTATTTACAAAGTAAGTTTTCACAGATTGGATTTGTTTTAATTGATCAAAAGCTTAGTTCCATAGCCCATTTGAACCTGCTGTTTTCCCCTGCACCCAAAACTTGCAACCCCCACAGGTTCACAAGCTGCTGATCTCATGCATAATTAAGGGTCCATTTAGGTTTTAATTTGAGTTTAGATTGGTTTTCTTAGTACTCAGTTGGTTAGTAAAGCTTGTGCCCTCATAAGTTCACATTTCTTAGCTTATTAGGACAGCTTAATTGGCTTCTCAGTTTAGGGTATTGTAGCATAATCTGTTTTCTATATATAGGGCTGCCATTTGGTTTTTATGCTTTAGAATTGAGAGCTGTGGCTCAATTATGTTCCATATTGCTTCTAGATATTGTTTTTAGTAAGATTGTATTTGTTGCTTATTCTGCTTTGATAACTGCTTATTGTCATAAGTACTTACTTGACTGTTTGCTTTTTATTCTGTGATCCTGAGCATTAATTGGTCTAAAAACTGTTCCATTCAGCTTATTTAAGTCTCAAAATCATTTAGTCAAAGTCTGGTCAAACCTGGTTAAAGGAGTGCTTATTAATAAGCACTCCTAATAAGCAGTTTAGAGCGTTTCAGTACTTTTATAGCTTATTTTACTTTCAAATTTTTTTCTCAAGTTTATTTTATTATTTTAGAATTTCTGTAATTTTTTCAAAATTTTCTGAATAGATTTACTATTTTTTCTATTTTATTTTCATTTTTAACCATTTTTAAATACTTTTTAATTAATAAAAAAATCCAAAAAAATCTGAAAAAGTCAAGAAAAATCCAAAAATATTTTAGAAAATTATTTTCATTTATTTTAGAATTTTAGAAATTTATTTTGTATTTTTCTCAATTATTTTGAATTTATTTTTAATTTTTAATTAGATTTAATACTTTTTAATTTCCAAAAATTACATAAAAAACCAAAAAAAATTAGTTTTTAGTTTTAAAATTTCTTTTTAGTTATTGTATAATTTTCAAAATTTAATTTTCATTTTTCTCATTTTATTTGTATTTTCTTTTAATCTTTAATTAGTTAAAATAGTTTTTAATTCATAATAAATAAATAAAAAGTCAAAAAAATATTTTTCTTTTTCTCAAAATTTTCTTTTATCATTTTTAACTTTTGAAAATTTTTTCCAAGTCCGTAGCAGTAGCGTAGCTTAAAAGTCGCGTTTTATTTCGCGCGTTAACGTTTATTTTACGTTTAAGTTCACGTTTTCGTTTCTACGTTACGTTTTAAGTTTGTTTATTTGATTTACGTGCTTAGTTAGTTATTTGTGTTTCATTTACTATTTCATTAGTATAATCTCGTTCAAATCACTTTTTACCGTTTTCACGACACGTTTCACGATTCGGGAATTCGAAATTCCATTCACACCTTCGTTGGGACACGACCCGGGGAAATACTTTCCTAAGCATTTCTTCGGTTATAAACTATACTACAAAAAGACTATATCAATTTTAGAAAATTGAGAGGAGAGTGTAACAAAGAGGTACTAAGCCAGGAATGGCAAAATACTTCTACATGTGAGGCATGTTATTATTGATATACTCAAGCAATAATTGTATGAGACTAACGTGAAATGCATAAACCGTGATTATAATACATAAAGATATTCTTTTGAGCTGCCATAGAAACTTCAAATACATAAACATGACATCAAATGATTCTTTTCCAAGAATGACATTACCCGTCCACATTAAAACATTGATAGAAAAATATTGAAAGTGATTTTACCACACCTTAACTACGGATCATGAGACAAACATATCACATTGTAAATCCATACCTTGCAATGTGGCCATCATATCAATTAAGGTCAGAATATACACAACCATCTGAGTGGTTCAACAGAAGTAGCGTTTCCTTGTAACAATCCATGAAGAATGAACCTATTTCTCCAGAAATCCCAAGATTATTGATGTGTTCTTTGAGTGGTTCATAAAATTCAAAGTGCCGTAAACTCTTCGTTCTTCTTTTTAGTTTCCAGCACAAGTTCACCATTCTTCCTAAATCCCAATACATTAAATATTGTGTAACTAGGTGCGCTAATGGTGAAAAGATTTGTAAAAGAGTCATCATGCTCCATCTTCCATACACCACAACCAAGTATCTCAATCTCACTATTGGGTACAAGTAGAACAAGTGACTCCCCTCGCTTTGATATGGATAAATAGTATAATTTTGTTGCGTCACATACGCTACGTGGTATGTATACCACTCTAAATTCTTTAGCAATCAAATCAAATGATAGGATCATAAAATATAAGCAACCCAATAAATACAACTACCTATAACAACCTGAGATGATGCAAGTTCCATTTGTACGCGAGGCAGATTGCTACACAAAGTCAGGTTCATCTCTTAGAGCTCAATGTAAAAATGTGAACTTGTATGGGAACTACCCCACGGTATGAAAAGTCGACAATGATAGGATCACTGGTGACTGGACAAACCATAAAACCAAAATATCTTTTGATTATAGGCAAACATCCTTTTTCTGTATAATCAGGTAAAGCAATACCAACAGACTTTTTGAGTGAAGGGTTCGAAAGAACAAACATCCTTTTGTTGCGACTATAAAAACACAACAAACCATGAGAGGAACCAATTACTCTCAAATCATTAAAATGTTTCATGAAGTCAGAAACATTTGGGGCAAAGTCTTGTTGTTGGGCAAAAATGTCCGTATCATCATCATCATCTACAAAAGAAAGATATTTTAGCTCACGAGGATCTACAGCTTCTTCTTTGTACCTTAAAAGTAAACGATGCAGCTGAGTGTCGCGGGCGCCGTAACTAGTGATAAAGTAGGAGCTTTCGATAAAAGATTTCCATGATTTGGAAACGCACCTGAATCGAACCAATGACTTGACAATTATTAATTATACAACTTTTTACGAAAGTGTCATATTCATATGAATTTTCTTACAGACTATTTAAAAATACATTTTGCGGTGAAGTTGCTTTGTTTTTTTGTAAACGTGAGATGATGATTTATAAAAAAGAAACAAGTAGAACTATGTTTTGAAATATATTAGATAACATCATCAAATATATTAGAAAACACATTTCGGCTCGTATTACTTTGTATATTTTTTTTTCTCTATCCACTTTTTAATCAAACGCTTACCATACAAGGACACTATACACCTTATAAGATTTGTGCAGATGTGACTCTTTCCATCGGCTATTTGTTTATCCAGGCCTTACCTCATAAAATGTTGCATGATAAATTTTGTTCATAAAAAATTATTCGTCTTTGCCGTTGCCTCTCGGTACCTTATTATATCGTTAGTTAATCGTTAAATTTAAAACACATCCGTGAACCAATCACTTGTTATGTACTTACGTGTAAGAACTCATGCACAAAGAGATGACTGCTCACTAGACCATGAACACAAATACATGAAATATAAATAAAAAACTAACATACAAAAATCAACGCAATTTAATTTTATCTAAAACCATACATGGGTATCGCTAGATAGAGCAGTCGGCTAGTATAATCTAATAAGCTAATAAATTCTTTTAAAATTTTGTTTTGAAAAAAAGGAACTTTAAATCGGAGATGGTGACTAGTGAGACCCATCATTTTTAATTTATACTATCACTCCATGGAAACAAAGCGTTGTATGACAATTATTTCCACCATGCACCATGTGATTGTAGACCCCTTTCCTTATCACCTCTAAGCGATTAGGACTACCACAAGTTGCTACGTCGATGTTTCACGATCACTCATTTAGCAACCTTTTTGACCTTTGCTATCAAAAAAACAAACAACTAGGACTACTATTATTTGACCACTCTTTATTACCTATAATTTAATGGATTACTTTTTATAATTATGCTAAAGTAAATTATAAAAATGTCATGTAAAATAATTATCTTAATTAAACGGTTAATTGAAGTTAAGAATTTAACGTTAAAGATCAATTATTAGTGAGGAGGTGCAGAGGGAGTTACCAGCCATTCATCCAATAACAGCAACAATGCGCTGCTGTTGGCCGCCATCCTGCACCGTCGCTATGCGCCGTTCATCCTTTAGCCCGCCCACCAATGGGGTTTGTTGGTATTTTTTTTTTTTTTTTTTTTTTTTTTTGCGAGGCTCACAAGTAAGAATAATTGTTATTTGTTTTTTGTGCTAAAAATATTGTTTCAATTATTGTTGTGTTATTAGAGAAGTGTTGAGAACTTGAGATGATACTCAAGCAACACTCCAATAAGTATTATTCGTTCCCTCACTCCATCTAGCTCTCTTGATATCAAGCATAAATGGGCATCGTTAGATCATTCGGCTAGTATAATCTAATAAGCTCATAAATTCTTTTAAAAATTTGTTTTGAGAAAAAGAACAAGCCCATGTGATTGTAGGCCCCTTCCATTATCGCCTCTAAGCAACTAGGCCCAGGACTACTATAATTTGCTTACTTTGGTTGAGTGGCTACGTTGATATTTCACGATCACTCAATTATTAACTTGCTTTATTTGACACATGGCCAAATGTAATGGAAGATTAGTGGGCAAAAAAGTAGCCATTTCACTTTCCACTTTTGAAAATTTCTGCATGTTTTCTCCAACAGTCTTCTCCATTTGTTTTTAATCATCTAGAGAACTCAACCAACCTTCTTTGCTTGAACACTAAAAAAAATACATTTTTGAGAACTCGTTACATCTTTGAAGTCTGTATTCCAAGGTACTCTTACATATTTTTGGCATAGAATTAAGTTACTAACTGTAGACACCAAATTTTTACCTTTTTACAAGTAGTGTAACCTCTTAAGTTTGATGTATCGATATTTCTATCTTTCTTAGTCAACAAATGAAACATAGTGAGATAAATCAGCTGTTTGGATCAAATTAAATTAAGTGGTGGTTTTGGCATTCCATATTTATTTTTAAGTAAAATAAGCAAGTCTCAATATGTAGGTAGAAGCTGCTTATTTTAATGCTTGAGATCAAATAAAAATGTATACTCGTTTTTCTTGATAGCTTATTTTAATGCTTGAGGTAGAAGCTGCTTATCTCAATAGGCATATTTGTGATAAATTTAAGATTATTCTTTTTTACGTCATTTTATACTTTAAAAATACAACTAACAAGCTAGTACTAATTGCTAACACATACTCCTAACTCCTAAGCATAAAAGATAAGCAATTATTTATAAGTACTTACTCATAAGCATAAAAGATAAGCAATTATCCAAAAGCATTAATTCAACAAATGAAACATATTGAGATAAATCTGTTTAGACCCATGTGACTCTTTATCTATACAGGTTGGCGGCAACCCGAATCCTGTTTAGACCGACGCTCAACTCTTTTGTTGGTAGTTCGGTCGGGTTTCGGTTAAAAACAGTACCCATGTAATCTGTTTATGCTAACAAGTTGACGGGTCAACCCGAAACCTGTTTAGACCGAAGCTCAACCCTTTTGTTGGTAGTTCGGTCGGGTTTCGGTTAAAAACAGTACCCATGTAATCTGTTTATGCTAACAAGTTGACGGGTCAACCCGAAACCTGTTTAGACCCAAGCTTAACCTGTTTATTTTCGTGTTGTTTCAGTAATTGCCACACCCTTGGTTTTGTTTACATGATTTCTTATGTCTCAGGAAAATGGAAGTTGTAACAGCAATCGTTGGTCCTGTTGTCAATCTCTTAACGGGTCATATTACGCAAAAGCTGAGATACCTCACTTCATACGCTGAACATGTTGAGCGCATGAAAAACAGAATGAAGGTTTTGGAAGGTCAAAGTGCTGATATGGAACGCCTCAAGAGACAACATCCCAATATGCCTGCTCATGTACCAGTGTGGTTGGAAGATGTTAAAAAGATCAAGGAAGATGTTGACAACATTCCAAGCAACAACATTGGATGCTTTAGTGTTAAAAAGAAGTTTCTAGCAGGAAGAAATGCATTTAGGCTTACCAAGGTTATCGAAGGTCTTATCAGCGATGGTTCTGCCATGATCTCTGATGACACCCTGTGGCGTGAAGCTGAAGGATGTCTTGGCAGAGTCGATTCCCAAAACCCGGCATCAACATCAACATCAACATCAACATCAACATCAACATCAGGTGTGTTCGACTCAAGAGTAAAGGCATTCAATGATGCACTTAAGCTCCTTAAACAAGATGATGATCATACGGCTCGAGTAATAGCCTTGTGTGGAATGGGTGGCGTGGGTAAAACCACACTGATGAAACAACTGAAAGAGGCTGCACATGTTAACAAGATGTTTAATTGGATTGCTGTTGTAACTGTTGGGAAAAGTCCCAACTTGTTTGCCATTCAGGATGCCATAGCAGAGCACACAGGCGAACCTCTAACTAAATCTGATGAAAAATTAAGGGCAGATTATCTTTCTAAAAGATTTAAAGAATTATTGGAACGTAAAGAAAAGATTCTGGTTATACTGGACGATGTGTGGGAGAAGATTAAACTTGAAGATATTGGATTAGCGAGTCCTTTTCCTAATGGGGTTAAGTTGTTGCTCACATCGCGGGATGTAAAAGTTTGCCAACAGATCGCAGCTGATGTTGATGTTGATGTTGATTCTGCTTTTGAAGTAGTTGAAGTTAGTGTCTTGGAGAAAGGGGAAGGACAGGATTTCTTTTTTCAAATCGCAGGGAATTCAGCAAGATGTGACCGTGATCTGTATGACATAGGATGCGAGATTGTCAAAAAATGTGGCTGTTTGCCGCTTGCCATCAAACTCATGGCTGGAACTCTTATATGTGAAAAGAACAAGGGTGTATGGAGAAGTAGACTCAAGTGTCTGAAGAATAATGATCTTGATAAGAAAGTACAAGAAATTATTGAGATGAGCTACAATAAGTTAAAAGAAGAGGATAAAAATATTTTTCTTCTTTGTGGCTTATTCCACGAGGACTCTAACATCCCGATAGAAGATCTCACAAGATATGCATGGGGATTTAAACTCTTAAAAAAAGTTTCTACTATGGAAGACGCTAGAGACAAGATAGAAACAAGTGTGAGCAATCTTAAAAATGCCTACTTGTTGATGGATGGAGATAGTCATCACAGTGATTGTGTTAAATTGCATGATCTTGTGCTGGCATTTGTGGTAAATACTGTTTCTAAAGATGGTGAGGAAGGATGTTGGATCATTCACCATGAAGATGATTTCTCAAATTGGAGTGAGGCTAATAGTATGAGCCAGTCTTGCAAGCAAATTTCGTTATCATGCAAGGGTATGTCGGAGTTTCCTAGTGATTTAAGGTTTCCAAACCTTTCACTTTTGAAACTTATGCATGGAGATGAGTCGCTAAGGTTCCCTCAAGCCTTTTATGCAACAATGGAAAATCTTGAAGTTATAGCATTTGAGAGAATGAAGTACCCACTAGTTCCCACATCATCCACAAAGCTTCGAACTCTTTGTCTCGATAAATGCTCGTTGAAGTTTGATTTAGCTTGTATTGGAAATCTTTCGAATCTGGAAGTTCTTAGCTTTGCTAACTCTGGCATTACAATCCTACCTTCCACATTCGGAAATTTGAAGAAGCTACGACTACTGGATGTAACAGGTTGTTGCAATCTTGTTATAGATGATGGTGTCTTGAAAAGCTTAGTGAAGCTTGAAGAGCTTTATATGATACCTGATGATAAAAAAGCATGCTGCTTCACAGACAACAACAGTAGAGAATTTGCAGAGCGTTCAGAGAACCTTAAAAGATTCAAGCTCTCAGTGAGATGTTCTTTTACAGAAGTTGAAGGACACGTGCAGATATATAAAGTTGACATGCACTCATATGAAAACAGCTTGAAGCTGCTCACCAACAGAGAAAAACTGCTGAAATCAAAAATCAACGAGCTGTTTAAGATCACAGATGCAGTTTATCTACAAGTGAATGATATGAAGTCTCTTAAAGATGTTGAAATACCAGATCCTCCTCGATACTCTTCGTTTTGCAATTTAAGACTCCTTGTAGTTTCAGAATGTACAGAATTGAAATACCTTTTCACACTGAGTGTAGCAAAAAATTTGTCAAAGCTTGAGTATCTGGATATTTCCGGATGCCCTATAATGGAAGCAGTCATACTCATACATACTGAGAATAATGTATCCGATATAATTAAGTTTAGCAACTTAAAGTATCTCAGGTTGGCTAAGCTACCAAAGTTATTGCATTTCTGCAATAATGATTGTGCAATTGAGCTACCATGTCTCGTGGAGTTGCAACTTCGAGGCCTTCAGAGTTTGCAATCTTTCTTTCACAAAGAGGTAAGTCTGTGTTTTATTTTAACAATCTTTTATACTAATAGTGGTTCAAAAAGTGGTGAGTATCTAATGAATGGACAAATATTTTTTTAATTTGCAGGATGTGACTCCTAAACTGGAGAAACTGGTTGTTTCTGATATGGAGAATTTGAAGGAGATATGGCCTCCTCAGTTTAGCATTACTAATCTTTGCCCATTGAGAGAGCTTAAAGTCGAGTGTTGTAATTCCATTGAAGTCTTGTTCAACATGGATTTTGGTGAAATCGAGCAACTTAGCATCAGCTTGAGAAGCATTAGAGTGGAGGGATGTGATAGTCTTGTGAAGCTTTTTTCATGCAATCCATTTCCATTCCTAAATAATCTACAAGAGCTTGAAGTTGAAAGTTGTGGTTCCATTCAAGTGTTATTTAACACTGACTTGGGACGTGCTGGTAAAAGTGATGAACAGGTTTGTAGCAGCAGTTTGAGAAGCATTGTAGTGAAAGAATGTGATAGTCTTGTGAAGCTTTTTTCATGCAATCCATTTCCATTCCTAAATAATCTACAAGAGCTTGAAGTTGAAAGTTGTGGTTCCATTCAAGTGTTATTTAACACTGACTTGGGACGTGCTGGTAAAAGTGATGAACAGGTTTGTAGCAGCAGTTTGAGAAGCATTGTAGTGAAAGAATGTGATAGTCTTGTGAATCTTCTCCCAAGCAATCCAATGCCATTATTCAATCATCTAGAAAAGCTTACACTTGTAGGATGTAGTTCCATTGAAGTGATATTCGACATCGACGTGGGATGTGTTGGTGAAATGGATAAAGTTAGCAGCAGCAGGTTGAGAAGCATTCGTTTGGTGGAATTAGGGGAGCTTAGAGAGGTGTGGAGGATAAAAGATGATGGAAATAACTTGATTCATGGATTTGAAGCTGTTGAAAGCATATATGTTGAAAGTTGTGAGAGGTTTGAAAATTTAATCACACCTGCCACAACCACTTTTGATATGAGAGCACTCAAACAAGTTCAAATTTGGTGGTGCGGCAGAGAAAGAGAGAGAAAGAATGAATTGGTTGAGAAAGAGAAAGAGGTACAACTTAATAAATGATTTCCATTTTTGTTTTTATCATTTTGTGACCTCTACTTGAATGTTATTTACTCTTTATAAAATAAATAAAAAATAATATTGGGTTTTTTATTATTTTTAAAATAAATAGAAAAATAATACTCTTTGATAGTGTTGCCAGCTATTTCTTCGCTGTTTCTTCTATCTTATATCCAGATGTTTCTTTTTGAATAAATTATACTCATATTTTTTAAAAAATTGTTGCAGTTATATTCATATTTTTTGAATGGGAATTATTACTAAATATATCATTTGTGATTGTGATATGCAGATTTCTAAAATTGCATTCCCATTACCCACTTTTAATAACCTTCATAAACTTTATCTTGTGATGAACAATGAAGATGTGGAGGTGGTTTTTGAGATAACGAGTCCAATTAGTAGAGAATCACCTCACAATACCCAGCAACAACTCATCATACTCCCCAATCTTGAAGTATTGTATTTGTGTGATTTGGAGAAGATGAGTCATGTGTGGAAGTGCAATTGGAATGAATTAATTCTTCAAAAACAACCATCACAGTCCTCATTCCGTAACCTCACAACCATAACAATGTACAAGTGCAAGAGCATCAAGTACTTGTTTTCACCTCTCATGGCGAAACTTCTTTCCAACCTAAAGGAAGTTCGTATAAAGTATTGTGATGCTATTGAAGAGGTGATTTCAAACAGAGATGATGAAGATGTGTCTATAAATTCCCACACAACTGCATCTGTTGGGGTGGTCTTTCCTCAATTGAAGTCCCTTATACTATTCAAGCTACCAAACTTTGTGGGTTTCTTCTTGGGGAAGAATGAATTCATATGGCCAGCATTGGAAAAGGTTGAGATCCATGAATGCCCACAAATAACAATATCAGGTATTATTTTTATTTTAAAGTAAAAAAGAAAAAACCTTCCCATGTCAGTTTCTTTTCTAGTATTAGAGTCAATTAACCTTTTGTAATCTTCATCAAAATTACAGCTTAATTATTGGATCGAAAGTAATATGATTAGCAAATATCAGCGGTGTTAGTCGTGTATGTATAGTATGTATATAGGCCCGATTGTAATGTGGCCTAGCCCCCGATCTTGAATAATTTTGTGTAGGTTATATATTGGTTTGGTTATGTATGTGATCCCCAAAACCCAACGGTTTTACAATCATGTAGAGCCTTTCGGCTTATTTTACTCGTATATGAAGTTTTTTTTTATCATTCAACCAACTAATATGTACAATTATCTCTGACATAAGCTTGTGTTTTTTTTTTACCTTGCAGGCCCGATCACCGAGTTATGAAACTACAAGCTCATACCGCCCTACTACTATGGAATTGTTGTCTTGGTCTTGTCATAATTTGATCGAAATGGATACGGTTTATAAGACCAGTGGTGGACAGGCTCTTTTTTCATCCGATAAGCTGCTACAACTGCAAAAACTTGAAACTGTCCATTGTAGTGAATGTCGGGACATTGAGCAGATATTTGATTCTCCAAGTGTTGCTGAAATTCCAAACTTGAGACAAGTGGACTTGGAGTGGTTAGATATCAAGTATGTATATGGAAGAGAATCAGGGTCAGGCCAACCGCCGTACTCCGCCAGTTACAGATGATGTTCTCTCAAATCACTCATACACGAGATCTGTTTTCAGGCAAGTTGTTTGGTTTATGTTTGTATCTGCGTAATGAACCCAATTTATATAGGATAAAAGGTAATTAGGACTTTTGAATTTGAAGTTATTAATTTAGGGTTTATGTTTTAGTCTAATTGATTCGTGTGTTTGTCTATTAATTGGTGTTACCAGAATGTTTTTATATAGTTTAATTTGGATATTGCAATGTGGGTTAATCTATGTTAGTGATTCATAAGCTATAACCTGTGTTTTTATGATAATATGATGCGTAATGTGTCTTGATAAGACAAGTTAAAGATTAATGATGCGGTAATTGTGATGTTTTTAGTTGATTGGAGCTCTTCTGGTGTTGTTCATAAGCTATAACCTGTATTTTTATTGGCTACTTGGTATTTACATGTGTGTTTGAAAGTAGTAATTGTAAAATCTTGTTTTGGTCATTGAATATCACAATTTGTTAAAGGGTGGAAAAGTGTGACTTTACTCTTTTGGGGATAATTTCTTGCTTCTAGAGTGGGAATGGAATGACCTTTCGTTACAAGATATAGGCTTTTAGAGTGGGAATGATAATCAAACCTTTTCATAGTACCAAATACAAGAAAAACGAAACAGGGGAGGAGGGGACTTAACAAATTAAGTTAGCTAACTGCAAAGAAAACGTGTAGTTAGCACCTGCTTTAGCGTCCTATATTATGGAATGTTCTGTACCAACCTCTGTACCAACATCATCTGCTGACTTGATTGTACTACGTAGTAAACTAGTGAATCAAAAATGTGTGATTAACAAGTGAGTGATCAACATCAAAAGGAACAGTCAACTTCATTATCTTAGAAATATTTGATTAGACTTGAAATGTTAGAGACATATTTAAAGGTATAAATTTATGACAATGTCACAGTAATTGATGATAGAGATCAAATTGTAATTTCTTCCTGACGGTTACCTTTTTTCGTCTCTCATATTTACAAAATGTGTGCTTTTGCAGGAACTTCTACAGAGCTTGCAACTGGTGGTCTTCATAATGCTGTGCCTAAATTCTTGGGAAGTTTGGGCTTAAAATTTGGTTTTAGACAAGTAGATTCTATATACATTCTGTTGTTCCAAAGGAGTTTGAGAGAGGCGTGAAAGGGCCCAAACTGCAGTTATTGTCCACATTTGTCACAGTAACTAATTTAAAACATAACAGGTAAATGGGGGCATCCGCTGAACATGTGGGAAGAGTTGCTAAAAGTATGGGATATGCGTGGTGTTTTCATTTTGTGTTGGTGCAAAATGGTTGTTTAGGTGGTGCAATCAGGCTGCTTGATGTTGCTATGTTTTCTCCATCATTTGTAGCTATATACGATTGTCTTCTCTTGGATATCCTAGATGCACGAGTTTACAACTTTTTGATGTTGAGGTGCCTGGATGACTCCAGTGATGAGCAAGAAAAACGTATGTCGGAAAGCCTTATTGAACTTGTGATATGTGTTGCTTATTTACTCTAATAACTAATAATTCCTTTGAATGGTTTGAGCAGCCGAAGCCACCGAGGGTGAAGAGAAAGAAGAGGAAGTTCTGACAAGGAGGAAGATGAAGAAAAATTGAAGACCAAAACCATCAAGGAAACAACATACGAATGGGAACGATTGAACGATGTTAAAGCTATCTGGTTAAGAATCGCAATTGAAATTCCTGGGTAGTTATACATTTGTGAAATCCAGAGGTCTCCGAAGAAGAGTACACAAGGTTCTATCACTCTCTTGCTAAGGTGAATACTGATAATTTTTACTTGACGCTCAAAATTGGGTTTGGGTGGGTTAATTAATGTGCAAAATGGGTTTTGGTCTAAAGGTCCATTTTGGAACAATTTACGCTGGTCCGACTCCATGTGTTCTAAATCTAAAAGCTTAAACCCGTGTGAACTGTTAAAGATAAAATATAGCAAAAATCACGTGCCATACATAAGTAAATAAGATGAAATTTGAGCCATGCAGTTGTAACAGTAGTGGCCTAGTGGGTGTTTCGTATGTCAGGATTTTGGTGATGAGAAGCCAATGGCATGGAGCCACTTCAACGCTGAAGGTGATGTTGAGTTCAAGGCCGTTCTGTTTGTGCCTTCCAAGGCTCCTACCGATCTATACGAGAGCTACTACAATGCCAACAAATCTAACCTCAAGCTCTACGTTAGAAGAGTATTTATCTATCGCTCTTATTGGTAAGTTTTTATCTTTCTTGTTTATAATGTGTTTGCCTGTATAAGGAATACGTCATAACTGATAATTCTTTGGACATGGTTGCTAACATTTACTATTCCATCAGGGTTTGTTGATTCACACCCTACCACTAAATGATTCTCGTGACATGCTTCAACAACACAACAGCTTAAAAACAATAAAGAAACTTATCGGGAAGGCCCTTGACATGATCCGCAAACTTGCTGAAGAGGACCCCTGATGAGGTTCACGACAAAGAAAAGAAAGGTACACATGCTGCATCCTAAACATTTGTTGCTCTCACCTCTAGCTGACCAATAATCATTGCAAATATTTGAACAATGGATCTTAAGTCATTATTACTGAACTCTCTTATCATATATGCATATTTATTGACTTTGATATTTTATTTACTTGTTACAAAGATCGAAGAATCAAAGGTTAATGATGAGAAGAGAGGCCAATAGCCCAATATACCAAGTTCTGGAATGAGTTTGGCAAATCAGTTAAGCTAGGTATCATTGAGGATGCTGCAAACAGAACCGTTTGGCGAAACTTCTCTGATTTGGGACGGTAAGTTCATTACTCTACCTGTAAATATTTTATGTTTACCTGCAAATCAGTTAAACAATTTTTAGATTGCCCATTATCTGATATGTGGATGTATCTACAAAGTGGTGACCCGTCCGACGTATTTTCTAAGCATGACCCATTAGACTAATGACCTGTTTGACCCGTTACCCACTTGACCCATGAAGTTAAATTATGATCAGTTTACCCATCAGCGATATAACACAAGCTAACTATTTGCAAGCAGGTACTATTTGCTGAGAAGGCTGTAACTTGAAACATTTGAGGTATCTCTTTTTTCCGAGTAGTTACTAGTATTAGTTATCCATATGCGTTCAACTAAACGGCCTTGTATATTGTTATTGGAAGATGGTAATTATTGTTATTTTATTGTAGATATTGGTGTGATGGAGTGACGAAGATGGTTTATGAGCATGACAGTAATGAAGCATACATTGTGGAACACTTTTCTTAATGTTTTTTTAGAGTTTAAGATTATTTTAGAGAATACATGTTTTAGAGCATACTTGTTTTAGAAAATGCAGGAAAATACTTGACCCATGGTTATATGATCATATTGTTCTTTCTATCTCGAACTGTTCTTTATATTGCAATTCTTTGTATTTGTGCAATGTTTTAGTTGTTTTGAATATTTTTACAGCTTAAAAAACAAAAATGCAGAATTGATTTTACCGGAATCTAGTAAAACTTTTGAACTTTTGATCACTAGTTTGGGTCGGTTTTTGGCTAAAACCGAAACCGAGCCGAAATGTTCGGTTTTTACAGAACCCGAAACCGTTTGGTTTTTGGCAGTTCGGTTTTTTCGGTTTATTATCGTTTTCGGTTTTTCAGTTTTTCGGATTTTCGGTTTAATATTGGATGAAGCTCATGAAAGGAGTCTGAATAGACACATACGTATCGAGATGCTATCTCGCATTATAGTACAACGCCATGTAAGATAGATTTATCCATATACTTGATAGCTTTAGCCATATCTTGCATTGCATTACAACACCATGTTCTAGAAGTGATTGGTATGAATTCATGAATCAATGCTTGAATGTACAATAATGTTTATCTTTGCATATTTTGTAACAAATTATTAACACTATTTGCAGATTTTGTAACATATTCTAAATTGGACCCATTGTTTACTCTGCATTTAAGTTAAAGTGGGACAAGAAGTTATTGTAACCTGTTGTATATATTTTGAGGCAAATGCATGACTACCACCAAATGTTGTTTACTCTGCATCAAGTTCACCATCTAATATTTACCAAAAAAAAAAAAAAAACATGACATTGTCTCTTGATACCTTCACTAGGAGTGTGGCAACAAATAAGGCTCAAATCACCAATACCATCATGTAACGGAAAACATGACATCATTTTAAACACAAGTTACCCTCTTACAATGTACTATATAAACAAATAATTCATTTCTTTAACTTATGTGGGATATAAGGTTGGATTGGTAGGACAAAGTTGTCACCTTTTCTTCGATAGAAATGAAGGCAAGCAAGAGGGATTCGAATCACCTATTTTGTAACATAGTCACCTCAATTGATAGTTCATTTGTCATAACATGTCACTGCAAAGGGCGTTTGATATATTGTACGGTAGGGGCATAGGGAATTTCGTCTGGAGTGGTGGAATGTGCATGAACACAACAGTAAAATGTTGTTCTTTTGGAACATGAATGTGCATAATCACCAGGTTAGTGTTGATTATTGATTTTTTAAGTTATTATTGATGACATCGTCACATATTCTTAAAAAAACCTCCTGAAAAATCAAAATTGAGAATGTTGATGTAATTGTGTTTTTGTTTTATTATGTAGATAGAGTAAAGGTTAGTAAATATTTCTCCAAAAGGTTTAAATCATGTCGTACACCTTTTTTGAATGCCAGACCCTTTAACTCAAGCATCAACATGATTATTAAATGGGAAAATTCCATAAATAACTCAAAAGTACAATGATCTCCACCCTAAATAACCCACAAAATCTTGTTTTCTCCAAATACCCCAACGGGAGAAGGTCGCCCCTAAAATTTGGGCGGATGTTATACAATTGTGCCAAGTGTCCCTAAGGGTGTCCTTACCATGTACCACTTATACTAGGTACTTTTTTGGGCGACTGGGCCCACAATTTTTGGGCGACTTGTCTTTTTTGTCTTTTTGTAAAAAAAATTATTAACTACATTTTGGTCCTTGTGGTTTGCTTAGTATTTCATTTTTGGTCCATGTGGTTATTATTATTGTTATTAATTTCTTAAAACTATTTTAAACAACATACATTATTATAAAAACATTATTACATTTCACCAAGAAAAGTTCATCACAAACAACATGGGACACATCCTAAACCCAGATCTTCATAAAAAAAACCAGATCTTCATCCAAAAACCCAGATCTGAGAAACACACAAACAACAACACTTTACCCAAATCGAACAACACCAACAACAAACCGAATCTAAATCCTATCCCATCCTTCTCAAACCGAAATAACATTCATCACCGATCCGTATTTGAAGCTTATAACTTTACACAAACAAGATAAAGAAAATAACAAATCTGTTATTTCTTTTTCTTTTATTCGTTCATAGACAAACAAGGAAACAAAACGATGTCGAACCTACCGTGACGCACCACTGCACCAGTGGATCTTGAAGCCTTTTATAAAGCTTTCTTGATTTGGATCGTGCTGAAAATGAAGACATCAAGGTTGTGTGTTTGTGTTTGATTCGAATCGTGTGATGATGGGATTAGATTTATTTGTTGTTCGATTCTTGAAGGTGATTTGATACTGAGATGAGTTTAGATCTAGATTTGAGAACTAGGTGAGAGAGGGAGAAAAGTGTGGTTCATGTTATCAAAGTTTAGATCTGGTGGTTGTGAATTTTGATTACTTCCAAAATTGTGCCAACCCATTGAAAGGTATTGAATTGTATTATGTGAATATCAACAAATAAATTTATAACACATTTAACTTTATGTTATCTAACCGTTAGAAAATACAAAGTTACTCTTTTGACGTTAAAGGTTTTGAAATGAGAAAAAGGTTTCTTTAGTAAGTTTTAAATTCAAGAATAATGTATACTGCATGTTTTCATTCATATCTTTATTGATCAATCTCAGGGATTTGTGGAAATATCCCAGGCCTTATATTAACTTGAGTATGTATAGTTTTTTCCCATCTAAAACAATAATAAACACATGGACCAAAAATGAAATACCAAGCAAACCACAAGGACCAAAATGTAGTTAATAATTTTTTTTACAAGAAGACAAGTCGCCCAAAAAATGTGGGCTCAGTCGCCCAAAAAAGTACCTAGTATAAGTGGTACATGGTAAGGACACCCTTAGGGACACTTGGCACAATTGTATAACATCTGCTCAAATTTTGGAGGCGACCTTCTCCCGTTGGGGTATTTGGAGAAAACAAGATTTTGTGGGTTATTTAGGGTGGAGACCCTTATACTTTTGGGGTATTTATGGAATTTCCCCTTATTAAATACATAGACAGTAATTTTTATATACCGTAATTAATATCAAAATGATTATTACGGTAATTTAAAATGCATTTTTTGATTTACAAGGAAATTTTGTCTTTATTAACTAGGTTGTGCCGCACACATTAGCAAAATCAAACACGAACATATCGGAGATGTTATGGGCCTGTAGTTATTGTATGGGCCAAGATTTATATCATTATATTAAGGGTTTTTTCCCCTGAAATGGTGAATATTATTAACTTATGAATCAGCAAATTACACTTGAATTTAATACAGTCTCATATGAACATGCTCATATGACTGATACATTCTAAGATACAACATTCAATACTACATACAGGGAAAACACAAGCTGATTCTAACTCACCATTCATCTAGGCTTAGCAACTGCATGCTAACACCTAGGCAACCATGGAGAAATATCACTTCTTGGCTACATTTCCACTGCATAAACACCCTACCTAGCCTCATTTGCAGCCCTTGCACATGAACCTAGAGGCTCTTATACAGGGCATCACCAAGAAGATGATCAAAACTCATGTTCCATTGGGACTCTAATGCATAGAGTTACCTCAGATGCATAGAGTTGCCCAAGGATACATCCCACCTTGACTACATTCCCCCCTCTTATATTATCCATAACCTACATCACCATGAAAAACAAAAAGTGGGCATCATCAGGTTGGCACTCCACCAAATTTTCTGGCAACCTACTTTATGTAGTCATCTACTGAGATAAGATGAACAGAGCAAAATCAAGCACCCCTAATATGAAATTTTGGTTATTCATTCATCCTTTCTATGACTGCAAGTTACAAGGCCCTCAGAATACACCAGGACAAGCAGAATCTTTGCTTTACAATCATAATTGCTTCTTAATCCAATCACCCTTTTAAAAGAACTGTTTCATTGAACAACATTCAGTTCTTGGTATAATTCAAAACCACATTCCACTTTTGAGCTATCTTTATTACTTGACTTGTTCTCGTGACTTTTAAGCTCATCAATTGCACTTTAATGTTTTCTTCAATAATCTTCAATAGTGCAGAGTTAACAATCTTTTCACCAGTGAATAATCTTGCATTCCTTTCCTTCCATATGTGGTAGACACTAGTAGCCAATCCAATCCTTTTGAGCACACTCCCAATAGTATTGTTACAAGGCTCATTTATGTATTGTTCTAACAGTGTCTCCCATGAATTTGACATCCACCCATTCTCCATTTTACCCTTCAAACTTTCCCAAATAACTTTTGAATATTCACATCAAACTTTCCCAAATAACTTTTGAATATTCACATTCAAAAAACAGATGATTGTGTGAATCATTCTCTATATTACATAGTGGGCATTTCATAGTGGGATCTTTGTTCCATTTCATGATTCTATCATGTGTCTGCAACCTCCTTTGAACAGCCATCCAAAGAATGAATGCCATTCTTGGATTACACTGACTATACCATACTACCTTATTCCATCTAACTTCCCCATTATGTTGACTAATATGTTCCCATGCTACTTTAGATGAAAAATCACTTAGGCTGCCATCATTATTCTTCCATTTTGCAGTATCCTCATCTGTATTTAACTGTGGAACAGGAAAGTTTGCAAGTATAGGATACTTATTACTCCATTCAACTGGCCATCTCCATCTACTATTGTTAATAAGCTCATTAACTGTCATGTTAGTGAACAATCTTGCATTGTGTATACTTTTTGTTGTGACAATATCGGCAATAACACCCAAGTTGCTCCACTTATCTTACCACACATTAGTCTTTTGCCCATTCCCAATAATTTTGCAAACATTATTCCTTACTTTAGATCTCAATTCAAGCAAATTCTTCCACATCCAGCTGTCATGTTATATTAAGGGTTTACATGGTTATTTTGTGCTATCTAATTTAGGGTGCGTTTGGTTTGTGTAACACCCCCAAAATCGGGTCCAGCGGAAGCATATGTTACTGGGGTGCTACTCGATTGATATCATAACACAAAGTATAAAGAATGGTTTTTACCTCAATCGATTAGAAGAAATTTCATTGTCAAAAGTACTCTGTTTACATCTTTCAAAAATAGTGCGGAAATATAGGCCCATAAGAGTATTTAAACGGTCCCAAATGATTATCAGAGTCATCTATGACCATGCCATGCCATTCGCCAAGAGCCTCCAAGAGTAAGTTATCACCTCAGGAAACCTGAAATACATGCTAAAAAGTGTCAACACAAAGGTTGGTGAGTTCATAGAGTTTATAAGTAAAACAGTTGATTGAAAGAGTTTCGAATTCCTTTGATAATTGCAACAAAATGAATCGTGGGCTACGTTGTTATACGCTCATAGTTGGTTTATAAATCAGTTGAACACAAGTCTCAAGATTTGGGCCACGTTGTTGCACCCATAAAGAAACATTGGACCTCGTTGTTGCACCCATAGTAGTTGTGTAAAACATCTGAACACAAGTCAAGTAGTAGTGAAGCAATAGCATCGTAACATAGGATATTGCACTAAGCCTCATGACACGCAAACCTTAACAGTGTTCTGCAGCTGATGAGTGCTCAAACACTCATCATTTTTGGACTAATCTGAACTGCAAAACATACAAAAACACTCAGTAATGCATCAAAATACTGAAAATATTTCAAAATCGTGTTTTATATGTTTTAGATGCAAAATGAGCAAAAACAGATGAAAAACGTACAAAGTTTGCATAATTGGCAGTTTCAGTCCCCCAACTTTCTAAAATTGACAAAACTAGTCCCTGAGCATTTATTTTGCAAGAAAAATCAATAATAGTCCTTTGAGTTCAAAAGTTATCAAAAATAGTCCCTGGGTATAAATTTTTGGAAATTGTCAAATATGTTCTTTTGGTTACTCACCGAGGCAAAAGTGGACAAAATCGAGCACTCATTGGAAAGAGCACGGAATTACAAGTCCATCTTTAGTTTTAATTAGAGCATCAAGAGAAAGACGAAATTTTAAAAGATTAATCGATGTCCGAACGAAGCCCAAATTGATTATTCTATTAAAATAATTGGGCCCAAAGAATTTTGAAGCAACAAGAAGCCACGAAGCCCATTAGCCCTTTATGGCCCAACTTGGCACAAATGAAAGTTCATGTCCACCTATTAAAGATGAGTACAACTATAGTGTTAAAGAGAAAAAGTCCATGTCAACATTGAATATATACTAGAAAATTAAATCATGAAGGGGACTTGTGGAAGCCAGCTATGGTGGACCTACTTTCTATAAAATCAAACAATGACTAAAGGCACGTGAGCATAAAAAAAAAAGAGATAGAACCGGATCTGATTTATTTTTTTTCTCTTGGCATTGTAAGTTATTTTCTTTGTTCGGGTATTATTAGATTAGTTTAAATTCATGTTAATTAGTTAATATTTGTATGAAACTTTGGTAATTTAAGGTATTAATCATCTATTGTTTTCTTACATCTCTCTTTAATTTCAAGTTTTTACATTAATGTTTTAGTTAATTTTTTTTGTACCATCTTAATCTTCAATCTTCATCTAAAAAAAAATGTCTTGCAACTTTTTTTTATAAAATTTCGCTTTTAATATCTTTGTAAGTTAAAAAAAAAAAAAAAAAAAAAAAAAAAAAAAAAAAAAAGGCAGTCGTCATCAACAGGTTGGTATTCGGACCAAGATCACATTCACAAAAGAATATTATCAGCCTCTTGTTACAATTAATTATCATTAAATTTGCATTTTTATGTTCATTTATTATCAAGCTTTTCTTTAAGTTTAATCCATTAGCATTTATTAGTTTTACAACTTTCTTGTTTCTTTGTTTGTCTTGTACGAAGATTTCACAAAATATTTATGAATCATCATCATTAATTATTAGAACCAAATTAATGTTTAAGCTTTATGTTTGCTTATAAATGTCAATTTGTAAATATCAGCTTTATGTCAATGTTTAAGCTTTATGGATCGGATCGGACTAGTAAATATCACCGTTTGATCATTCCTTGGCCATTATTAGTTTTTCAAATGTCAATTTTTTATTTGCTTATAAATTTAGTTGTTTTATTACTTAGTTTATCTAAGAGTTAGAATACGATAAAAAAAAAATCTCTTTGTGTCTCCTTCGTAGAAGATTTGTTAGCTTAGTTAATATGTTTAGTGAGTAGATTTTTTTTTATATATACTTGTTGAGTCGATTATTCCGTGAATTAAGTGTGGTTTTATAAAAGTTAGAAAATATATTGGTTAGTAATCTTAAGTTACTTAGATTGAAATTTTGGTTGTTTGAGCGGGCAAAAGCCGTGAAAATAATTGGGTTTTAATTTAGATATTGATATCTCTTTTAAAAGATTATTTTCAAAATAAACCAACGTTGTGAGAAAATATTATTCGTAAGAGATATTAATTCATCAATAAGAGAACTTAATTGAATTAGTAAACCACACTTAAGGATCGTGATAATTTGCTTAACAAGTATATCTTTTTATCACATATTTCTTAGTTGCTTGCTTAGTATAATCTAGTTTATTATTTATAGCCGTTGTCTTTTATCGTTAACTTTATATTATTTACTTGCTACTAGTGCTATTATTATCTTTGCTTTAATCATTTAGTTTTAAGCTTTGTAGTTTTGCTTTATTAATCTAGTTTTTATCGCTTAAAATAGTTTTTAATCTTTTACTTTAAAACTAATCAAAAACAAAAATTCCTTTTTCCATTCAAAGTCACTCGATCACAAGCCCGTTTGAATACAATCCACACCTCGTCGGGACATAACGACCCGGGGAAACACTATATTCCGCGGAGCATTGATCTAGGCTATTTGACTTTGTTGACCATTTACCTGGTCAATATAAGTTAGGTGGTTCGGGCTCAATCAGCAGCCATAAGAGTTATATAAAAAAATCTTATGGGAAGCCTACACATAAAAATATGATGCAGGTAATAGTGCCCTTGGATACTAGGAGGTTGCCAGATTCCTATGATATTCAAATATAGTGCATTCGGTTACCATTCCAGGCTAACTTCAAATGGGGCGTCAACTGCCAATAGATCTATTCACTATATTCGCGTTCACTCGCAAGTGATTAATGGTTCATGAGATGAGGGACTTTTGGCAACAGCGGTAACTTAGGCAATATCAATCAGGATATCATACAGAGAAATACTTGTGTTCAGGTTCGTAACATTTAATACGTTGCAATAAACAAATAGAGTGTTTCATAAATCGAGTAAAATGTTTAAGATAAACGAGTAAAGAGTTTAAGATAAACGAGCATGTATCTCCCCCAAAGAGTTCGAAATAGATAAAAGAGGGGCTATGACTCACCTTAGCAATAGCAGTCTGAATAGAGTAAAGTCAAATAGTGATAGTGAGCGGCACCGACACGCGACCTAGGTTAGTATGGCACGCAGTTTTAAGACTCGATGGAGTTTAAATAAGTTTAAAAGTATTAAAATATTTATGTTGTTGTTGCTTGTGTGGCAGCACTTAAGTTCGAAAAACAATTTTCTAAGTGTGTGTAGATGTTGGCTCGTAGAAGTGTATATGTGGATAACTAGAGAAAGTCAAAGGTGAATAAACCTTTGATTCGACAAAAATCCAAAAGATGGAATACGAAAAGTAATTACAATAAATATTAGACGTTGACGGACTTTATAAACGTATTTGTTAAAAGAATATGCGATACTAAGTGTGTTTGTGTTTAATAAAGTATCAAAAGTAATAAATTTTATTTAATATACTTGTTTCTCAATTAAGGTGTAAGTTATGAATAAAATTCCACATTTGCTGGTTATAAAAATGTAAGTTAGATATATATTTTGACAAAAGACGGGCATGACCCGTGCATAAGTTTTTGCCTGTCCGAGTTGATCAAGTGTCAAAGTTTTATAATCAAAATAACTTTACTAAGTTTAAACAATCAACATAAGATATGTAATTTATGATTTTAAAGCTAGTTTAGTGGTGTGAAGATATTAAATTTAGCAAGAAAATTCATTTGCATTTATAAGTGAAATGGAAACTCATATGAATTGATCACGATTTTCGAATTGTTTAAAGTTTACATTTTCTTTAGTCGTTCTGAGGCTTAAATTTTTATAGTTTTGATGATAGATAGTACCAGTTAAATATTCATATCTTATATATAAAGTGTCAAGGAAATGCGCCGCGACATATAAGTCGGGCAAGTTGATAACGAGTCGCGGAATGGATCGAGTACGAGATACGTGGGTATACGCAAAAGGGGTTACAAGAATCGAGTTTTCATTATACCTTGTCATGTTGAAAAAAAATACACGTTCGGAACTTAGTACAAAATATACGGACCCTTTATGGAGTGGGCTGTGGCCCAAAACGAATTTGACAAAACACAACCAGCCCAACACAAAGTTAATCCTAACTCTTAACCAATCTTATTGACATTAGTTTTTGAGATAGCAGCCCATCACTTACAACCCAACTAAGGATTATTATTGAAGTTTGACACCAGATTCCCTGGTGTTTCGTTGACAGCAGCCAAAAAGGGAAAAGAAAGCTAAGAAAAATCAAGCAAAGAAGTAACGCTCAATGAGTAAGACAAGACCCAAATTACCAATTTCACTTTCAGTTTACCGAAATTCGTCAAACATAACATATTACCCACAAACCACACAAAATAAGCCCAAATCATTTGTAGGTAAGACTTAACCATTTTGTTATAGTTAGTTTTGATAGTAAACAAAAGAAAACTCGACGCCATGATAGACCATAGGAACAAGGAACCAAACTCACACCCTTTGACTCATTTAAAAAAAATGCTTTTCCTTTTGTTTGTGTGTCCTCGACCACTGATAGCAAAAGAATTACGCCAAACAAATACGCACAATCCAATTTAAGCCAAAGCCATAACAAAATAAGCCAAGCAACTTAAGCACTTCCAACTATGAGCCATGTTAAAACTGGTTTTAGTTTGTTTATTGTTTGCCACACCAGATTCAACAACAACAACAACAACAAAATATATATATCTAGATCGAATCATAAGTTTTATGACAAAACAAAACAAAATTCATAGAGTGAAAAGATATCAAGATCCTTACAATATACGGATTGAGTGACAAGACAAAACCAACCAAGAGATTGACTACGAGCGAGCCCAAGCCGATCCAAGCAGGAAACCACCACAGCTTTTCCCCTTTGATTTTTGATAACAAGCTTTGAAGAGTGTGGCTATTCCAGTGGATCGTTTGGCACTTAAAAAGAAGAAAAACATGGAAAATTTGAACTATCTTTCTTGACATCGATTTTGTGGATGGATTATTTTAGCAAGACTCGTTGTCATCCCCACCTCTCAAGACCATCTTGTGACCCTGCGTTGGGAAGGAAGAAAGAAGAGAGCAGACTGTGCTATGTGACTTTCTTGTTTGACTTTGAATATTTTGAGGAGGAGAGAAAAGAAAGAGACATATCATAAAGATTTGTGGGAAACGTGTGGGGTGATGGGGATGGTACCAAAAAAAAGAAAAAGATAACTGATATGGGAAGATGGAGTGGATGTTTATTTAAGTTGTGTTTTGTTTTTATTATTAATCAATGTATTAAGTGTGTACCCCGTGTCTCGTTGAGCTTTAGTGTAAATGCGGTATCTCGGTTCAGTAAATGCGAAAAAATATATATATCTCTGGAAATGTTTTATAAAAATAGTACAAAAACAATATTATCGACTCCGAAAGTTAATTATAAAATTTGCGTCATCAATAATGCGGTGTCGGTACGCGTGTGAGCCCGTTTGAAGTGAGATGTGAGATACGACACATAATTAGTTGGCGAATACATTTCATAGTTGTGTTGATGAAAAAAAAATTGAGCGCGAAAATGGTTAATTAGACTCTCAAAATAAATTACTTTGTGTTTAGCATTAATAAACGACTCGGTAAATTACGGGGTGTTACAGTTTGTAAGTGGGATTGGAATTGAATTTGGATTTGGGAAATGTTTGAAAGAAAATGAGGAGAGAGAAAATGTATAGTATATAAAAATTATAAATTAGTTTATTATATAAACCTATTTTTTGTTAAAAATAAAAAAGTGATAAAAAAAATTAAAAATAAAACTAATTGAAACTTGTGGTTGATATTAATGCATAAGGGACCATTTTGAATCAATCATCAAATCCTAATAATTTACCATACTATCAAATGTATCATTCAATACCTATATTTGAAAGAAAAAAAAAATATACCAAACAACTCTTGAATTTTCTTTGATTCTAAACCCCCGATACCCTCATACCAAACGGGCCCTTAGTTTGTTTTACGTCATTTTCAAAATTAGAAACAATTTTTTTTTGGTGAAAGGTAAAGTATTATAGATAAATCACAAAAAGTACAAAGCCTCAAACACACTACATGGATGATCCTCATGAGTGTTAAGAGACCTTAATTAGGATTAGTTTGAAGGGTACTCTCTCGATATCTTAACTAGAAATGTAAACAACAAAGAGGGCTCTCACCAATGTTGTACCTTTTGCATGATTGAACTCTAGAATGCTAAGAGCTTAAATGACCAAACTCGTATGCACTCGATATATACCTTACATGGAGGGGGCATGCCTTGTTAGTCGATATACTAGAGTAGAGTCCGAGTCCTTGTAATATTAGTATGGGCTAAGGCCCAAGGTGTAGAATGTTCATTGTAATGGTATTTATATACCACGTTTCTAATTAATGCAAGAGAACGATTTACCCTATTAACCTACATGGTATCAGCCATGTATCCTAAACCCTAAAAATACCTTCCGATGTTTAAAACCCAAACACCCTACTTTAAGTTTTCCGGCCGCCGGCTTCGGCCGACGGTCCGGAGCATGTATATCCCATCTCCGTCATCATCACAGTCAACAACCAAATACAACACTCTCAAACCAATCTCAGATCTGTAATCGGAAAAGAAAAAAAAAAAAAAAAAAAAAAAAAAAAAAAAAAAAAAACCTTGTCACTTACAATAGCAATCCCATAACAATATCATTAACAAATCTCATGCAAAAAGAAGAAACCGCCGCCGCTGCAGATGAAGACACCGGAGCACAAATCGCTCCGATTGTCACTACTGGTGAAGAAAAAGAAGACCCAATCCTCGATCGCTGTATCGTTTTGATAAATAAAGAAACCAGTGGAAAGACCGAGGTGTTGGTTCAGTTAAGTTGTTAATGCACAAGGAAACTGATAAAGTTAGTTTCATTATGACACTCAAACGCATTGAACATATGTGCTAATCCTTGTTCACCAGGGGACGCAACACAAATAAGAAAAGAGCAAAGAAAGTTAATGATAAGTATTGTGGTTGTGATGTTTCGTTGACATCCTGTTTATTATATTATTATTATTTAAGTGTTTTTTTTTTTTTTTTTTTTTTTTTTTTTTTTTTTAAGTGTTAGTTAATTTAGTTTTTGTTTCTTTTAAGTGGTTGGCCGTTGGTTCTGTGATAACCAGTCACCACCTGTTTTCTTTAAGTGGTTTTGGTTCTGTGATAACCAGTCACCAACTGTTTCCTTTTAAGTGGTTAGCCGTTGGTTCTGTGATAACCAGTCACCACCTGTTTCAAGTGGTTGGCCGTCTGTTCTGTGATAACCAGTCACCACCTGTTTTCTTTAAGTGGTTGGCCGTTGGTTCTGTGATAACCAGTCACCACGTTTATATTTTCTTTTTCTTCTATTACCTAAAAAAAAATAAAATAAAAAAAAGTCGTTTGTTTATTCCTTTTGTTTTGTTTCAGGAGTTTCGTAACAGTTTGAGTGTTCGGTGTCCTCCCGCTCAAACTGCGGGGGAGTGTTAGTCGATATACTAGAGTAGAGTCCGAGTCTTTGTAATATTAGTATGGGCTAAGACCCAAGGTCTAGAATGTTCATTGTAATGGTATTTATCAGTGTTGCAAGAATCGGCCGATTAATCGGTAATCGGCCCAGGACCTTAGAGAGAATTCCGCGGAAATCGGCCGATTTATCGGCCGAGTCAAGAAAATTGGCCGATTAATTGGTAAAAAATCGCTAATCGGCCCCGGACCGCCTCAGTACCGATTCACGATTTTTGCAACATTGGTATTTATATACCACGTTTCTGATTAATGCAAGAGAACGATTTACCCTATTAACCTACATGCCTTAGTTCATTTATGTAGCATGTTATCGTATAATCAATATGGCATTGTACGGTAGAGGTTATTTAAGTTCAGGTGGATTGGTGTAACATCTAGAGATCGAAAAGAACAACGGCTATTGGATGAACATTACTATATACTTTAGTTGCATCAACATGTATGGACAATCTTTGAAACAAAAAGGCTTAGAGTACCATGTTTTCAAGTGACAATAGATAATATGAAAGTTTCTTTTTAGTGACACTTACCTTTAAAAAAAATGAAAGGATAATGCCAAGTATCAAATACACATTATTTGTGATTGTAATCTTAACACTATTCTTATCATGTATGAACTTCACACACTTTAGTGTATATCCAAGCAAGATTTCACTTCTTTAACCAATGTGGGACTATGAGATATAAGGTTGAATTGACTTTAATCAAGAGCGTTTGTATTTTGAAGCTATTCTTATACTAATGTCAAAGTTTAAATACGATAATTAAGTGATGACTGGAATTGAACTCCGCTATCATCTACGGAGTACAAACTTTATTACTAATTTCATATGGGTTTACTCTCATTTTTTTCAATCTTTTTTGTTTTGTTGTGATCAAGGAAATAATGGCGATAATGCAGCTTGTTACGTGTTTTTTGAGTTACATGCCACGACGTTAATTAGGTGTCGTTGGTAATGCAAGGTAACTTTTCTTTGGGTCTAAAGTTCAAATACAGGAGTTGATTTGGAGGGAAAAACCATGTAGAAAATCTGATAAATTTGGATAAAAAAGCTGGTGAAGAAGGATCCAATGCTCTTTAATGTCTTTGAGACAAGATCATTACTAGCTTTGACAAAAGAAAAGTCTTCATGAAACCTTTTGGTAATAATAAAGAAAAAAACAACAATATTATTAAAGAAACCAAAATCATGACCACACCAACTCACCCTCCAAAACATTTAAATTTCACACCGAAAGTGAAAAGTTGAAACAAGATCATGCTTGGCACAAGACAAAGCAAGAAACATAACAGTTTCATCATTTTGCAATGCTTGTGTTTCTTTTCATTATTTATTTACTTTTGTACAAATAGTTTATGTTTCTAAAAAACCAAAATTAATTTACCAAATTTGGTACATTACATAGAAGACCATCACAGAAGTCACATAATATCCTAACAATAGATCTCAGGTTCAAACTTCACCATGTACACATCTTGGATAGCTATAGAAAGGGTCAAAAACGGTCAGGGACATACCCCGTTAAGCAACATTCATTTGAGTTAAAGGCTCACGCTTCCTGAATAACCTCAATAGTCCTGACCTTATATGTTTACCCAATGCGTTACATATGCAAATTGCAAAAGTACAATGTATGTCAAAGAACAATATTTCTTATGAACTTATGTTTGTTAGATGCATATGCTTTTAGCCTTTTTGTATGTCAAAGAAAATAAATAACAGTCACAGAAAATAAACTATCCTTCTCATTTCATGACAACATCCGACATTACAACTTGTATCGACTCAAGACACCCAAATTACACTTGAAAAATTAGGAAGAAAGCGGAAAAGAACGAAAAAAAAGAAGCCATTTGGATCATGTAACCTAAAACCAATATGCCTAGTCAGATCTAAAACACAAACTAGCAGACAAAGCACACGTGTGAACAACACTTCAAACCTGCTGCCGAAATTAGTGAACACATAGTTCGTGTTCTCAATTGAAGCTTGGCCGAGGTTGCACGAGACATGTTGATGTGTAAATAACACTCGCTTGCCAGAAATACGGCAAGAAAAAAAAAGGATCAAAAGGGAGAAAAATATGAAATGTGAAATGAACACACTAGAAAAACATTGTAATAAATTTATGGTGAGAGGATAGACGGGGGCTAGCACTGGCGACCCCTACGGCAGCCAAGAGCACCGGCATTGAAGGTCATACTACCAACCATGATAGATGATTTAGCACCCAAACTTGAGGCTCTAGCATAGCTAGCAGAGGCTCCAGCACCAGATGGGGTGAAATAAGCGCCGTTAAGAAGTAAGTCACCTTCTGATCTCCAGTTCCATCCATGCCATTTACCTGCAGCCGTATCCACCCTCTTTGTAACCTGTACACATAACCAAAAGGCATCGCTTGAATAACTAAATAACTAAGTTTTCTTCTAAATAGTACGAAACTGTTTTTTATTATTATTATTTTTTTCTTATTTGAGTAACAAGTGTACATTGGACCATTGCCCCGAGTGGCATCACTCCCTCACCACAAACGTACAGTTGACCGGTCAATGAGGGTTTTGAAGAAACAGGTCTTGGGTTCAATCTGAACTTCTAGCTAAAGGTTAATGGAATAGGTGCCCAATGTCTTTAGTCGGCATCCAAAAAGGGTGCACGGGTCAGAGTTTTCTCGCCAATTTAAATATAAAGTGTAAATAATTACATTATTTCCATAATGACATTCAAACACCAAAAGTACACCAACCAAGTTATAAATATAGAGTCAAGTAGTATTAAAGTTACCTCTTTAGCAAAAGGATTGGCAGGGGCAAGATATCTGTTGCCTTGGCTGTTAATGGTGGGGCTTGCACTTCCACCAATAGCATACATCTCCCAGTGAGTGTAGTCATTGTTTACTACATGAAAATAACCATGTCTGCATCTGCAACATTATTATTTTTTTACCAAAATTAAGTCAGATATGCACCTAATTTACATTGTACAAAAACAGTGAATTAAATTTCTAGTAATAAATGGATTTGTACCTTGGCATTCTCTGAATTAGACCTTTACCAAAGTGGTTATAAGCTATAGTCACTTGCATCATCTTGTCTCTTACATATGAGTCACTATGGCCCAACAACATCACCTGTTATCAAAGTATAAATCATTAAAGTGTGGATCTTTTTGCTTTTTTACAATTATTAGTAGATATGATAATCTGATGCATGTGCTTATACACGCGTTGATTGTGGTTATATGTGACCTCTAACGCGTTTTAGGACAACCCATTTGACTGTTTTGACACAAAACAAAGTTACCCTTTTGACCCGCCCTTTTCTAGTTATGATATCAAGATTGACGTACCTCGTTGTGGTGAGCTAAGTGGTTGTTGGAAATGGTGATGGCAGTTGAGCCCATAACAGCATCGACAAGTCCGTCAGCACATTTAGAGAGCGAGTTATGATCTATCCATATATGACTTGATCCAAAGATAGAAATAGCATCACCATCAGCCATTGTCCTCCAACCGTAATGAGATGGAGAGCTTCTAACCAGTGCGTTGCCAGTTGGTTTACAGTCATGAATGTGTAAACCGTGAATAATAACATTGGTAATAAACTGAAGAGTTAGGCAACCTCCATAAGCTATATGGACATTAGCTCCACGCGCATCAATGGTTTTAAAACTGTTCATAATAAGTTCTTGCTTTAACGAATCAATCGATTCGTGATTAGTTCAGTTTAGAACTTGAGGTAATTTTTTCTTATCTTGTTATTGTGCTTCTAAACAATTGAAGCTTATGGGTATGGAACATGTGATCAAGAAGTTTTTCCCCCTTTCTTTTGATTTTGTAATGTTATATTTTTATGTGCAGCAGCTAAAGTGTTTGATAAAATGTCTGAATGAAATTTATTTGTTTGATAATGGAAATCTGATTAAGAGGTGTTTGTTTAAGCTTATATGTGGCTTATGAGCTTATTTGATTTGGGCTTATATTTCATAAGCCTCAATTTTGTGACTTATTTTGGGACCTATAAGCATGTTACGTCATAATAAACTTATATAAGCCCATAAGACTCAAAACAAGCCACAAAATTGGGGCTGCTATGTTAACTTTAAACAATTCTCTAATATATTGTGTTAGTTTCAACATCAACTGATCTCGTGTGTTAAAAACGTGTATTGGACTTTTGTTACCAAACTGTAACTTATCAAATTGTATATTGATAATGTCACTCTTATTGATAGTGATGTGATCTGTAACTAAACATGCCAACATGGTACTTTGAGAATCTAAAGTTCAATTTTGAAGTCATTGTGTGAAAAATTAAAGTATACTATTTAATTTTTTTATGTTTGTCGTTTGTTCAAAATCATTGGATTATGCAGAAAATTTAGAATTAAGCATTTCCTAGTAGCGGATATCTATCGATATGGTGGAAGTCTAGTGGAAAGTGGATCATGATTGTGCTTTTTCAGAAGAAGCTGTCAAATTCTAATCTCTAAAAGTAAGAACAAACTCTTTGTTTAAATGTTTCAAAAGGAGAATTAATCTTATCTGAAATCTGATGATTACTTATAATCCATTTAAATATGGTTTTCAGAATACATGTTTAACTTTGAATACTACAGGTTACCTTGGCTTCTACTGAACTACCGAAACAGATGCTCCTCCTAGTAACATTGCGAAGTCAACAGTCAATGGTTCAAGTGAGAATCTCAGTTTTTTAAGCTCTGATGATTGCAGGTTCCCGTGTTTCCTATTGAGCAAAGCGAAACAAAGTAGGCCATATCACCTTCAAGGATTCGTAAGAAGCGTAGAGATGGCAACTCTTTAGACATGACACAAACTATTTTGATGGTCATCCTACTCTGTTCAGAAAACCAGACTCTAATATGGTTTTGAAAACCGGACTCTAATATGGTTTTAAACCCTTATTTACTTGACCGTGAACATACAATTTTCTTCAATATTTTTTTCCAGCTGAATTATTGAGCTTAGCGGAGCTGACTGATGAGTTACTTAAACTACAGATTACTTGCAGAAGATGCAGCAGCAGAATTTGCAGCTTGCACAATCACATGGTCAGATGCTAGTGGTTGGTTTGCTTAACAAAATTCTCCGGTTTGCTGAAGTTTTTTAGTCGGAAAATTGGTGATAGTTTCATTTAATTTGCAGGATCACAGTTCTGCAAGGAGATGGTAAGTTATTTATGATTATATTCATATGAGACTTTCGTTTCCATCCGTGATTTTGACACCATTGTTTATTTTGTTTTTGTTTAGCTAAAAGAAATTCGACATCGACATGGATGCAAAAATAGTCTGCTTATAGCCAAACAATTGGAGTTAGAGGTTAGGTTGTTGTTATTTCTCTGTATAATTGCAGACATGCTAAAGATTTGTTTTCCCATGTTTACATACATGTTACTTGTAATCTTAGGGAAAAAGGAAACAAACATATGGAACAAGTGATAATAAGGTTAGCAGCTGATGAATGAGTAAACCTATCCAACTTTTGTTAAAGGTTGTTACAAGATAATAATGCATACAACTGATAGATTTGAGTAAACTATCTGACTGCTAGGAACCAGGAATCTGTGCAGTAGCAGAAAGCGTGAAAGACCATCATGGTAGGTAAGAAGCTATTCCATTAAATTTAGGACCTGCAATTACTTGTGATTATGCGTTTTCTGGTTAACTTTTGATGACAATCCAGCTTCTATTCATCTTGACCATATAAAACTTAAATTAAGGAGTTTTAAATAGGCACTAACATATGATTCATTCAACAAAGTCTTTTATGCAGCAATGATTACCGTACTGATATTTTTGACCCATTTTAAGTTGATGGGTCAATGTTGTAACCTATAGTTTTATTCTCTTTTCCCAAACTTTTCATAGCATATAAACATGTCTGAGTTAATTCAGTAGCAAGTTCTCATAAATTGCGAGTTGAGATTGTTTTGATGTAATCTAAGGCAATTGATAGCTAAACAGTACAATTGAATTGCCAGAATGGATAATATATGCACTAGTGCAGTTTGTGTTTCTGATTTAGAACTATCATCTTCTATTGTTTCTACTTTGCGAAAAGATATATTACTTGATCAAATTAATATCTCCGGTGAGTAATCTTGACTCTGTTCCTTACACATCAAGGTTATATTTTGCATACTTTCTTGTGACAAGTTATTATAAACGTATATTGGCTTCTATTCTTAGCCAATGGACGTCACGACTGTTTCGCAGACTGGGCTTAGAAAATCACGTTCATGGTCACCTTATGAATTAGTAATATATTGTATCACATTTGAATTTTGGTATATGTACTACATTTTGGAATGCGAATTACAGTTTCATGTTTACATGTGTTGGTATTTGTATTGCTGATTTTTGTTTTCAATTAGCAAGTATTGGATTTGAAATTGCAATTTCGAATGGTATCTTTTAAAAACAGTTATGAGACTTTTACTGACTAAAGTTGTTTAGTCAGTATGATTTTTTGACCTTTGCTCACTGAAACTATAGTGAGAATAGACATATACCTACCCCTTCAGTACTTACTGTTGTATTTTTAGTGGGAGTAGACTAAATGGCTTTTACTGTCGGATTTTTGACTTTTTTTTTGACAAATAGTCAGTCAGGAAAAGTCACATATCTTGTAGTGCCATGTCACGTTTGAACACGATCCAGAATGGAGCCTTTTGTATGACAGCAAGACGTAGGGTGCCTGGTCGTGGGTTAACAGGTCATCGTCTCTGGAATCAGTGACTACATAAAACCGACCATCACGGCCTCCAATGGCATTTCGTCCAAACTCAATGCCACAGTCAGCAAGACGCTTGCGGTTATGCTGCCAGTTTTTGTCACACCTCCAGCAGTCATCAATTGGATTACCGGTCCCACATGAGAAATATCCCAGTTTCCTCCTCTCTGTATTGTTTCTCATGGTCCTGCACAACATAACTGATTAATGCAAAACTACATTCATTTGGTAGGATACAGACAAACTTGGTTGCAAAAACTTGATATCGTGGCTACTATTTGACCCAAGTTTACGATGGCAGGACTAAATGTGAATTAACATGATAAGCCAACCAAAACGGGTAGAAAATGACAATGTGATGAACATACAAAATTGCAGTTCCATTGTCAGTTTTTCTTGATTGCAGACGGTTTGTTGTATTGTAAGAATGAACATACAGAGGGTGGAGACTCCTAGCCTTGCAAGATCCACAACCCCTTATCTATGTATTGATATACCAGTGTACATTGTCTTAGTATCAACTGTAGTATTCTACGCCACAAGCCTACAAGTAGTTATTTGTTAAACATACTTTGTTTAGGAAATCTTTGTGTGACTCGTTAAGTTACCCTTTGCGAAACATCAAATACTTTGGAATACGTCAAGCAGACTCAAACTCTGTCGCTTTGTGAGTGTTTTGGTATGACTCGTGAGGGCGACATATTTATCCATTTGGATAATTCTAATGACTAACTTGATTAAGGTGTATAATAGTACAACAAAGTTGTCACCATGTCTCTTGGTTTCACTAGAAATATTGTACCAAGAGTTGTCTCAATCCATTTAGTTATAACTAGTTTGTTTATATGAACTATTCCAAATAAATATATGTATTGAAAAACTAAACTGGTAAAAAGGAAAGGACTACCTTTCTTTCGCATCAGTTTTCTTCTCTTCTATGAACCGGTTTAGATATGATGAGTTCAGAAATAAAACTGCGATAGAGAGAGAATATGACTAGGGTTAGGTAAGGGGGTTCTTTCGAGAAGGTTATCTTAACCCTTTCCTTCTTATTGGTCTTTTACCAATATGGACCGGCCCATTTAAAAAAACACCTTAAAATGACTTACCGGTACTCATTTGGACCCATCCATTTAAAATGTTTGGTCTTTGTCGATACCTATTATTCTGTATATTCTTTCTATCATTTTGTATAAAAAACATTTTATTTATTTTTCTACATATAGAGTAAATACTCTTTTTTAAATACAAAAACCACTCATATTTCGTATATTGTCTAATTTTTTGAAATGTTGTAAGAACTTTGATAAAGTATTATTTAGAATTATGTTTAAATGCATTAATCACTTATAACTAAAATAATAAACCGTACATCTGAATTTAACTATTCACAACAAACTTTATGTGTTTCAAAATGATAACCAAATTCAAAAATTGTTTTATTCTGGTCCCTGTGGTTAAATAAATGTTTAGAAATGTCACAATATTAGAACAACGCAATTGGCATCTCATCAGAGACCTCTATGGGGTACAAATTTTATCATGGATTTCACAATGGGTTTACTCTCATTTTTCCGTTGTTTTTTGTTTGAAAAAGGTGAGATAATGCACCTCGTTTTGTGTTTTTTAATTTTGAATTTCATGCATTCCATTAAGTTAATTAAGTATTCAACGTTGCAACTAGTTTAGTTTAAGCGTTTTATATGTTAAATATACTTCCCTATCATATACAGACCTTACATGAAACCTTTGTAAATACGAAGTTTGGAGTACCCATTTTTTGTTAGAATTATTTGGATCACAGTAATCTGAGAGTCGTGTAAACACTTTCAGATCGAAGTATTTCTATGGTTCTATCGAAATCTTTAATCGGATAAAACTCAGATTTTCAAATTGTGAATATGTTTTGATGTTATGAACAAAGAATAGAATATGACCAACCAAAACCGAAAAACGGTTACAACTGCTATGCAGTTATTCCAGGTCAGCTCAACCCCAGCCAGGGGGCAGGGGTGCTGCCCCTTAGACCTTGCCAGGGGTCGCCGCCCCTTGGACCCTGCTACCAGGGACTGCCGCCCCTGGAACCCCGCTACCGGGGGCGCTGCCCGAGGAGACCCGTGATTCGGGGCAATAATCATAATAACGTCATACAAGTGTGCACTCCGCACAACCCTCGACTTGTTGAACATTTATCATGATAATACAGTGGTCAATTAAGTCAATCCATTACACTTAAATCATATTGGTGATGTAAAATCACCAACATTTTTTTCAAGTGCCAAAAGATACTAAAAAAAGTCTAGAACTTTACATTTATTTTCCAATACAAACTTGTAACGAAGTCTAATACCTACATGTTGACTCATGTATTTCTAGCATTCTAATATATACTAGTTATCCATTCTTATAATTTATGCCAAAGCTTAAATATGGTACTAGTACTTATTAAGGGATGATGCAATTTGAGTGATTTCATACGGGATTGCTCTAATACTTTTGTTCTTTTTTGTTTCGTTGTGGGCGAGGAAAAAAGGGCGATGATGCAATTTCTTGTGTATTTCTTAAATTACATGCCATGAAGTTAATTAAACTTCGTTGGTAATGTAAAGTAAATTATTGTGTCTAAATTGGTCGAGAAACTCCGTCAGTCTTTCGGTCTCTTTCAGTTAGATTTTGTTGTAGTTTATGAAAATTGTTTATCTTTATGTTTAAGGTAATTAAGTTTTTTTTTTTGGACGGCGGAGAATAAGATTAAAAGCTTAGCAAGATGCTAGGCAAAATATTACAAAGGAGTGGATAGAGCGTTACAAGGATTAAATAGCCACTCTATCCAATTAATAGCTAAGTTATGCAGCCTATTGCTAATCCAAGTGAAAGAAAGTTGCTTGATATCGCTTAGGATGAGACTTTGGTTTGGACGTTTGATTGCAAAGCACGAATCATTTCTAAAGCGCCAAAGGACCCAGACTATGGAGTTCACAACAGCATCAAACAATGCTAAGAGGGTGGTAGACAAGGTTGTTCTACTAGAAAGTAATAGTAAATCGTTTAGGCTCTCGATTTGGACATTACGAATATTCCACCAATTGAGGACACCATTCCATACCAACTTTGCAATATCACATTTCACAATAATGTGTTCTTCCGTCTCAAGATCGTTGTCACAAACAGGACATCTTATTGAGTCTAGATCAATCCCTCTATTATCCAAGTTGACTCTTGTAGGGAGTCTTCTATTTTCGGTTCATAGCAATATTAACTTTAATGGGTACTAGTTTATTCCATCTTGTTGGACTCGATTGTGATTGTGAGGAAGAATTAGCTAAAAGAGACCTCATACCTTTAACCGTGAAGATCCTTGAGTTGTCGAACAAGCATTCCCAATGATCATCTTCATTTGAAAGATTGTTAAAGTTGGAAAAGAGGCTTTGAAGATCTGTCAGCTCACTAATGTCACTGGGCCGCAATGGTCTTCTCCAATCCCATTTAAACTGCAGCCCAGGGGGTTTAAGGTAATTAAGTACTACATTATAGTTATATTCCACAAAGTATACATCAAATAAGGTGAGATCAATATAGAACTCATATTTATCATAAAACGAATGAACAAATCATATCCATCCATTTTTTTTTATCTAAATTAATGTAAAAAAAAAAAAAAAAAAATTAAAAACATTTCACGTTTTTTTAAAACAACATATCATCCAAACGTTAAATATTCAAGCTACAAAAAATACACCATCATAACGAGAATTAAATTATCTTTCTATAGATATGCATTGTTATATATATACTTTTGCCGAACTTTTTTTTAAATCAAATCATATGTGATTTTTACGAATCACATGTGACTTTTACAAATACATGTGATTCATAAAAAATCACATATGATTTGATTTGATTTTTACGAATCACATGTGATTTCTACAAATCACATGTGATTCTTCTGAGCGAATTTTTTTAAAAAAAAAGTTCGTCGAAAGTATATAACACTGCATATTTATAAAGATAATTTAATTTTCGTCGCGATGGCATGATTTTTTTTCACAATAACGATTAACGGTTTGTGAGATATTTAATTTTTTTAAAAAATGGTGAAAGTTTATTTTTTTTATGTTGATAAAAAAAATGAATAACTATGATTGGTTTATTGATTATATGACAAACTAGTCGCATGACCCGACCGATAGCCGGGCTAGTTTCAAGTGTATTATTTGTTATAATTTAGTAACGTGTATGTCCATGGCCTGATCGTTTTAACTTTTAACATGAATGAATGATATTCCTATGTTAGGGTAACTTGCATAGTTGGTAAAAAGATGTTTGGCAGTTAAAATTATTGATAACAATGGCTCGCCAAAATTGCAAAATAGCCAACTTATTACAAACATGAAATAAAGACCTACTTAAAAAGACATTGAATATATTTCTTGAAATAACCATTCACATGTTATTGATATAAAGTTGAAATATTACAAAAATGAATACAAATATACAATCATGAAATGCTATTGTTTGAAAAGAAAAACCGCCATGTGAATAGTAATAAGTTAAAACCCCATTTATAAGCAAATGGAGTGCCCTACTTTTGCTCTCGTCTACTCGTCCTTTCAAGTTAAGTCACTATAATATGTATATTTCTTATAATCTACTGGACATAATTTACATGCGATGAACCCCGGCTTCGCAGCACGAACCACAAATTTGCGCACCTGCAAGATGAAAACTATGTCCTCAGCAGACGTGACAGTACAACATAGGTAATTCTGTATGGTAAGCATTTCCAAGCAACTGAAGCAGTAAAAAATTGCACTTTGAACCTCATAATTAGCTGTAGATAACATTGACATGCCGCCAATAGCCATTTCTTTTAATGAGGGATTGCTCAAGGTCTCGAAAGCTTCATAAAAAGCATCCATGTCTACATACGATCAAATTTTGGATAGATCACGTGTAGCTTCCAATTCCACAATTTTACTATCAGCAACCTATGTTGACAACAGAATGAAAAAAGCAAAAAGTTCATTGTCAGCACAAGCAAGCAAAGGACTGATGCCGCACATAATGCTACTATGGTATGCCATGACTCGACAATTAATTTCACAAGTTCTCACTATTTTATTTTATACCTTTAGCTATAGCTTACTATAGAGCTTGTAAACAGAATCTATAATTCAAATTCCTCTATTTATGTCTTTTCTTAAGGCTTTTATATAGCTTGCAGACAGATTTAGGACTGATGTTTTGAATTTATAAATATATGCTTGTATTGGCTTGACTCATATGGCCATAGGCACATATAGAGGTACATAACCAGGCTAAAGCCCGTCCCCAAGCCTAAATGTCCTAAACAGGTCGATTATTAACCATCACAGCCTGAGTGCCTACTGACCCGGGCTGGCTAAGCCAAAGCCTAAAAGAGTACGGATCTTGAAATCCTGGTTTCAAGACTGAAATAGTAAAATCCGGGTTATTACTGGCCTAATGCATCTCTAGGCTCGTATAAACTCGAGTTTTGGTTTGGCTCATAGCGGCCTTATATTTCTGTGGCTAATACAGGGCATAAGTTTGAGTTGGCTCTGTTCAAATGCACTAACTTAAGATCTTGTACGCATAACGCGCAGGGTTTCTTTCAAGTGTAGATGTCAAGTGAGTACATCCTTATTAAACTACATATAAGCATAAACATATTTAAATACAAAAACCTACATGTACTATTCTATTAATCGCATATATCGAACTATACAAACGTGTTAACACATTTTAAATTTTCTAATGAAATGGGTCAAAAACTTTTTAATAGCTACCATATCATTATATCAATCTCATACACTCATATAGAGTGTAAAAAAGGAGTACCTTGCTCACTTGGTGTACATGTATTATTCTGTATTCATGGTTTTTTGGCCATCAATCAACCACCTGAAAACCAAAGTGAGATGCATCCGAAAGTATAGACGGCCTCATCAACTCTATGAAAAATATGACACAAAATAAGTGCTGGTCTGGACCCAACTTCATCACCTTCATAAACAGCTTAATATATTCAGCAACATAAGTTACATCAGTCCTAATAATAACATCAAAACCCTTATCGCCACTTAGTTTCTTGACTCATTCTATATGTTCTTGAAATGTAAATAATGTTGAGAGATACTGTAGAGATTTACCATTGTTGTATGAGGGGTGGAGCTCCAGCAACCTAACATGTTAAAGTTCAATAGTTATAGCACAAGTCATATGGTTATATTCCAATAGGCGATTTAGAAGTGTACTTACTGGTGACAGCTTCATCACCTCCCAAATGAACAAATCTATACTTGAAGATCTTACCAAAATCTGAAATAGGGACAACGGTTTTTATCAATTAGTTACCTAGCGAGTGAACATATTCAGAGTAGATCAAAGAAATAGCTTGTGTTAAGGAGACAAACGAACCTAAAAGAACTCCATCTATCAACTGGAATGTAAAATCACTGCTGACGTCAAGTGGCTGTTAACAATTGTTTGATGGCAATAATTCTGGATAACCAACTCCTCTAAAAGGAACCACATTATCAATTTTCAAGTTGTTTTGATTATGTATTAAAATCGCCATACAACCTTATTAGATGATAAAGGCCTACCAAGATCATTTCTAGGAACATTAAGTTCAGTAAGGACATTAATCTCCCTTCTTTTAGCATATTTGGCTTACATGGACCATTTCATATATACATAATACGACATTGTAGCACATCGAACTACTAAATTCCATTTAACTTGGCCGCTATTATACACAAGAAGTTCAAATCTTATACTTCATATAACTCATGTTCAAATATACCTGTTGTTTCAGATAACTCTATGTTCGTGGTTCTAATATGCAATTTCATACTACTTTTATTGCAAATACAGACAAAGTATTCACTGTCAAGTTATTGACTATATGGATCAGTGTTCTTAAATTACATAAAACTAATAATAAGACAAACATGAGTAGAACAATATCAGTTACAAAGTGTGATTTTTCCCAGTAACGTTAGTAATTCACATAACATTGACAAGAATATAATACGGCGTAATTCTTAAGATCATTTAATAAAAAACACCACACAAATAATCAATTTACTAAAATTACTCAATATCAAAAACTTACCTACTTCATTAAAACTTATAATTGATGAAACGGTAGTAAGTGTAGAGTTTCAAATCGATCAAAACTACACTGAATAAAATAGAAAAGACCAAGGTTTGCAATTAAAGTGTAATTCAAATCATAGAAACCGTAACACAAATCCAGAGTATGAAAATAAACTTAGTATTCGGTTTGGTTTGTTATGCAATAGAAGAGTTTTTACCTTGGTTTACGAAACTTGATAATCTATGTTTATGGTTTTGTGATCACCATCATGCCCAAAAGTAAGACAAGTGTGGTAGAGCCCTCGACATCACCATAAGCATTCCCGTCATCAAATTGCCCACATTCATCATCCGAAGACGCAAATGTTATGTTATTCCCTTCTCTTTGTTGACCAGCTTCCTCTGTAATATGCATAAACCATCTTAACCAAACACTATATTTTATTATCTAACACCACAGTTTATTACTTTTTGCATTTCCCGAATTCATATTACTCGCGTTAATCTCACAAATTAAATGCTTGGTTTCACACATTTTAAACGATAAATATTCAATAAGCAATTTGGGTTTCTAGACATTTCATCAAACATCGGGTGTGCATAATTATGTGCATCTGCGTATTTTCAATTTACACTTATTCATCAGTTTGTGGGTTTCTATAACATCTAGAGTCTTCATGATTCTCATACATTTAGATCAAACATACCGAAAACTAAATATTTTGTGATTAAAGAAAATTAAAGAATTTAATACTTACTTTTTTCTTCGATTGGTACCTGTTGTTGTGATTTGAACTCTTCTGTTACAAAATGAAGAAATACATCAGATTGTGGGTTTAAGGTTTTAGGTATCAAATCAATTGATAAGAAAAATTGTTTCTGAATGGAGTGATAGAGGGTTACCAGTTATGATGTTGAATCATGAATCAAAACAAATTGATTTGGTCATATTTTTTAGGTTAATTTGAATCCTGAATCAAAATAATATAGAGGTTTATTTTTGGGGGATATGAATGAAATTGATTGGGATACTGAAAATCCGGAATGAAGGTGAAGCATGGAGGAGTGTGTGAGGAGAGTGGGAGGAGCGTGTATTGGGTTGCGAGGTAGGCTACATTTGTTTGACAAAAGTAGCTGTGAGCAGTAGCAGTGAGCTGCGAGCAGTAGCTGTGAAAATTGAGCTTTCCGCTCACAGCTTCTTAAAGAAGCATTGGAAAAATGAACTTTCCTAAAAAATAGCAAAGCTCACCACTCTTTTGCCAAACAATACTGAAAATAAAAAAGCTCATTCTCACCGCTCATTAACCAAAAAAGCTCCATGCCAAACATAGCCGTAATTAAAATGGGACAAGCTGACATACTTTTTGGTTTCCACATATGTTTTGCAATGCTTGTGTTTCTTTTCAATATTTATTTACTTTTGTACAAACAGTTTATGTTTCTAAAATACCCAAATTAATTTACCAAATTTGGTACATTACATAGAAGACCATCACAGAAGTGACATAATATCCTCACAAGAGATCTCAGGTTCAAACTTCACCACGTACACATCTTGGAAGTAGCTATAGAAAGGGTCAAAAATGGTCAAGGACATACCCCGATTAAGCTACATTCATTTGAGTTAAAGGCTCACGCTTCTTGAATAACCTCAATAGTCCTGACCTTATATGTTTACCCGATACGTTAAATATGCAAATTGCAAAAGTACAATGTATGTCAAAGAACAATATATCTTATGAACTTAAGTTTGTTAGATGCATATGCTTTTAGCCTTTTTGTATGTCAAAGAACATAAATAACAGTCACAGAAAATAAACTATCCTTCTCATTTCATGACAACATCCGACATTACAACTTGTATCGACTCAAGACACCCAAATTACACTTGAAAAATTAGGAATAAAGCGGAAAAGAACGAAAAAAAAGAAGCCATTTGGATCATGTAACCTAAAACCAATATACCTAGTCAGATCTAAAACACAAACTAGCAGACAAAGCACACGTGTGAACAACACTTCAAACCTGCTCCCGAAAATAGTGAATACATACTTCGTGTTCTCAATTGAAGCTTGGCCGAGGTTGCACGAGACATGTTGATGTGTAAATAACACTCACTTGCCAGAAATAGGGCAAGAAAAAAAAAGGATCAAAAGGGAGAAAAATATGGAATGTGAAATGAACACACTAGAAAAACATTGAAATAAGTTTATGGTGAGAGGCTAGATGGAGGCTAGCACTGGCGACCCCTACGGAAGCCAAGAGCACCGGCATTGGAGGTCATACTACCGACCATGCTAGATGATTTAGCACCCAAACTTGAGGCTCTAGCATAGCTAGCCGAGGCTCCAGCACCAGACGGGGTGAAATAAGCACCGTTAAGAAGTAGATCACCTTCTGATCTCCAGTTCCATCCATGCCATTTTCCTTCAGCCGTATCCACCCTCTTTGTAACCTGTACACATAATCAAATTTCCATCTCAAAATCAACATCAAAAAGTATCGCTCGGAAAATTAAATTACTAAGTTTTCTTCTAAATAGTACAAAACTGTTTTATTACGAAGTATTAATTTTTTCTTTTTTGATTATCAACTGTACATTGGGGCATTGCCCTAGTGTCATCACTCCCCCGCCGAAACATCCAGTTGACCTGTCAAGGAAGGTTTTGAAGAATATAGAATAGGTGCCCAATGTCTTTAGTCGGCATCCATAAAGGATACACGGGTCAGAGTTTTCTCGCCAATTTAAATATAAAGTGTCAATAATTACATTATTTCCATAATGACATTCAAACACCAAAAAGTACACCAACAAAGTTATAAATATAGTCAAGTAGTAATAAAGTTACCTCTTTAGCAAAAGGATTGGCAGGGGCAAGATATCTGTTGCCTTGGCTGTTAATGGTGGGGCTTGCACTTCCACCAATAGCATACATCTCCCAGTGAGTGTAGTCATTGTTTACTACATGAAAATAACCATGTCTGCATCTGCAACATTATTATTTTTTTTTTACCAAAATTAAGTCAGATATGCACCTAATTTACATTGTACAAAAACAGTGAATTAAATTTCTAGTAATAAATGGATGTGTACCTTGGCATTCTCTGAATTAGACCTTTACCAAAGTGGTTATAAGCTATAGTCACTTGCATCATCTTGTCTCTTACATATGAGTCACTATGGCCCAACAACATCACCTGTTATCAAAGTTTAAATCATTAAAGTGTTGATCTTTTTGCTTTTTTACAATTATTAGTAGATATGATAATGTGATGCATGTGCTTATACACGCGTTGATTTTGGTTATATGTGACCTCTAACGCGTTTTAGGACAACCCATTTGACTGTTTTTACACAAAACAAAGTTACCCTTTTGACCCGCCCATTTCTAGTTATGATATCAAGATTGATGTACCTCGTTGTGGTGAGCTAAGTGGTTATTGGAAATGGTGATGGCAGTCGAGCCCATAACAGCATCCACAAGTCCGTCAGCACATTTAGAAAGCGAGTTATGATCGATCCATATATGACTTGATCCAAAGATAGAAATAGCATCACCATCAGCCATTGTCCTCCAACCATAATGAGACGGAGAGCTTCTAACCAGCGCGTTACCAGTTGGTTTACAGTCGTGAATGTGTAAACCGTGAATAATAACATTGGTAATAAACTGAAGAGTTAGGCAACCTCCATAAGCTATATGAACATTAGCTCCACGCGCATCAATGGTTTTAAAACTGTTCATAATAAGTTCTTGCTTTAACGAATCAATCGATTCATGATTAGTTCAGTTTAGAACTTGAGGTAATTTTTTCTTATCTTGTTACTGTGCTTCTAAACAATTGAAGCTTATGGGTATGGAACATGTGATCAAGAAGTTTTTCCCCCTTTCTTTTGATTTTGTAATGTTATATTTTTATGTGCAGCTAAAGTGTTTGATAAAATGTCTGAATGAAATTTATTTGTTTGATAATGGAAATCTGATTAAGAGGTGTTTGTTTAAGCTTATATGTGGCTTATGAGCTTATTTGATTTGGGCTTATATTTCATAAGCCTCAATTTTGTGACTTATTTTGGGACCTATAAGCATGTTACGTCATAATCCATTTAAATATGGTTTTCAGAATACATGTTTAACATTGAATACTACAGGTTACCTTGGCTTCTGCTGAACTACCGAAACAGATGCTCCTCCTAGTAACATTGCAAAGTCAACAGACAATGGTTCAGAAGTGAGAATCTCAGTTTTTTAAGCTCGGATGACTGTTTATAATCTATCTAAGTGCTTCTAGTTAAATGGTGCAGAAGTGAGAACGAAGTTTTCAAAACTCTGATGATTGTTTATAATCCATCTAAGTGCTTATAGTTAAGAGATTTAACTTCTGAATATTGCAGGTTCCCGTGTTTCCTATTGAACAAAGCGAAAAAAAGTAGGCCATGTCACCTTCAAGGATTCGTAAGAAGCATAGAGATGGCAACTCTTTAGACATGACGCAAACTATTTTGATGGTCATCCTACTCTGTTCAGAAAACCAGACTCTAATATGGTTTTGAAAACTGGACTCTTCTAATATGGTTTTAAACCCTTATTTACTTGACCGTGAACATACAATTTTCTTCAATATTTTTTCCAGTAGAATTATTGAGCTTAGCGGAGCTGACTGATGAGTTACTTAAACTACAGATTACTTGCAGAAGATGCAGCAGCAGAATTTGCAGCTTGCTCAATCACATGGTCAGATGCTAGTGGTTGGTTTGCTTAACAAAATTCTCCAGTTTGCTAAAGTTTTTTAGTCGGAAAATTGGTGACAGTTTCATTTAATTTGCAGGATCACAATTCTGCAAGGAGATGGTAAGTTATTTATGATTATATTCATATGAGACTTTTGTTTCACTTCCATCCGTGATTTTGACACCATTGTTTATTTTGTTTTTGTTTAGCAAAAAGAAATTCGACATCGACATGGATGCAAAAATAGTCTGCTTATAGCCAAACAATTGGAGTTAGAGGTTAGGTTGTTGCTATTTCTCTGTATAATTGCAGACATGCTAAAGATTTGTTATCCCATGTTTACCTACATGTTACTTGTAATCTTAGGGAAAAAGAAAACAGAAAACATATGGATAAAGTGATAATAAGGTTAGCAGCTGATGAATGAGTAAACCTATCCAACTTTTGTTAAAGGTTGTTACTAGATAATAATGCATACAACTGATAGATTTGAGTAAACTATCTGACTGCTAGGAACCAGGAATCTGTGCAGTAGCAGAAAGCGCGAAAGACATCATGGTAGGTAAGAAGCTACTCCATTAAATTTAGGACCTGCAATTACTTGTGATTATGCGTTTTCTGGTAACTTTTGATGACACTCCAGCTTCCATTCATCTTGACCATATAAAACTTAAATTAAGGAGTTTTAAATAGGCACTAACATATGATTCATTCAACAAAGTCATTTATGCAGCAATGATTACCGTACTGATATGTTTTGACCCATTTTAAGTTGATGGGTCAATGTTGTAACCTATAGTTTTATTCTCTTTTCCCAAACTTTTCATAGCATATAAACATGTCTGAGTTAATTCAATAGCAAGTTCTCATAAATTGCGAGTTGAGATTGTTTTGATGTAATCTAAGGCAATTGATAGCTAAACAGTACAATTGAATTGCCAGAATGGATAATATATGCACTAGTGCAGTTTGTGTTTCTGATTTAGAACTATCATCTTCTATTGTTTCTACTTTGCGAAAAGATATATTACTTGATCAAATTAATATCTCCTCTGAGTAATCTTGACTCTGTTCCTTACACATCAAGGTTATATTTTGCATACTTTCTTGTGACAGTAAATTGTAGCATCGTCAATTTATATTTAAATGCAACTATTGGCTTCTATTCTTATGTCTTTTTGGTGTAGTTTGAACTCAAAGATTAGATCAACAAAAAACGCGGTTTGAGGTATTCAAACAATTCCCATTTTAATTATAGTTATAACTTGCAATTTTTTGAAACATTGAATTATATTGTTTTGACTTTCTTTTTTTAATTTCATTAGTTGTTCTGCAGTGAAGATGATGCAAGAGTCTGGCTGTTGTTCCATCTGAAATAGCTGCACTACACATAGCTGCACTACACGTCCTCTTTCTTAGCCAATGGACGTCACGACTGTTTCGCAGACTGGGCTTAGAAAATCACGTTCATGGTCACCTTATGAATTAGTAATATATTGTATCACATTTGAATTTTGGTATATGTACTACATTTTGGAATGCGAATTACAGTTTCATGTTTACATGTGTTGGTATTTGTATTGCTGATTTTTGTTTTCAATTAGCAAGTATTGGATTTGAAATTGCAATTTCGAATGGTATCTTTTAAAAACAGTTATGAGACTTTTACTGACTAAAGTTGTTTAGTCAGTATGATTTTTTGACCTTTCCTCACTGAAACTATAGTGAGAATAGACATATACCTACCCCTTCAGTACTGACTGTTGTATTTTTAGTGGGAGTAGACTAAATGGCTTTTACTGTCGGATTTTTGGCTTTTTTTTTTGACAAATAGTCAGTCAGGAAAAGTCACATATCTTGTAGTGCCATGTCACGTTTGAACACGATCCATAATGGAGCCTTTTGTATGACAGCAAGACGTAGGGTGCCTGGTCGTGGGTTAACAGGTCATCGTCTCTGGAATCAGTGACTACATAAAACCGACCATCACGGCCTCCAATGGCATTTCGTCCAAACTCAATGCCACAGTCAGCAAGACGCTTGCGGTTATGCTGCCAGTTTTTGTCACACCTCCAGCAGTCATCAATTGGATTACCGGTCCCACATGAGAAATATCCCAGTTTCCTCCTCTCTCTATTGTTTCTCATGGTCCTGCACAACATAACTGATTAATGTAAAACTACATTCATTTGGTAGGATACAGACAAATTTGGTTGCAAAAACTTGATATCGTGGCTACTATTTGACACAAGTTTACGATGGCAGGACTAAATGTGAGTTAACATGATAAGCCAACCAAAACGGGTAGAAAATGACAATGTGTTGAATATACAAAATTGCAGTTCCATTGTTAGTTTTTCTTGTTGTATTGTAAGAGTGAACATACGGAGGGTGAAGACTCTAGCCTTGCAGGATCCATAATGCCTCATCTATGTAATGATGTATCATTGTACATTCTCTTAGTATCAATTGTAGTATTCTACGCGGCAAGCCTGCAAGTAGTTATTTGTTAAACATACTTTCTTTAGGCAATCTTTGTGTGGCTCATTAAGTTACCCTTTGCGAAACATCAATAGTTTGGAATACGTCAAGCGGACTCAAACTCTGTCGCTTCGTGAGTGTTTTGGTATGACTCATGAGGGCGACACATTTATCCATTTGGATAATTCTAATGACTCGTGTTGGCACCTTGTGATGATTAAGGTGTATAATAGTACAACAAAGTTGTCACCCTGTCACTTGATTTCACTAGAAATGGTGTACCAAGAGTTGTCTCAATCCATTTAGTTATAACTGAGTTTGTTTATATGAACTATTCCAAATAAATTTATGTAAATATATGAAATTATTCCAAATATATATATTAGAAATAAATATATGTTTATATATTGAAAACTAAACTGGTAAAAAGGAAAGGACTACCTTTTCTTTCACCATCAGTTTACTTCTCTTTCTGAACCGGTTCAGATATGATGAGTTCGGAAATAAAGCTGCTGCAATAGAGAGAGAGAATATGACTAGGGTTAGGTAAGGGGGTTCTTTCTAAAAGGTTATCTTATCCTTTCCTTCTTATTGGTCTTTTTACCTATACGGACCAGCCCATTTAAAAAACACACCTTAAAATGACTTACCAGTACTCACTTGGACCCACCCATTTAAAACTTTTGGTCTCTGACGATTCTTATTACTTCATATATTCTTTCTCTCATTTTTTTTTATATTATTTTTTTTTATTGTACTAAATATAAAGTAAATACTCTTTTTAAATACAAAAACCACTCATATTTATTATATTGTCTAATTTTTTGAAATGTTGTAAGAACTTTGATAAAGTATTATTTAGAATTATGTTTAAATGCATTAATCACTTATAACTAAAATAATAAACCGTACATCTGAATTTAACTATTCACAACAAACTTTATGTGCCACAAAATGATAACCAAATTCAAAAATTGTTTTATTCTGGTCCCGGTGGTTAAATAAATGTTTAGAAATGTCACAATATTAGAACAACGCAATTGGCATCTCATCAGAGACCTCTACGGGGTACAAATTTTATCATGGATTTCACAATGGGTTTACTCTCATTTTTCCGTTGTTTTTTGTTTGAAAAAGGTGCGATAATGCACCTCGTTTTGTGTTTTTTAATTTTGAATTTCATGCATTCCATGAAGTTAATTAAGTATTCAACGTTGCAACTAGTTTAGTTTAAGCGTTTTATATGTTAAATATACTTCCCTATCATATACAGACCTTACATGAAACCTTTGTAAATACGAAGTTTGGAGTACCCATTTTTTGTTAGAATTATTTGGATTACAGTAATCTGAGAGTCGTGTAAACACTTTCAGATCGAAGTATTTCGATGGTTCTATCGAAATCTTTAATCGGATAAAACTCAGATTTTCGAATTGTGAATATGTTTTGATGTTATGAACAAAGAATAGAATATGACCAACCAAAACCGAAAAACGGTTACAACTGCTATGCAGTTATTCCATGTCAGCTCAACCCCAGCCAGGGGGCAGGGGTGCTGCCCCATAGACCTTGCCAGGGGCGCCGCCCCTTGGACCTGCTACCAGGGGCTGCCGCCCCTGGAACCCCGCTACTGGGGGCGCTGCCCCCGGACACCCGTGATTCGGGGCAATAATCATAATAACATCATACAAGTGTGCACTCCGCACAACCCCCGACTTGTTGAACATTTATCATGATAATACAGTGGTCAACTAAGTGCCAAAAGATACTAAAAAAAGTCTAGAACTTTAAATTTATTTTCCAATACAAATTTGTAACGAAGTCTAATAAATCACTCTCCACCCCAAACCTGTCTTTGAAAACATATAGGCTATGTTTGGCAAAAGTAGCTGTGAGCAGTAGCATTGAGCAGTAGCAGTGAGCAGTAGCTGTGAGCTGTGAGCAGTAGCTAAAAAAGCTCACAGCTTCATAAAGAAGCATTGGGAAAATGAGCTTTTCTAAAAAAGAGCAAAGCCCACAGCTCTCATGCCAAACAAACATCAAAAACAAAAAAGCTCATTCTCACCGCTCATTACCCCAAAAAGCTCCAAAAAAGCTCCGCGCCAAACATAGCCATAGTAATATTCTAAACATATATGAACATTGTTCGCTATAGTATATAAAGAAGAAGGATTTAGCATCTTTAACCTATGTGGGATGTATGTTCAAATGGTTTTTATCACATACATAATACCTACATGTTGACTCATGTATTTCTAGAATTCTAATATATACTAGTTATCCATTCATTATAAATCGTTGAATTCATATATGTTCATTATAGATCGTTTGTATATTGAAGCCACTCTTATAATTTACGCCAAAGCTTAAATATGGTACTAGTACTTATTAAGGGATGATGCAATTTGAGTGATTTCATACGGGATTGCTCTAATACTTTTGTTCTTTTTTGTTTCGTTGTGGGCGAGGAAAAAAGGGCGATGATGCAATTTCTTGTGTATTTCTTAAATTACATGCCATGAAGTTAATTAAACTTCGTTGGTAATGTAAAGTAAATTATTGTGTCTAAATTGGTCGAGAAACTCCGTCGGTCTTTCGGTTTCTTTCAGTTAGATTTTGTTGTAGTTTATGAAAATTGTTTGTCTTTATGTTTAAGGTAATTAAGTTTTTTTTTTTGAACGGCGGAGAATAAGATTAAAAGCTTAGCAAGATGCTAGGCAAAACATTACAAAGGAGTGGATAGAGCGTTACAAGGATTAAATAGCCACTCTATCCAATTAATAGCTAAGTTATGCAGCCTATTGCTAATCCAAGTGAAAGAAAGTTGCTTGATATCGCTTAGGATGAGACTTTGGTTTGGACGTTTGATTGCAAAGCACGAATCATTTCTAAAGCGCCAAAGGACCCAGACTGTGGAGTTCACAACAGCATCAAACATGGCTAAGAGGGTGGTAGACAAGGCTGTTCTACTAGAAAGTGATAGTAAATCGTTTAGGCTCTCGATTTGGACATTACGAATATTCCACCAATTGAGGACACCATTCCATACCGACTTTGCAATATCACATTTCACAATAATGTGTTCTTCCGTCTCAAGATCGTTGTCACAAACAGGACATCTTATTGAGTCTAGATCAATCCCTCTATTATCCAAGTTGACTCTTGTAGGGAGTCTTCTATTTTCGGTTCATAGCAATATTAACTTTAATGGGTACTAGTTTATTCCATCTTGTTGGACTCGATTGTGATTGTGAGGAAGAATTAGCTAAAAGAGACCTCATACCTTTAACCGTGAAGATCCTTGAGTTGTCGAACAAGCATTCCCAATGATCATCTTCATTTGAAAGATTGTGAAAGTTGGAAAAGAGGCTTTGAAGATCTGTCAGCTCACTAATGTCACTGGGCCGCAATGGTCTTCTCCAATCCCATTTAAACTGCAGCCCAAGGGGTTTAAGGTAATTAAGTACTACATTATAGTTATATTCCACAAAGTATACATTAAATAAGGTGAGATCAATATAGAACTCATATTTATCATAAAACGAATGAACAAATCATATCCATCCATTTTTTTTTTATCTAAATTAATGTAAAAAAAAAAATCATCTTTTTTTAAAACAACATATCATCCAAACGGTAAATCTTCAAGCTACAAAAAATACACAATCGTAACGAGAATTAAATTATCTTTCTATAGATATGCATTGTTATATATATATATACTTTCGCCGAACTTTTTTTTAAATCAAATCATATGTGATTTTTACGAATCACATGTGACTTTTACAAATACATGTGATTCATAAAAAATCACATATGATTTGATTTTTACGAATCACATGTGATTTCTACAAATCACATGTGATTTTTCTGAGCGAATTTTTAAAAAAAAAAGTTCGTCGAAAGTATATAACAATGCATATTTATAAAGATAATTTAATTTTCGTCGCAATGGCATGATTTTTTTCACAATAACGATTAACGGTTTGTGAGATATTTATTTTTTTTTAAAATGGTGAAAGTTTTTTTTTTTTTTTTTTTTTTTTTTTTTTAATGTTGATAAAAAAAAATGAATGACTACAATTGGTTCATTGATTATATGACAAACTAGTCGCATGACCCGGCCGATAGCCGGGCTAGTTTCAAGTGTATTATTTGTTATAATTTAGTAACGTGTATGTCCATGGCCTGATCGTTTTAACTTTTAACATGAATGAATGATATTCCTATGTTAGGGTAACTTGCATAGTTGGTAAAAAGATGTTTGGCAGTTAAAATTATTGATAACAATGGCTCGCCAAAATTGCAAAATAGCCAACTTATTACAAACATGAAACAAAGACCTACTTAAAAAGACATTGAATATATTTCTTGAAATAACCATTCACATGTTATTGATATAAAGTTGAAATATTACAAAAATGAATACAAATATACAATCATGAAATGCTATTGTTTGAAAAGAAAAACCGCCATGTGAATAGTAATAAGTTAAAACCCCATTTATAAGCAAATGGATTAAAACCCCATTTATAAGCAAATGGAGTGCCCTACTTTTGCTCTCGTCTACTCGTCCTTTCAAGTTAAGTCACTATAATATGTATATTTCTTATAATCTACTGGACATAATTTACATGCGATGAACCCCGGCTTCGCAGCACGAACCACAAATTTGCGCACCTGCAAGATGAAAACTATGTCTTCAGCAGACGTGACAGTACAACATACACTAAATTTTAGACATTTGCTCACTAAATCAAGTGTGAGCAAAAAGATACAAAACAGTCACTAAAAGCTATATATTCAACTCCCACTAAAAAGTAAAAGAGTAAGGGGGTGTTTGATAGCCTCTTAATGGGCCTCACACTTATTCGGTCAGTGAGAAATGTTGTTTGATGGCTATTTTGTCTTCTCTGAACTATCCCAATAGGTGTTGAATCTCTAAGCATAGAATATATGCAAAATGATACAGTGAGAGAAACGTTCCTTATATGTCATATTGGAGAGTCCCTTTTATAATAATTTTATACTCTATTTCTTGTTACAATAAATTATACATTTACAAAACTAGTTGTAGTCAACTTATATACATTTATTTTATTATGTCTCGTTAAACGTAATTATTCATCAACACATGTACACAAATTATGACATCAACTCAAAATATTAACCATAGAATGAAGCTATAAGAATGTAAAAAGTCTAATTCATAAAATGTTATACATGAGTATTATCAAAAAAAGTAATTAATAATTCAAATTATATGTTGTTTACATTACTTATTCACAACACTTGTCAAACAATATGTATCATTCAGATTCAGTTTCATTCAGAGACTTTAAATTATTCAGAGCCTTCAAATCATTCAGCGCTAAATCATAATGTATTATCAAACAGCCCCTAAGTAGTAAAGGGATCACTAAAAGTCTTTTCTTACTACAATTTTAGTGAGCAAATGTTTAAAAGATTTAGTGTCTAAAATTTTTTAGTCACTAAAGGGTACACCACCTTTGTACAAAATCAATGAAATGGCAGATCTGTTTAGGTAGATTTTAGTAAGCAAAAGGTGCACTATCTGGCAAAAATGCAAATAGAAACTGCAATATCAATGTACAAAATTACATTCTGCATTTCTCATAAATAAAAAATTATTGAACAAATACAAATTGCATTTCTCAAAATAAGTTCAAACACATCAATCTCTAAAACAATCTCAATCTCGATCTCAATTTCAATCACATACGTACAAAAACAAGCTGTTCCATTTTGCAATATGTAATCTCAAATGTACAAAATAAGCTGTTCCATTTTGCAATAAATGTTCTTGTGAATGGTGCAGCCAATCAACTCAAACCTGGAAAATAGACCCATACAGTTAGAATACGAAGCTACATAAATTGTTTGGACGTTAGTTAGAATACGAAGGAAACAGGAAAAGAACTCCGTACAAGTTTACCCAATCCTAGCTACTGTACGCTGCACTTAACTCAGACCTGCAAATAAAAAAGAAAACGAGATTAAACTGAAAGCAACACAATTATTTTCCAGGTCTGAAAGCAACACAAATATTTTCCAGGAAAGCTTCTATGTAATATACAAGCATGTGTGGCCATATATTTATGAAAAGGCATGCCATGTTATAAGTGCATAAACACTAGCAGTGCAAGGATCACTAGAATCAGTCCACTAATTTTAAAAGATAATAAATTAAGCAGAAAATATCACTGGGACAGCAGTTAAAACTGTTCAAAAGCAGTATAGTACCAAAAAAATTGTGCACAAATACCATCTTCCAAAATGAGATACCACTATTTAAACAAGATACCCATTTTAAACAAGATACCATCTTCCAAAATGAGAGTTTATAAACTGAAAGCAACACAAATATTTCCATATAAACTTAGGTGACTGGTATTTATTTCCATGAATTATAAGCTACTTTGCCTAACTAAAAGCCACTCCCTTTTATCATCTCTATATAGAACGGCTCGTTTCTCACAACTACACAAATCATCAGGTAAAAATTATTCTTAAACAGTTTACAATGGAACGTGTATTCAGTAGCATGAGTAGCAAAGAAGATCAAGTCAACCCAAACTAAACTGACCCATTTAAACTCAACCCAACCTAAACTGACCCGTACAACAAAAGTGAGCCACCGACCCATTTTAAACCAAACCCTACCTAAACTGACCCATTCAAACTAAACCCAACCTAAACTGACCCGTGCTACGAAAGTGACCCAGAGAACTATTTTAAACAAACCCAACCTAAGCTGACCCATTCAACCTAAACATATTACACTAACTATTAAAATTTTACACCTACTACCATCCATCCAAGCAAGTCACCTTAATTGGCGACAGAATATACGACCTGAACACCGTACCATTGAACATTAGGCTCCTTTGAGAACACATAAGACTGGTAAAATTCAATAGCTTGCTTTCCACAAAAGAGAGCATACTTAATTTTGCTTCACAGGTCATACACAATAATGATTTTTGCCAAAGCTATCAGATAAAAAAAATCCTGTTTTCACAACTGAAACATAAGCATGGGCACGATTATGGCCAAATATCATTTAAATGTGGCAAATTCAACCTGGTTACTTATAAATGACTTGATTTGAATAATTTGTTATACTTCAAGAGTCAAACGATTCAGTTCCCCAAAGTTTTTTAGGCATTAAACCAAATAAATCATTATATTCCAAAATAAGATTTGGCAGTAATTCCTCATTTTGACCAGAATCTGTTTTGACCTACCGGCCCTTTTGCCGGCTTTAATAACCTCCTTAAATGACCATATATGATATATCTAATCAAAATTAAGCAATGAGTGGATGCAACTTACCCGGTCAGGCGGCAAACCTTCCCAGGACCGACTGAGAGTGCACAACTCCCACATGATGGCTCCTGACTGAAAATATCACACTTTTCAGTGAAAGGTTCGTTTCTGATAAGTTCTGGAGCCATCCATTTAGGAGTGCCTGCTGATGAGGTTTCTTTCATAGGTGATTCGGTCATCATTCTTGAGAGCCCAAAATCACATATTTTTACAGTCCAATCCAATGCCTATTCACCAGGCAATTTGCACTTTTTATATCACGATGAGCTATCTTCATTCGGTGAATGCACATCAACCCTCTTCATAACATGCAACAAGAAATACAAATAAGATGAAGTGAGGTCATATATTAAGTGAACAGACTAAAATCCCATTTGTCTATCTTCTCCACATCAAACATTAAGTGGACAGCAATAAAATACCATATGATGACAAACTACTTTAGAAAGACATTTGAAAGTCAATATAACTGACCAACCTGCATATATCACGAAGCATTTTAAGTCTTCTACGCCAGGTGAGTTTCTTCTTCTGACCACTTAAATGAATCAAGTAATACAATGATCCCATCTCCATATACTCAGTGACCATTGATAAGCGTGGAGGTCTGGTGCAGGCACCAAGAAAAAGTATAACTGCACAATTCATCAAATTATATTTTAGTCAGTTTATTTTAAACTTTCTAAATTGCATCAAATTAGAGAACACAGTAACAGAATCATGAGTAGTATTTAAAACTCTTGGTACGAGTATATTTGCATCTTAAATACAGACAGTACCTTCTCCATTAAGGCTTTATTTGTAGTTAAACTGTCAAAAGTTAAAATTGCTTGGTTGAGCAATTTGAGATTTTTATACAGAATTATTCAAAAAATTAAAACATAGAAAAAAGGCTGCAGTTTACCCATTTATTAGTTGGGTTATGATTTATCTGTATGACTGTATAGGGTCTAAAAGGAAAAGCTAAACGTTTTCAACTGAGAAGGGAATGGATGAGATGGTTCAAAGTTCAAACAAGTCCACCTAGGAGTGGCCTAGTGGCAAGAGGCTTGAGAATATCATCACCAAACTATGAGGTCTCAAGTTCAAACATTAATATATAAAATAGAATCCTTTGTGATTACCTCTGTTTTTGTACTATTCAAGACATTTGAAAACTCCCCATTTGGATTCTGATTTTTGTAGTTTGCCATAAATTGTAATATAACCGCTTGGTTTTCCTTCATTTCTTTCACTTCGCCTTCAAGTTCGTTGATTCGAGCCTTTAACATTGGCACTTGAGAAACACGAGATCGTTTTGACTTAGGCATTCTGATCTTTGGCCCTGCACATCTTCTATAATCTCCTTTTTCTTTTCCTTTGACTCTCGCCAAGTCATCGTTGTTCCAGTCAACAATCCTTAAGTAACTGTCCAAAAACTGATTATTTACCACAATATAAGATACTAGTGTAGTTATAAAAGAATAATTATGCATCTATGTATAAAAAGAAATAATGAAATAAAGAAATGTTAAAAAGTGAGTGAAAATGGACATGAATTTGAGCTTCTGATTGAAACCGTTTAACAGTTTTACGGAACCTGTTACGATGAAAGTACTCCAGTAAAAGATTCATTAAGAGTTACTGTGGTACTAATATTTTCTTCTTTAAAAAATTGCTAAGTATTTTTATATGGTTTTGTACCCTCCCCTGATATAAAATAAACTGCATGGATTGACTTGTTGTTGGTGTAACATGCTACTAAACTTTGGCTTGGTTGAAAGTGTTATAAGTTATAAAAAGAGCAGAGCATGCAACCGATTTGCCAAATAAAGCTATAACATGCTCTTGCTTATGCACATGCACCATATCAGACACAATATATATTATGAAAAAGAACAGACACTCCATATAAAGTAACATGCTTACATACAATCGTCTTGATCTAGTAAACATTTGAAGAATATGGTCATCACATTAGAGGTTTTAGGCAACCAAATCAATTACAGTAAAATTTTATATAATCACCTATAAATCAGCTAACAGTTCATAATCATAACAAGTTCATCAACTAATTAGTATATTCTAATTGAGGGCAAATATATCTACGCAACATCCAAACACCTCTTGTAACCAACGCTTAATCTATTTCGCTACATTAGCTCATTATCTATCGAATATTATAACCAAAATCAACCTAAAATCAAATATTATAACCAAAATTCACTTCAACTCATCGATTTTTCATTTTTCGACAAACCAGCAATCGAGTTTAGTCCAGTAAATAAAAACTAAATTCTATGCTCAAATTCTCGTTAATATGTTTCACTACATTTACCTTAAGTATCGACCTGAATTCACATCATTCATCGTTTATACACATATTACCATCTAATCTCTTACTAATTCAACTATTAAAATTCCATATGCATCCATTATACACAAAATAAAGTGCTAAAACCTAATAAGCACATATTTACAAACCAATAATCAGCAACATATCAACACATATTTACAAACACATAATCAGCTGTAACAACATATCGATAATATGATAAAATTTTAACTAACACGAAAACTCAAAAGAATATGTATTATACCTAACGACGGTGAGTACGGTGCCGGAGTTACGGTATCGATCGACGACCAGAGGTGGTGACGACGGTGGAGCTGGTGATGATGGTGACGACGGTGGAGCTGGTGATGACGGTGCCGGAGTTGGGGTATCAATCGACGACCAGAGGTGGTGATGACGGTGGAGCTGGTGACGACGGTGCCGAAGGTGGTTGTCAATTACGATGACGAAGTTAGGGTTTATACATTTGGGAATTGGGATGATGAAAGCAGTCGGTTTTATTAATTTGGGAAAAGTGTGTATGGTATATTTACTCCGCTTTTTTATTAATTTTTTGATTTACTTACTTTTATACTCCATAAGTTTTAGTAGGCAAATGTTATTTTTGATAAATTTGATTTGGAAAGCGGTTTTTTATTTTGGTATTTTTTATTTAGTGGGTAAAAGTTTTTATTTGGTTACTTTTATAAGTTTTAGTGAGTAAAAGTTTTATTTGGTTACTTTTATACATTTTAGTAGGCAAAAGTTTTAGTGAGTAAATGTCATAAATTTTGTAGTGATAGGTAATTCTGTATGGTAAGCATTTCCAAGCAACTGAAGCAGTAAAAAAATGCACTTTGAACCTCATAATTAGCTGTAGATAACATTGACATGCCGCCAATAGCCATTTCTTTTAATTAGGGATTGCTCAAGGTCTCGACAGCTTCATAAAAAGCATCCATGTCTACATACGATCAAATTTTGGATAGATCACGTGTAGCTTCCAATCCACAATTTTACTATCAGCACAGAATGAAAAAAGCAAAAAGTTCATTGTCAGCACAAGCAAGCAAAGGACTGATGTCGCACATAATGCTAATATGGTATGCCATGACTCGACAATTAATTTCACAAGTTCTCACTATTTTATTTTATACCTTTAGCTATAGCTTACTATAGAGCTTGTAAACAAAATCTATAATTCAAATTCCTCTATTTATGTCTTTTCTTAAAGGCTTTTATATAGCTTGCAGACAGATTTAGGACTGATGTTTTGAATTTATAAATATATGCTTGTATTGGCTTGACTCATATGGCCATAGGCACATATAGAGGTACATAACCAGGCTAAAGCCCGTCCCCAAGCCTAAATGTCCTAAACAGGTCGATTATTAACCATCACAGCCTGAGTGCCTACTGACCCGGGCTGGCTAAGCCAAAGCCTAAAAGAGTACGGATCTTGAAATCCTAGTTTCAAGACTGAAATAGTGAAATCCGGGTTATTACTGGCCTAATGCATCTCTAGGCTCGTATAAACTCGAGTTTTAGTTTGGCTCATAGCGGCCTTATATTTCTGTGGCTAATACAGGGCATAAGTTTGAGTTGGCTCTGTTCAAATGCACTAACTTAAGATCTTGTACGCATAATGCACAGGGTTTCTTTCAAGTGTAGATGTCAAGTGAGTACATCCTAATTAAACTACATATAAGCATTTTAAATACAAAAGCCTACATGTACTATTCTATTAATCGCATATATCGAACTATACAAACGTGTTAACACATTTTAAATTTTCTAATGAAATGGGTCAAAAACTTTTTAGTAGCTACCATATCATTATATCAATCTCATACACTCATATAGAGTGTAAAAAAGGAGTACCTTGGTCACTTGGTGTACATGTATTATTCTGTATTCATGGTTTTTTGGCCATCAATCAACCACCTGAAAACCAAAGTGAGATGCATCCGAAAGTATAGACGGCCTCATCAACTCTATGAAAAATATGACACAAAATAAGTGCTGGTCTGGACCCAACTTCATCACCTTCATAAACAGCTTAATATATTCAGCAACATAAGTTACATCAGTCCTAATAATAACATCAAAACCCTTATTGCCACTTAGTTTCTTGACGGATTCTATATGTTCTTGAGATGTAAATAATGTTGAGAGATACTGTAGAGATTTACCATTGTTGTATGAGGGGTGGTGCTCCAGCAACCTAACATGTTAAAGTTCAATAGTTATAGCACAAGTCATATGGTTATATTCCAATAGGCGATTTAGAAGTGTACTTACTGGTGTCAGCTTCATCACCTCCCAAATGAACAAATCTATACTTGAAGATCATACCAAAATCAGGGACAACGGTTTTTATCAATTAGTTACCTAGCGAGTGAACATATTCAAAGTAGATCAAAGAAATAGCTTGTGTTAAGGAGACAAACGAACCTAAAAGAACTCCATCTATCAACTGGAATGTAAAATCACTGCTGACGTCAAGTGGCTGTTAACAATTGTTTGATGGCAATAATTCTGGATAACCAACTCCTCTAAAAGGAACCACATTATCAATTTTCAAGTTGTTTTGATTATGTATTAAAATCGCCATACAACCTTATTAGATGATAAAGGCCTACCAAGATCATTTCTAGGAACATTAAGTTCAGTAAGGACATTAATCTCCCTTCTTTTAGCATATTTGGCTTACATGGACCATTTCATATATACATAATACGACATTTTAGCACATCGAACTACTAAATTCCATTTAACTTGGCCGTTATTATACACAAGAAGTTCAAATCTTATACTTCATATAACTCATGTTCAAATATACCTGTTGTTTCAGATAACTCTATGTTCGTGGTTCTAATATGCAATTTCATACTACTTTTATTGCAAATACAGACAAAGTATTCACTGTCAAGTTATTGACTATATGGATCAGTGTTCTTAAATTACATAAAACTAATAATAAGACAAACATGAGTAGAACAATATCAGTTACAAAGTGTGATTTTTCCCAGTAACGTTAGTAATTCACATAACATTGACAAGAATATAATACGGCGTAATTCTTAAGATCATTTAATAAAAAACACCACACAAATAATCAATTTACTAAAATTACTCAATATCAAAAACTTACCTACTTCATTAAAACTTATAATTGATGAAACGGTAGTAAGTGTAGAGTTTCAAATCGATCAAAACTACACTGAATAAAATAGAAAAGACCAAGGTTTGCAATTAAAGTGTAATTCAAATCATAGAAACCGTAACACAAATCCAGAGTATGAAAATAAACTTAGTATTCGGTTTGGTTTGTTATGCAATAGAAGAGTTTTTACCTTGGTTTACGAAACTTGATAATCTATGTTTATGGTTTTGTGATCACCATCATGCCCAAAAGTAAGACAAGTGTGGTAGAGCCCTCGACATCACCATAAGCATTCCCGTCATCAAATTGCCCACATTCATCATCCGAAGACGCAAATGTTATGTTATTCCCTTCTCTTTGTTGACCAGCTTCCTCTGTAATATGCATAAACCATCTTAACCAAACACTATATTTTATTATCTAACACCACAGTTTATTACTTTTTGCATTTCCCGAATTCATATTACTCGCGTTAATCTCACAAATTAAATGCTTGGTTTCACACATTTTAAACGATAAATATTCAATAAGCAATTTGGGTTTCTAGACATTTCATCAAACATCGGGTGTGCATAATTATGTGCATCTGCGTATTTTCAATTTACACTTATTCATCAGTTTGTGGGTTTCTATAACATCTAGAGTCTTCATGATTCTCATACATTTAGATCAAACATACCGAAAACTAAATATTTTGTGATTAAAGAAAATTAAAGAATTTAATACTTACTTTTTTCTTCGATTGGTACCTGTTGTTGTGATTTGAACTCTTCTGTTACAAAATGAAGAAATACATCAGATTGTGGGTTTAAGGTTTTAGGTATCAAATCAATTGATAAGAAAAATTGTTTCTGAATGGAGTGATAGAGGGTTACCAGTTATGATGTTGAATCATGAATCAAAACAAATTGATTTGGTCATATTTTTTAGGTTAATTTGAATCCTGAATCAAAATAATATAGAGGTTTATTTTTGGGGGATATGAATGAAATTGATTGGGATACTGAAAATCCGGAATGAAGGTGAAGCATGGAGGAGTGTGTGAGGAGAGTGGGAGGAGCGTGTATTGGGTTGCGAGGTAGGCTACATTTGTTTGACAAAAGTAGCTGTGAGCAGTAGCAGTGAGCTGCGAGCAGTAGCTGTGAAAATTGAGTTTTCCGCTCACAGCTTCTTAAAGAAGCATTGGAAAAATGAACTTTCCTAAAAAATAGCAAAGCTCACCACTCTTTTGCCAAACAATACTGAAAATAAAAAAGCTCATTCTCACCGCTCATTAACCAAAAAAGCTCCATGCCAAACATAGCCGTAATTAAAATGGGACAAGCTGACATACTTTTTGGTTTCCACATATGTTTTGCAATGCTTGTGTTTCTTTTCAATATTTATTTACTTTTGTACAAACAGTTTATGTTTCTAAAATACCCAAATTAATTTACCAAATTTGGTACATTACATAGAAGACCATCACAGAAGTGACATAATATCCTCACAAGAGATCTCAGGTTCAAACTTCACCACGTACACATCTTGGAAGTAGCTATAGAAAGGGTCAAAAATGGTCAAGGACATACCCCGATTAAGCTACATTCATTTGAGTTAAAGGCTCACGCTTCTTGAATAACCTCAATAGTCCTGACCTTATATGTTTACCCGATACGTTAAATATGCAAATTGCAAAAGTACAATGTATGTCAAAGAACAATATATCTTATGAACTTAAGTTTGTTAGATGCATATGCTTTTAGCCTTTTTGTATGTCAAAGAACATAAATAACAGTCACAGAAAATAAACTATCCTTCTCATTTCATGACAACATCCGACATTACAACTTGTATCGACTCAAGACACCCAAATTACACTTGAAAAATTAGGAATAAAGCGGAAAAGAACGAAAAAAAAGAAGCCATTTGGATCATGTAACCTAAAACCAATATACCTAGTCAGATCTAAAACACAAACTAGCAGACAAAGCACACGTGTGAACAACACTTCAAACCTGCTCCCGAAAATAGTGAATACATACTTCGTGTTCTCAATTGAAGCTTGGCCGAGGTTGCACGAGACATGTTGATGTGTAAATAACACTCACTTGCCAGAAATAGGGCAAGAAAAAAAAAGGATCAAAAGGGAGAAAAATATGGAATGTGAAATGAACACACTAGAAAAACATTGAAATAAGTTTATGGTGAGAGGCTAGATGGAGGCTAGCACTGGCGACCCCTACGGAAGCCAAGAGCACCGGCATTGGAGGTCATACTACCGACCATGCTAGATGATTTAGCACCCAAACTTGAGGCTCTAGCATAGCTAGCCGAGGCTCCAGCACCAGACGGGGTGAAATAAGCACCGTTAAGAAGTAGATCACCTTCTGATCTCCAGTTCCATCCATGCCATTTTCCTTCAGCCGTATCCACCCTCTTTGTAACCTGTACACATAATCAAATTTCCATCTCAAAATCAACATCAAAAAGTATCGCTCGGAAAATTAAATTACTAAGTTTTCTTCTAAATAGTACAAAACTGTTTTATTACGAAGTATTAATTTTTTCTTTTTTGATTATCAACTGTACATTGGGGCATTGCCCTAGTGTCATCACTCCCCCGCCGAAACATCCAGTTGACCTGTCAAGGAAGGTTTTGAAGAATATAGAATAGGTGCCCAATGTCTTTAGTCGGCATCCATAAAGGATACACGGGTCAGAGTTTTCTCGCCAATTTAAATATAAAGTGTCAATAATTACATTATTTCCATAATGACATTCAAACACCAAAAAGTACACCAACAAAGTTATAAATATAGTCAAGTAGTAATAAAGTTACCTCTTTAGCAAAAGGATTGGCAGGGGCAAGATATCTGTTGCCTTGGCTGTTAATGGTGGGGCTTGCACTTCCACCAATAGCATACATCTCCCAGTGAGTGTAGTCATTGTTTACTACATGAAAATAACCATGTCTGCATCTGCAACATTATTATTTTTTTTTTACCAAAATTAAGTCAGATATGCACCTAATTTACATTGTACAAAAACAGTGAATTAAATTTCTAGTAATAAATGGATGTGTACCTTGGCATTCTCTGAATTAGACCTTTACCAAAGTGGTTATAAGCTATAGTCACTTGCATCATCTTGTCTCTTACATATGAGTCACTATGGCCCAACAACATCACCTGTTATCAAAGTTTAAATCATTAAAGTGTTGATCTTTTTGCTTTTTTACAATTATTAGTAGATATGATAATGTGATGCATGTGCTTATACACGCGTTGATTTTGGTTATATGTGACCTCTAACGCGTTTTAGGACAACCCATTTGACTGTTTTTACACAAAACAAAGTTACCCTTTTGACCCGCCCATTTCTAGTTATGATATCAAGATTGATGTACCTCGTTGTGGTGAGCTAAGTGGTTATTGGAAATGGTGATGGCAGTCGAGCCCATAACAGCATCCACAAGTCCGTCAGCACATTTAGAAAGCGAGTTATGATCGATCCATATATGACTTGATCCAAAGATAGAAATAGCATCACCATCAGCCATTGTCCTCCAACCATAATGAGACGGAGAGCTTCTAACCAGCGCGTTACCAGTTGGTTTACAGTCGTGAATGTGTAAACCGTGAATAATAACATTGGTAATAAACTGAAGAGTTAGGCAACCTCCATAAGCTATATGAACATTAGCTCCACGCGCATCAATGGTTTTAAAACTGTTCATAATAAGTTCTTGCTTTAACGAATCAATCGATTCGTGATTAGTTCAGTTTAGAACTTGAGGTAATTTTTTCTTTTCTTGTTATTGTGCTTCTAAACAATTGAAGCTTATGGGTATGGAACATGCGATCAAGAAGTTTTTCCCCCTTTCTTTTGATTTTGTAATGTTATATTTTTATGTGCAGCTAAAGTGTTTGATAAAATGTCTGAATGAAATTTATTTGTTTGATAATGGAAATCTGATTAAGAGGTGTTTGTTTAAGCTTATATGTGGCTTATGAGCTTATTTGATTTCGGCTTATATTTCATAAGCCTCAATTTTGTGACTTATTTTGGGACCTATAAGCATGTTACGTCATAATAAACTTATATAAGCCCATAAGACTCAAAACAAGCCACAAAATTGGGGCTGCTATGTTAACTTTAAATAATTCTCTAATATATTGTGTTAGTTTCAACATCAACTGATCCCGTGTGTTAAAAACGTGTATTGGACTTTTGTTACCAAACTGTAACTTATCAAATTGTATATTGATAATGTCACTCTTATTGATAGTGAGGATCTGTAACTAAACATGCCAACATGGTACTTTGAGAATCTAAAATTCAATTTTGAAGTCATTGTGTGAAAAATTAAAGTATACTATTTAATTTTTTTATGTTTGTCGTTTGTTCAAAATCATTGGATTATGCAGAAAATTTAGAATGAAGCATTTCCTAGTAGCGGATATCTATCGATATGGTGGAAGTCTAGTGGAAAGTGGATCATGATTGTGCTTTTTCAGAAGAAGCTGTCAAATTCTAATCTCTAAAAGTAAGAACAAACTCTTTGTTTAAATGTTTCAAAAGGAGAATTAATCTTATCTGAAATCTGATGATTACTTATAATCCATTTAAATATGGTTTTCAGAATACATGTTTAACATTGAATACTACAGGTTACATTGGCTTCTACTGAACTACCGAAACAGATGCTCCTCCTAGTAACATTGCAAAGTCAACAGACAATGGTTCAGAAGTGAGAATCTCAGTTTTTTAAGCTCGGATGATTGTTTATAATCTATCTAAGTGCTTCTAGTAAAATGGTGCAGAAGTGAGAACGAAGTTTTCAAAACTCTGATGATTGTTTATAATCCATCTAAGTGCTTATAGTTAAGAGATTTAACTTCTGAATATTGCAGGTTCCCGTGTTTCCTATTGAACAAAGCGAAAAAAAGTAGGCCATGTCACCTTCAAGGATTCGTAAGAAGCATAGAGATGGCAACTCTTTAGACATGACGCAAACTATTTTGATGGTCATCCTACTCTGTTCAGAAAACCAGACTCTAATATGGTTTTGAAAACTGGACTCTTCTAATATGGTTTTAAACCCTTATTTACTTGACCGTGAACATACAATTTTCTTCAATATTTTTTCCAGTAGAATTATTGAGCTTAGCGGAGCTGACTGATGAGTTACTTAAACTACAGATTACTTGCAGAAGATGCAGCACCAGAATTTGCAGCTTGCTCAATCACATGGTCAGATGCTAGTGGTTGGTTTGCTTAACAAAATTCTCCAGTTTGCTAAAGTTTTTTAGTCGCAAAATTGGTGACAGTTTCATTTAATTTGTAGGATCACAATTCTGCAAGGAGATGGTAAGTTATTTATGATTATATTCATATGAGACTTTTGTTTCACTTCCATCCGTGATTTTGACACCATTGTTTATTTTGTTTTTGTTTAGCTAAAAGAAATTCGACATCGTCATGGATGCAAAAATAGTCTGCTTATAGCCAAACAATTGGAGTTAGAGGTTAGGTTGTTGCTATTTCTCTGTATAATTGCAGACATGCTAACGATTTGTTATCCCATGTTTACATACATGTTACTTGTAATCTTAGGAAAAAAGGAAACAGAAAACATATGGATAAAGTGATAATAAGGTTAGCAGCTGATGAATGAGTAAACCTATCCAACTTTTGTTAAAGGTTGTTACTAGATAATAATGCATACAACTGATAGATTTGAGTAAACTATCTGACTGCTAGGAACCAGGAATCTGTGCAGTAGCAGAAAGCGCGAAAGACCATCATGGTAGGTAAGAAGCTACTCCATTAAATTTAGGACCTGCAATTACTTGTGATTATGCGTTTTCTGGTTAATTTTTGATGATACTCCAGCTTCCATTCATCTTGACCATATAAAACTTAAATTAAGGAGTTTTAAATAGGCACTAACATATGATTCATTCAACAAAGTCTTTTATGCAGCAATGATTACCGTACTGATATTTTTGACCCATTTTAAGTTGATGGGTCAATGTTGTAACCTATAGTTTTATTCTCTTTTCCCAAACTTTTCATAGCATATAAACATGTCTGAGTTAATTCAATAGCAAGTTCTCATAAATTGCGAGTTGAGATTGTTTTGATGTAATCTAAGGCGATTGATAGCTAAACAGTACAATTGAATTGCCAGAATGGATAATATATGCACTAGTGCAGTTTGTGTTTCTGATTTAGAACTATCATCTTCTATTGTTTCTACTTTGCGAAAAGATATATTACTTGATCAAATTAATATCTCCGGTGAGTAATCTTGACTCTGTTCTTTACACATCAAGGTTATATTTTGCATACTTTCTTGTGACAAGTTATTATAAACGTATATTGGCTTCTATTCTTATGTCTTTTTGGTGTAGTTTGAACTCAAAGATTAGATCAACAAAAAACGCGGTTTGAGGTATTCAAACAATTCCCATTTTAATTATAGTTATAACTTGCAATTTTTTGAAACATTGAATTATATTGTTTTGACTTTCTTTTTTTAATTTCATTAGTTGTTCTGCAGTGAAGATGATGCAAGAGTCTGGCTGTTGTTCCATCTGAAATAGCTGCACTACACGTCCTCTTGCTTAGCCAATGGACGTCACGACTGTTTCGCAGACTGGGCTTAGAAAATCACGTTCATGGTCACCTTATGAATTAGTAATATATTGTATCACATTTGAATTTTGGTATATGTACTACATCTTGGAATGCGAATTACAGTTTCATGTTTACATGTGTTGGTATTTGTATTGCTGATTTTTGTTTTCAATTAGCAAGTATTGGATTTGAAATTGCAATTTCGAATGGTATCTTTTAAAAACAGTTATGAGACTTTTACTGACTAAAGTTGTTTACTCAGTATGATTTTTTGACCTTTCCTCACTCAAACTATAGTGAGAATAGACATATACCTACCCCTTCAGTACTGACTGTTGTATTTTTAGTGGGAGTAGACTAAATGGCTTTTACTGTCGAATTTTTGGCTTTTTTTTTTGACAAATAGTCAGTCAGGAAAAGTCACATATCTTGTAGTGCCATGTCACGTTTGAACATGATCCATAATGGAGCCTTTTGTATGACAGCAAGACGTAGGGTGCCTGGTCGTGGGTTAACAGGTCATCGTCTCTGGAATCAGTGACTACATAAAACCGACCATCACGGCCTCCAATGGCATTTCGCCCAAACTCAATGCCACAGTCAGCAAGACGCTTGCGGTTATGCTGCCAGTTTTTGTCACACCTCCAGCAGTCATCAATTGGATTACCGGTCCCACATGAGAAATATCCCAGTTTCCTCCTCTCTGTATTGTTTCTCATGGTCCTGCACAACATAACTGATTAATGCAAAACTACATTCATTTGGTAGGATTCTATACAGACAAACTTGGTTGCAAAAACTTGATATCGTGGCTACTATTTGACCCAAGTTTACGATGGCAGGACTAAATGTGAGTTAACATGATAAACCAACCAAAACGGGTAGAAAATGACAATGTGATGAACATACAAAAGTGCAGTTCCATTGTCCGTTTTTCTTGATTGCAGACGGTTTGTTGTGTATGAGTGAACATACGGAGGGCGGAGACTCCTAGCCTTGCAAGATCCACAACCCCTTATCTATGTATTGATATATCATTAAGTAGTTATTTGTTAAACATACTTTGTTTAGGAAATCTTTGTGTGATTCATTATGTTACCCTTTGCGAAACATCAATAGTTTGGAATACATCAAGCGGACTCAAACTCTGTCGCTTTGTGAGTATTTTGGTATGACTCGTAAGGGCGACACATTTATCCATTTGGATAATTCTAATGACTCACTTGCATTGGCACCTTGTGATGATTAAGGTATAGTACCAAGAGTTGTCTCAATCCATTTAGTTATAATTGAGTTTGTTTAATCTCTATACCAGAAGGAACCCATGTTAGTATCTTGATACCTTGTTCTTATAACTAACTAAACTGGTAAAAAGGAAAGGACTACCTTTCTTTCGCCATCAGTTTACTTCTCTTTTCTGAACCGGTTCAGATACGATGAGTTCAGAAATAAAGCTGCTGTGATAGAGAGAGAATATGACTAGGGTTAGGTAAGGGGGTTCTTTCGAGAAGGTTATCTTAATTAACCCTTTCCTTCTTATTGGTCTTTTTAGCTATATAGACCGGACCATTTATAAAACACGCCTTAAAATGACTTACCAGTACTCATTTGGACCCATCCATTTAAAATTTTTGGTCCTTGACGATACCTATTTACTCCGTATATTCTTTCTATCATTTTATACCAAAAACATTTTATTTATTGTACCAAATATAGAGTAACTGTTTCACCATTTTCTCTCTCTCAATAACCATTTTTCACCATTTCTTTTCTTCACTGTTTCATCAATTTCTTCATAATTTCTAAATGAATTTCAATTCTGATTGCATGTTTAGATTATGCTAATCATTGCGAACACAATGACTAGCTTCGATCTGATTTTTGTTCTTTTGTAATTTTAGGTACTTTGGAGTGAATTCTGGAAAAGAAGGCAATTCGGACGTTTTTGGAACATAAAAGTGAAGAAAACGCCAAAGACTTAATTTTTCATGCTGGAACAGTGATTTGACGGCGTCAAGAAGAAAGTTTTGACGGCGTCAAGAGTAAAAACCATGACGGCCCAGTGGATTCATGAAGGCGTCACGAAGAAGAGCGTCAAGAGTTAAATGTGTGACGGCCTGGGCCATGACGGCGTCAAAAGTAGATCAAGGCAGTCCGAGGAGTATTTTGGCGGCGAGATGACGGCGTCAGAATTTTGTTCTTGACGCCGTCATGTAACACCCCCAATTCATGGTTGCAGCAGAATTCGAACTGGGTGTTACTCGACGGCACAATAGTCACAATAATAGAAAACGAACTCCAATTGAGTCGTTTTAAAAGATTTATCATTCAAATTATATAAATATCAGAGATTACAAAATGAGGTCCCAATTGGTTCTACGTTTACAAATCACATTAAGTGAGTTTTTGAATGATAATAAAATTTATAGCCCTCTTGAACATCCGTGCCATCCTTGATCGTCATGAACCTGAAATACATGCTTGAGAGGTCAACACAAAGGTTGAGTGATATTCATAGAGTTTGTTAAATCGTTTGAACACAATATGTTGGTAGTGTGAGTTATAGGCTCACACCAATGTTTGGAAAACAAAACAGGTAGGCTACGTTATTATACGCCCGGAACAGTTATTATACACTAAGCTTATGACACCATAACGTTAACGTGTACCAATATCGATCGGCAGATTTATCCCGGTAGGTACTTTGCTAACATACCTAAATCTCAAATATTAATGCATTTGTTTGAACTTAGTCAATACAAATGGGATTCGTCAATCCCAATAGGCCTATTCACAATATTCGCGCTCACTATTGCTAGTGATTAAATGGTTCATAATAAGGAATCTCGGTTTAGCAAGGCTGGTACTTAGTGATAATAAAACAATCAGGCAAGCATACAATTTAAAAACATTGTGCTCGGTTAAAAATAGCATGTATTTCCCCCAAGGGTTTGTAAAACAATTAAGTAATGGAAAGTGGGGCTATGAACTCACCTTAAGTAGAATAGCAAGTAATGAAGGTGATGGTTGGATCGTGTAGGTTTCTACGAGCAACCTATAATAGAACGTTGCGACTTAGGATTTGTGTAAAGAATATAACGGAGTGCCTATATATATATATATATATCTTGCATCTAGTCCATGATGTGGTATGATGTATATTGTATGTCTTTGAAAGAAAAGATTCATGAACATGTATGTTTGGTATATCGTTTACTACCGTTCGGGCTGACATATTTCAGAAGTCATGTTAGTAAGCGTTCGAGGAGCCAGGACACTTTAACTCGTAAATCCACAACTCATCTCGATGGCTTACATAATGAACTCCTCACATGAGGCTCCCTACTATTGTAGTAGTTGATAAAATATATAGATATAAGTTTTGATCCGAAAAGTTACATGTCCGATATTTTGAATAAACTTAGGAAAGTTTATTAGTACATGAAGATTGTTATTAGAGGTAGTTTCATAAGTTTTGAATGACCATTTTCTCTTGGTAATATCTCATGGTTTCCTTTTAGGTGAAGTAGATCCAAATTGCTTGTTCATGTTATCACCTAATTCATTGTTTCATGTTTACGCCTATGTAAGTTGTTATGGTCATTTCGTCATGGCCTAGCCATGACCTTTGGTCCTTGTTCCATGGTCATGAGACCCAACCTTGACTCTAGCCATGGTGGTGGTCTTGATTATTGGTCATAAGACCTCTTGTTCCTTTTAAAGTATAACCATAATATAGTGACTTATATATATGTAAATAGCTGTTAAGAAATTTAGAAATATCTCACTCAGAAAGTGTTTTCAAGGCTCAAGCTTCTTTGTCCCTGAAGGAAAACGTGATTCCGGACAACTTTCGTGTTTTAACTTTTTGATGAATCGGACCAGAAATGCATCTTTTTGCGTGTTTAATGTTTCTGTAACAGAAAGTTTTGGCAGCTTTGCCGCAAAGTTTTGGTAATTTCAAATCGTCATAACTTTTGACTCGTGTACTCGTTTTAGGTGGTTCAAATTGCTATGTTTTCCTTGTTAGGTCCTCTACTACAATATGTAATAATCCAATATCATATTTTTACCATTTTGATCAGGTTATACCAACAAAGTCACTAGTTTACTTGTTTTATGAACTTGTCTTATCAATCATGTACAATAACTTGTTTTACTCACTTTTATACATCATGGACATTAATACAAGACATAACATAGCACCAATAATATGTAAATAACATGAACATGATTATTTAACAAGAATCAAGTTAGGGTTTGGCTCACAACTTTTGGCTTTCAAAGATGAAAGGAAGTTAACATGTAAGGATAGGACTTTGATAGATTTGCTTCAACCCACTTCACTTCATACAATCTTTCTACCCTTGTAATCTTGAAAGATGGATGATGAAGGTTGAGGTGACTTGAGTGGATTCAAACTCAAGAGAAATCACCAAAGTTTATGTAGTTTGGAAGTGTTTTGATGAATCAAAACCTAACTAGAGTTTCTATGTTGTTATGTTCTTTGAATCTTGTATGAAACTTGGAGAGAATTAGCAAATGAATGGTGTGTTTGTGTGTGTGATATCCACGGCAAAAGGGGAGGGGAGGGGGTTTATAAAGGGTCTTGAGGAGGTTAGAACTAGGACTAGTCAACCCTTGGTGAGCAAGTTTAACACATGGATGAAATCTAAGAGTTCTAAGCATAGGATCATGACACCTAGTGTGAATCCCCCCCCCCCTAGAGGCGGTTCACAAGCCTTGGGGAGGAAGTGTTGGATTTTGCTTGGTATTATCCTAAGTATTAGGATGAAACTTGACTCCGGGAATTGCCAACCGTAAATGATTAGGCCTCAAAACGTAAAACCGGGTATCGTAAAAATACGAAACTTTAAAGTATTGTTAGACATGTCCATATGTCCCATAATAAAATATAAAATGAGTGATAGGTTCCATTTGGGTGGTAAAACCCTGCTAAAACTGGAAACACGGGTCTAAAACGCGTAATACGTAAAACGTACGAATATTGCGTAAAATTGAGAAAAGTAAAATGTTACTTTTCTAATAGGATAATATTGATTTAAAATGACTTATAATGTCTAGACTGGGCTCAGTCTAGTGTCGGTTGGTATTAAATGTCTTTTAGACATCAAACCGTAAGCCTAAAAATCACGAAATGACTTATAAAATCAAGGAATGATTTTTGGTCAATGGAGGAGGGAAAAATATGTTGACTTTTTCTAATAAGTTGAAAACTCAAATCGTCTTAGAAATGCGGTGCAGGTATAGGCTAAGGTTACGGCTGAGTAAAAACGCTTAAAACTGAAAATTCCAGTTTTTCGCGGCCGAGGTTTATTTTGGGTCATGTTTTTCTCAGTCATGATTTATTCTCAAATAAATCATGAGTGTGTCAAACATTTTTCTGATGCGGGGTCACTTAACGCGGTCGAGTTTCGTTGTACGTAGAATTTTTGAATGACGTTTTACCCTAAAACGTATAATTCCGTGTGATTCCTTAATAACTTTCACGAAAATGAGCTTATGAATGTCAAACTTTTAATTTGCCATGGAAATGATTTATCACTTCAGCCCAAGAAATAAAAATCAAATTTCGGGAAAAATTTTCGGGAAAAATGAATAGTAAAAGTGAATAGTGAAATTTTCCGGGAAAAGTAATTAACCTGAAATTGCGAATTGTTACAGTCTCTACCCCTTACGGGGAACTTCGTCCCGAAGTTCTTTGTGTGTCATATGTTGGAGTGGTGTCAATGAAAAGGTGTGGTTACTTATGAGGACTAAAGTCTGGGATTACTGGTGATGGAGTTTGATTTGTCGTTTCAGTGTATGGTGTAGGATGAGGCTTACTTTTATGTAGGAAAGGTATGGTAATAGTCGAATATCAAAGGAAATTGATATAGCAGTCGAATATTAATAGGAATTGAGATAGTAGTTGCAATCATATCCTAGTGGGTAATCGGTTGTTGTACCTAGTGTTTATTGACTTCATACTTATGTTATTTCGGATACAAATAAGCCCACTTGTTTATAATTATTTATTTACATAGAGAGGCATCCCAAACAATGTAAATAGAGGAATATAAACTTATGGTTCGGTGATTTACAATGTCTTTATTTAAATGAAAAGGCATCCCAATCCATTCAAATAATTACAAATCATTCTACTTAAGAATTCCCAACACAACATTCACAATTAGCCGGTGAGTTACAAGGTAGGGTATTACGAGACGATACTGGTGTTCCAAAAGTACAAGATAAATATTCAATCTTGTAAAGCTGATGAGGGTGCTTGTGGTGTAACTAAGGATGATTTGAGCTTTAAAAGTGCATCAAGATCTGTTAATGATCTTGTGGTTGTAACGGTTGTGAAGATAATGTTGTGATATGTTGATGAACAAAAGTGTGTATGCTTAACATTAATACTCTTAGGTATAGATGTTGAGTTTGTTTTGAAAATCTTAATAGATTTTAAAGGTTTATGATGGAATGGTATCCTTAGGACCTAAACAGGATAGTACTTCTACAGGATGAAGAGAATAATTGATAACTATCCCAAGATAGTAGTTCGGATTATCTCATAAATGAAAAATTTCAAGAATGAAATTAGGTAGTACAAATAAGGTGTTAAGATTTCGCTGAGTGGTAAGGCACTATTGTAACAATTCGCATTTTCAGGTTAATTACTTTTCCCAGCAGGTCACCCAAGCCTGTACTACTCTCACATGAGCACGCTTAACCGTATGGGCGATTAACCGTTAGACCACAAAACGCGTTTCTAAGACGATTTGAGTTTTCAACTTATTAGAAAAAGTCAACATATTTTTTCCCTCCTCCATTGACCAAAAATCATCCCTTGATGTTATAAGTCATTTCGTGATTTTTAGGCTTACGGTTTGATGTCTAAAAGACATTTAATACCAACCGACACTAGACTGAGCCCAGTCTAGACATTATAAGTCATTTTAAATCATTTTTATCACATTAGAAAAGTAACATTTTACTTTTCTCAATTTTACGCAATATTCGTACTTTTTACGTATTACGCGTTTTAGACCCGTGTTTCCAGTTTTTAGCAGGGTTTTACCACCCAAATGGAACCTACCACTCATTTTATATTTTATTATGGAACATATGGATATGTTTATTAATACTTTCAAGTTCCATAATTTTACGACACCCGGTTTTACGTTTTGAGGCTTAATCATTTACGATTGGCATTTTCCGGAGTCAAAACTCATCCAATACTTGGATAATATCATCCAAGACCAACTCATCCCTTCCTATCCACTCCAAACCGCCACTAGGAGGGGGGATTCACACTATGTGGCTTCATCTCATGAATTTACCCCTAGATCATCACTAAATTACAACTTGGTCACCAAGTTGTGGTAATTTCCTAATTATTTCCTAACCTCCTCATTTGGACTATAAATACTCCCTCCCCCCCCCCCCTTCCTTGTGCCGTGCATCCCCAACCCCAAAACCATCCATCCATAGCTTTAATTCCTTCCAATTTCTAGCAAGGTTCAAGTGCAAGTTCAAGGTAGAAACTCTAGTTAGGTTATCATTCATCAAACACTTCCATAACCTCATATACTTGGTGATTTCTCTTGAGTTTGAATCCACTCAAGTCACCTAAACTTTCATTACATCTCTTTCAAGAATACCAAGGGTAGAAAGATTGCATGAAGTGAAGTGGGTTGAAGCAAGTCTATCAAAGTCCTATCCTTACATGTTAACTTACCTTTCTTTGTAGAAAGCCAAAGTTGTAAGCCAAACCCTAACTTGTTTCTTGTTAAATAATCATGTTCATGTTATTTACATATTATTCATGCTATATATTGTCTTGTTATCATGTCCATGATGTATAAAAGTGAGCAAAACAAGTTATTGTTATTGATTGTTAAAACAAGTTACTAAAACAAGTAAACTAGTGACTTTCTTGGTATGACCTGATCAAAATGGTAAAAATATGATGTTGGATCATTACATATTACAGTAGAGGACTTAACAAGGAAACCATAGCAATTTGAACCACCTAAAACGAGTATACGAGTCAAAAGTTACGCCCATTTGAAGTTACCAAAACTTTGCGGCAAACTGCCAAATACCATTCTGATCAAATTTGGGTTTTGAAAGTCCCACTTCTGGTCCGATTCATCAAAAAGTTAAAACACGAAAGTTGTCCGGAACGATGTTTTCGTTCAGGAATGAAGAAGCTCGAGCCCTGAAAACGCTTTCCGAGTGATAAAATTCTTCAAATTCTAAACAGCCCATTTTTAGACCAAAGTCACTAGATTATGGTTATACTTTAAAAGGAACAAGAGGTCTTATGACCTATAATCAAGACCACCACCATGGCTAGAGCCAAGGTTGTGTCTCATGACCTTGGAACAAGGACCAAAGGTCATGGCTAGGCCATGACGAAATGACCATACCAACTTACTTAGGCGAAAACATGAAACAATGAATTAGGCGATAACTTGAACAAGCAATTTGGATCTACTTCACTTAAAAGGGAACCATGAGATATTACCAAGAGAAAATGGTCATACAAAACTTATGAAACATACCCTAATAACAATCTTCATGTACTAATAAACTTTCCTAAGTTTATTCAAATATCGGACATGTAACTTTTCGGATCAAAACTTATATCTATATCTTTCATCAACTACTACAATAGTAGGGAGCCTCATGTGAGGAGTTCATTATGTAAGCCGTCGAGTTGAGTTGTGGATTTACGAATTAAAGTGTCCTGGCTCCTCGAACGCTTACTAACATGACTTCTGAATTATGTCGGCCCGAACGGTAGTAAACGATATACAAAACATACATGTTTCATGAATCTTTCTTTCAAAGACTTATACTATACATCATACCACATCATGGACTAAGTGCAAGATATATATTGGCGTGTTTATGTTTCCTTAGACATTACTCCGATCCTAAGTCGCAACATTCGATTATAGGTTGCTCGTAGAAACCTTCACGATTCAACCGTTACATTCATTACTTGCTATCTTACTTAAGGTGAGTTCATAGCCCCACTTTCCATTACTTAATTGTTTTACAAACCCTTGGGGGGAATACATGCTATTTTTAACCGAGCACAATGTTTTTTAAATTGTATGCTTGCCTGATTGTTTTATTATCACTAAGTACCAGCCTTGCTAAACCGAGATTCCTTATCATGAACCATAAGTCACTACCTATAGTGAGCGCGAATATTGTGAATAGATCTATTAAGATTGACGAATCCCATTTGTATTGACTAAGTTCAAACAAATGCATTAATATTTGAGATTTAGGTATGTTAGCAAAGTACCTACCGGGATAAATCTGCCGATCGATATTGGTACACATTAACGTTATGGTGTCATAAGCTTAGTGTATAATACATTTTATGGGCGTATAATAACGTAGCCTGCCTGTTTTGTTTTCCAAACATTGGTGTGAGCCTATAACTCACACTACCAACATATTGTGTTCAAACATTAAACAAACTCTATGAATATCACTCAACCTTTGTGTTGACCTCTCAAGCATGTATTTCAGGTTCATGACGATCAAGGATGGCACGGAAGGACACGGATACTCAAGAGGGCTATAAATTTTATTATCATTCAAAAACTCACTTAATGTGATTTGTAAACATGGAACCAATTGGGACCTCATTTTGTAATCTCTGATATTTATATAATTTGAATGATAAATCTTTTAAAACGACTCAATTGGAGTTCGTTTTCTATTATTGTGCCTATTGTGCCGTCAAGTAACACCCAGTTCGAATTCCGCTGCATCCATGAATTGGGGGTGTTACAGATTGGTACCAGAGCCATGGTTATAGAGAAACGGGTCTAATTGAGACCTAAATTATAACCGCAATTACAAACAAAAACATTTTATAGCCTTCCGCTCTCCGTGTCTTCCATCCTCCAGACGATTATGGACTTAGTAAGCATGTTATGCTTCACAAACATATTAGTATATTCATATGTACCCATTTTGAGCATTTCCCCGTAAGCATTAGTATATTGATATATAAACTCGGTTTATTTTCAATCATTTATCTAAACAATGGACTAAACATATCTGTGTATGCCTACTAAGGCATTTCGGCACAGCCACACTCTCCCAATCATGTTCCTACTCCAACATTATATGTCCAAGACATTGTATATTACAATGGTCTCATTCACTTTTCAAGACATTGTATGTTACAATGGTCTCATTCACTTTTCAAGACATTGTATATTACAATGGTCTCATTCACTTTTCAAGACATTGTATGTTACAATGGTCTCATTCACTTTTCAAGACATTGTATGTTACAATGGTCTCATTCACTTTTCCAAGACATTGTGAGATACAATGGTCTCATTCATTTTCCAAGACATTGTGAGATACAATGGTCTCATTCATTTTTTTTTCAAGACATTGTGAGATACAATGGTCTCATTCATTTTCCAAGACATTGTGAGATACAATGGTCTCATTCATTTTCCAAGACATTGTATTATACAATGGTCTTAACCATTTCTCAAATGTTTTGAGTCACACAATGGTCTAACCTACTTCCCAGACATTGTGAATTGCACAATGGTCTAACCTACTTCCGAGACATTGTGTTTTGTGCAATGGTCTCTAGAATTATTCCATCACATCATCAATATCATTTCATATGATATCAAAAACCCGTCACAACCTATCGATTTCTAAACAAGAAATATGAGATTTCTAAAGGACAAACAAATCCATCATCGACAAAAGCTGAAGTTCAGCTCTACATTCATCAAAGTTTTCTTATGAAACCTACATTATTAGAAGTTTGTGATCCTGGCCAAGTATGTTCTATTTTAGAACTACTTAAAACTTCCTTTCCATACGTACCTACCCTTACTATCTTCTATGCAATGGAATATGAAAACATACGTTACAAGTCTTGTATGGACGGGACTTGCAATTGAAGGGTTTGACATCGCCTTTGTTTAGTGGACAGTTTCCCGAAAGCAACGGACATATCACAAGCATACCTAATTTAGGTATTTGAAAATTTTATCGAACCTTGGCTAAATATAGACTAGTCACCTATATTTAACCTAGGGACAGTGGAATATAGTCTGACTAACTATATTCGACTTAAAATTTTCAAATACTGAGAATAGATGTACTAGGGTTATGTTTAGATTGATTTCCTACATGAACACGATAAACCACCAGAATACATTAAAACAATCTAGAGACGCAATAGTGCCTTACCACTCAGCGAAATCTTAACACCTTATTTGTACTACCTAATTTCATTCTTGAAAGTTTTCATTTATGAGATAATCCGAGCTACTATCTTGGGATAGTTATCAATTCTTCTCTTCATCCTGTAGAAGTACTATCCTGTTTAGGTCCTAAGGATACCATTCCATCATAAACTTTTAAAATCTCTTAAGATTTTTAAAGCAAACTCAACATCTATGCCTAAGAATACAGATTAAGCATACACTACACACTTTTGTTCACCAACATATCACATCATTATCTTCACAACCGTTACAACCACAAGATCATTAAACAGATCTTGATGCACTTTTAAAACTCAAATCATCCATAGTTACATCACAAGCACGCTCATCAGCTTTACAAGATTGAATATTCATCTTGTACTTTTGGAACACCAGTATCATCTTGTAATGCCCTACCTTGTAACTCACCGGCTAATTGTGAATGTTGTGTTGGGAATTCTTAAGTAGGATGATTTGTAATTATTTGAATGGATTGGGATGCCTTTTCATTTAAATAAAGACATTGTAAATCACCGAACCATAAGTTTATATTTCCCTATTTACATTGTTTGGGATGCCTCTCTATGTAAATAAAGAATTATAAATAAGTGGACTTATTTGTATCCGAAATAACATAAGTATGAAGTCAATAAACACTAAGTACAACAACCGATTACCTACTAGGCTATGATTGTAATTACTATCTCAATTCCTATTAATATTCGACTGCTATATCAATTTCCTTTGATATTCGACTATTACCATACCTTTCCTACATAAAAGTAAGCCTCATCCTACACCATACACTGAAATGACAAATCAAATTACATCACCGGTAATCCCAGACTTTAGTCCTTATAAGTAACCACACCTTTTCATCGATACCACTCCAACATATGACACACATAGAACTTCGGGACGAAGTTCCCCGTAAGGGGTAGAGACTGTAACAATTCGCATTTTCAGGTTAATTACTTTTCCCAGCAGGTCACCCAAGCCTGTACTACTCTCACATGAGCACGCTTAACCGTATGGGCGATTAACCGTTAGACCACAAAACGCGTTTCTAAGACGATTTAAGTTTTCAACTTATTAGAAAAAGTCAACATATTTTTTCCCTCCTCCATTGACCAAAAATCATCCCTTGATGTTATAAGTCATTTCGTGATTTTTAGGCTTACGGTTTGATGTCTAAAAGACATTTAATACCAACCGACACTAGACTGAGCCCAGTCTAGACATTATAAGTCATTTTAAATCATTTTTATCACATTAGAAAAGTAACATTTTACTTTTCTCAATTTTACGCAATATTCGTACTTTTTACGTATTACGCGTTTTAGACCCGTGTTTCCAGTTTTTAGCAGGGTTTTACCACCCAAATGGAACCTACCACTCATTTTATATTTTATTATGGAACATATGGATATGTTTATTAATACTTTCAAGTTTCATAATTTTACGACACCCGATTTTACGTTTTGAGGCTTAATCATTTACGATTGGCATTTTCCGGAGTCAAAACTCATCCAATACTTGGATAATATCATCCAAGACCAACTCATCCCTTCCTATCCACTCCAAACCGCCACTAGGAGGGGGGATTCACACTATGTGGCTTCATCTCATGAATTTACCCCTAGATCATCACTAAATTACAACTTGGTCACCAAGTTGTGGTAATTTCCTAGTTATTTCCTAACCTCCTCATTTGGACTATAAATACTCCCTCCCCCCCCCCCCTTCCTTGTGCCGTGCATCCCCAACCCCAAAACCATCCATCCATAGCTTTAATTCCTTCCAATTTCTAGCAAGGTTCAAGTGCAAGTTCAAGGTAGAAACTCTAGTTAGGTTATCATTCATCAAACACTTCCATAACCTCATATACTTGGTGATTTCTCTTGAGTTTGAATCCACTCAAGTCACCTAAACTTTCATTACATCTCTTTCAAGAATACCAAGGGTAGAAAGATTGCATGAAGTGAAGTGGGTTGAAGCAAGTCTATCAAAGTCCTATCCTTACATGTTAACTTACCTTTCTTTGTAGAAAGCCAAAGTTGTAAGCCAAACCCTAACTTGTTTCTTGTTAAATAATCATGTTCATGTTATTTACATATTATTCATGCTATATATTGTCTTGTTATCATGTCCATGATGTATAAAAGTGAGCAAAACAAGTTATTGTTATTGATTGTTAAAACAAGTTACTAAAACAAGTAAACTAGTGACTTTCTTGGTATGACCTGATCAAAATGGTAAAAATATGATGTTGGATCATTACATATTACAGTAGAGGACTTAACAAGGAAACCATAGCAATTTGAACCACCTAAAACGAGTATACGAGTCAAAAGTTACGCCCATTTGAAGTTACCAAAACTTTGCGGCAAACTGCCAAATACCATTCTGATCAAATTTGGGTTTTGAAAGTCCCACTTCTGGTCCGATTCATCAAAAAGTTAAAACACGAAAGTTGTCCAGAACGACGTTTTCGTTCAGGAACGAAGAAGCTCGAGCCCTGAAAACGCTTTCCGAGTGATAAAATTCTTCAAATTCTAAACAGCCCATTTTTAGACCAAAGTCACTAGATTATGGTTATACTTTAAAAGGAACAAGAGGTCTTATGACCTATAATCAAGACCACCACCATGGCTAGAGCCAAGGTTGTGTCTCATGACCTTGGAACAAGGACCAAAGGTCATGGCTAGGCCATGACGAAATGACCATACCAACTTACTTAGGCGAAAACATGAAACAATGAATTAGGCGATAACTTGAACAAGCAATTTGGATCTACTTCACTTAAAAGGGAACCATGAGATATTACCAAGAGAAAATGGTCATACAAAACTTATGAAACATACCCTAATAACAATCTTCATGTACTAATAAACTTTCCTAAGTTTATTCAAATATCGGACATGTAACTTTTCGGATCAAAACTTATATCTATATCTTTCATCAACTACTACAATAGTAGGGAGCCTCATGTGAGGAGTTTATTATGTAAGCCGTCGAGTTGAGTTGTGGATTTACGAATTAAAGTGTCCTGGCTCCTCGAACGCTTACTAACATGACTTCTGAATTATGTCGGCCCGAACGGTAGTAAACGATATACAAAACATACATGTTTCATGAATCTTTCTTTCAAAGACTTATACTATACATCATACCACATCATGGACTAAGTGCAAGATATATATTGGCGTGTTTATGTTTCCTTAGACATTACTCCGATCCTAAGTCGCAACATTCGATTATAGGTTGCTCGTAGAAACCTTCACGATTCAACCGTTACATTCATTACTTGCTATCTTACTTAAGGTGAGTTCATAGCCCCACTTTCCATTACTTAATTGTTTTACAAACCCTTGGGGGGAATACATGCTATTTTTAACCGAGCACAATGTTTTTTAAATTGTATGCTTGCCTGATTGTTTTATTATCACTAAGTACCAGCCTTGCTAAACCGAGATTCCTTATCATGAACCATAAGTCACTACCTATAGTGAGCGCGAATATTGTGAATAGATCTATTAAGATTGACGAATCCCATTTGTATTGACTAAGTTCAAACAAATGCATTAATATTTGAGATTTAGGTATGTTAGCAAAGTACCTACCGGGATAAATCTGCCGATCGATATTGGTACACGTTAACGTTATGGTGTCATAAGCTTAGTGTATAATACATTTTATGGGCGTATAATAACGTAGCCTGCCTGTTTTGTTTTCCAAACATTGGTGTGAGCCTATAACTCACACTACCAACATATTGTGTTCAAACATTAAACAAACTCTATGAATATCACTCAACCTTTGTGTTGACCTCTCAAGCATGTATTTCAGGTTCATGACGATCAAGGATGGCACGGAAGGACACGGATACTCAAGAGGGCTATAAATTTTATTATCATTCAAAAACTCACTTAATGTGATTTGTAAACATGGAACCAATTGGGACCTCATTTTGTAATCTCTGATATTTATATAATTTGAATGATAAATCTTTTAAAACGACTCAATTGGAGTTCGTTTTCTATTATTGTGACTATTGTGCCGTCAAGTAACACCCAGTTCGAATTCCGCTGCATCCATGAATTGGGGGTGTTACAACTATCGTGTCTCTAGATTGTTTTAATGTATTCTGGTGGTTTATCGTGTTCATGTAGGAAATCAATCTAAACATAACCCTAGTACAACTATTCTCAGTATTTGAAAATTTTAAGTCGAATATAGTTAGTCAGACTATATTCCACTGTCCCTAGGTTAAATATAGGTGACTAGTCTATATTTAGCCAAGGTTCGATAAAATTTTCAAATACCTAAATTAGGTATACTTTTGATATGTCCGTTGCTTTCGGGAAACTGTCCACTAAACAAAGGTGATGTCAAACCTTTAAGTTGCAAGTCCCGTCCATACAAGACTTGTAACGTATGTTTTCATATTCCATTGCATAGAAGATAGTAAGGGTAGGTACGTATGGAAAGGAAGTTTTAAGTAGTTCTAAAATAGAACATACTTGGCCAGGATTACGAACTTTTAACAATGAAGGTTTCAGAAGAAAACTTTGATGAAAGTAGAGAAAGTTCAGCTTTTGTCGATGATGGGTTAGTTTGTCCTTTAGAAATCTCATATTTCTTGTTTGGAAATCGATAGGTTGTGACGGGTTTTTGAATATCATATGAAATGATATTGATGATGTGATGGAATAATTCTAGAGACCATTGCGCAAAACACAATGTCTCGGAAGTAGGTTAGACCATTGTGCAATTCACAATGTCTGGGAAGTAGGTTAGGCCATTGTGTGACTCAAAACATTTGAGAAATGATTAAGACCATTGTATCATACAATGTCTTGGAAAATGAATGAGACCATTGTATCTCACAATGTCTTGGAAAATGAATGAAGCCATTGTATCTCACAATGTCTTGAAAAAAATGAATGAGACCATTGTATCTCACAATGTCTTGAAAAAATGAATGAGACCATTGTATCTCACAATGTCTTGAAAAAATGAATGAGACCATTGTATCTCACAATGTCTTGAAAAAATGAATGAGACCATTGTATCTCACAATGTCTTGAAAAATGAATGAGACCATTGTATCAGTTACAATGTCTTGGACATATAATGTTGGAGTAGGAACATGATTGGGAGAGTGTGGCTGTGCCGAAATGCCTTAGAATAGGCATACACAGATATGTTTAGTCCATTGTTTAGATAAATGATTGAAAATAAACCGAGTTTATATATCAATATACTAATGCTTACGGGGAAATGCTCAATTATGTTTAGGGTACATATATCAATATGCAATTATGTTTGTGTAGCACAAAATGTCTACGGGGAAATGCTCAAAATGGGTATATATGAATATACTAATATGTTTGTGTAGCATAACATGCTTACTAAGTCCATAATTGTCTGGAGGATGGAAGACACGGAGAGCGGAATGCTATAAAATGTTTTTGCTTGTATGTGTGCTATAGTTTAGGTCTCAATTAGACCCGTTTCTCTATAACCATGGCTCTGATACCAATCTGTAACACCCCCAATTCATGGTTGCAGCAGAATTCGAACTGGGTGTTACTCGACGGCACAATAGTCACAATAATAGAAAACGAACTCCAATTGAGTCGTTTTAAAAGATTTATCATTCAAATTATATAAATATCAGAGATTACAAAATGAGGTCCCAATTGGTTCCATGTTTACAAATCACATTAAGTGAGTTTTTGAATGATAATAAAATTTATAGCCCTCTTGAACATCCGTGCCCTTCCGTGCCATCCTTGATCGTCATGAACCTGAAATACATGCTTGAGAGGTCAACACAAAGGTTGAGTGATATTCATAGAGTTTGTTAAATCGTTTGAACACAATATGTTGGTAGTGTGAGTTATAGGCTCACACCAATGTTTGGAAAACAAAACAGGTAGGCTACGTTATTATACGCCCGGAACAGTTATTATACACTAAGCTTATGACACCATAACGTTAACGTGTACCAATATCGATCGGCAGATTTATCCCGGTAGGTACTTTGCTAACATACCTAAATCTCAAATATTAATGCATTTGTTTGAACTTAGTCAATACAAATGGGATTCGTCAATCCCAATAGGCCTATTCACAATATTCGCGCTCACTATTGCTAGTGATTAAATGGTTCATAATAAGGAATCTCGGTTTAGCAAGGCTGGTACTTAGTGATAATAAAACAATCAGGCAAGCATACAATTTAAAAACATTGTGCTCGGTTAAAAATAGCATGTATTTCCCCCAAGGGTTTGTAAAACAATTAAGTAATGGAAAGTGGGGCTATGAACTCACCTTAAGTAGAATAGCAAGTAATGAAGGTGATGGTTGGATCGTGTAGGTTTCTACGAGCAACCTATAATAGAACGTTGCGACTTAGGATTTGTGTAAAGAATATAACGGAGTGCCTATATATATATATATATCTTGCATCTAGTGCATGATGTGGTATGATGTATATTGTATGTCTTTGAAAGAAAAGATTCATGAACATGTATGTTTGGTATATCGTTTACTACCGTTCAGGCTGACATATTTCAGAAGTCATGTTAGTAAGCGTTCGAGGAGCCAGGACACTTTAACTCGTAAATCAACAACTCATCTCGACGGCTTACATAATGAACTCCTCACATGAGGCTCCCTACTATTGTAGTAGTTGATAAAATATATAGATATAAGTTTTGATCCGAAAAGTTACATGTCCGATATTTTGAATAAACTTAGGAAAGTTTATTAGTACATGAAGATTGTTATTAGGGGTAGTTTCATAAGTTTTGAATGACCATTTTCTCTTGGTAATATCTCATGGTTTCCTTTTAGGTGAAGTAGATCCAAATTGCTTGTTCATGTTATCACCTAATTCATTGTTTCATGTTTACGCCTATGTAAGTTGTTATGGTCATTTCGTCATGGCCTAGCCATGACCTTTGGTCCTTGTTCCATGGTCATGAGACCCAACCTTGACTCTAGCCATGGTGGTGGTCTTGATTATTGGTCATAAGACCTCTTGTTCCTTTTAAAGTATAACCATAATATAGTGACTTATATATATGTAAATAGCTGTTAAGAAATTTAGAAATATCTCACTCAGACAGTGTTTTCAAGGCTCGAGCTTCTTTGTTCCTGAAGGAAAACGTGATTCCGGACAACTTTCGTGTTTTAACTTTTTGATGAATCGGACCAGAAATGCCTCTTTTTGCGTGTTTAATGTTTCTGTAACAGAAAGTTTTGGCAGCTTTGCCGCAAAGTTTTGGTAATTTCAAATCGTCATAACTTTTGACTCGTGTACTCGTTTTAGGTGGTTCAAATTGCTATGTTTTCCTTGTTAGGTCCTCTACTACAATATGTAATAATCCAATATCATATTTTTACCATTTTGATCAGGTTATACCAACAAAGTCACTAGTTTACTTGTTTTATGAACTTGTCTTATCAATCATGTACAATAACTTGTTTTACTCACTTTTATACATCATGTGTAACACCCCCAATTCATGGATGCAGCGGAATTCGAACTGGGTGTTACTTGACAGCACAATAGTCACAATAATAGAAAACGAACTCCAATTGAGTCGTTTTAAAAGATTTATCATTCAAATTGTATAAATATCAGAGATTTACAAAATGAGGTCCCAAATGGTTCCATGTTTACAATGTATAATAAATGTGTTTTTGAATGATAATGAAATTTATAGCCCTCTTGAGTATCCGTGTCCTTCCGTGCCATCCTTGATCGTCATGAACCTGAAATACATGCTTGAGAGGTCAACACAAAGGTTGAGTGATATTCGTAGAGTTTAGTTAAATCGTTTGAACACAATATGTTGGTAGTGTGAGTTATAGGCTCACACCAATGTTTGGAAAACAAAAAATCGTTATTTATTTCACTAAGCTCATGCAACCAAAACATTAACATCGAACCAACAAAATTGGCATTATAGAAGCCCTATCAAGGTACTTTTGCCGTTATACCGCTAAATCTCAAATATAGTGCATTTGTGTGAACTCATCGTTGCTCAACACAAATGGGATCCGTCAATCCCAATAGATCTATTCACAATATTTGCGCTCACTAAAGGTAGTGACTAATGGTTCATGATATAGGGACTTCGAACATGGCAATCGTTACTTAGTGATAATAAAACATCGTCGGGAAGCATACATTAGAAAGCATCGTGTTCGAGTAGAAAAATAATAGCATGTATTCCCCCCATGGGTTTGTAAAATAGTTAAACAATAGAAAGTGGGGCTACGAACTCACCTTAAGTTATGTAGTGAGTAATGAATGTGATGGTCGAATCGTGAAGGTTTCTACAAGCAACCTATAATAGAATGTCGCGACTTAGGATCGGAGTAAAGAATATGAAGTAGTGCCTATATATATATCTTGCATTTAGTCCATGATGTAGTATGATGTATAATGTAAGTCTTTGAAAGAAATGATTCATGAAACATGTATGTTTGGATATATCGTTTACTACCGTTCGGGCCGACATAATTCAGAAGTCATGTTAGTAAGCGTTCGAGGAGCCAGGACACTTTAATTCGTAAATCCACAACTCAACTCGACGGCTTACATAATGAACTCCTCACATGAGGCTCCCTACTATTGTAGTAGTTGATGAAATATATAGATATAAATTTTGATCCGAAAAGTTACATGTCCGATATTTGAATAAACTTAGGAAAGTTTATTAGTACAGGAAGATTGTTATTAGGGGTAGTTTCATAAGTCTTGAATGACCATTTTCTCTTGGTAATATCTCATGGTTTCCTTTTAAGTGAAGTAGATCCAAATTGCTTGTTCATGATATTGCCTAATTCATTGTTTCATGTTTACGCCTATGTAAGTTGTTATGGTCATTTCGTCATGGCCTAGCCATGACCTTTGGTCCTTGTTCCAAGGTCATGAGACACAACCTTGGCTCTAGCCATGGTTGTGATCTTGATTATAGGTCATAAGACCCCTTTGGTCTTCATAAACCATAACCTATATGTAATGACTTTCGCCTAAAAATGGGCTGTTTAGAATTTGAAGAATTTTATCACTCGGAAAGCGTTTTTAGGTCTCGAGCTTCTTTATTCCTGAACGAAAACGTCGTTTCGGACAACTTTCGTGTTTTAACTTTTTGATGAATCGGACCAGAAGTGGGACTTTCAAAACCCAAATTTGATCAGGAAGCTATTTAGGCAGATTTGCCGGAAATCTTTGGTAACTTCAAATGGGCGTAACTTTTGACTCGTATACAATAACTTGTTTTACTCACTTTTATACATCATGGACATTAATACAAGACATAACATAGCACAAATAATATGTAAATAACATGAACATGATTATTTAACAAGAATCAAGTTAGGGTTTGGCTCACAACTTTTGGCTTTCAAAGATGAAAGGAAGTTAACATGTAAGGATAGGACTTTGATAGACTTGCTTCAACCCACTTCACTTCATACAATCTTTCTACCCTTGTAATCTTGAAAGATGGATGATGAAGGTTGAGGTGACTTGAGTGGATTCAAACTCAAGAGAAATCACCAAAGTTTATGTAGTTTGGAAGTGTTTTGATGAATCAAAACCTAACTAGAGTTTCTATGTTGTTATGTTCTTTGAATCTTGTATGAAACTTGGAGAGAATTAGCAAATGAATGGTGTGTTTGTGTGTGTGATATCCACGGCAAAAGGGGAGGGGAGGGGGTTTATAAAGGGTCTTGAGGAGGTTAGAACTAGGACTAGTCAACCCTTGGTGAGCAAGTTTAACACATGGATGAAATCTAAGAGTTCTAAGCATAGGATCATGACACCTAGTGTGAATCCCCCCCTAGAGGCGGTTCACAAGCCTTGGGGAGGAAGTGTTGGATTTTGCTTGGTATTATCCTAAGTATTAGGATGAAACTTGACTCCGGGAATTGCCAACCGTAAATGATTAGGCCTCAAAACGTAAAACCGGGTATCGTAAAAATACGAAACTTTAAAGTATTGTTAGACATGTCCATATGTCCCATAATAAAATATAAAATGAGTGATAGGTTCCATTTGGGTGGTAAAACCCTGCTAAAACTGGAAACACGGGTCTAAAACGCGTAATACGTAAAACGTACGAATATTGCGTAAAATTGAGAAAAGTAAAATGTTAATTTTCTAATAGGATAATATTGATTTAAAATGACTTATAATGTCTAGACTGGGCTCAGTCTAGTGTCGGTTGGTATTAAATGTCTTTTAGACATCAAACCGTAAGCCTAAAAATCACGAAATGACTTATAAAATCAAGGAATGATTTTTGGTCAATGGAGGAGGGAAAAATATGTTGACTTTTTCTAATAAGTTGAAAACTCAAATCGTCTTAGAAATGCGGTGCAGGTATAGGCTAAGGTTACGGCTGAGTAAAAACGCTTAAAACTGAAAATTCCAGTTTTTCGCGGCCGAGGTTTATTTTGGGTCATGTTTTTCTCAGTCATGATTTATTCTCAAATAAATCATGAGTGTGTCAAACATTTTTCTGATGCGGGGTCACTTAACGCGGTCGAGTTTCGTTGTACGTAGAATTTTTGAATGACGTTTTACCCTAAAACGTATAATTCCGTGTGATTCCTTAATAACTTTCACGAAAATGAGCTTATGAATGTCAAACTTTTAATTTGCCATGGAAATGATTTATCACTTCAGCCCAAGAAATAAAAATCAAATTTCGGGAAAAAATTTCGGGAAAAATGAATAGTAAAAGTGAATAGTGAAATTTTCCGGGAAAAGTAATTAACCTGAAATTGCGAATTGTTACACGTCAGATTCTATTTTCTATATATAGTTTTCTAATTTTTATTCATTAAAGAGGAACAAGTTTGGAGAAACTCTAAGGCCGAACCACTTACGAATTTTACAGGTTTTCAAGGGTTTTCAACCCTTGAATGCTTACATGTGCTATTGAGATAAGTCTTTGCTTAATTCAATCAATATGTCTATGTGTTGGTTGTCTATATCTTGTGCTTGTCTTGATTCCACTATGCTAGGCTAGATTTACTTTGTGTTTGCTTGGATCTAATGAAACCTAGATGTTGATTATGTGTTGATTACTTGTTTATGGTTGTATTGGATGAATGATTTCAATGTTAGGCTTAAGAAAACTGGCAGATCTCCATTGTGTAACATGCTTGAACGTCTTAGGAAACATGAACCGATGTGTACTAGGTTTTATTGGTTATATTTAATGCATGAGTAAATTCTAATGATCCCATGTTAGGAGCTTCTTGCAGGCTCGACGTAGGAGTGAAGTAAGCACTCATAGGATTGGGGAAGTAAGTACGCCACCCCATGAATGGTATTAAGGAATACAATCCGTCATCCACGCAACTATAACAAGTAATTGACATGTAAAAGATATCTAGGGAGTAGTGAAATCTAAGTAAACACAATTTCTTCACTTATTGCTCACAACCTTAGTTTAATTTAGTTTATTTTCATTTCTAGTATTTTATTTTAATTGCATCTTTAGTATTGGGTTAGTTGACTAGCAACTAATTCCGCCCAAATCCTTCAAACCCGAGATTCTACTTGCTTTTCATAAAACATAAAAACATAAAAAGAATCATCCCTCATCTCTAGAACTAGTATTTAGGTTTTCTAATCCTAGCGACACTATTCCTTGCTGAACGATCAATCCCCCAGTACTTGTCACTATACTATACTACAACGATCAGGTACACTGCCTGGTGGGGGTTGCAAGCTTCTCAAGATCCCTTGAGAGGTAAAGCCTGGTGCAATTCCCACGCATCATGCACCAACGGCTGGAGCCTCTGGATGCACATCCGGAGGGATAAAATAGTCGGACGAGAATTGACGCACGTCATCCTCATCCATCTCACTGCGACAATCTTCTAATTGGGCAACCATTTCTACAATACGTACGAAGGTTTACCTAATTAATAAATTACTCTCTTTAAAAAAGATTCGAAGATTTGAAGATTAGCAGAAATGGTAGAAATGATTTTTTACTATGTGATTGTAGAAGAAGGGAGGCGGTAATTATATAGTGTTACCAAAACCCTAGGTGGTCAGCCACGTGGATTCCACTACACTAATCGTGTGGTTAAGAATGGAGAAAGCACATGCACTTTCCCGATTCTCGATGCACACGTGGACACCCTCCCCGATTTACGAGGCACTTCCTCAAGATATTATGGACTAGATACATAGTCCCAAGCAAAAGGGCGGGAAGCGTTTTGATTTTTTCCCGCCACGCTTACCGCTATCCTCATAAAGTATAGCATCCGCGGCTACGAGCCGCGCACACTAGACTGGGGGGACATGATGACGTATAGTCTACATTCGGGCCACGAGTCCAAATTATAAACATTACTAGCGCCTAAGCCCACCACAATTGGGCTACCATGACAATGGTTTGGGCCGCGGTATCAATGGCTTGGGCTCACGAAGCCCAAAGCCCAACTAAACCAACCGGATATGTGATAAGGATTATCTATTTACGGAATAGATATCCTTACCCCGGATAAGCACCATGAGTGCGAAGAGTAAGGAGCAAGAAACACGGTTTCTACGCCCCTATATAAGGAATGATACATCCTTATTCAAAGGTACGATTTACTAAATCCCTAAGCTCTTTACGAGAACCCTAAAACCGATTACTTACTCTCATGCCAGAGTCTAATCGTGGGAGACAATCCCACGATAAGCCTAACGGTGTTTGTTTATTTTCTTAGTGCGCAGGTTTCAAACATTAAGGAGCGAATTGATACGAGAGCAAGAGCCCAAACTAGGAACGCCCAAATTTTGTATCAACACCATCCATGTAACATCTATGTTGAGTACATATGAGTTTGGCGCTTTAAGCTCTTACCGTCGTACAACTCAATCATGCGCAAAGTAGCATTCAACTGATCCAGATTACTAAGAGATGAGGCAACATTGGTGATTTGAGCCCTCTTTGTTGCCTACACTTCCAGTGAAAGTATCAAGAGACACAAAGGCACAACTTTATCCTACTAGAGTACAGAGCAATCACTCACAATACTAACAAACATGAGTCGCCAGAATTATCCGACATGTATATATGTATCATTCTTGCGAGTCTTGCAAAATAATAATAATAATAATAATAATAATAATAATAATAATAATAATAATAATAATAATAATAAGGAACCTCACTAATCGACACATATGTGGATCACGAATACATTGTGCCGACACTTAATAAGAGTATTAAACAATGACTGTATTATCTAAGTGGCTTCAAAGTACAAACACTATATATATAAGTATATAACGAACAGATAAATGTTATATCGAAATGCAAAAGTCAACACGTAACGCACGTAACGCACGTATGTACATTATTTGATAAAAGGTATTCCCAGCTTTGTATCCCACATAGGATAAACAAGTAAGATCGTTGTTGTTTATATACTCTAATAAATAAGGTTCTTCACACATGTTAAGAGTACTACCATGTTTTCCAAGCACTTGGTTGCTTAATCAAGTTGATATATTTAAAAAAGAGAGAACTGCAAAATACATCCCTGTGGTTTACAGGTTTTGACATCCTACATCCCCGTTAGGCAAACGTTTGCCACAATACATCCCTCGTTTACAATGAGGACTAACGGTGCAAATTTTTTCTCCGTTATCTCTTAACGAAACTGAAAATATTACACCGTTAGCCTTCGTTAGCCAAACATTTGCACCGTTAGTCCTCTTTTTTAGAAAAAAAAAGTTAAAAAAATTTAAAATTAAAAAAAAAGGAAAAAAATTTAAAAAATTATTTTTTTTAAAAGTTAATATTTAAAAAAAAACAAAATTTTAAAAAAAAAAATAATATTTGCGAAAAAAAAAATTATAAATACGCATTTTTAAAAAATATTAAAATAAAGGAAAAAAATTAAATTTTATTTTTAAAGTTTATATTTTTTTTTTAAAAAATCTATTTTAAAAAAAAAAATTAATATTTGCGAAAAAAAAATTAATTTTTTTTATAAATACGCATTTTTTAAAAAAATTAAAAAAAAGGAAAAAAAAAATTTAAAAATTATTTTTTTTAAGTTTATATTTAAAAAAAAAATCAAAATTTAAAAAAAAAAAATTAATATTTGCAAAAAAAAAATTAAAATTTCTTTTTATAAAAACATTAATTTAAAAAAAAATTATAAAAAAAATTAAATTTTTTAAAAAAATACGCATTTTTTTTATAAAAATTAATTTTAAAAAAAATACGCATTTTTTTTTTATAAAAATTAATTTTTAAAAAAATACGCATTTTTAAAAAAATTAATTATCATTTATAATTTTTTTTTTCGCAAATATTATTTTTTTAAAAAAAATTTTGATTTTTTTTAAATATTAACTTTAAAAAAAATTAATTTTTAAATTTTTTTTCCTTTTTTTTTAATTTTAACTATTTTTTTAATTTTAAATTTTTTTAACTTTTTTTTTTTTTTTTCTAAAAAAGAGGACTAACGGTGCAAATGTTTGGCTAACGAAGGCTAACGGTGTAATATTTTCAGTCTCGTTAAGAGATAACGGAGAAAAAATTTGCATCGTTAGTCCTCATTGTAAACGAGAGATGTATTGTGGCAAACGTTTGCCTAACGGGGGATGTATATTGCCAAAAGTTTCTAACAGGGATGTAGGATGTCAAAACCTGTAAACCACAGGGATGTATTTTGCAGTTCTCTCTTTAAAAAATTGAAACTTCTTTAATAATCATATAAATGAAAAACAAATATAAAATGCTTGATAGTATTTGTTCACACTTGATAGTATCTAAATGTTTCACCGATCTACCTGAGCATATCTAACCCATACCATGTAATTATAAACATTCCGCTGCGATATTTTGGGCGTGTTACAGAGGTCTAATCTTGTGATATTTTGGGCGTGTTACAGAGGTCTAATCTTAGCGCATCGGAAAAGGAAGAGGAAAATTACTCTTACGATTGGACTACTCAACTATGCAGAAAGTTCCATTTAAACTCTTCGAAATGTCCATTGCAATCCATCTGGCTAAGAAATGAGGCAACTCTGATACAACATTTTTGCGACTTCATCAACCCTCTTTGCTGTCTTCATTTCGAGAGAGGAATCAAAAGAAAAATTGACAACTTTGTGTTGGAACATGGCGAAAACTTATCACACATAAGAGCAACAATGAAACTATAAGACATCTTTATAATGACTTTCCACCAATATCTTGCAAATGCATCAAGCCTCTAGTAGTGTGCGGTGGGTTTTAGGCTTAATTATAATTGGGCTTATAATATGTATAAATTAATATATATTAAATGGTCAAAAGATGGACCTTGGGGCTCTAGTTGAAAATTCTAGATTTGTTTTTATATCCAGATTAGCTTTTTTCATTGTGACGTTTCACCATCTGATGCAACGTTCTATTTTTTTACAGTTATACAACATAACGGTAATTTGACGAGTTTCAATGGTTGTTGGTACCCTTTCATGCAGTATATATATATGGCTGTATAATCCATAATGAAGCATCATTCAAATTCATCACATTCAAGTAGGGTTAATTCTACATATAGGTAACGAATTTTCAAAAATTTCCAATGTCAAGTAATTTACTCTCAAAAATACTAAGTTAGGTAATCAAACTTTGTGCAACCTTCAAAGTTAGGTAATATTACTGGCTACGCTGATGGGTCCCACATGTGACGTCATATAAACGGTTATATCTCCCTTTTTCTTCTTTTCTCTCTTTCTTCCCCTCTTTATCCATAATTCCATCAAACCCTAAACCAAAATTAACCCTCAACAACCCAATTAAACCACAAATCATTCATCTCCATAACCAAACACACAATACCCACTTTTCAATTTCAAAATCCAAAATGAACACCCTTGTGGTGGCTGTGACCTGTAAGTATTATATAAATGCATGTTTATCATTCAAGAAAATTATAAGCTTTAACTTGCTGAACGTTGTGAAGTTGTAAACTGATTTATCGAGTTTAAGCTGCTATAGACAGATAATATATTGATATCTGTGTTGGTGACATTGTAGGACACGAGTGCTGCTAAAATGGCACAAAACAAGCTCAGTGAAAACATAAAAAAACTAAAGGTAGATTATAATAATTTTTTAGGTCGAAGCGTTCTCTTAGTTTACTCATTGCTTGTTTTTGCTATAACTGCGATGACTCAAGAACCAATTTCTTTGACTAGTAAAAGTAAAAAGTTAAAAAAACAATTGTGATTTGTTTGTGCGATTTGACATGTACTGATTTAATTGGGATGTAAATGTGTGTAGAGATCACATGGTGAATGCTAGAAAAAGAAAAATAGATGGTGGTTGTTGCAGTTGGTGGTCGTAGGTGTGGGTGTGGGTGTGGGTGGAGGAAAAAGAATGGTTTGTCAAATAATGGTGATAAGATGATCAGGAGGTTGAAGATGAGGGTATTTTAGTAATTTACTCTAAAAAATATAATAAAAAATGACGTGGTACAATGGTAACCGGTTTAGCAGGTCACCAGTTGCAAAAATACCCAATATTACCTAACATTGAACAAAGATTAAAGTTTGGTTACCTAACTTATATTTTTTAGAGTAAATTACCTAACATTAGAAATTTTTGAAAGTTCGTTACCTAACAGTAGAGTTAACCCATATATTCTTGAATTGATTTTTCTATCCTCAAAACAGTCGCACCAATTCAGGCGAAATTCTGTTTTATGACACTGCTAATCACAGGCCTCAATCACATAATTGTAATCTTTCAATATCTGTAACATACACTTTGTATTACCATTACCAATGTTCAATTCAATAATTATAATGCACTAACGAGTGTGTGTCACCAGAATTATCCAAGTTGGATAGATGTGTTTGTGGTTATTGTTAAGTGCTTACTGATAAGAAATAAGCTTGTCCGTGTTTGTGCACATGGTTGTTTATGTCCCTTTGCTAAAACTATATCCGTATTTCTGGATATTAAACTGATTCATTTATCAACCTATGATATTGGAGCCTGAACATGTTACAAACATTCACTAGCGTAGAATGAAACATTCTATTCAAATTCATATCCGTTCATTTACTTGCATCGTCTTTATGCACGCTTGATAAATACTCCATCCGTCCCATATTTATAGTCCACATTTCCTTTTCGGGTTGTCCCAAAATAATTGTCCACTTTCCTTATTAAGTAAAAAACTAGAGAATCTAGTGGAGGAATATTTCATTTTAGTGGCTGAAAATTAAAGTGCCCCCACTTTTATTAAACTTTGTGATTTCTCTGTCAGGACAATAATTTTGGGACGAAGGGAGTATATAATTAAGACCTTACCATGTAATACGAATAAGAATGTAGACAGTAAAACAACTAACCGGGTAAACCCTTAAGAGCGTTGAAACAAAGACAAGTATCGTCCACCAACACCTGTCCTTTCAACTACATACACAAAACACACACACATTCAAACCTTAAAAAGACAGAAAACCTTAAACCTTACAAAAAAAACATGAAACCTTACAAAACATAAAACCTTATGAAAAAAAGTACCTGATTAGCAGTCAATCTTGCTTTCACTTTCAAGATATCCTCCGGGTCACCTTGCAATTTCGACACTACTCAAAAAATCAATCAAACAATTAATAAAAATAAAAAATTAATTATTATTATTATTAGTGGAATGAATCAATAGCATATACAATCAATATGGAGTATTCCTAATAAAATTATTGTGGGTTGGTCAGTCACACGTATATGAACTAGCGTAAGTGATCGACACCTATTGGAATGTCAATAACCCGCCCAATAACTAATTCACGCAATAAATACCTATCATTGTTACAAACCTAAGACACAAGCAATAACTAGACATATTTTAGTGGACGTTCAAGCTAAGATACGCGAGATAGCCAGTTTTCCAACACCTAACATACACACGATTGACAAGAGACGATAAATTAAACAATTAATAACTAAGAGAACTTATCACAATTGTAATACATCAAATTTTAAAACATGCAAAATAACCAAAATACCCCTATATCTAAAAATCTTAATTACTACCTATAAGATATCAAATAAGCTCTAATAAGTTTGTAATTTACCACATATTATTTAAATTACTTACAAACCTAAAATAAAATATGAGAAAGATATTTAAGTAACATGAATAATTAGTTTGGGCCGTTTCTCGATTATATACAAGCAATAAGTAAACCCAAAGAACCTAACTAGTAATCCAGCCCATGTAATTCCTTTGTTTGGCCCATACTCGATCCACACTAAAAAAAAAAAAAAAAAAAAAAAAAAAAAAAAAAAAAAAATCGATCCTTATTGTTCCTGTTATTCATACGCTTCAAGAAAAAATAAATAAATTCCAAAACCTTAAGTTCTCAAAAAGTCGATCAAGTTCAAGGTTTTGTGGACTTTGTTTCTTGCTCCATTCAATCTCTACAAGTTTAGGTATCCTCATAAATCCCTTCTTGTTCTTTTAATCATAAGTTAAAGCAAACATGAAACCCTAAGAATTATTTATATGAAATTGAATACATATGTACATATTAAACAAGAAAAGGAATTAGGGTTTTGTTAGGGTTTGATTTAAATTAGTTATGTGTTAATAATTTGGTAATGTTTAGATGATTAATGAAGTAATTAATGAATTAGGGTTAGGGTTTTTGTTAATAGAGAAGGGTTTGATTGGTTTGTGAAGGTTAGGGGTGATTAGTGTGAACTTGTTTACTGGACAGATTTGAAACTTGAATATGTAAACGTTATAGCTTAAGTTTCACAAAGGGTAAATACTGGGTTTTTGGTTGAAAACTTAGTTTTATGTCTTAGTTAAGTTTTCCAATTGGTTGGGAGTGATTTGAAGTTGTTTTGGTCGTGTTTTTTATTTTTGTGTGATTAAGTGTTGAAGCTGAAATTCGGGAGTCTGAAATCAGTCACTTTGCCGACTTTTTCATTCAAAAAATATAAAGATTTGGACTATGAAACTCATCAGTATTTAACTTCTATATGATTAGAGATACCATGAATTTTTGGGGATTTTTCCTGAATGTTATGATGGGTCTTTTAAGGGGATACTTTCTGGGTACATCAGCAGGTAGGTTTTCTGAATAGTCTGAGTTTGGGTATTTTTCTTGTGGGGTTAAACTAATTAATAAATTCTGGAAAAATTCATGTGGGTTCTAAAGACTTTGAGGTATCTCTGTGAATTTTTGTGAATTTTACTTTTGAGTTCTAATATGGTTTAAAAATTCGTAAAGTTGTGACCTGTTTATGGATAAAAGCTGAATTTTATTAAAAAGTGATTTACACACTTAAAGTTTATTATAACATTAATATGGGTAACATAATCATAATGAATCTTTAATTAAGTGTTTAATACAGTAAATGAACTACCTATGATCTTTATATAACCTAATATGGTATTTAATTTGACTACTACATGTTTAAGTATGTTAAAAACCCTAATTTACTACTATTGGGAGTAATAACCAAAGTAAGCATGAATACTTGTATTTGTGATATAAAACACTTAAGAATTAACTAAACCTATAATATGTGATAAGTAACATTAAAATTATATTACTAATTAATTAAGCACTTAACTTAATCATATGTTTAAGGTTACTAATAAGAAAGGTTACTAAAAGTGGATAGTAGATCTAATATGGAATAAGAATAAGTAAATAAATGAGCAAGCTATTAATAACTAAAATCACATGTGTAGATTTCTGAAGAAGAGTGTTATTCATTCTTTGATCCTTTCTATTCTGTCAGCTTGCATTTGTCCAAGGTAAGGATATTATGACCTTACTCTTAAGGTTTCCTACGTGATTACAACCTCTGTTATGAACTTTCTGTTTTGAAATCTCTGATTTGAACCTCTGTTATGAACCTTCTGTTTTTGAACTTTGATATTTAAACCTTATGATATGAAAATTATGTTTTGAACCCTTAAATATGAACCATTTGATTACATGAGTTTCACTAGGCATGGGGGTTTCATGTCCGTGTCAGGGATGCACCTCTGACATGACTCTAGGGCAGTAGAGTGATGTTCTGCCACGTCCCTTGGTTTGGCTGCAAATGTTTATGTGTTGGGAAGGGGGCGTATGGATGCATCCTAGATCTGTTTATGTTTCTAATATGATATGATATGATATGATTTGTCTGGTGAATGTGGCTGTGTGTGCAATACACGTCCTTCACAAATTATGGGAGCTAGCTACTCCACTTATGTGATTATGATGTGATTATGATATGTTCTGTTATGAGCTTATGGTTTGATTGTGGTTCTGACTCTGTTTATACAGGTGACTGTATGAATTCCTTAACTAACCCATTTTTTTATCTCCATATTATCCGTTACAGCTAAACATGTTTTCCCCAAAAATATATCATTTGTATTTCAGCATTTACATTTCGTTTCATTTTGCTAAATATCTGTTCACTGGGCTTTTTAAGCTCAGCCGCATTTTCTTTCACCGCGGCAGGTATTCAAGTTAGCTTTTGGGATAGCTTTCTGGGATTGAGAGTAGAGTTGAATTGAAGATTTTGACCATAGTTATTTAAAGTAAGTTATTTATTTAAGACTTCAGCTTTTGATCTGTTCTGTTTGTTCTGATGTAACACCATATTATTGTGACACTTTTACCCTTGTCGGGTTGGGGTGTTACAACAATAATACATAAGGTCTTCAAGAGCCAAAATGGTCTAAAAACTAGTAAAAATGACTAGGGTTCGGACTTCAAAGTTACACACACTAAAAATATGTGTTTGTATAAATAAGAATTAAGGGGTGACGACGTCAGGTTATGGGTTTGACGCCGTCAGCTCAAGCCCACTTACGGGTTCGTCCTTCCACCGCCATACGTGACGGCGTCACCTTGTGGTCGTGACGTTGTCACTTCGTACTTGGGACGACAAGGACATTATATACCCTATAAGATTTGTGAAGATGCGACTCTTTTCTTCTGCCTTTTCTTATTTAGTCACTTAATTATCATTTTTAGTATCCATTATTTAGCTTTCTTATTTTGTTTGCAGAAGTTGGATTGCTTGGATGTTATGCTTTGAAGGATTAGTGGAGCTAAACACATACTATAAAGACAAATTTTTTGTTTATCCAGGCCTTACTTTCGATGATCAATAGGAGGAAGTATTTGTTGGGATTTATATACTAATATAACTATTATAACATGTAATATATGCTGCAGATTAGGTCCCATAAGTGGATTTGTATGATATATAAAGATTAAAAAATAAGTACCTTACTAATCTCCTTTAATGAATCGGTTGGACAACACGGAGCAAATCACTGATCTTGGTTCACCACTCAAACCCCACGAATAACCCTTAAACACTAAAGTAAGTGATCTTTATGAATCGTCCACACTACACGTCTTTGTGTATTACCCGAAGGCTAGTTCTTGTATTCCCGATCAAATCAACGAACCCGTGTTTCTTGCTTATTGGAGATCGACCCAAAACTCTAAAAGGGCGTGAGTGTCGATCAGTTATAAGGAGAGGTGAGAGGATTGTATTTTGTGTTTAGGTTTTTCGGAGAGTTACAATAATGATCTAATCAAATCCTTATAGGCTTATATAACCTCTTGGATAACTTGGTCAACAAGTTGGACTCCCCTCCTCCTCGTTTTCCTTAGGTCGCCCGAAAACCCACAAACACATGGGGTTCTCATGTGTTTTGGGCTAAGTCTATTTTAATAAGTCCATTACTTATTAATTAAAAGTTTATTAGTTAATTAAAGCGTCTAACGGTTTAATTAATGACTGTTAATCATTTTGTGAATTATTTAACTAATATTATTAATATAATTACTATAAATATATTAATTACATTATAAATAGTAATACCTTGGTGTATACGTGTGTGACACCAGAGGTTCATGTATTTCTAGCCATACAATTATTTACTAAGATATGAGCACTTCCAAGTAGCTCCCACTTTCGAATGTCATTATCATAATTAACTATACAAGCAATGGTTAACGTCTAACAACACACCAATGCTCTTAGAAATACCTGAGTACAGTTTCATAAAACGTCTCAGTGTTAATGGTTTATTATTAATCATCCTTTTGTTTCAGATACCTGTTAAACTATGGATATGGATCAAAGCCATTTCAAATGTTAAACTATTCTATTTCTCGCTAGCGATATTGAAATAAATTACCGAATGTAAACAAGATTCATCTTGACTTACTTTCAGCACGGCTATGCAAACATCTAATCAATTCATCGAGCGACCTAGTATTATCTAACTCCAGTAACACGTGGAGGAATAAATCATATTTTGACTGCACGTGTCATGCGTGTGCTTCACATCACTTTTAAAAATAACCTTCATAACTAACTTATGCAGGACAATGTTTAGCTATATAAAGAAATATTATTATTATTATTATTATTATTATTATTATTATTATTATTATTATTATTATTATTATTATTATTATTATTATTATTATAAATCACTTTATACAACTCAGAAGATTTACAAAAAAAAATTGTAGAAAGCCGAGATAATATCTGGGCCACCACTCAATTAGTTATAATAGAACTAATCCTATTAAAGATGTGAACAACAGTTTGTGCCCCAATATCTTCAGCCATGAAGAACTTTTGTATCCACTTTAGCAATGCAACCACATTATTCTCTAATTTCCCCCAAAGAAGAAAATGAGAAGGGTAGAAAACCATACCCAATAGATGCACAACTAGCCTCATACTTGACACGTTTACGTTGTGCCACATCAATCACCGAACGACAGGATAAGAAATTAGCCATCCAAATTTGCTTCAAGGGCGAAGATCCACACACACATCAAGCCCCCATCCCATGAATAAAGTAACATGTTCTGTTGTCCGCTACACGTAGGGGTTAATCACACCTACCACCCAACTCAATATCAACTTTCTTACTAACTAAAATACTCGTATGATAGCACATGTCGATAAGGGTATCACGCATAACATTATGTCGATGTTTAATATCAATAATACAAACAAACGATACAACATGGTCTTTATATATACCCCAACAAAACCATGAAGCAAGCTGAGCACAACTTCAAAATAGAAAATAAAGGAACAACTAACCGATAGCATAACTCACAACAATATGTCTTACCTTTCATAGTCTGTCCCAAATGAAATCGGAACTGCCCAAAGCCAGTCAAAAGAGTGATCTCCCAGTTGAGATTTTCGCAAAGCCATCTGTCTGAGAGATAAGCAAAAAGTGGATTTTGCATTTTTAGTAACTCGTGTAAATATATATCTGCTAGTTTCTTCATGAGTTAATGGCAACGAAATTTATTATTTTTACTATTTGCATTTATACATGGAATTTATAAGGGAAAATGCCCGAAGTAAACTAGTTGCCCAGGGGCACATCACTTTCTAACCAATTTTTTTGGGTGAGCCGATACTAGACCGCGAGCAACTCTTTTTTTGGGCAACTCAAACCGATAAGTGACAAGTGTCCCGTTTGTGATTACGAGGTGATGAGTCATAGGGCAAATGATCTATTTTGGTATAATAATGGGCAATTAGTCTAATAATACGGGACACATGGCAATACCTGGTTGGGTAGTACAAGTTGCCAAGACAACCGATCTATTTCTTTCCATCGAAAAAATGGGTTAGGAAGTGATGTGCCCCTGGATAACTGGTCTACTTCAATTATTTTATCAATTTATAACTAGTTTTTAGATAGCGAGACTCTATATTGAATGACGTAGAAATCATTAATATGGCATCCTAAAAACAAATTTACGTTATCTAATATTCATTTCCAACTATCTCTATCTGTTTTTTATTTAAGAAATAGAAAAGGCTTAATAATGTAGTAAATAAAAGGGAAATACACCAAAACAGACGAGTCACCTTATACTTGTCACTTTTTAGATAAGAAATAATTTTAATTCGAAAATAGACCGCATAACCCGGCAACTTGTACAATAGAACACTTGTCGAATTCATAAGCCGAACACTTAGCATTTACCCGGACATTTGTTGAATTTCATAAGCCGACACTTAGCATGTTGTATCGGCCACCCGATAGCTCGGTCTATTTTCGAATTAAAATTATTTCATGTCTAAAAAGTGACAAGCCATAGGGTGAGTGGTCTATTTTGGTAAATTTCCCTATAAATAAAAAAGGTCATTTGTTCAGTCATGCCTTTTTCTTTTTGTTTCAATGTCTATGTATATATGAAAAATAGTAGCAAGTAGCAACAATTTATTGTGTTAGTTACTCCCGATAATAACTTGATTGTGCTTAAAATGTGTGAACACCTACCATTTTGAAAAATAGATTAGGTACAATATATGTATTTATAACAATCAATAGAATAGAACTCACATAAAAATACAAGGATAAAACCATAGACTACAACTAACATGCAATGGATATTTGAACTACCCGTAATAATTTAGTAGCGTTAAATAAAAAAAATAGGAAAAGTCTAATAATATAGTAAATAAAAAAAGTTATTTGTTCAATCATGCTATATTTTATTTTTGTTGAGGAACTCAGCATTATTTAGCAAGAGATTTTTATTTATTTTTTATTTATGAATTATTGCTCAATGGTCTTTTTAAAACTAATAAATTATTAGGGGTAGTTCAAATGTCCATTAATTGCATATTAGTTGTAGTCAATCGTTTGATCATTGTATTTTATTATTTTTTTTATTTGAGTCCTATTCAATTGGTTGTTTTAGTCACATATTGTACCTAATCTATCTGTTCATAATGGTAGGTGTTCACACATTTGTGACAAAATCAAGTTATCATCCGGAGACTAACACAATAAATTGTTGCAACTATTTTCTCACATACACAGATAATGTAACAAAGTTGAAGGCACCACCTATAGGTTTCAATGTATTACTCGTGTATGTACGAGTATTATAACTATACTAGACGAGTACCTGAGCAAAGCAACATGATTTTATAGCAACAAATAGTTTTTATTAATGATAAAAAAAGAAGTTTATGGTCTATAAACGAAAAATAATAAAAGTTTGAGGATTTGGAAATTAAACATAATGTTTTGAAATCTGGTTCGACCAGGGTGGTTCAACCGGTTGAGCCGTTCCGATCGAAAAACGGGTCAATTTAAACCGGGTCAACCCGACGGGGTGGGTTGGAAAAAGAGTCAAATTAAACCGGATTAACCCGTCGGGTTTTAAGTGTCACGAATTAACCCGACTTTTAATGTGTATTAATAGTTTTCTTTTGAAATAGAATAAATATAAAAATATTTAACGTATTTTTGTAAAGAAAAATCTTATCTACAACCGCAGGGTACAAAACTAATTTTATGAAATTGATTAAAAAACCTTACACAAACCGGCACTCCCGTAATATCCGGACACGCTGTTCCATATCATGATATTATAATCACTTGAATAATATTTTGTCTTGACGACTCCTCACCAACTCTTCCCATACGTTGAATAAATTACATGTGCCGCCTCGGGCCGGCCAGGTAGATCAAAATTCCTTCAATAATCAGTGTGGTTTTGTTCTCTATCATATCCTCCTTCACAACTGGCTGATTGTATGATTTTAAAATGAAACTCAGGTAAAAATTGAGGAAGAAATGAAGCTTTTATTGAATATGGGGAGTGGTTTTACCCGGTTCGAGTCTCGCAAGTGACAAAGAAATTTCAGATTTTCCTCTTAGTGCGAAGTCGTGAGTTCTAGGGGTTTTCCTTTGCAGGTCTCTTCTAGTGGTTCGGGTCCCGTAGCCTACCCGTTTGGATTGTTTAACTCGAGGGGTCAGATTTCAAGCGTGGTGTCATTCTAAAAAAAATGAGAAAAAATATGACGAGAAAGTTTGTTACGGGAAAGGCTTTTAAATGTTATTGCGTGCTATTAAACATGTAAATGTTTAGAACATGACATGAATAATTAAATTTAAATAACATCAAACTCAACAGCATGCCAAATAACGAAATTAAATTTTGCGTCCAACAAAATTTTAATCTATTATACATAATGGAAAATCAATGTATTACTCGTGCATGTACATGTATTACAACTATACGTATATAAGAAAAATTTAATGTATTTTTGTAAAGAAAAATCTTATCTAGAAGCGCGGGGTACAAAACTAATTTTATGAAATAGAATAAAAAACCTTAAACAAACCGGCACTCCCGTAATATCCGGACAAGTTGTTCCATATCATCATATTATAATCACTTGAATAATATTTTGTTTTGACGACTCCTCCCATACGTTGTATAAATTACATGTGCCGCCTCGGGCTAGGTAGATCAAAATTCCCTCTTCATTTCTGGTTATTGGTTTTCTTCTCTATCCTCCTTCACAACTGGTGACATCTTCATACGCGCTGTATTGGTAAGCATTAAGTTCTTTGTTCATATATAATAATGTAAATTGCACACTCCATTACTTTTCTATTTTGCATGCTAGTTACGTACTAATTTGGTCTCAAACTAAATATTCGCGTTGCTTTTTTGAAATGATCCAGCAAGTGTTTACTTACTATTTTGAACAAAAAATGTGCTTAAAAGAAAAGATGATACTCCTACTATTTTTTCAGTTTATTATGTCATGATTGCACCTTTGTAACACCTTCTAAAAAGGAACTTTTAATTTAAGTTTTTAAGTTTGAGGCCCCAAAACTAAATTATACGGAGTATATATTTTCGGATCGATTAGAAGAGTAAGAGAGACTCTAGTTCCGGTGAGAAATTATGGAATTTGAGAAATCATAAAAATCGTAGTTTGAAGCCTTGATGTAAGTTTTTTTGCGATTTTTTCAAAAGCATGTTTTTTAAGCTGATTAAAACAAATTCGTGTTTCAAAGTTTTGAAAATTTAACCTTTTATTTATATTATTTGCAAAATATCATATAAAGACAAAGTTTTTAATCAACTTACACATATATACATACAAATATAAATATACATATAAATATACATATATATATATATATGTGTGTGTTAGATTAATTAGGTTATTAATCTTTAACTAGTATCGGGCGCGACTCATTTATTACCGAGGCCTAAAGCGAAGATTTAAAACAGAGCTTTTCTTTATCAAAGTTATTTTTCAAAAGGTCGTTTATATAAAAGTAAATTTTCTCGTAATGAGAAATCTTTGATTAGCTTTTAAATCTAAATTGACCAAATTTATTTTCAAGTAATTAAATAGCTTGATCTACACTGTATAAGAAATAATTGGTTCTAAAAGTCTCTTTACAATGTATAAGAATTTCTCATTTGATCATTGATACTATATACAGTATTATATATGTTAAATTAATTAGGCTATTAAATTTTAAGTTGTTGGGTGTGCAAACCTAATCACAAGTTGTTTGGTATGTATTCCTAGCTTCTATTACCGATTGATTTAAAATTAACCCAATCTAGGCTTATATATTAGACTTGCTTATTTTGCCTGTCATAAGACAAAGAAAGATTGAATAATACATGTTTTAAGAAAAAAATAAAGGTATTATTTTACTTGTCTTATGTCAAAGAAAGATCGAATAATAGACGTTTTTAAGAAAAAACAAAGGTATTTATTATATTATATTATATTATACAATATAATGATATATCATTCCCGTTTGAAACGGCGTTGTTTTGAATAGGTAAAAAACGATGTCGTTTTCACGGAAATTGTCGTTTTTGCCGCGTTTTGCTCTTGGTCAATGTAAAAGTCGATCACGTCGTTTTGACTTTGAATTTAGTTTTATTTTGCAACGGCGTCGTTTTACAATTTCGTTTTTTAATATACAAAAGATATTCCCACGCCTCACTAGAACTTTCGATCAGTGTTACATACAATAACTATCTCATCTTCAAAACAACAAAACCACCACCTCACTAACCGCACTTACTCTCCCCAATTCACATTCAAACAAACACGAGATCTCAGTTTTGTTCATCACAAATCTTTAAGATTTTAATGTGTGAACATAAGCCATCATAGATCTATTAGAAGCATAACTTCTTTCAAATGTTCGAAAATTATAATGAAAATACTAAAACAACTCGGTTTCATTCTTCCTATTTTTCGGTTAAAAGAAAAACAAAACAAACTGAAACAAGAAACAAAATACAAACAAAACCTACCCGAGACCTCATTTAAGAGATCTTGAAGACATGATGCGCTACGGTGAGATAAGGGAGGAGGATGGTACTTTGTTTCGTTAGAAAGGGGTAATAGTGTGTTACTGCTGCGATTCATTTGGAGAGAAAATGGTAGCATTTTGTTTCGTTGGAAAGGGGAAATAAGGGTGGTGTTTATTTTTGTTATGGAGTTATAAGGTTGGAGTTTGGTGACTGTATTTTGAAAGAGAGAAGAAGGAGGCGTGGGTTGTATGTGATAATAAAGGGAGGGGGGGGGATTATAGATGACTAGAAGGGTATCCGCGCAATGCGGCGGCGGATACCCGGTGACAATATTTGTGGCGAGCAAATATTGTTCATTTTAAATCTTTCCTTATTTAGCGTCGTACTGAATACTTTAAAACGTAGTAGATATATGTTTTTTTAAAGTAGAACATTTAAATTATTACTATAGTGTAATGTGTGTTTAGAGGCTGAGATTAAACTTTGTTAGTTTGTGGGTTAGTTTGTAGGCTTTATAGTATAGACGTTTCTTTTTTTAAATCATATTGCATAGTTGTTTTTTTTTTTTTTTTTTTTTTTTTTTTTTTTTTTTTTTAATTGGGTTATTATATCACATTGATTAAATGAGCTATTACAAGTTAATGATGTTTATAAATATTAGTGGCTCCTACAATTAATGAGATTAAAATTCATAATGTAATGTAACTCCTATTCATAAGTATGTGTTAGTTTGAAATCCTTCCAATTAAAGAAATGTTTTTTATCTTAATTTTTTAAGACTTCCTTTTTAGTAATAGCTTAAATGCATTATAATGTAGTTAAGATAAGTGATTAGAGTTGCAATTGTTTAGGTATTGTTCTCGAGTTTTTTTTATAAAGGAATGGAAGGGGATGGAAGGGAAATAAAAAAATGGGCGTTCTTGAGTTATTTTTAAGATGAAAAGGTAGGGGACGGGAAGGTGGAAGGGAGGGAAGGGATGGGTTTTTGTGTGTATTTGTAATCCCCATATTTAGGATGATCAGGAGGGGAAGTGGGTAACTTACAACATGAGCTTTTGTTAAATTACTATTATATCCTATTTTCTCATTCACGATCCACACCTAGTTACAACAGCTATCGGTTTATACGCTGTACAATGAAATGCTATAATTTATTTAGCAGTTGACAATCGAGATTCCTTATCTCTTTGCCCAGGCATTGGTATTTGCTTGCCTCACATATCGATTGGATATTTATTGCCCAGGCATTGATATTATCTTTGTTTATTTGCTACCCCGCATGTTTTACCTATTATTTCATTTTTCCAAAATTCATGTTCACTTTATTTTAATCTAGTTTCTTGTTCATTTACTATGAAAGTGAATTACTCCAATTAATAATTTATTGTTGATCTTGTTGTGCAAAATTTAGTTAACTAATCTATATACTTTTAAGGGTATACTGGTAATTTGGGTAGCTTTCTATCCTTTCCTTGCTACTTAAAAATTAAACTCAAGAATACAAAAATAAATAACCACTTTCTTCACTATGTCAGCCCTTACTTTACCCTTCCCATCCCATCCCCTTCCATTCTTAGGGTAAAATGTCTTATTTATATCCTCAAATTTATGGTAAGATTGTATTATATAAGGCTGGGAATGTTAGACTTTGGCTCTTATTCTCGACTTTATCATAGTTTATAAAATCTGGGACAGTCTGCAGATATAATAACTTTAGCCCACCTAGGATCATAGTCCACTCATATTGTAGCCATCGAGATAACATAACAAATGTTAGATGATATTCCTTTGTAAAGTGTTTTCTTATCGTTAGATAATACTACATTGATGTTATTTATAAGAATATAACCTTTTGCATATTGTAGGTAAAAGATAAAAATCAGGTTGGCACAAGAACCGTCGCCGTGGTTTGAAACGACAGCGAATTTAAGAAATATTTTGTCACTACCGGGTTCTCGCATCGAACTGTTGCAATTTCAGGTTAGTAATTGAGCTTTGTCCAATATATATTGGATAGTTGTGAAATGCTTTAGTATAGTACAAATCTTGAAAAAAGAGTAGGATTTTCAAATGGAGTGTATCGACTTAATAATAGGCGCACTCTTAATGTGCAGGTATAAGCTTATTAAAAAGAAGATTCGTTTAGCCCTTTTTTTTTTTTTTTTTTTTTTTTTCTTTTTAATTTTTATATAGGGCCTTATTAAGGGTACATACTACATATATTCAAAATTCATTATTCGTAATTAGGAGGTTGAGTCCCAAAATCAAATGGAAAAGCGAAACGAGAACATTTAAAGAGGGTGGACGTAAAAAAAATGGCTAAACAACGTCGTTTTAGGCCCATTTTAAATGACAGCGTATAGCTTCGTAAATGTTTTTGGCCCTTTGAAAATGTGCTGGATACCATTACTAATAGAATGTACATATCAAAAGCCAAAAAAAGTCCTCGCAACGCGCGGGTGTATCCACTTCCTTGTTATAATTTCTAAGCCTACACTCGAGAATTTGCTTTAGGCCTCTCTATACCTTGAGACGGCTCTGTTTGACTGGTATCATTAGATTGTGTTTGTTAAAAGTAACAGTAGCAGTGAGCAACAGTGGGCCCAAGTTTACTAGTTTAATTTCATGTGCTGGAATTCCCACCTAGCTAGTTATCTTTACATGAATCATTTATTTTCATGTGTGAGAGACTACTGCAAAGGTTGATCATTCTCACTCCAAACTAGATGGCAGTGAGCAAGGGAGGTAAGTTTACTCCCTGGCTTCCCCATCCTCTATTTTCTTATTTTGTTCCTTATATACCCTTCCGCCTGATTCCTTTTCAAATATGCTCGTATCTATGTCGCGAACATCTTAGAATCCTACCATCCTTCTCCCAGACCTTCGAGCACGTAGAGAGCCATTCCTCAAGATCGGGGTGTATGTTGGTTACGTGTTGGCATAGGTTTCGCTTCTATTTCCTCATTGTATTATTCGCTCGAGTATTCTAACTCTTATTGGACCCATTCATTACACGCTTGTCTCCTTCGTTCCCTCATTAAGGACTCTAGGGCTTCAAAGTTAATCTCCACAAAGGCATGGCTAATCACGGGTTCTGGATTAGCTGAAGTAGAGGCTCGGTTAGCGAGAGGGTTTCATGTCGATTTGGCGGTAAATGTGGAGGTAGTTATGGGTGGTAAGTCACCAATGTTTGGAACTTGTACTGGGGTTAAGGTCGACAAACCCGGGTTGGTGTATATTCTCTTACTTCAATTGTGTCGGAAAAGTAGGGCACGTTGTTTACCGGTTACAAACAGAGAAATGAACAGGATTTATAGCAGCAGCCGCATGATGGCACCGCTCATTGTACAATAAACACATTATCATGCCTTCGATGGTGATAGAAGGATATGAGATTAAATGGTGACTTACCAAGATGTGTGTAACTTGTGACAATCAAATGAAGACACTACTTTAAGTGATGCGCAGGGGTTGGGACCTGCGAATCACCTCTGGCGTGAGAGTAAGTATGTGTTTGTGATTGCAATAAATGCTAAGATATGCAAAGTAGGTGTTGAGAGCGTAGTATTCGATTGAGCTCGAAGGGAGCCCTTCAAGCTGATCGAAGGGTACATCATCAATCAAAAAAATATATATAAAGATATACTGTAATTACTAAGTTTAAAAAATTTGATATTATCTCAATATATAAATCTATTTAAACAAGTAAAGGATCAAATCGTGACCCGACACACCCTAGGGGTGGTCAGCCGCATGTGGGCCCCACAAAGGGTTCGTCCCTTTTATGTTTAAGCCCAATCTTCCTCTTTAATTAAGCTCAATAAGTCAACCTCGGTGTAAGTCAAGTGACGAGAAACTAAAAGTAAAAAGAAAAAGTCAACCACCAATAGTCAACCCTCATCAACAACAACTAGAACAACCGACAAGGATTCCATCTCCTCATGTCAACAAACATAGCACAACATCCACTCATCAAGATTTAAAAAAAAAAAAAAAAAAAAAAAAAAAAAAAAAAAAAATGAAAAAAAGTCTTGGATTATTGTTGTTCTTACCCAAGCTTTTATCAAGAAATCAAAATCCAACAACAAAAAGATATTGAGTTTTTCCCTTTTGAAATAATCTTCATCACTCACTCCAACACTGTGATCAAACCCGACACCGACATCCGAGACAACCATGACGTGTCGCCGGAAGATAAACACCCACTCAACCACTCACAATGTTGAACATTCAATGGGGAACAATTACAGGTAAAACAATTTCGAGCTGAGCAAACATAATTCAATACTCACAAACACGTATGGTTTAACGATACTTAGATCTGGATTGGCAATGGATTTAACGACAACACAGATAGTGGTGACATCGAGAAATAAGGTTTGGTAGTGAGGTGGGTGGTGACGACGATGGAGTATTGGATTATATATTAAAAGTGGTACATGGATTTATGATGTTCTATATCTTGTGTTGTTTATCTAGACTAGTTATAATACCTGTACACGCACAGGGATTTTGAAATTTCGTTTTGATTATGTATTATTATCGATTATGAAAATGAACTACTTAACATGTTTCAAATAGTTTTACTTAGTAGACTAAAATAAAAAAATCATATGTATATGTGTTATAATCTACCTATTATTTTAGGAGAATGGTTTTGGATTGAAAATTATATTTTATTATTCAAGCAAAATCACATGATAATACTTGACTTGCATGAGATTTTAGTGATATATGCTTTTAGTTTTGCAAACCCGTGCTATCAATTTACGATATGTTTTGTAATTCTGGTATTTCTTTTACTTATATTTTCGTTAATATATTTAGCATATTTAGATAGCTTTGAAAATTGATTCATTTCCTTGATTATGAATAACCATCATATCATGTTTACAAATGTACCTTTTTGTTTGAAAATTTGTATTTTCATAAGTTTGTGCTATTTACTTCTTATGTTTGATCATAAAATTACCAAATTAACATAGATGCTTACACTATAGTTTCTTTATTACATAAAGAGAAACAAAAAAAATGTAATTGGTAGAACTCAAATTTAATCTTACGATTATTTATAATGTATAAGAATAATTTTTCTCTAAACCCGAACTATATAAGGAAATTATTATTACTTGTATAAGTAAATTATAAATGCATAAAAAATAACAGAGTACATCCGCAAGTCTTTTAGGATTGTTTGAATCCTTACCGACCTTTCACTTTAATGCAACTTTCCTCACAATTGGCTTAAATCATCAAGGTAAAACACACCATATTTTAGACTGTTGGTTGACACCTATAGTGTAATCAATGATGGCAAACACCTGCTAAGTTTTAATAATTCATTCAAAGACAAATTACACTTCGAAAAGAATTCATACCATAAAATTCCCGTATAGGCACTAAAACACATCTTTGGTACATTAACCTTCCATGACAATCATGTGTTGATACGTAATCCTCTTCTAAAAAGCGCACATTAGTTTAAAAACTAACATTAGTTTAAAACTAACATTAGTTTATAAAATATTTAACGTATATTAAAACTAATTCGTATATTTACCAAATTTATTTTAATAGATGAAAGTCAAAAAAACTAATACTATACTCATGTAATTTTAAACAACGTTAACATTATAAAGTATAGGGGGTATGAAGTGTAAGGGATTATTTGTTTATTATCTAAAGTTATTAAAAAATATGGAGGCTTATAATTTTACACTTAACCACTAAGGTTTTATTAATTACCTCCTCTTTTCTTAAGTTTTTATTTTCATAAATTTGACACCTATATTTTTACGTGTTTTTTTTATCAATCAAATTCTCCACCAAATTTATTAAAGTTTGACCAAAATTAATTCAATTTTGACTTTTTATTGATCAATCATATTGTTTGATTTTGCTTATGTGTCAAAATCGAGCTCTCGTATTGGTCCATTTTTTTTCAATGAGAATGGTTTTTGCAAAAACACTCCGAAATGATGTAATTCTTGTATTATATAAAAGATTATACATTCTTTTTTGATTTCTTTAGATTTGTGGTCTTCATGTTGATTATAAAAATTGGTATTTATTTATTTGGTTTTGAACAAAGTATCTTGTACATATGTGTTTGTTGTTGAACTAATATAAGAAAAATTAAAATTCAAGAACAATTTAGAGAGCTAGGTGTGGGAGTAACAAATAACACGTTATTCATCTTCTACCTCAACGTCACCTCAACAGCCTCCATTAATTAAAATACTGTCCCTAGCAAAAAACCAATAACACTTATTGGTGCATGTAGGCTTGACAAAATACCCCACAAGAAAATACCCTGTACACTTGAAGAAAAAAAACGAATGGCACCGTTGAGTGAACCCATTATGGAAGAATAATGTGCACCATACGATGCACTAATGGCGCCATTATTGGTTATCAAAGGGACAAATGGCGCCAACTACCAAAGATTCCACTCTCCTAACTGAGCTAACTGAGCTGATTTTGGTCTTTTCCAGACATGTTTAAACCACTTCAATCGTTTTTCCCTCATTTTGTTGATGATGGTTTCACCTTCAAGATCCACTCTATAGACTCCATTCGTAATCATTTGCGACATTGTCTTACCACAAGTCCACCTTGGCAATCTTAATTCCGCCACTTCCACTCTATTTGCTTAGGCTTTCGTAATTGGCTAGCATTGTGACCCGTACAACATTGCAGGTCTAATTGCCACTCTATAGAATTCTCCTTTAGCTTAAGAGGGCATTTCTATCACATAGGACTTATGTGGCCGCTCTCCAATTCAACCAAGCTTCTTTAATATGGTGGGATACGTTTACGTCAATTTTCCCGTAATTGTGAATCAACGATCCAAGATATCTAAAAGACTTATTTGGTTGTAAGATCTTGTCTCCAATACAATCTCCCACTTATTCATTGTAGGTGACCTCAATGCTCATAAAGTCACACCTTATATATTCTTCTCTTGGCTGATCCGTAGGCCAATGTTTTCTAGTGCCTCTCTTCAGTTCTCAAGTCTGTTATTTAATCCTTTCGCCGATTCCAAAACTAGCACAATATCGTCATTAAATATCAAGCACCATGGGGTCTTGTGTCCCTATTGATAGGTCATCAAGGATAAAGGCGAAGAAGTATGGGCTAATGGTCAATCCCTGGTGAGGCCCTTCTTCCACGGGGATGATTGTTGTCGTGCTAAGCAATCAAAAAAGATTAGGATCGTCAACGTTTTTTTAAAGAGCAAGATATGCTACAAAACCTCAAGGAAAGAGACAAAAATAGAAACAACCACAAAAGCTTCCAATAAAGAAGCAACCCCCTCACAAAATCACACCAATACAACTAAGATTGCTCAATGTATGGTGAGTAGAATTATTTGATGGCCATTAGTTTGTGCCGGTTAACGTTCATATTGTTATTGTTAGATTGTTTTATAAACACTAAATAAAAATATATGGTTAAAATCTTTATTAGACGGTAAGACTTTTGATAAGTTTTGGCACATTTTCATTTCTTATTTACACACTCATATGTACAGACTAGTAAAACAACATGTAATAAATGTACAAGTGTTGAATGCATAGATTAGGGTGTGTAAATAAGAGAGAAGAGTGCAAATCACCTCCCCAAGATTAATGGTGCATCCTGTTGATTTTAGAATTAAAAAAGTGGTTAAAATTCTTACCAAAGAATTAGACTTTAAAATGTAAGAGGCGTGCTATTTTACGAAATAAAAAGAAATTCTAATATCATAAATTAGTTTGTAGAGTTTCTTCTTTATTTCAATAAAATTTATGAGATAAAGGGAAAAAAATGACTTTATTACGACATTTTTTTAAAGAAAAGAGTGACCGTAACGAAAGTTCTTATTAATTTTATTTTTATTTTTTTATTATTGTATTTATTTAAGAAGCCCTTAACTTTTTATTTACCAGGTTTCAAATGCTTTATAATATAGTACAAATACTTTATAACTAATGTTAGTATGTATAACCAATACAATTTCATAATAGGTAAGTGTGTTTGTTGAAAATTTTAAGAATTCTCATTTAGCACAAATACTTTATAATGTACTAGCAGGGTACCCGCGCGATGCGGCGGCGGGTATTCTGTGTCAATATTTTGTGGCGAGCAAATATTGTTCGGTTACACGATTTTTTTCTTCTAACAAATAAACTAACCACGTATTAAAAAGGACTTGTACAACAAAAGCGTATCAACTTATTACGTTTAAACCGAAAGAGAGAAAGAATGAAAGAAATTAGTTTTTGTTCTTTCTTAAATATTTTCGGAGTCTAACCTTTGTCTAAATAAAATCAAAATTTCATCCCGTTCAACCATAGGTCCTTCAAAAATTTCGGCCAAGCACAAAATTTAAAATACATTTCAGCCAAGAACAATATTAAAAATTTCGTGGCCCAACATTACTGTTCTTGAAATCTTGGTCCAATAGATGATAATCTAATATCAGCCCAAAGTTAATAGTATTTCCCATTTACACCAACCCTAAAAAAAGCTTTTCTTTGAACCGCAGTCACACAACTCTCATCAAACTACAACTTGCACTCACCATACAAACAATTCGTTCTTTTGTACAATTGAACACCTTTCTTTCTCTCTTTATGAAACCAAACACTATAGATCAAACACTTAACCTACCTTTCAGCTCAAACCCCACACCAACTGAATGATTTGTTTCTTGTTGTGTAATCGTGAAACAGAACCAACCAGGTTTAAGCTTCAATATCATGTCCAAAAGTGGTCTCGTCTAGGTTTTATTGTTTTTATTTTCGTTTTCGTCTTAACCGAAAGAAAGAGAGGAATGAAACACTCTTGTCTTTGTTTTTACCCCTTTTGATTTCTTACCCCTTCGAAAACTAAGCACCAAACAAAAATATATTGATTATATTGTTGTTATTAGCTGTGTTGGGTTTAGGTTAGGACGTTTTTTGTTTCATTTTTCATTTCGAGAAGGTGGATGATGGGTTGTTACGTGTGGAATATTGATTGTAATTGTACATTGCGCTTTAAATCATTGTGCTTTGTGTTTTATAACTTGTATTAATTGTTGATGGGCGGTATTAATTGTACATATGTAAAAGATATGTTACACCTTAAATATTATGCTTTACATACCTGTGCTTTGTGTTTTATCACTTGTATTTTACTTAAAATATAAATTAGGAAATCTTAAAAATTAAATATGAGAGAAGGTGTAATATGTATTATAAGTAGTATAGATTAAAGACAGTATGGTATGTATAAAGTGATAATGATTGATGTGTCAACTTAAGATATATGTATACGTGTAATAGAGCCGTTAAGAGAGTTAAGGTGTTGCAAGTTTTATATATTTAAAGATAGATATTAAGCCTTATTAAAGTTTGTTTTATAAAACTTGTTTAAAAAAAAGGTTTGTTTTATAAAACAATTAGTGCAAGTGTGTGTGAAGATGAAAAATATTGTTGCATATTACTAATAAACAAGAATATTTTCCATGTTTTATTAAAAGTTTTAATACTTTAAGGTTTAAAAATGAGTCCTAACGTGTCATCAACATAAGTAAATGACATGTCCTAATTATAGATGAACAATTTTGAAAGCTTTATCCTTTTAATAGTATGACAAGGTGAATCATAAGTTGTACATACGCACAGTTCGTTGCATTTTTGATAGATGGGTGACGTACAATTGGAACATGTTCCTTAGTCCACTTGTGTATACCCACAATGACATATTGATAACTTCTTATCTAAATTATTTTATATTACTATCATCATTTTTCATCGCAAAAGTTCAATAAATTGTTAATGAGAGTTTTGAGGAAATAGGTGATGAGTTCATTTTCAACTTCTAGTTAAAAACAAATAAGACATGCATTTATTGATTTGGGGTAGAGTATTGAGGAAGAAGTTACTCGGCGAAAAAAAAAATGTACGATGTCATGACTGCTAATTTAATCCACAAATTTGTTAATATCAATATTTTCGTTCGAATTATTATTGTTATTAGAGTTAATTGGTTTGCCGGTTTTTACAGATTTAGTCACTGATTTATTTTTATTTATTTTTATTATTATTATTTTTTTAATTTTTCTCACCAAGTTTAGTCATTAAAGTTTCAAATGGTTACAAATCCAGTCAACCTCAGTGACCATTTATGTAACAAATTGAACTCGATTTGTAATCATTTGAACCACAAATACTAGACATGGTGAAAAAGTAAAGTAAAGTAACTCCCGGTTCTACCAAAGGTAGAAAAGGACCTCCGACCTTGCAAGGGGTGAGGATCGAACCCTTGACCTCTGTCTCTAGAGGCAAGAGTGTTAACCACTTGATCCAACCTTGTTCTTTGACTAGACCTGGTGAAAAAAATAAATAAATAAAAAAATCAACGACTAAATGTGCAAAAATCAACAAGCCATATTCCATTTATATAATCCACTCTTATTATTATTATATGACGACCAATTATCATAAAGATGCGTGTAACATGTTCAACAAATGTATATGTGTTTCTAGCTTTGCATTTGTAATTATACAAAGAATTACTTCCTCCGTCCAAATAATTGGTCATAAACAAAAACACACAATTAAAAAAAAAAAAAAAAATCATCGTGACAACTTTTTTTTCTTATTTGCATAATAACAGTTTACTCTTAATCAATTTTCTTACTTTTTTAAAATTTATAATAATTACCTCAAATGAAAGTAATATGATAAAACTTAATTCATATTCCTTGTGTATTTTTAAAAATAGACTATGAATTTGAAAATAAGTTAAAAAGAAAATACAAAGTAAAAAAGAAAAAAAGTATTCCATGTAAAATAGAAACAACAAAATGAGCCACGTGTGGGATGAAAAAAAGAAACGTCACACAATCTAGTTTCGTCTTCTCCGTCACATAAAGAAGTCAGTTTTTTCCTCACAGTTAGCTGATATTGTATAAATACTCTAGTAGTATATAAAATAAAAATAAAAGAAATCAACTCTTTTCACAAGAAATACATCTTCGGTTACAAACACTACGATGTAATCTGTTTATGCAAACAGGTCAACCCGAAACATGTTTAGACCCTAGCTTAACTTGTTTATTTTCATGTCATTTTAGGAATTGGCACCCTAGTTTTAATAACATTATTTCTTATGTCTCAGGAAAATGGCGTACTGTTTATCTTTTATCTGTGATCCTGCCATGAACCTTTTTAAGGGTCTTTGGACGGATTTTGTTACGGAAAAGCTGAGTAACATCACTTCCTCCGCCAAACGTGTTGAGGAAATGGAAAAAAAAATGAAGGATTTGGAAAAAAAAAGAGTTGTTATCCAAAAGCACGTGAATGATAACAATACAAACAATCTAGAGATACCTACTAGCGTACCACAGTGGTTTGAAGATTTTGAAAAGATCAAGAAAGATTTCGACAAAATTTCAAGTAACGACATTGGATGCTTCAATTTAAAAACGAAGTATGAAGTAGGAGAAGAAGCATTGAAGCTTACCAAGAAGATTGACGAGCTTATTACACTAAGTGAGGACATCACCTGGACTAAAGCAAAGAAACCTCTTGGAAGAGTCGATTCCAAAGGGCCGGCATCAACATCAGCATCCACATCGGCATCAGCATCAACATCAACATCAGCATCCACATCGGCATCAACATCAACATCAACATCAGGTGGAAATACTCAAATTGTGTTCAAGTCAAGAGATAAGATATTCGATGATGCATTGAAGTTCCTTCAGCAAGATGGTGACAAGCCTCGAGTGATAGCCTTGTGTGGAATGGGTGGTGTGGGGAAAACCACGCTGATGAAGCAACTGAAAAAGGCTGCACATGATAACAAGATGTTTAATTGGATTGTGGTTGTAGCTGTTGGGAAAAGTTCCAACTTGTTTAAAATTCAGGAGGTCATAGCAGCACACACAGGCGAATCTCTAACCGAAACTGATGAAACACTAAGGGCAACTCTTCTTTTCAAAAGATTTCAAGCATTTTCAGAGTGTAAAGAAAAGAGTCTGGTTATATTGGACGATGTATGGGAGAAGATTAAACTAGAAGATATCGGATTAGAGGGTCCTTTGCCAAATGGGGTTAAGTTGTTGCTCACATCGCGGGATGTACAAGTTTGCCGACAAATTGCAAATGATGCTAATTCTGCTCTTGAAGAAGTTAAGGTTGGTGTCTTGAAGGAAAATGAGGCACAGGATTTCTTTTTTCAAATCGCAGGGAATTCAGCAAGATGTGATCATGATCTGTATGACATAGGATGTGAGATTGTCAAAAAATGTGGCTGTTTGCCGCTTGCCATCAAACTCATTGCTGGAACTCTTATATGTGAAAAGAACAAGGGTGTATGGAGAAGTAGACTCAAGTGTCTGAAGAATAATGATCTTGATAAGAAAGTACAAGAAATTATTGAGATGAGCTACAATAATTTAAAACAAGAAGAGGATAAAGAGATTTTCCTGCTTTGTGGCTTGTTCCCCGAGGACTCTAACATCCCGATAGAAGATCTCACAAGATATGCATGGGGATTAAAACTTTTAAACAAAGTTTTTACTATGGAAGTTGCTAGAGACAGCATAGTAGCTAGTGTGAGCAACCTTAAAAATGCCTACTTGTTGATGGATGGAGATAGTCATGACTATGAGTGTGTGAAAATGCATGATCTTGTGCTTGCATTTGTGGTGGCTACTGTTTCTAAAGGTGGTGAGGACGGATGTTGGATCATTCACCATGAAGATGATTTCTCAAATTGGAGTACTGAAGTTGATAATAAGAGCCAATCTTGCAATCAAATTTCGTTAGCATGCAAGGGTATGTCGGAGTTTCTCGTTGACTTTAAGTTTCCAAACCTGAGAGTTTTGAAACTTATGCAAGGAGATGATTCGCAAAGGTTTCCTCAAGACTTTTATGTTGGAATGGAAAAGCTTCAAGTTATAGCATTTGAGAAGTTGGAGTATCCACTAGTTCCTACATCTTTTCAGTTCTCCGCCAACCTTCGAACTCTTTGTCTCCATGAATGCTCGTTGATGTTTGATTTAACTTGTATTGGAAATCTTTTGAGTCTGGAAGTGCTTAGCTTTGCTAATTCTGGCATTACAACCATACCTTCCACATTCGGAAAATTGAAGAAGCTAAGACTACTGGATGTAACAGGTTGTTACGTTCTTGTTATAGATGACGGTGTCTTGAAAAGCTTAGAGAAGCTTGAAGAGCTTTATATGAGAAGTTTTGAAGGATGTGCATTATGCTTCACAGACAACAACCGTAGTGAACTTGCAGAGCTTTCAAAGAACCTTTGTGCATTAGAATTTGAATTTATTGGCGACAATGCTCATATGAAGAACGTGTCTTTTGTGAAACTTAAAAGATTCAAGCTCTCAGTGGGATGTTCTTTTACAGAAGTTAGAGACGAAATGAAAACAAATCAAGTTGACGTGCACTCATATGAAAACAGCTTGAAGCTGATCACCAACAAAGAAGAACTACTGAATTCTAAAATCAGTGAGTTGTTTATGAACACTCATGCACTTTATTTAGAAGTGGATGATATGAATACACTTGAAGATGTTGATGTGAAATCCCCACATCCTCAAAATCCTCTGCCATACTCTTCGTTTTACAATTTAAGATCTCTTGTAGTTACACAATGTGCAGATTTGAAATACCTTTTCACACAGAGTGTTGCAACAAATTTGTCAAAGCTCGAGTATCTGGAAATTTTCGTCTGCGATGCTATGGAAGCCGTCATACATACTGAGAATAATGGATCCGATATCATGTTTTCCAACTTAAAGTATCTCAGGTTGGCCAGGCTACCAAACGTATTGTGTTTCTGCAATAACTTCAATGTAATTGAGCTACCACGTCTCATGGAGTTGCAACTTCAAGGCCTTCCAAAAATTACAAGCATTTATCCCAGCAGTACAACATCTTTTGTGTCGACTGATATCTCCCCCACGCAATCTTTGTTCAACAAAGAGGTAAGTATATGCTTTGTATTAATATACTGATATTAACAATGCCTTCAACTAAAAGTGTTTGTTAATAACAGGCGGGTATCTAATGAATGAACAAATCTTTTTTTACTTTGCAGGTTTGTAGCAGCAGCTTGAGAAGCATTGTAGTGAAGGAATGTGAAAGTCTTGTGAATCTTCTCCCAAGCAATCCAATGCCATTATTCAATCATCTAGAAGAGCTAGAAGTTAGTGGGTGTGCTTCTGTTGAAGTGATATTCAACATCGACATGGGATGTGTTGGTGAAATGGATAAAGTTAGCAGCAGCAAGATGAGAAGCATTTATTTGAGGGACTTAGGGAAGCTTAGAGAGGTGTGGAGGATAAAAGATGATGGAAATAACTTGATTCATGGATTTGAAGCTGTTGAAAGCATAGGTATTTATGATTGTGAGAGGTTTGAAAATTTAATCACACCTGCCACAACCAATTTGGATATGAGAGCACTCAAACAAGTTCAAATTATTAGATGCGGCAGAGAAAGTGAGAGAAACACCGATTTGGTTGAGAGTAACCAAGATCAAGAGGTAACTATCTTTAACTGCGGCAGAAACAGTGGGAGAAACATTGAATTGGTTAAGAAAGAGAAAGAGGTACAATTTAATAAATGATTTCTATTTTTTTTTTATCCTTTTGTGACCCCACTAAAGTTATTTATTCTTTTTAAAATAAAATAAAAATAAAATGATATTAGGTTTTTTTTTATTATTTTTAAAATAAATAGAAAAATAATGCTCTTTCTACCCTGTTTCTTCTATCTCATATCCAGATGTTTCTTCTTGAATAAATTATAATTTAAAAAAAAAATGTTGCAATTATATTCATATTTTCTCAATGGGAATTATTACTAAATATATCATTTGTGGTTGTGATATGCAGATTTCTAAAATTGCATTCCCATTACCCACTTTTAATAACCTTCATAAACTTGATCTTTTTCTGAGCTATAAAGATGTGGAGGTGGTTTTTGAGATAACGAGTCCAATTAGTAGAGAATCACCTCACAATACCCAGCAACAACTCATCATACTCCCCAATCTTGAAGAATTGAAGTTGGATTCTTTGGAGAAGATGAGTCATGTGTGGAAGTGCGATTGGAATGAATTAATTCTTCAAAAACAACCATCACAGTCCTCATTCCATAACCTCACAACCATAAAGATGGGATTCTGCAACAGCATCAAGTACTTGTTTTCACCTCTCATGGTGAACCTTCTTTCCAGCCTAAAGGAAATTTATATAGTGTCTTGTGATGCTATTGAAGAGGTGATTTCAAACAGAGATGATGAAGATGTTTCTATAAATTCCCACACAACTGCTTCTGTTGGGGTGGTCTTTCCTCAATTGAAGTCCCTTATACTATTCAATCTACCAAACTTTGTGGGTTTCTTCTTGGGGAAGAATGAATTCAGATGGCCAGCATTGGAAAAGGTTGAGATCCGTAAATGCCCACAAATAACGGTGTTTACTTATGGTCAATCTATAGCTCCGAAGCTTAAGTTCATTAATACAAGCTTAGGCAAACATAGTCTTGAATGCGGCCTTAACTTTCATGTGACGACCACATTGCATCAGGTATTATTTTTATTTTAAATAAAAAAGAAAAAACCTTCTCATGTCAGTTTCTTTTCTAGTATTAGAGTCAATTAACCTTATTGATAATTGTAATCTTCATCAAAATTACATCGTAATATTATTAGAAAATATCAACGGTTTGGTTATGTATGTGATCCCCAAAGCCCAACAGTTTTACAATCATCTAGAGCCTTTTGGCTTATTTTACTCGCATATGGAGGTTTTTTTTTTTTTTTTTTTTTTTTTTTTTTTTTTTTTTTTTTTTTATCATTGAACCAACTGATATGGCAATTATCCATGACATAAGCTTGTGTATGTGTGGTTTTTTTTTTTTTTTTTTTTTAATTTATTTTTTACCTTGTAGGACCGATTACCAAGTTCTGAGAGTTCAAGCTTGTACCACCCTACTACTATGAAACGGTTGCCTTGGTCTCATCATAATTTGATCGAAGTTGATATGATGGTTTATAACCCCAGTGGTGGACAGACTCTTTTTTCATCTGATGAAGTGTCACAACTGCAAAAGCTTGAAACTGTCCGTTGTATGAGCTGTCAGGACATTGAGCAGATATTTGATTCACAAACTGATGTTGAAATTCCAAACTTGAGACAAGTGGACTTGAAGAGTTTATATAGTCTCAAGTATATATGGAAGAGCAAGCAAGGGACAGTATTAAAGTTTCCAACTCTAACAAGACTGTCAATTCAATATTGCTGGAGGTTAGAATATGTATTTACATGTCCCATGGTTGGTAGTCTATTGCAACTCCAGGAACTACATATAAGTTACTGCAAAAGTATGAAGGCAATTGTGAAGGGAGAAGAAGAATCTGATTCCATAGTGGATGCTGTTGTAAAGTTTCCTTGTCTGAAGTCCTTAAAACTTGTTGATCTTGATAGTCTCGAGGGATTTTGCTTAGGAAAGGAAGCTTTTGAATTTCCATCATTGGATACCTTGGAAATTAAGGGGTGTTCAAAAATGACATCAAGGGAGATTTGTCTGCTCCGAACGAGTTTAAAAGGTGAAGAAATATTCAGAACCAACTCAATCCAACGAATCTCGTCTCAATTTTTCGGCGGAATCAGGATCTCAGGCTAACCGCCACGGCTATGGGCACCGGATTGTACTCCGCCAGTTACCAATGAATCGATGATGTTCTCTCAAATTACTCAAACACGAAATCTGTTTTCAGGCAAGTTGTTTGGTTTATGTTTATATATGCATAACGAACTCAATTTATGTGTGTTTGTCTACTTGATTCGTGTGTTTGTCTATTTATTATTCTAAGTTTAAACTGTATTAGATTTATTGATGTTAGCTAAACGTTTTTATATAGTTTAATTTGGATATTGCAATGTGGGTTAATCTGTTATCTGTGTTAGTGATTCATATATTTTGAATTCTATTAGATTCATGTTCTAATAAAAAGATGCGTAATGTGTCTTGATAAGACAAGTTAAAGAGTAATGATGCGGTAAGTGCCATGTTTTTAGCTGATTGGAGCACTTTTGGTGTTGTTCATCAGCTATAGCTATAACCTGTGTTTTTATTTGCTACTTAATTACATATATGTTTGAAAGTAGTAATTGTAAAATCTTGTTTTGGTAAAGTGTGCCTCACTTATGCTAATCAAACCTTTTCCTAGTACCACATACATGTAGTATAGATATAGATTTATAGGCTTGAAACTTCACTTATGGTAATCAAACCTTTTCCATTATTTGTTAGTTCTTTTTTAAATATGCAAATATTTTTTATGAAGGCAGTCGGAAATGATGGAGCTCTATCTGGAATTATGGTTATTTCAGCTTCTCCAGGGGGTCCCGCCAGTAGGGCTGCCATTTCCACCTGGTGATCTGATTATGGCTATTGATAATACGAGTACAGAAACGATGGACATTTATGATGCAGCAGAACGCCTGGAGTAAGTTATGATTGACTGTTTCTAATTCTTTGTTAGTTAACGCTCTCCTTGAGCCTTAAAGTAAAGACTTTTAACTGACTCTCAGGGGCCCCGAAGGAACTACAGTACAGCTAAAAGTACGAAGCAGATCCGAGATAAAGCAGCTATCGTTAACGTACGTTCATTTGCTTCAATTCCTTCCATTTAAATTTGCTGCAAGCTTCATATGTGTGATCGTTTGTGTAAATTATAAGAACAAGGTATCAAAATATAAGCATGGGTTTCTTCTTGTTATTGTTGGATATAGATTTAAAAAGGGTGGATCAGGCGGATTGGGTGATAGAACAAAATCATTTATAACTAAATGGATTGAGATTGTTCTGGACGCCTTAACTATAGCACTTCATTTGTACACTAGTTTAAATGTTATGTGGTGTTAGAATCTTTTTTGCTAGTCTGTTGTTTAGACTTTAGTAGATACATACTCTTAATGGACTGTAAATGTGGTGTGCAGGCGGGAAAACATTTCGTTAAATCCGGTGAAGTCAAGAGTTTGCGAGACACCTGGTCTGGGAAAGGGTACCTCCACGATTGGATACATAAAGTTAACATCATTCAACCAAAATGCTTCTGGTATGGTAACTAGTTACTGTTATTGGTTGATGTTGACGGATATATTTCATACACCACTTAATATGTATTTTTTATGTACCTGTTATAAATTTGTTAGGGGAAGACACTTTAGAATACAAGATGATGCAATATTTCTAATTTTATAACCTGTAGCTTTATTTGTAAATAATCATTCTAATAAAAAAGCCGTTCCAGCTGCCGTCAAGGAAGCAATTGAAATTTTAAGGAGAGAAAATGTTGGCGGTTTTGTATTGGACCTTCTCAATAATAGGTAATATTCTTATAAGTTATAAGGATCAGTGTTTATGGGATTCATTTTAAGCATTGTTATTGTAATGCTTTCTAAAAGATGATTAAATTGTCATGCAGTGGTGGTCTTTTTCCCGAAGGAATTGAGATCGCTAAGATTTGGTAAGTCTGCATTAACATTTCTGCAAAAAAAATCATTATTATAACTTTTTGCTGGCTTTTTAGAGTATTAAGTATCTGGCTTTTATGTTTGAACTCATGGTTTAACGAAAAATTTGGGTAAAATTTTTGACCCATTTGGTTCTGAATGTGCTATACGTGTTTAAGTTTTTATTTTTAACGGGTCAAACAAGTAAATAAGTATTGCTTTTATTGGAAATAGCTTAAATGGGTTGAAGTTTTCCTAAAATTGTTATCATATTAGTTCAAAGTTCTTATGGTATAACTGATGCAAACCAGGTTGGATAAAGGTGTGATTGTGTACATCTGTGATAGCTGTGGTGTTCGAGATATATATGACACTGATGGAACCAATGCAATCGCTGATTCAGAACCTCTAGCCGTGCTGGTAATGCCATCTATACCATTCTTTTCATTAAAGTGCTGTAATGGCTTTCATTGTTAGGTCACAGTTGCGATTTAGATTGCTGTAATACGTAAATGGGCTGAAATGACCACCTGTAAAAAGTTAGTATTTGTTCTTGTAGGTGAACAAAGGAACTGCAAGTGCAAGCGAGATCTTGGCTGGTGCCTTAAAGGATAACAAGCGTGCAGTGCTTCTTGGAGAACCCACTTTTGGCAAAGGGTAAACAATCTTTACAATACTTATACTTTTAATAGCATTATGTTTTCGATAAAATGTCCTAAAATGTTCTTTATTCACAGGAAAATTCAATCGGTATTTGAAATGTCTGATGGATCTGGCTTGGCTGTTACTGTTGCTCGTTATGAAACCCCTGATCACATCGACATCAATAAGGTTCTCTATCTTTCTACTTCTCTCCACTCACAGAGACTATTGATCTCTTTGGTAAATTTGGTTTTTGAAAGGCCTGGTATTTTTGACCCATTTGCTTATATGAATGAGTCAGTTTGGAATATGTATTATCGTAAACGACCCAAATGGTCAGATTTTGAGAACATTAGACAAACACGTGCTTGTGGGTCAACTAGGCCCCAGTCATTCAACTTGCACTAAAATTACCCATTTGACCCTTTACAAGCCCGTTATACTTTGCCTTCCTTAAATTTTGACTACTTTATACTTGTCTTCACCCATGTAGGTTGGTATAATTCCTGATCATCCACTGCCAGCTTCATTTGCTAAGGACGATGATGGTTTTTGTGGCTGCATTGGAGATCCTGCTTCTGGCTGTTTTCTAAACAAAGCTGGATTATTTTCAAGATGATACACTTGTATAATAAACTCGAATTACAATTTATCAACTGTTGGTTATATATTCAATAGTCCGTGATTGGCATTTGTATAGTTTCGAAGGAAATTGGATAACAGCGGTTAATCTCTTGTTGTAATTGTAAATTACTAACATGTAATGAGTTCCAAATCTACAATCATGTTTTAAGTCGCTAAACAAACAAAAATCTCTATATTTTGGATTAAAAAAATGAAAGCGATAACTTGACCTAACTTGTCAATCAGAATTTGCCTCCCCTACAAGTAGTGATGTGTTTGGTGAAGTTTAGCTTCTTTGGATCATTATCGTTTAGCTGAAGCTGAGTTTTTCAACTTTTTTCAGGATGATTTCAATGACACTAATGTTAACTAGTCATGAGTCATGGCGTCGTCATTTCAATTCTCTATATAGTGATGTGCCACTTTTTTTTTTTAATTAGTTAATGTTTTTTTCTTTTAGTGTTGCAAAAAAGTCTACAAGGCCAATTAATTGTTGCCTAGGCGTTAATCGGCCACAAACCTTTTCGATTTGTGCAAATCGGTCAAATAACTTGGTCAGCGGTGGTCTATAGTAGTCAACGATGGCCAAACTTGTCGGAAACATGCAAATCTTGCCGGAAATACTATAAACACGCCGAAAACTTGTTTTAATCACTTATAGTCGCTGCTTATATCTATTACAAGTTATTGGTATAAGGCAATTCTTGTTATAAATACCTAAACTTACCGGAAATGTCAAACTTGATTAATCACCGATTAATCCCAACTACACCGACTATAAGCTAAAGGAGGTCAACCGACCGACTACCGATTCTAATAAAATGATGCGTAATGTGTCTTGATAAGACAAGTTAAAGAGTAATGATGCGGTAAGTGCGATAGTTTTAGTTGATTGGAGCACTTTTGGTGTTGTTCATAAGCTATAACCTTTGTTTTTATTGGCTGCTTATTTACATTTGTGTTTGAAATTAGTAATTGTAAATCTTGTTTTTGATCATTGAGTATCACAATTTGGTAAAGGACTAAAGGGTGGAAAAGTGTGCCTTTATTCTTTTAGGGATAATTTCTTGCTTTTAGAGTTGGAATGGACTGACCTTTCGTCACAAGATATAGGCTTCAAACTGCACTAATTATGATAACCAAACCATTTCCTTGTACCAGATACAAGATAAACGAAATAAGGGAAGAGGGGACTTAACGAATTAAGTTGATGAAACGCAAAGAAAACGTGCAGTTAGCACCTGCTTTAGCGTCCTATATTAGGGAATGTTTTGTGACAACCTCAACTACTAGTGAATCAAGGTGTGATTAAGAAGAGATCAACATCAAAATGTTTGATGACACTAAAATCATCAACATTTCTGGTATCTTTTGGCACATGAAAAAAATGGGTACTCCGAACTTTGTATTGAACACAAAATCAAGTAAAAAGATACCATTCGAAATATCCATGTGAGTATGAGACTAAGAATGAGGCGACATTGTTATAACAAGATGGCTAGAGCCCTCTTATTTATAGAGAATATATGGAGACAGAGGAACAACAATCACTAGGTACGAGCGAACATGTATTTATCCAAAATGGATAGATGTGTCACCCACATGAGTCCTACTAAAAAAACTCATAAAACCCAAAGTTAGAGTCCGGTTCACTAATCCAAACTATTGGCGTTTTGCATGGGGCTACTTATCAGTCACACAAAGATTGCCTACTGATTTTATTAAACGCTTGAACTAAACTACCTGCAGCGAATAATACTTAATTAATTTCATGGCATGTAATTCAAGAAACACAAAACGAGTTGCATTATTGGCGTAGAAGATCTGTCTCAAAATTATGCCGCCAATTAATAACATAGTTTAAACTTTTTCATTAAGAATCCAAGCAGATTCAAATACAAAACGCTCTATTATGAACAGATAAATGATATACAGTAGAGTACTAGAAACGCACAAGTCGGCATGTAAACATCTACAATATTATGCGTTTGATAAAACCATTATATTTATATCCCACATAGGTGAAACTTCCCACCTGATGGTTAAATGATCAAACGTAATCCCATCTCTGTTTCTATAGGATCATATCCATAATAGGTAGCAATTTCGACCGATTAACTTATAAAAGGTCTTGGCTTTTTCATATCTTTAACGGGTCCAAAGTCTCAAATCAAATTTAGCTAAAAGAGGAACACATCAAATGGGTCGAATGGGTCAAACAGGTTGAACCTGAACCATTTTGACACTCATATGGACCTTAATCTGGTTTGACACTCTTATGAAGCAAATCGATTTTGATCAGTTTCAACCCGACCCATTTTGACTCACCATCTCTAATCTCCCTGCACCTTTTATATTATCGCATGAAGTTAATTAGAGATTCAACGCTGCAAGTAATTTAGTTTAAGCATTTTATATGTTAAATATACTTTCCATATCATATAAGTAGGAAATCTTTTGTTTGAGCGATTAAGTTCCCTTTGCGAAACATCAATAGTTTGGATAAGTGAATTGGACTCGATGTGTGTGAGGTTCGGTGAGTGTTTTTAGCAGGACTCATGAGGATGAACACACGTATACTGACACATCTATCCGTTTTGGATAATTATGGTGACACACATCCATTGGTACCTTGTATTTTGGTAAAACAAAGTTGTCACTTCTTCTAGGCTAGAAATGAAGGCAACCAAGAGGGACTCGAATCACCTGTCTTGTAACAAAGTGGCCTCAATTGATAGTTCATTTGTCGTAACATGTCACTACAATGAGCGTTCGATATTGTACGGTAGGGGCACAGGGAATTTCAGTTGGAGTGATGAAATGTGAATGAACATAACGGAGAAATGTTTTTCTTTTGGAACATGAATGATGCTTCAACTTCTTGTTGCGTTATCAAACAATACTTGGTGCAACATTCAAAATACATCTTATCCATAAGGAAATTATAAGTTTTTTAGGGCATTCTTACCTGATTTGGACTCTTAACACAATGAATTTTGGTCAGTTTTGTGGTATGACTTGTGCGGGTGACACATCTATCCATCCGGATAATTTGATGATTCACCGTGTTCGTTAGTCTCTAGAAATGTAGAGGGCTCGAGTCACCAATGTTGTACCATAGTTGCCTCATTTCCTAGTCACATGCGTTGTAACGGACATCCATATCAGTTTAAATGAAACTTTGTGCATGATTAAGTAGTACAATGGTAAGAATGTAAAGGACCAAACTCATATGTGCTCAATAGAGACGTTACATGTGGCCCACACCTTAAATCATGTTGGTCACATGTCATACAATAGGGATTAGATAAGTTCTGCTAGAGCGGTGAGACGTGTATGGGTTGAAATGAACACCCATTTTGATTTTTTAAGTTTATCATTGATGACATCTGTCACATATTCTTAAAAAGCTCTCCAAATATTGCTTCATTCACATATTGTAGTTGAAATGATTTTTATCAAATGCATATAACGTACATATCTACTTTTATGCCGCTACATGTTATCTATCAGGAAAATTTAGAAGCTTTTATATATTATTAAATTTCTTGATCCACTTATGTATACAAAACTTTACAATGAAACAAATATATCCACTATGGATGTGTTATGGGCCTGTTGTTATTGTATGGGCTAAGCCCATTTATAAATTATTTGTCCTTATTAAGTTATTTTATAACTTTTTCTATCTTTAATTTAATCGATGCACCAAGATTTATATCATGTTAATAATTATTAAGGATTTACATCAGCCATCTAATTTAGTTTGTTTAACATCATTTTTAAAAAATAAAATAAAATTTCTTAAAGGTAAAGTAGCATAGATAATCACAAAAGGTACAAAGCCAAAACACGCTACATCGACGATCCCCATGAGACCTTAGGATTAGTTTGAATGGTACTCTCTTGATATCTTAATTATAAATGTAGGCAATAAAGAGAGATTAAATCACCAACGTTGTACCATAGTTGCTTCAGTTCTGAGTCATCTCAATTAGTAGTTTGAATGGTACATTTTGCATGATTGAATTGTAGAATGGTAAGAGCTTGAATGACCAAATTCATATGTGCTCAATAAAGACCTTACATGAAGGGCCATGCCTTAGTTCATTTCTGTACCATGTCGTGGCGGAATCAATATGACATTGTATCGTAAGGGTTATGTAAGTCCATGTGGATTGGTGAAACATCTAGAGTTCGAAAAGAACAACAGTTATTAAGGAAATTGTTGCCAATAATGCAACTTGCATTGTGTTTCTTGAATTTCATGCCATGAAGTTAATCAAGTATTCTACGCTGCAAGTAGTTTAGTTCAAGCCTTTTATGTGTTAAATATATTTTTCTTAGCATATAATACAAGTTTTGTAAATAAAATCAGTAGGCAGTCTTTGTGTGACCGACTAAGTTACACTTTGCATAACACCAATAGTTTGATTAGGTGAACTTGACTCAATTCAAACTGTGTCTGATTAATGAATTTGGAGGAACTCGTGAGTGCGACTCTCTATCCATTTTAGATAATTCTGGTGATTTGCGTTCGTTAGTACCTTGTGATTGATTGCATTGTACATTAGTAGGACCAATTAGCTCTCGCTTTGTCTCTCGATATCTTAACTAAAACTATAGGCAACAAAAGTGGTGCAAATCACCAATGTTGTACCAGAGTTGCCTCATATCTTTAGTCACGTGAATGACAATGGTAAGAGCTTAAAGGATCACACTCATATGTGCTCAATAGAGATGTTACATACATGATTGGACAAGCCTTAATTCATTTTCGTAACATGTCACCGCATAATCAATATGGCTAGGTAAGTCGGTGAATCGGTCAAATATTCAGAGATTGAAATGAATACTAAACATAGGCTATGTTTGGCGCAGAGCTTTTTGGGGCGACGAGCGATGACCAATGAGCTTTTAATTTTTAGTGTTCGTTTAGCAAAAGAGCGGTGAGCTTTGCTATTTTTTAGGAAAACTTATTTTTCCAATGCTTCTTTAAGAAGCTACAAAAAAGAGCCAAGAATTTATACTTATTTCCGGGTACTAGATATCCTAAGGGATTTGAATCTTTCAGTTTCACAATCAACTTCATCGGCAATCAAGTACCAGAAAACATAGTATTGTTATTGACATGTATGGTGCTCGTTCACTACAGTATATAAACCAGAAAGATCTCCCTTTTTTAATCTATGTGGGATACTGGGATGCAAACCCAAACTATTGTAGTTTCCAACGGGATAACTTGATCAGTTGCATAAAAATTTCATATTACAAATGTTCTCCTAGCTAGATGCTAAATGAATGCTTATATTATACAACATCATTGATTAACGAAGAAGACAATGTAACTAAGCTTATGTGACTGAAAAGGAATAGAATGTCCCAAAATAACTTTGACTTCTTCAAGCTTCTTTGCATTCCTCATCACCGGTGGTAACTTTCATTGACTTTTTATTATAGTTTTACAGTTGACTGATTACTTTTATTGACTGATTACTCTTTTATTTTTCATTTTCAAGAAACATAAATTTTGACTTGTATTTTCGCTAAATGTACAAAGCTGTTTTCATATCATTTTCCATTTTTTAATCATCGGTATGCTCCAAAATAACAAAAGTTATAAATGAAATTATCTCAATGTTAGATAATAATGTTTGCACAAGTTGCGACGTTTGATAGGGATGTAAACCAGACATTGCGAGCTATTCGAGTATATTCGTGTTTCAGCTCACCCGGGTCGACCCGGCCGGGTTTCAGATGAACCAGCCGGGTTTCTTGTTTCTCTTGTGGGTGATGGCGTTGGATGAACACACTGACAAGAACAAAAGACTACTTTTTATTTGTTAAAATTAACTTTACTACGGTGAGTTTTAGATTTTTTACTAAGGCAGTGAGTTTGGGTGGTGACCGGGTATAGTGTAATGGAAATCAAAATTAAGAGGTTCACGTTATCTTCATTCACGTAATCTTCTCTAGCATTTTGTGACTGATCTTTGACCACTTTGACAATGGTAGTACTTTTAATGTGAGTTTACATAAAAAATGACAGTGTGATGACCATAAGAAAGTGTAATTTACGTTGTTTTCTTCGTTAATCAAATTGGTTTGAGTGAAGATACCGTGATATTTGCATATTCCAGCAAGACCCATAACCCTGATATTTATGATGTTCTATAAGTGTCCCTATGTCTCTTAATATCTTCTCTAGAAATATAGGCAACCAAGAGGGTTGTCTGGAATCACCCTAGTCGATTCATTTGTTAAGTCATATAGATGACATCAGCGGATAAGTGTGAATGGCACCTTATGCATGAGTGAGCTGTTCAATTTAGAAGCCTAACGTACTAGTAAGTCATATGTGTTCAATAGAGCCCTTACATGAAGCCATGGAGGCACAACTTAGTTTCTTGTATAGTTTGTATGACGCTATACAGTAGGGATGATTGGACTGCTAGGTTTAGCTTCTTTTGTCGTTTTCACACGATGATTGAACTGTTGGGTTAGCCAACAAAATTGCTTTGTGTAACGTTCAAAATCCAGTTTGTTTAAAAAGAACATAAAAAAGTAAAATTGTTAGCAATTTTTGTGTGACTGATCGAGTTAGCTATGGGAACATCCCGCTTTGCTGAGGCTCGGCATGTATTCGACACGCAAGATTAAAAAAATATTTGTACGTTCCAGTCTCTAACACTTTGTATTTTGATTAATACAATTTAAGGATCATTTGGTTCAAGAATCCAAAAGAACTTGGAGGGCCACACCTTTTCATTCATTTTCCTAACATTTTCCTAACAGAATCAATAAGGCATTGTACGGATGGCCGGGGTTACGTAAGCTGAGGTGGACCAGTTAAACGGTTCTATTATCACATATTCTAAATCTAGTTAACACTGTATATCTGAAAACATAGTAATTTTCTAGACATGTGTGATCCTCCACTATAGTATATAATTCAGAAAGATTTCACTTCTTTAACCTTTGTGGGTTGTAAAGATGGAACTGTTTTTAACTTTTTATCAAATAATGTACATACCTGCGTGTTGACTCTTGCATTTCTATATACCATTTATAATTTAATGATAGAGCGTTTGTACTTTGAAGCAGTGACATTGTTTAAATGCGGTTATTAAGTGATCCTCATATGGGTTTACTCTCACAGTTTTGCTCTTTTCTGTTTGGTTCTGGACGAGAAAAAATTATCAGTAATGCTACTCGTTTTGATTATTTTGAGTAACATGTCATGAAGTTAATGAGAAACGTGTACAATGGGTCAAATCATTATTACCTAAATGAGGAACGGGTCGAACTGGTCACTTAGTTTAAAACCTGTCCAAAGTGTGTTTTAATGCATACACCTTCTAATTATTGTTTATTAAAGATTTAGACTAGACTAATATGACCCATTTCCACCTGAACCCATGTTGACCTGTTATCTACCCCGCCCATCTTGCCATCTCTAAAATCTGAGCATAAAACGGTTGAATCTTGTTCTACTTATGTTGGAACAAAAGAACAAGATTTCTCATGGTTGAACAGCTCTTGCACTGGTAAAATCTCACTATGTTGAGGCCCGGTATGGATTCGACGCATGAAATAGAAAATTATTTCTCATAGTATATAACTCTTTGTATTAATAGAAAATTATTTCTCATAGTATATAACTCTTTGTATTCATATTGCAGATCTCAACAAGATACTATAGCTGGGAGTTTGTGGTTGTGTTTTAGATTTCCCCAGGAGGTATCCACTTTGTATTTTGGGTTCAAAAACTAGAATGGTGCAAAATTCAGCCTTATGTGGTTGAATGTTTGACCTCATTAACAATGTGTCGATTAGTAGTTTTCTTTGTAAGACTTGCAAGGGTTATCCATGTTGGATAATTCTAGCGACTCGCTTTCATTAGTACCATGTGATTGATTGTGTTGTACATTAGTAGGGCAAAGTTATGACTTTGTCTCTTGATACCTTCACTAGAAATGTAGGCAACAAAGAGGGCTCAAATCACCAATGTTGTACAAGAGTTACCTCAAATCTTTAGGTACATGAATGGCAGTGGTAAGAACTTAAAGGACCAAACTCATATGTGCTCAACATAGACGCTACATGGAGGACCACACCTTAATTCATTTTTGTAGCATGTTGCAACAGAATCAATATGGCCGGATATGTTCAGGGGATCGGTGAAACGATTAGAGATTGAAATGAACACCAACAACGATTGGATATACATAGAGGATTACTAAATATTTAGTTGCATAAACATATGGACAATCCTGGTAAATAAAAAATTTGGAGTACCACTTTTTTAAATAACAAATAATAAAAAAGTATTTGCTAAGTGACAACATAAATATATATAAAAAAAAAAAAAAAAAAAAAAAAAAAAGTCGAGACTTTTATATCAATTTTCATTTACAAGATGACCCTGAAGTTTATTTTTTCGCCAATATAATAAACTCCAATTCCATCATGTAACCGAAAACATGATAGCATTCTCAACACAAATTACTCTCTTACAATGTAGTATATAGCCATAGAACATTTCACATCTTTCACCTATGTGGGATAATTAAGAGGTTCTAAATAGCAATGATCTACTATACACCAGTTATATGTCCTTTAGATAGTTTGAAGCTAATCTGACAGTTAATGCAAAAGTTTGAATACACTTATTAAGTGATGACAAAATTAGATTCAAATGCCCTTTACGAAGTAATTTTTTTTTTATCATTGTTATGGTATGGGTTTACTCTCTTATTTTCGTTCTTGTTTGTTTGGTTGTGACCAAGGAAAAATTAGCGATAATGCAACTCTTTTTGTGTTTTTTGAATTACATGTCATGAAGATAGTTAAGCATTCTACGTTACAACTAGTTTAATTCAAGCCTTTTTTTCTTAAATATAATGACTTTAGCATATAAGATAAGTTTGTCTATAAAATCAGTAGGAAATCTTCGTTTGTGGAGCATCAATAGTTTGGATAGGTGAACCGGACTCGACTTGAGTGAGGTCTTATGAGTTTCTTTTAACAAGACTCGTGTTTACATCATTTTGGTGACTCAAGTCCGTGAGGTACCTTGTAATTGATTAAGTTTTACATTGGTAGGAGAGAATTGTCACTTTGTCGCTTCATACCTTCTCTAGAATAATGTAGCTACCAAGAGGGGCTCACTCACTGGCCCGTGTTGTACCAGAGTTGCCTCATTTCTTATTCTCATGGATGGCTATGCACATCTTGATCAGTTTGAATAGTGTGCATGATTGAGTTTTACAATGGCGATGGACCAAGTTGATATGTGCTCAATAGAATTACATACCATGATGTTATTTAAGTATTCTACGCTGCAGGTAGTTTAGTTTAAGCATTTTCTTTGTTAAATACACTGACCTTAGCGTATAAGAGAAGTTTTGTAAATAAAACTAGTAGGAAATCTTTGTGTGACTAATTAAGTTCTCTTTGCGATATATCAATAGGTTGGGAACGTGAACTGGCCGGACTTGACCCTTGTGAGGTTGCTTCATTTCATAGCCATCTGGAACAGTTGGATCGTACTTTGTGCATGATTGATTTGTACAAATGGTATAAGAGCTTAAAGCCTTAAAGGACCAAACTGATCATAATAATAACAGACCCATAACTTCCAATCATAATTGTGACTGATTGAGTTTTAGATTGACAGGAGTATAGGACGAAGTTGTCTCTAGATATCTTCTCTAAAAATATAGGCAACCAAGAGGGTCGTCTCGAATCTCGAATCACCCTAGTTGACTCAATTGTTAGTCGATCACATGGTTGACATATGCGGATGAGTGAGCTGTTCAAATTAGAAGCCTAAAGTACTAAGCCATATGTGTTCAATAGAGCCCTTACATGGAGGCACAACTTAGTTTGTCGTAAAGGCTGTATAAGAGATGGTTTAGCCTCTTTTGCCGTTTTCACGCGATCATTGGACTGTTGGGTTCGCCAATTAAAATACTTTGTGCAACATTCAATAATCCAGTTCTTAAAAGGAAAATAGAATAACTTAAACTGTTGGTCTTTCTTGTGTGGCTAACGAGTTTGGCCTCTGGGAACATTCCGCTTTGCTGAGGGTGGGCATGTATTCAACACATAAGATAAAAAAAATATTTGCACGTGTCTATATCACTTTGTCTTTTGATTAATGCAAATTTAAGGATCATTTGGTTCAACAATCCAAAAGAACTTAGAGAGCCACACCTTCATTCATTCATTTTCGGAACATTTAACTGCCTGCATAATCAATATGGCATTGAACTAATACACGTATTGTTGGTTAGGTAAGTTCAGGTGGATCGGTGAAACGTTTCTATTGAACATTCGTCACATGTTATAAAAATGGTTAATTGAATGAAACTGTATCATATTTGTTACTTTTTGTTATTATATGTAGTTAACTTTTCTTTTTCTTATTATCCTTACTTTTTTTTAAGGGTAAAATAGTCATTTTACATAGTTGAATAGTCACAAAATACACACAATAAACGAAATTTGAAAGTTCAGTACACAAAGAAAAAAAAATCAGTATACACACTAACAAAAAATAACAAGTATGATACATTTTCAAGTAATTAATCCTATAAAAAATCTCTAGCTAATAGTTAAATTGAGAATGATGGCCGGTATAGTAACGGTTTTGTTTTATCAAAAAGATAGATAAAAGATTACTACTAGATATCTAGTTTTATAAACATATGGACAATCTAGGTAAATAAAAAATTTAGATTACTATTTTATAAGTGACAAAAGATACTAAAAAGCCAAAGAATTTTATAATTATTTTGGGACACAAGATTCTTCGAAGTTTGAAATCTTTAGTTTAATAATCAACTTCGTAAACATATGCATCCCAAAACATAGTAATATTCTAGACATGCGTGATCCTCATTCTCTATAGTATATAAATAAAAAAATTTCATTTTCATAACCGATGTAGGATGTAAATTTAAGGGATGTTTGTTTAAGCTTATGATTTTTTCTTTTCGAAAAAAAAGTGACAATGTTATTTACTAAAAAGGAAGCTAACAACGTTGAAATAGGGAGAATTGCATATATACCCATTAGAACTCAAAAACTTGCATATTTTCCCAAAATACAAGATTTCAATGCATGAAGTACAATGCAAGTTAAGCATGTTTTTAGTATATATATGCAAATATGCAAGTTTTAGTGTGTATATATGTAATTGCCCCAATGAAATAAATCTTGTTTCTGACACAAGTGGATGTATATCTATATTCGAGCAATCATTTGACGTTCTTCGGCAAAAGTTAAAAATGGTACTTACTAAATAACTACGTAATTTGAGTGATTTCATGCAGGGTTACTCTATTATTTTTGTTCTTTTATGTTTGGTCATGTTTGAGAAAAAAATTGCCGATAATAAACAGCTCATTTTGTGTTTCTTGAGCAAATCACTCGGTCTTTATGTCAATTTTAGTTAAATTTTGTTATAGTTTATGAAAATTGTTTATCCTATGTATATATCATAAGTTAAGTACAACTCTAGAGTAATATTTCATATAGTATAGATTTTATCTATTCCATATGTATTAAAGTGTAAGTTAAAAAAAAAAGTATTAAAGTCTAGTTTGGAGTAGCCATTTTAATAAGTGAGAACAAATACAAAAAAAGTCGAGCATTTATAGATGTTTTCCGAAAGCATGTTCATTAGCGAAGTTTAATTTTACTTTCATAATCAACTTCGTCCATAACCATGCGCTTTGAAAACATGATAATATGACATGTAAGAACCTCATTTACAATAATATATAAACAAGAAAGATTTCACCTCTTTAATCTATGTGGGATGTAAATATAGAGAGTTAATCATTCTTTTTTGTTAGTAATAGCGACTTTACATGGAGGGCCACGCCTTAATCCATTTTCGAGTACAAAATTTGGATTGCCCCGTTTTTAGGTGACTACATATACTAAAAAAATCAAGAATTTTACATTCATTTTTTACACTAAATGAGGAAAATCCATTTTGTTCCCGTGAACCCCCGGAACTCCCCTAGGTCCACCCTGGATAGTAAAGGACATTTGAATCAATTTGAATGGAACTTTGTGTATGATCGAGTAGTCCAATGTTAAGAACTTAACGAAACTTAGATCATGTGTGCTCTATGGCTACCTTGGCCACGTTTTAATTCATTTTTTAGTACAAAAACTATACATTCATCATCATTACTAAAAAATTCAAGAATTATATACTCATTTTCTTGTACAAGTTTGCAGATAGAGTATGATATGTTTTAGTTTTATAATCAACTCTACCGACAACTGCGTACATGAAAACATAGTAATATTATTGACATCTATGATCCACATTCACTATAGTATATAAACAAGAAAAAATTAACTTTGGTCAAATAATGTACACGTACAGTGCCTATTGCATTTCTATATATAGTATATACCATTTATCTATTTATTATAGATCGTTGTTCTTTGAAGCTACTTTCAGTAGTGTGAAAGTTTAAATACACTTATTCAGTGACGGCACAATCTAATTTGGATATCCTCTTATGCAACCCATTTTGTGTTTCTCGAATTACAAGCCCATTTTAAATAAGTGTTCTACGCTGCAGGTAGTTTAGTTCATATGATAAATATACCTTCCTTGACATATAAGACATTTAAAAATATATATATAATAAGTTGGCAATCTTTTTTTGAGTTGAACAATGATAATTAAGAGCATGACCAAAATTATATGTGCTCGACCAATAGAGACATTAGAAGGCCATGCCTCGAGTCATTTTTGTATCATGTCACAACACAATCAATATGACATTACACGATAGGGGTTACGTAAGTTCATGTGGATCAGTGAAACGTTTAGAGTTTGAAATGCACACCAACGACGAGGGGTTTTTTTTAAGAATATATGGTATCCTGAGCCATGGGCAATCTTTGTAAATAAACAGTTTTGACTAGCCGTGAAAACAAATACAAAAAATCTCAAGCATATTATATTTGTGTTCCAGCAACAAGTTCACTAAAGAAGTATGACTTTTATTAGATTCATTATCAACTTTGTTAACAACCAAGTGACCGGAAAACATGGTAATATTCTAGACATGTATGGAGCTCATTTACTATATATAAACAAGAAGGGTTTCACTTTTTTAAACTATGTGGGATGTAAATGTTAACTCCTGCATTTAAACAAATACTCCGCGTATAATTATATAAACTCTAATTAAAAAGGGATAATTAACAAAATAGACCGGGCAACCATGGTCAATTTGGTTCCTGCCCTCAGATCCAAAAATATCTTTTTTAGACCGGGACAACTTGTACAATTGGGCAACTGACGATGTGTCACTTTTCTGCAAGTGACAAGTGTCGCTTGTCTGTCAGTTTTTTGGGCAACTTGTGAATTTTTTGGGCAACAGCCGTCATTTGTTTTGCAACTGGGGACACTTGTCATCATATGGGTCGAGTTTCCCAGTTGTCCAGTCTAAAAAAGACATTTTTAAATCTGAGAGCAAGAACCGAATTGACCATGGTCGCCTGGTCTATTTTGGTAATTATCCCAAAATGCATTTAAACGGATAACCAATATACAACCTTGCAAACATTGAGGTGTATAATAGTACGCAAAGTTCTCACCCTGTCTCTTAAATTCACTAGAAATGTTGAATTTTTGAATTTTTCTATGCAACACAAGGTTTTTTTAAGCATTTGAAAGTTGTTACCTGAGATATGATAGTTGGAATGGTAAATTAATGCGATGTATTCTTTTAGTTGGACAATTAAAGTTATTCCATTTTAAAAAAGTCAAAAAAACCTTAAATTGCACATAAAATTAATTTTGATACCATATACTGAGAAGAAAAATAGTTGAATACTTAAAATTTAAATTAACATAAAATATATGAAGTTTATGTAAGTTTTGTGATTTGCCTTTTTTAAGTGAACAAATATACTAAAAAAAGTCAAAGAATTTTATACTTACATTCTGGCACCCGTGTTTGATGATGTGTTTCGATTCTTTGTGATTTACAATCAGCTTCATCGGAAACTATGTGTACTTGAACACATAGTACTTTTATTGACATGTATTGCTCATTGACTGTAGTATATAAACAACAAAGATTTCCCTTTCTTAATCTATGTGGGATGCAAAGTTGTACACACCTACATGTTGACTCTTGCATTTGTGTGCACCATTTATTTGTTCATTATAAAATTTAAATACGATTATATTGTCCACAACAATTCATTTGTGGTGTAAATGAAATTTTGAATAGAAATGAGGAACCAATAATAGCCAAACAATATATGGTGGCATCGTACACTCACGGCAATGAATCACACAACGAATAGCCAAATAATAGATAAAACGCAAATCAACACAACGCATAATTATTCACCGGTTTGTATATTTAGTAAAAAACAACTCAAATGATATTTAATAAAAATGAAAAGATAAAATTATGATCTACTAAATAAAAAACATAGAAATTGGTTCAGGTTTGATTACATTCGACTTACCAAATGACCCACTTTCCATACATGATTTATCTCTTCCTCTATCAGAGTTAACACAAAACTATTGTATTGTATGAGTTAACATATCTACACTCCTGCATAGTCTGGGATCATTTTGTTGAAGGATATTGCGATGGCAATAAAAAAAGTGCAAGTTACGCTGTCTTCGTTAATTAAATTCGTTTTGGTATATCGTATGAGTGAGTATACAATTTTTTAAAAGGTAAATAAGAAGGTAAAATTGTTGGCCATTCTTGCACGACTGATCGAGTTAGCTTCTAGGAATATCTGGCTTTGCTGAGGCTGGGCACGTATATATACGACATGTAAGATAAAAGAAATATTTTTATGTTCCAGTTTATGACATTTTGTATTTTAATTAATGCAAATTTAAGCATTCACTATGCGGAATCAATATGGCGTTGCACACACGGTAGGGGTTAGGTAAGTTCAGGTGGATCAGTGACACGTTTCTATTGAACATCTGTCAGATATTCTAAAAAATCTCTAGTTAACAATTATATTGAGAATGATGGTATAGTTACGGTAAGATCACTAAATATTTAGTTATATAAACATATGGACAATCTATGTAAATAAAAAAATAAAATAAAAAAATTAAATTACTAATTTTTTAAGTGACAAAAGATACTAAAAAATCCACAATATTATATCTATTTTAAGAATTCCATGAGTATGAAGTTTGAAATTTTTAGTTGTATAATCAACTTCATAAACACATGTATCCTAAAATATAGTAATATTCTAGACATGTAAGATGTTCATTCACTATAGTATATAAACAAGAATTATTTCACTTCTTTAAGCTATGTGGGATGTAAACTTAAGGAGTGTTTGTTTAAGCTTACATAGATTTCAGTTCTTTAGTTGATCTTCTCCTTTCCAAAAAAAGTGACAATAAAATTTACTAAAATGAAGTAAAAACCATTGAAGTAAATCTTGTTTCAGACACAAGTGGACGTATATCTTTATTCGAGCAATCATTTGACGTTCTTGGGCCAATGTTCGAATACTAAGGGACAACACAATGTGAGTTATTTCATACAGGTTTACTCTATTATTTTCCTTCTTTTCTGTTTGGTAGTGGTCAAGTAAAAAATTGGCGTTAATGTAACTCGTTTTGTGTTTCTTGAACTACATGCCATGAAGTTGTTGGTAATGAAAGTAATTTTCTGGATTGGTTGAGAAACTCACTCAGTCTATGTCTTTTAATTTTGGCTAAACTTTGTTGTAGTTTATAAAAGGGATAATTATTTTTAAATGTATGGAAGTTACCAGGTTTTACTATGTTGTGTAATCATTTTTTTTTTCCTAAGTCGTGTATCAAAGTTACTAATCTCTCCTATGTTGTTACTATATGGGGTCATTAAGGATTTCCGTTACAAAAATTACATAAATCGTCCTTGTGGTTAGGCCCAAATTGCAAGTTTCGTCATTTTCTCTAAAAAATTACTAACCGCCGTTTAACAAAGGCAACGTTAGTCCATATAGCCAATGATCATTTGCAAGGTTAGTCCTTTATACTAACGGTCGTTTCTAATTAACTCAAAATTTCATTTTATTAAAAAAAAAAAAAAAAAAAAAAATCTACTCGGTTTAATACACGGTTTTACACTCGGTTTAATACACGGTTTTATACGCGGTTTTATACACGGTTTTATACACAATTTTATACATGATTTTATACGCATTTTTACACACGTTTTTATATGCTGTTTTACATGCGTTTTTATACATGTATAAAACCTTGTATAAAAACATGTGTAAAACCGCATATAAAAACGTGTCTAAAACCTTGTATAAAACCGTGTAAAAAACGTGTATTAAACCGCGTGTAAAACCGCATATAAAAACGTGTGTAAAACAGCATATGAAAACGTGTGTAAAATTGCGTATAAGAACGTGTATAAAAACGCATGTAAAACCTCTATATTTAGCCATTAGGAACACATGGACGTACTTTGTGCATGATTGATTTGTACAAATGGTAAGAGCTTAAAGCCTTAAAGGACCAAACTCATATATGCTTAAATAGAGACTTTACGAGCATGGTAGCCCGCACGTTGCCGCGGGATTGTCTTGTCGAGCATTTTCCAAAAAAACAATCTAACGAAAACTTATGTTGAAGGGATTATCATTTAAAGGATCAATTTGTTAAATACTTTTAAAACGTTACGGATTACAAAAACAACATACTTGTTTCAATGCAACTGCCAAGTTAGTGATGATGTCACTACGAAAATATTATGTGCAGCAGAATACAAACACATATGTTATCACCAAATCATACGAATAATCAATGACCACAAAAGTTGTAACTGACACAATCATTATATACCAAACATGTATAGCTTAAATAAGTAAAGTACTCAAATTTAAATACAAACATATTTTGGCCGAGAGAGTTGCAGCATGAGTTGCCTTTGTTTTACTGTCTGTTTCAGATAGTCCATTTGTTGTAGCTGCACTTGATAATAAGCATTTAATCATTTTCAATTTACTATCTTTTTATCATTTTCACAAACGTACCCACCATGGGGTCTCCAACTCTCCATGTTTATCACTAAAAGTAATAGCATCTTTTAATTTTACTACTCCGTAGTAAAATTTCGAGTATGTTATATTAAAAAGTTGAAAGAATTTTACATGGAGCGCCACACCTTTATCCATTTTCCAGTACAAAATTTGGAGCACCCATTTTCTAGGCGACTACAGATACTCAAAGAAGTCAAGAATTTTACATTCATTTTTTCACACTAAATGATTGAGGAAAGCCTATTTTGTTCCCGTGAACCCCGGAACTCCCTTAGGTCCGCCCCTAGATGGTGAAGAACATTTGGATCAATTTGAATGGAACTTTGTGTATGATTGAGTAGTCCAATGTTAAGAACTTAACGAAACAAGATCATGTGTGCTCTATAGCTACCCTTGCCACGTTTTAATTCATTTTTTAGTACAAAAACTATACATTCATAATCATTACTAAAAAATTCAAGAATTATATACTCATTTTCTTGTACAAGTTTGCCGATAGAGTATGATATGTTTTAGTTTTATAATCAACTCTACCGACAACTACGTACATGAAAACATAGTAATATTATTGACATCTATGATCCACAGTCACTATAGTATATAAACAAGAAAAACTTAACTTTGGTCAAATAATGTACACGTAGAGTGCTTATTGCATTTCTATATATAGTATATACCATTTATCTATTTATTACAGATCGTTGTTCTTTGAGGCTACTTTAGTAGTGTGAAAGTTTAAATACACTTATTCAGTGACGACACAATCTGATTTGGATATCCTCTTATGCAACCCATTTTGTGTTTCTCGAATTACAAGCCCATTTTAAATAAGTGTTCTACGCTGCAGGTAGTTTAATTCATATGATAAATATACCTTTCTTGACATATAAGACATTTAAAAATATATATAATAAGTTGGCAATCTTTTTTTGAGTTGAACAATGATAATTAAGAGCATGACCAAAATTATATGTGCTCGACCAATAGAGACATTACGTGGAAGGCCATGCCTCGATTCATTTTTGTATCATGTCACAACACAATCAATATGACATTACACGATAGGGGTTACGTAAGTTCATGTGGATCAGTGAAACGTTTAGAGTTTGAAATGCACACCAACGACGAGGGGTTTTTTAAGAATATATGGTATCCTAAGCTATGGGCAATCTTTGTAAATAAACAGTTTGGAGTAGCCGTGAAAACAAATACAAAAAATCTCAAGCATATTATATTTGTTTTCCAGCAACAAGTTCACTAAAGAAGTATGACTTTTGTTAGCTTCATAATCAACTTTGTTAACATCCAAGTGACTGGAAAACATGGTAACATAGTATATAAACAAGAAGGGTTTCACTTTTAAACTATGTGGGATGTAAATGTTAACTCCTGCATTTAAACAAATATAATTATATAAACTCTAATTAAAAAACATGAAATGTATTTAAACGGATAACCAATATAAAACCTTGCAAATATTGAGGCGTATCACTGGCGGTAATTAGCATGTGCAAGTGGTGCAACCGCACCGGGCCCCCCTTTGTAAGGGCCCCCAATTTAGTAGACATCCATTAATATTTATAGTTTTATATATAAACTTTTTGATTTTTTTGTGTATTTTTTAAATATTATCGAAGTTGAATCAGGGCACATACAAAAAATGGAAGACAAACTTACAAAAAGAGAGAATGACTTGAATTATGGGAGCCTCATTTGTGATTTTGCACCAGGCCCCCAAACCAATGGGACGACCCTGATGTGTATAATAGTACGCAAAGTTCTCACCCTGTCTCTTAATTTCACTAGAAATGTTGAATTTTTGAATTTTTCTATGCAACACAAGGTTTTTTTAAACATTTGAAAGTTGTTACCTGAGATATGATAGTTGGAATGGTAAATTAATGAGATGTATTATTTTTTTAAACATTTCAACGTTTGGGGAACTCGATGTGGAAGCTTTGAATACACTCTCGCGTGTCGGGGGGATTGCCAGCAGCCACTCTAACAATGTTAAGAGCGGTGCTTTTATTTTTCATCGAGTTAGTTTGTGTATTCAAAAAGGGGTGGGAGCACAGATCGTGTCTAGACTCCCCTCCAATTTCATGTAATTTCTGTGGTTTCAATGAAAAGTGACTGATAATAATAATAATAATAATAATAATAAAAAAAAAAAAAAAAAAAAACACTTAAATTGCACATAAAATTAATTTTGATACCACATACAGAGAAGAAAAATAGTTGAATACTTAAAATTTAAATTAACATAAAATATATCTGAATTTCATGTAAGTTTTGTGATTTGCCATTTTTAAGTGAGCAAATACTAAAAAAAAAAATCAAGAATTTTATACTTACATTCTGGCACATATTGATGATGTGTTTCGATTCTTTGTGAATTACAATCAGCTTCATCGGAAAGGAAACTATGTACTTGAACACATAGTATTTTTATTGACAGGTATATTGTTCATTGACTATAGTATATAAACAACAAAGATTTACCTTCTTTAATCTATGTGGGATGCAAAGTTGTACACACCTACATGTTGACTCTTGCATTTGTGTACACCATTTATTTGTTAATTATAGAATTTAAATACGATTATATTGTCCGCAACAATTCATTTGTGGTGTAAATGAAATTTTGAATAGAAATTGGGAACCTATAATAGCCAAATAATATATGGGGACATCGTACAGTCACGGCAATGAATCACACAACGAATAGCCAAATAATAGATAAAACGAAAAACAACACAATGCATAATTATTCACCGGTTTGTATATTTAGTAAAAAACAACTCAAATGATATTTAATAAAATGAAAATATAAAATTATGATCTACTAAATAAAAAACATAGAAATTGGTTCAGATTTGATTACATTCCACTTACCAATGACCCACTCTCCATACATGATCTATCTCTTCCTTCATCATAGTTAACATAAAACTATTGCATCGTATGAGTTTATACACCTAGACTCCTGCATAGTCTGGGCTCATTTTGTTGAAGGATATTGCGATGGCAATAAAAAAGTGTAAGTTACATTGTCTTCGTTAATTAAATTCATTTTGATATATCGTACGAGTGAAATATACAATTTTTTAAAAGGTAAATAAAAAGTAAAATTGTTGGCCATTCTTGCGCGACTGATCGAGTTAGCTTCTAGGAACATCTGGCTTTGCTGAGGCTGGGCACGTATATATACGACATGTAAGATAAAAGAAATATTTGTATGTTCCGGTTTATGACACTTTGTATTTTAATTAATGCAAATTTAAGCATTCACTATGCGGAATCAATATGGCGTTGCACACACGGTAGGGGTTAGGTAAGTTCAGGTGGATTAGTGAAACGTTTCTATTGAACATCTGTCACATATTCTAAAAAATCTCTAGTTAACAATTAAATTGAGAATGATGGTATACTTACGGTAAGATCACTAAATATTTAGTTATATAAACATATGGACAATCTTTGTAAATAAAAAAATAAAAATAAAAATTAAATTACTCATTTTTTAAGTGACAAAAGATACTAAAAATCGACAATATTATATCTATTTTAAGAATCCCATGAGTATGAAGTTTGAAATTTTTAGTTGTATAATCAACTTCGTAAACACAAGTATTCTAAAACATAGTAATATTCTAGACATGTAAGATGTTCATTCACTATAGTATATAAACAAGAATTATTTCCCTTCTTTAAGCTATGTGGGATGTAAACTTAAGGAGTGTTTGTTGAAGCTTATATAGATTTCGGTTCTTTAGTTGATCTTCTCCTTTCCAAAGAAAGTGACAATAAAATTTACTAAAAGGAAGTAAAAACCATTGAAGTAAATCTTGTTTCAGACACAAGTGGATCTATATTCGAGCAATCATTTGACGTTCTTGGGCCAATATTCGAATATGGTTCTTATTAAGGGATGACGCAATTTAAGTGATTTCATACGGGTTTACTCTATTATTTTCCTTCTTTTCTGTTTGGTAGTGGTCGAGTAAAAAATTGTCGTTAATTTAACTCATTTTGTGTTTCTTGAACTACATGCCATGAAGTTGTTGGTAATGAAAGTAATTTTCTGGATTGGTTGAGAATCTCACTCGGTCTATGTCTTTTTTAATTTTGGCTAAACTTTCTTGTAGGTTATGAAAGGGATAATTGTTTTTAAATGTACAGAAGTTACTACGTTTTACTATGTTGTGTAATCATTTTTTTCTTAAGTCGTGTATTAAATTTACTAATCTCTCCTATGTTGTCAATATACTTAAGGATTTCCGTTAGAAAAATTACATAAATCGTCCCTGTGGTTAGTCCCAAATTGCAAGTTTCGTCCTTTTCTTTAAAAAATTACTAACGGCCGTTTAACAAAGGCAAAGTTAGTCCATTATACTAAAAGCCGTTTCTAATTAACTCAAAATTTCATTTTAAATAAAAAAAATTCTATGCGGTTTAATACACAGCTTTATAGACGTTTTATGCGCGGTTTTACATGCGGTTTAATACACGTTTTTATACGCGGTTTTAGACATGTTTTTATACGCGGTTTTACACGTGATTTTATACATATTTTTATACATGATTTTATACGCGTTTTTACACACGTTTTTATATGCGGTTTACACGTGTTTTTATACATGTATAAAACCTTGTATAAAAACATGTGTAAAGCCGCATATAAAAATATGTCTTAAACCGCGTATAAAACGTGTATAAAAATGTGTATTAAACTGCGTGTAAAACTGCATATAAAACCATATATAAAGACGTGTATAAAACCGCATATAAGAACGTGTATAAAAACGCGTGTATATTTAGCCTTCTGTGAACAGTTGGACGTACTTTGTGCATGATTTATTTCTACAAATGGTAAGTGCTTAAAGCCTTAAAAGACCAAACTCATATATGCTTAATAAAGACCTAACATGGCGAGCCACACTTTCATTCAATTTAAGGTACAATTTTATATTCATTTCCGGTACAAGATTACTACAAAAAGTCAAGAATTTTATACTTATTTTCTTGTACCGAATTGCCGACAAAGTATGATTTTCTTTAATCAACTATGTCGACAACATGCACATGAAAGCATAGTATTTCTATTGACATGTATGATTCTCATTCTCTATAGTATATAAACAATAAAGATTTCAATTCTTTAACTTATGTGCGATGTAAATTTGCACCGGGTTTTATAAAATAATGTGCATACCTACGTGTCTTCTCTTGCATTTCTATATACCATTTATCTGTTTATTATAGAGCGCTAACGGTGTGCTTTGGAGCTACTCTGATAATAGTAGCCATTGTTTAAATACGTTTATTAAGTGAATCGCACAACTGGATTTACAGTTCCTTGTATGGGTGTACTCTCACATCATTCCTTTTTTGTTTGGTTGCGGTTGAGGGAAAAACTAGCGATAATGCAACACGTTTTGTGTTTTTTGAATAACATGTCGTGAAGTTAACGAGGAACGAGTACAATGGGTCAAATTATTATTACCTGAACGAGGAACAAGTCACGTACTCAATATTGAAAATTGTCCAAAGTAATGTTTTTCATTAACAAATTACATTCTGGTGTAGACTAAAATATGACCTGTTTCCATGTCGACCTGCAACTTAACCAGCCAATCTTGCCATCTTTAACATCTTGCCATCAAACGGTTAATTTATGTTCTAGTTATGCTGGAACACCCAAGGGAGAAATAAAAATCAAGATTTCTCATGGCGAAAGACCTCTTGCACTGGTTCAAAAACTGATTATTGCAAAAGCCAACATTATGTGACTGAATGTTTGACACTTTGACCAATTTGGCTATGTAGTACCCTAAATGAGACGTACCAAAATAAACAAATGTTGATGTAAAATGACAATATTGTGTGAGTTAATATATCGAGTCTCCTGCATAGTCTTGCAAGATCCATAAGCTTCATCCTTACTACTATATTTTAGTGTCCTTTCTTTGTTTCTATGGCAGTTGTAGTGTTCGATCTGCTATGCAAGTAACATGATACAAGCCTTAGATTGGCTTAAAAACGTTTATCTTGTTTCTTTGTAATTTCCTAGCTTCTTGCTAGCGTTCTAATAAAATCCACTGTTCAAACTCTATATATATATATATATATATATATATATATATATATATATATATATATATATATATATATATATGATACAAGCCTTTCATTTGAAAATATATTTCATTTAACCTTTACGAGAACATTTGTGAATAATATTAATAGACTTTTGTTATGTGACAGATCAAGGTATCCTTTGGGAAACTTCATTAGTTTGGTTTAGCTGTTTAAGTGAACCGTAATCAAATTCTGTGGCGTTTGGTGGGTATTTTGGTAGGACTCACACCACAACTATTCATATTGGATAGTTATGGTGACATGTGTTCGTTGGTACACCTTGTGATCGATTGAGTAGTACATTGGTATGACGAAGGTGTCACCCTGTCTCTTGATGCCTTCACTAGAAATGTAGGCAACAAAGAGGGCTCAAATCACCAATGTTGTGCCCTTCATATCTTAGTCACATGGATTGCAATGGACATCTGGATGAGTTTGAATGATTTGCATATATGATTGAGCTTAAAAGACCAAACTCATATGTTCTCAACAAAGACGTTACATGGAGGGCCATGCTTTGATACATTTTCGTAACATGTTACGTACAACAGAATCAATAAGGATAGGTAAGAGAGGTGAATCAGTCCAACATTTAGAGATTGAAATTAACAGCAAACGGCTATGGGATATACATAGAAGATTACTAAATGTTTAGTTGAATAAACATAGGGACATTTTTTTTAATTAAAAAGTTTGGAGCACCACTTTTTTAAGTGACAACAAATAATTAAAAAAGAGAAAAAAAAGTATTTGTTAAGTTAGAACAGATGTTAAAAAAGTCAAGATTAGTTTTCTGCTAGTAGATGCCTTCAAAGTTTATTTTTACGCTAATATAATAAACTCCATGTGCATCATGTAACCGAAAACATGATAACATTCTAAACGCAAATTGTTGACTTACAAATGTAGTATATAACCATAGAACATTTCACTCCTTCCACCGATGTGGGATATGCATGTATAAGGTTGAACTTTAAATAGCAAAGTCTACTATACTACACCAGTTATATGTTCATTATATATTTATATAGTTTGAAGCTAATCTGACAGTTAATGCCAAAGTTTGAATACAGTTATTAAGTGATGACTGATGACAAAATTGGATTCAAATGCCCTTTATGGGTTTACTCTCATATTTTTGTTCTTTTTTGTTTGGTTGTGGTCCGGGAAAAAATTGGTGATAACGCAACTTATTTTGTGTTTCTTGAATTACATGCCATGAGGATAGTTAAGTATTCTACGTTAGAGGGCACCGTGCAAGGGTATGTTTAACCAATGTGAGCTAGGTTGATACTGTTATTAAGTGACAACGCAACTGAATTCGGATCGGCGATCCTCAAATTTTATCACGAATTTCAAATGGGTTTACTCTCATATTTTTCGTTCTTTTTTCTTTGAAAAAGTGGCGATAATGCACCTCGTTTTATGTTTCTTCAATTTCATGCATGCCATGAAGTTAATTAACTATTCAACGTATTATGGGATGCTATTCTACTCATGGGTTTGCCTCATTGGACCTTTATTATATAAGTTTCATGCGTCAGTTAGTATTAGTCAAAGTGACAGTTTACTAGTTTGGGCTCAAATGTGTTACGCTTTTTTTTTTTTTTTTTTTTTTTTTCCTTTCTTCTTCTTCTTCTTCTTCTTCTTCTTCTTCTTCTTCTTCTTCTTCTATCGTTTTGTATTTATCTTGATTATTTGAGGTGGGGTGCTTTGTTTTGTATTGTTTCTCTTTTTCTCCCTTTCGGGATCTCGTAACAATATCTTGCTTTTCCAAAATAAAAAAATTAACTATTCAACGTTAGAAGTATGTTAGTTTAAGCGTATTAATTATATGTTAAATATTTTTCATATCATATAAGTAGAAATCTCGTTGTGAGTGATTAAGTTCCCTTTGCAAAACATCAATATTTGAATAAGTGAATTGGACTCGACGTGTGTGAGGTTCGGTGAGTTTTTATTTATTTATTTATTTTTTCGACTCATGAGTGACACGCTGACACATCTATCCATTTGAGATAATTCTAGTGAGACATGTCCGTTGGCACCTTGCAATATAGAAATGAAAAGTAGACTCATGTTGCCTCTTGCATCTTTATATACGTTCATTAAGAGCGTTTGTACTTTGAAGGTACTTTGATATTAGTGCCGTTGTTTGAATACAAATATTAACGTAGCGTTTGGTATGTTGTAATTAAAGGGGGAAAGGAAAATATTATTACGATTGAATGGAGAAATATTGTTTGTTTACATTTATGTAATGTAATAATTCATTGCAATGAATGATCCATTACACCAAAATAATTTATTAGGGGCCTCTGCTTTTTTTTTTCATTACGACCGTAATGAATCAAAATTACATAAAACCCAATCATTAACTATCCATATTAATTAAACTTCTTATCAATAATGGGCATTTTAATCTTTTTATTATGATTCCATTACATCTTATCATACAAACCAAACATGATTAATAAATGTAATAAATCATTACATTACACTGTTTATTCCATTACATCGGTCATTTCATTCATTCGACATTTCATTCCATCTTACCAAGCGAACCCTAAGTGACAACGCAATTGGGTTTGTACATCCTCATGTGGGTTTACTCTCATACTTTCGTTCTTTTTTGTTTGGTTGTGGTCATGAAAAAAAAATATGATAGAACATATAAAAAAGTAATTAAGTTACATTGTTATCTTCGTTAAATAAATTGGTTAGTTGTATTATGTGAGTGAATAAGTGAATATACGGATCACTCCTACATAGTCGTCCAAGAAATACAAATCTTCATCCTTATAATGATATACTAGTTATAATGCCCGTGCACGCACGGGGTTTTTTCTAAAAAAATTTAATTTTGTATTATTATTAATTAAAATACAACAAATTGCCCATTAGTATTCGTAAGATGATTCTTGGCGCGTTGTTGGTATTAATCATAATCTCTTAGTTGGGTTTCATCATGTATAAATTTTGTTTAATTAATTAGCTATATACTTATTAGATGTATGTTTTCTACTTCAATTTATTTTTATTAATGAGAGTATTATCAATTAGTAATTTAATTTACTGTATGTTGTTATTTGTTAATATGCTCAACCTTGAATCAGATTTTATCTAATTACTATTTTTATTTCTGTAAAAAGATTTACTATTTTTATACCAAGTCATAAATGAAGCCTAAATTTATGAAAATGAGTATATTTAAATCTATTTTAGACATTGTTACCTGTATAATTTGCGGTCAAGAAATGTTGGATAGAGTAATCCACATGTATCTTTCATGGTATGAAAAATCCTTACTTGATGGATATTGGAATGCCAAGAATAAAGAAAAGCTGTCTTTTTCCATACATGCATAAGGAAAATTTGTATCAAACATTTAACATGAAATATTGATATATGGATGAGATTATGGTTGTAGTATCTTGTTAGCAAGACTCAGAAACCTAACTTAGAAAAAGTACATGAACATTTCACGGTTTTTATCCCAATTAGTTAAAGGAACCGAAGTTTAAGTGTCATAATATACTTACAATCCTCAGAATGGTAATAAATGACTAACATTGCCTTGATTGATAGAATTGTTGAATTCACGTAATCAATCATATCAAACTAATACTATCTCATGATGTAATATTGTTGGAGATTAATATATTTTCACCTTGCACAAAAAAAAAAAAAAAAAAAAACTAATACTATCTCATCTCCAATCATCTCTCTTTAGTGTTATTTTTTTTTTGAAAGGTGAATTTCAACTTAGAATCGACCACCTTCGCGCACAGCGAATGCCCCATCGCCACCCCGCCAGACTATGTTGTCTGAACCGGGTCCACGCTGATCTCAGGTGGTAACGGGTTTCCCCCGGAAACCGTACTGCCTCCACACAAGTTACCTTGCTGGAGAAACAGCCGGATGAAAACCGGGCCATGCTCAGGATTCTAACCCCAGCGGCTTGGTCTAAGGGCTTCGAATCCATCATTGCAATATATCTCCGGAACAAATGGTCTACAAGTGGACCACAAGTGAGGACTTCCCAGGTGGTCACCCACCCTGTACTACTCCCATTTGTGGCTCGCTTAACTAGTTAAGCCCCACCCACTAGACCATAAGTCCTTTGATCTCTCTTTAGTGTTATAGTAAACCAATTTTGCATCTGTTGACTTTGTGGATTAGTTAGAACAAAGTTGACTATAATATGTTGACTTTTTTTTTTTTTTTTTTTTTTTTTTTTTTTTTTTTTTTTTTAAAAAAAATTTATGTAAACCGCTACTGCACTATACTCATTTCACGAAATTCCTTAAAATATCCTTAAAACATTCTTGATAATAACAAAGACAAAACCGTAAGCAAAATATTTATCGTAAAACTCAATGATACATGAGTTACATTTTTTCCGGTGAAAGGGTGAATTTATATTACTTCCAAAACTTTACAACAAATAGCAGGTAGGAAATGGACATGCCCAAATCCTCCTAAGAATATATATGCTGCATAACAACAATAAAAATCACGAACAAATGAGAACTACATATCCAAACCGTATATTCACCACTAATTCACCTAAACCATAGCCTCATGACTACATTTCTCTTACAATGTGTAACAAACATAGCCCATATCTGATGGAAAATTTTCATCAGAATGAACCATGAGAACACAAAGAAGGGCATCATCATGTAGACTACAGCCCACCCAACGTCGCAAATGGATGGTCTACTCAATTTTGACTACATTTCCTGTTCAAATTGGATTTTAGACCATACATGAACTACATGATCAAGGAGAAAAACATATAGTCAAAGTGTCAAACACACAAGGCCACACATTTACAACCAATATTGGTTTCAAATCCTCACAAAAAATAAAACCAATAAACTAAAGAACTCAAACCGAATTAAAATGGCCGAGATCACCAATCTCAAATTTTCATACATATGACCACGAAATTAGTTTACGAATCTACACTTCAGACTAACCTCTTGGTCACCTGTTATGCTGCTTATTTTGATCATGGACTCCACAAATGCTTTCTCAAACTTTTCTGGAGATTAAGCATACTTTGTAACCAATGTTTTTGGTTGTTGGGTTGGTGTGTAAGGCTTGATAGTAAGAGAATATGCTTTTCACATCGAGGAGTAACGTGTAGTATCTATTGTCAAAGGTGGTAAGGGTCGAATCCATATTTGCACCCACACTATCCACCTTTTATGCATTGGGCATACGCTGGTGGTTGGCTGCAATGACTTATTACCAAAGGCCTGGTTTGATTTTAATTGTGGACTAAAAAGTTGGATTGTATTTAAGCAATAAATTTGGAATGTATCTAAAAGTGCAACCAAATCACTTATATCAAGTGCTCTTTGTGAAAAACTTTGTTGCATAAACATACATGTTCAAACATTATTTAAGCATGCAATAAGAGCTAGAAATACAAATGAACAAAAAAAAAGTACAACAACCCGATATCCCTGCACCATTGATAACATCCCAAAATATCGATGGTATCAGCGATCATGGTTCCAATAATATCATCATTTCCAGCAGTAGTAATAGACATAATGGCTACTGAACATATACAAATAGTACTATCAGAAGACGATTTAATGTAAACCAAAACTTTGATTATTGCTTTAACTTGACTAATAAAGTTATCACACCAAAAAGGTAATCTTGACTACCTGTGGTATCATCACGGCATTTAACAGATGTAGCTCTCTTCTCGATCTCCTCAATCAAACAAAGTACCTTCTTGTCAATACCTTGTTTAATCGACACCGGGTTAGCACCAGAGGTTACACTCAAGAGACCACGCTTGATGAAATCACGTGCAAGAACTGACGAGGTTGTATTACAATCATCAGATGAGTTATTTGTTTTGCTTGCAACCTGTGCAATTCAGGCCACCAAATTATTACCACTTGGACAATCATCAACCAAGTAACCACCAATAAAATAAATTCAAGATCTAACCTCTAGTTTTCCATTGCGTCAAGTAGCTCAACAGCTCTGGCAATCGTAACACCATCACCACCTTTGGTAAACCGTATTCGTCCAATACATTCCTCCCTAGACAACATAGTGTGATACACTTATTGCACAATATTACCAAATACTAATTACAACAAAAAGTGCATAAAGTACTCATTACAAAACAAACATAAATTAAACAACCCTTTTTATAATACCAAAGCACTCTTTTATTATAGCATGAATTATATTTATCCTATTAATCAGTAGTAAATAATTATCGCAGTCTTGCATCAAACAGTTGATAAATAATTAGTAATACAACTTTACACATGCGAAATGGTAATTAATTTACACACCAAGAATGGAAAATTGTAGCATAAGGAACATCCTACTCTTATCTCTTATATTAGTTATGATTTGATATATTCCAAGTATCAATACGCAAATAATATGCAAATGAATAATTTTAACAACAAAAAGCTTAAGTTTAAGTAGCACGTTCGAGGATAAGTAAATCATCATATCTAAGTATAAAAATAGATATTTCTGAATTAAATCGAGTTGAGAAAATCTCCATAGTTGATGTCTTGATCATCTGCGATTTAAAGAATTCTTTATTGGAACCACATTAACATGTCTCGATTAACCTTCGAGATTTGCTAACATTGAAAAAAAAAAAAAAAAAAAAAAAAAAAAAAAAAAAAAAAAACCCTTATAAATGTGAAGTACCTTCCCGGGTGTGAGCAGCCCTTTACTCTTTGGTGTCATTCAGCTTGGAAAGCGGAGTCGTAATGACAAATGTGGCTAAAAGTCAATTTTGATCTTTGAAGATTTAAAAGTACTGCTTTAATTTCAACGGTTAACTATCAAAATGGCTCTAACAGTTAAAGAGATATATTGTTTTTTTTTTTTTTTTTTTTTTTTTTTTTTTTTTTTACAAAGTTGAAGTTAAAAATAGTTATAAAATTGGTATAGGAAGGTTATTACTCTGTCCATAACATATTGATGAAACGCAAGAGGTGGCAAAATAGTTGGGTAACGGGTCAAAAGGGTCACGCTTTTAAGTGTGGATTAGGTCAGGATAGACTGACCCAAAAACATGGTTATAAAAATTAGACACATGTCAGCAGCATCATTATTACAAAAATAATGAAACCTTTTTCTTATGAGTAGCTTAAAAAGTTAACGTAGACAATACCAAGCTTGGGACACTCTTCCCAGTTAGTCATTCCAGTAGTCAGAGCGGAATCGGCTCTTCCACCACCTTTCCCTTTTATGAACATCGAGTGCTTCTTGGCAATGTCTCTCAAGATCATAGCAGTCTGTGCCCCGTTGTCAACAAACTTCCCTGTATATCCTTCTTTTTTCGGTCTCATAGAACTAAAACTAAAAAACCATGAAAATTGAATATATAAGACCTTCTAGTTTTTAACATTTAGTAAGTATCAATATTTAGTTACCCAATATGTATTGAAGTTTTGGTGATTCTGCCATAGTTATGTAGATACTCCCTTAGTGACAATTGTTGATAGCTTTTGTTATTTATATAACTATATAAGCACCTTTCTGTAAAAACGGAATGTATATCGATTGGTGTGTAAGACATAAGATATTTAGATATACCTTTCATGAAAGTTTTTTAAGGCACAACTCTCTGCTCCATCAACTTCTGACTCGATATTTAGTGCATCCGCTGCAAGTTCACTCTCACATTCACGAAGAGCCTTAGTAATAAGCGTTGCAGCCTTCAGGAAAATATCAACAAATTGAGTATTTAATTACACTGAGAATACTTTTATAACTAATACAATTAGTATGACAGTTGAATAACTATCTCATATGAAAGTCAAATAATGCAAATGCGAATTTCCAGCAATTTAATGTAAACTAAAATCATTATATCTTTTGCCCTCTAGTTCATCGTGTTTGGGCATTCAATTTTATTCTATATTATAGGGGTAAAAAAGAGTATGTTGAACAGAGCAACTATCTTTCTGCGTGTTCTAAAAACATGTTCACCGCCCGATCACACATTTCATCAAATATCGAACCTTAGTTCTAAATACAAATTATAAACCCATTACACTAATCATGGATTGTGTATTCTGCATAGCATCATTACCTTATATTCATAGTAATAGTAACTCAACTATTATGCCTAAACTCAGAAATGCCAATCTGAAACTCATGCCTTAACTTTTCCTAAGCCAAACTTTTCACGGCTCCTACGTTCTTACTAATCAGTTTCACACATCGTTGCCCGTTTGTCATTTAATCCAGTATCCACACTTTCTAACAGACTCATATCAGTTACATCTAAGTAGTGTTTCCGAGTTCTAGACCACGAATTTGTGCTACCTCAGATTCATTTAGGCATTTAGCTAGTATTAGCAACTAATTCTGAATAAACTAAGTATATTAAAACATAATACTCACCTTTTTGTTCAGAAGGAGCATATACACCAACTTGCTGCTGATCTTCACCCAATATATACCAGCCATCATATATGAAAATCAAACTATATATTAAAACGCGACACGCACCTTTTAGTTCAGAAGCAGGATATGGACCAACATGCTGCTGATCTTGTCTGCATAATTTCACACCCGTGACTTTTAGTCCAAACAAATTACAATTTTTCAATTTAAAACTGATATGGGTACAAAGAGCTGTACATTACCTGGTTCGTTTTCATTTAATGGTTCATTTCGGGTATGACTTGTGGTTCATTTGCTGGTTCATTTTCAGGCACCAATAACCAATGTTTAATATAACACATGAACTTTACGTCATTCCTAGTAACACATAAAAACACATGAGCATAACAAAACAATAACTAACCAAAAATCTCATCAGATAAAAGAAATGACCATTCTTGTATCGCTGCATTTCGGATTGTTGTCGCTACCTAAAATCTTGCATTTGCCAAATGAGAATTTTCTACACACAATTAATTCAAACGATAAATGATAAATACGGAATAGACTTTAAGCTTAGACCTTGAAAGCAACAATTTGTATATAAAATGTAGGTAAGACATACATATAAACAATGTACTGCTTTTAATGTTTACGACCTTGAACTATGTTTACGATAGTCAAGAATGTATTGTGTAACAAAAGTAGAGCTGAGGCGGCAAGGACTACATGCACAACAACAATGCTATGGGCGCCCAAAGAAGTATGGGCCAAAAAGTTTGGGGAACAACTATCCAGGTAAATGTTTATTTTATTAGTTAGAAGCAAACTGTTGTCTGTTACGCTTCAATACAATAACTTTACGCTTCCATGATCCACATACGCCTCTTAACATGATTATTAGAGGCATCAAAGCAAGACAAGATTCTAATTGTACCTCTCCTGAACTTATTGAATAGCCCATTGACCAATTAACATTCACCTGCAACGATTATGTAAAAAGATAAGTTTTACTTGAAAAATCACCAAATTTGATTTGAGTAACTTATGAAAAGATAATAAATAAGGAAGATGCCAGCAAATAAAGAATCACATGCAAAATGCTAACTACTTGAACAGTCATTACAATCACTATGTAATTATATAGATAACAACTGTGTTCTGTCTCAAATTTCATGTTAACTTCACCAAATCCTTAAACATCAAAATATGCTAAACTTCAAAACTAAGACACATATAAATAAAGTTATAATCTTCACTTTTGAAACTTCAAATAAGATATGTACTATCTGCAACAAATGCTTTACGAAAACCAAACCTAGTCACTTTTGATTCTGGCGGATCCCATATTACATTAAAACATAGATAGCCTTTTTTCTATTATGTTTCAACTATATCACGTACGCAAAAAAGACATACAGTCATATGATCAGATATGTATTAATATAACAAATAATGGCGAAAATAATGAGGCTAGAAAATGTAACCCTCATCTTAGTTGAAGATTAAAATTATGAGGGTGGTTGTTCTTCAGGTGGTGGACAAGCTCATTATTGCCGAAAATAATGAGGCTATGGTTTTGGTGTCGCTAAGATATATGTTCTATAGTTGAATTTGTGGAAAACTAGAAGGGGGGGTTGAATAGTTTTACGTCTTTTTAATTAGTTGTAAAAATAGTTTTAGTGTTTTAAAACTTAGATTCGATAATATGTGATCTCAAGTCTTGCACAATACAAACAAATATCAATACGAAATATATAACAATGATAAGTAACAATAATAAGTAAGAGATGGAAAGATCGAACCGCGAGACAAGAGATTTATAGTGGTTCGGCTACAAGGACACCTTCCTTGCCCTACTCCACTCCCCGAGCACCTAACTCGAGAGTTTTCTTCACTATATCAACAAGTTCCCTTATGGCGGAGAAAACCTTACACACCAATTTACACACCAATATTCACACCAATCTACACACCAATTTACACACCAATCTACACACCAATAATCACACCACAACACCTTCACACCTAAGTCACAACTTCTACACACCTTCTTCAAATCAATCTACTTCACACCTAGCTTCTTCACACCAATAGATTTCCTAGCTTTTCTTCGTCACACCAAGCTATCAACTAATCACACAATCTATATCTAACACAACTATCTACAAGCAAATATTCACAACAATCTTCACAAAGAGTATGTAAATAATCTTGATGATACACCAACAACTTTGATGTGGAGATCACAACAAGTTGTAATACTTCTTGTCTAGGAAGATAGAAGTATTCTTCTCTTGCACTTGAGAGGATGGAAATTGGATCACTTTGAAACAAAGAATATATATACACTTATGATCAAAGGATGAGAGAATAGAGAAATAGATCTAGATCAGAAAGTTTTGAAGTGGAAAAGGTGAGAAAAATCTGAGGGATGGATCAGTATTTAAAGGGGGGAAAATACTGTTCTGGAGCGTGGCCGGTCCCCTTAATGATTAAGGGGGCCGCCTAGTAACATTAAGGGGGCCGCCCTCCTGAACGTTGGTTTTTCTTGTCTTTTAGTGGAGAATATTTTTCTGGATAGAATTTGCCATTTTTGGTTGGAAATTTGAAATCATATATTTATTATGAATTAAACATATTCTTTTAATTCCAAAAGTAATTTTGTAAAAGATATAAGATGTTTAATACATTTTATAAAAGTTCTTGTGATTAAAAAAATTTCCTTTGATCATGAAATGTAATAAACCCTTTGTTCATTCATACCTTAAGTGATATGGAAGCAAAGACAAATATTAAGCACTAAAAACTTGTTTACGTCATAAGTTTTAGATTAATGAGTTTATGCGTTGTTATTATCAAAACATAGAGACATTGTTAATATGCTAACAATGTTTTAAGACATTATTTATGTCAACAATCTCCCCCTTTTTGATGATTACAAAACCTTAAACTCATTAGGTCTAAAAATTAATTTTTAGACAAGAATTTAGAGTTTAACATTCTCTTCTCCCCCTTTTTGTAAAATCAAAAAGGTTAAAACTCCCCCTTGATGTATACTCCCCCTTATTTGAGAGCACCAAGGAGATGAGCTATGGAAATCTTGGCTACACAAAATATTAGAAGAGAGCAAGGCAAGTATACATGCAAAGCAATGGTTATAAAAATAGATTCAATCAAGCATCATAGAAAGCATTACAACATTTAATATGCTTAAGGCATATTAATCATAATAAAACAAATGAAAAAACATAGTCCTATATTGCCTAGAAAGAGCACTTGGACTTGCTTGCAACTCATGGTTGATTGTTTTATTTGCTTGAAGGATAACATAAGCATGAAGCTTAGTTGTTAGATGGAGAGGGATATGGGGTGGAGTATGGAGCGGAAGAGGTGGATCTCACGATGTTGTATCGTGTTAAGGGTGGTATTGGATGATTACGAGTGAGAAGATATTCAATCCAAGAAATATCTTCACTCAAGTAGAGGATTTGTTTTTGAAGGAATATGCAACAAGGGCAAAAGTGAGTGTGGTTGGTAACTTGATCCAAATTGAGAGAGTGGGGAAGGCAATTTGCATAGGGTGATGATGGAGGTTGCCCTTTGTTGCGTTGTGCAAGATGCATAGCAAGGAGATCACTAAGATCATGGATTTGGTTTATTTCATCACGGAACTTTTGCTTTTCCGTGGCAATGTGAAGAGGATCATAGGTTTGGTATGGATGGGTTGGATTTGTGTAGTTGGAATTGTAGTTTGATGGTTGGCCAATGTTGTATGGTTTGTAAAGAGGATCAAATGAATGACCTTGTGGGCAGAATAGGCCAGCTGAAGATGGAAGAGTACGTGGGTTAGACTTTAAGGGACCAGAAGTTGGAGGTGTTGAGTGACTTCCAATCTCATTGGTTATGATGGATTTGTTTCGAGGGCTTTTTCTTCGCCAAACGGGTTTTTCCGTCATCCTTGCTAGCCTTGAGGCTTTTGATCTTGGTTTGTTTGGAGAGTTCATGATGGGATGAATGGATAGTTTTGAGGATTGGGGATATTTATAGTGTAAGATTTGTGTGTTTAAGGATGGATAAGGTTTGTTGGAAGATTGGGACAAAGTGTGTTGGTTAAAATTGGGAAATGTAGGTTGAAATGGGCTAAAAAGCAGAAAAGATTCTGTAAGCCCGACCATCAGATGGCCGGTCCCCTTAATGATTAAGGGGGCCGCCTTACAAAATTAAGGGGGCCGCCCATCTGGTGATTTCCAGGTTGCCAGAATTGGGTTTTTGGCAGAAAATTTGCAGAAAGGTTATGTGTTTGGATTAGAATTCAAGTTCAATTCTCTTAGGCAATATAGAGTCTAATCTAATCAAGATATAGCATACATGCAAAAACATATAAGCAAAAGAGCAAATAATCAACACATAATAAGCAATAGGAGGTAAACAAAGGCAAGCACACTTAAGCTTCCTAAGGCACCTATCTTAGGTTGAAGGCAAGGATCTTAGTGAGTGAAAGACTAGTGATGGATCAAGATGACACCATTATTAGTGAATTTGTTCTAGTGAGTGTCTATATGCAACAAATGTGGAGTTGTGATTGTTTCGACTCCTAGAAACAAAAAGAAATAGCGATCCTAAGAAACAATCCAAATAATCTCCTTGATTTAATTTTTGCTCGATCATGAATGTCAAAGACATATATTAGATTATATACCTTGACAATTTATGTGAGAGTTTATGCATGATTTTGAAATATAATGTTTTTAGAATTAGTCAACAATGCAAGGAAGATAATCTTCATGGGGTTCCTAGATTGTGAGAATAATTTTTAGAGAAAATTGATTGAGTTTTACAAAAAGGTTTATGCAAAGAAAATAAATTTTCCCAATCTTTAGTTTTGTGCGAAATAGATTCCTAGACACAGAAAAGGTGAAATGGAAGAAAAATAAATTTCATGTAAGTATTAATTTGAAATAATTCAAAATAATTTAGTCAACTTGTTCCATCATTCCTAGTCCTAAACGCAAGTGGTTAAATAATTCACGCTTAAGGGGTTTTGTGAATATATCCGCAATGTTATCTTCCGATGCAACCTTTTCTATAGATATATTTCCTTTTTGTACATTATCCCTAAGAAAATGGTGACGTATTTCTATGTGTTTAGTCCTAGAGTGTTGTACCGGATTTTTACTTAAGTCTATCGCACCTTTGTTATCGCACATAATAGGAACATTTTCTAACCTAATGCCATAGTCTACGAGAGCTTGTTTCATCCATAGTGCTTGTTGACATGCCTTTCCGGCGCTTACATATTCGGCTTCGGTGGTAGAAATAGCAAGAGCGGTTTGCTTCTTCGAAAACCAAGACGTTAGACAACATCCCATAAACGTGCAAATACCGCTAGTGCTCTTTCTATCTACGTAGTCTCCCGCATGATCCGAATCCGCATAGACAATGGTTTCTATGCCGGATTCCTTAGGATACCATAATCCTAAGTGTATAGTGCCTTTAATGTATCGGAAAATACGCTTAACCGCTTCTAGGTGAGAGGTTTTGGGATCCTCTTGAAAACGGGCACAAAGGTAGACACTAAACATGATATCGGGTCTACTTGCCGTCAAGTATAGTAAACTACCTATCATTCCTCTATACTTTGAGTTATCTACGGACTCACCTTCATCGTCCTTTGTGAGCTTTACCTCCGTAGACATGGGTGTTTTTATGGGTTTTGAGTCTTCTAGGCCAAATTTCTTAAGCATTTCCTTAATGTACTTAGATTGGTTAAAGAATATTCCATCTTCTAATTGTTTTATTTGTAATCCTAGGAAGAAGTTAAGTTCACCCATCATACTCATCTCAAACTCATCATGCATGATTTTGGCAAATTCATCACACATGTCTTGACAAGTCGATCCAAATATAATGTCATCAACATATATTTGAACAATGATGAGATTAGGGTCTTTCCTTTTAGTGAAAAGAGTGTTATCTACCATTCCCATGGAATAATCATGTTTAATAAGAAAAGCTTTTAATCGATCATACCAAGCTTTGGGAGCTTGTTTGAGTCCATACAAAGCTTTCTTTAACTTATAAACATAATCAGGTTTTGCGAAGTCAATGAATCCAGGAGGTTGTGCCACATATACCTCCTCATTGATAAAACCATTAAGGAATGCACTTTTCACATCCATTTGGAATAACTTAAAATCTAGGGAACAAGCATAGGCAAGTAATATCCTAATTGATTCTAGTCTAGCTACGGGGGCATAAGTTTCGTCATAATCAGTTCCTTCTTGTTGATTATAACCTTGGGCAACTAACCTAGCTTTATTCCTAGTAACTATTCGATTCTCGTCTAACTTGTTCCTATATACCCATTTGGTTCCTATGATAGTCATATCCTTTGGATTTGGGACTAGTTCCCAAACATCATTTGCCTTAAATTGATTTAATTCTTCTTGCATAGCTATAATCCAACTTTCATCCTTTAAAGCCTCGCTAATATTCTTAGGTTCTATTGCCGAGAGGAAACAAAAGAAGTTGTTTTTATCTTGGGCTTGTGACCTAAGGGTTCTTTGGTTAAGATGTCCTATTATATTATCTAAAGGATGTGATCTAGATTCTTTAATATTAACGGTTTCGTTATTTTCTAAGTGAATTTCTTCATTATCATTTCCTATGGGTTTTGTTTTACTAACCTCAATGGCTTCATCTTCGATTAAATCATCATCTTCTAAAGGTAGCGTTTTAGGAGTTGGTGGTGTTTCATCAAATGTTACATTTAGTGATTCTTCTACTTTCATTGAGTGTTTGTTAAGTATTATATATGCTTTACTATTTTGTGAGTATCCTAAAAATATTCCTTCATATGATTTTGGATCAAACTTAGTGAGGTAGTCCTTAGTGTTTAAGATATAGCATTTACTTCCAAATACCCTAAAGTAGCTTAAGTTAGGTTTTCTATTTCTTAATAACTCATAAGGAGTTTTTCCCAGAATTCTTCTAATTGATACCCTATTTAAAATATAAGTCGATGTATCTACGGCGTGACACCAAAATTTTTGTGGAATGGATTGTTCATTTAACATAGTTCTACTCATTTCTTGTAGAGACTTATTTTTTCTTTCTACTACCCCATTTGATTGAGGAGTACGAGGAGCGGAGAAATTGTGAGATATTCCATTTAACTCACAATATTTTCCGAATTGTACTTCGTTATCAAATTCCCTTCCATGGTCCGTCCTAATGGCAACTATTGAGCATCCTAACTTATTTTGAATCATTTTACTAAATATTTTGAATTTTTCAAAAGCTTGGGTTTTGTCACTTAAAAAACTAGTCCACGTGTATCGTGAGTAGTCATCTACTATTACTAAGGTATATTTGTTTCCTCCATAGCTCCGCATAGCGGATGGACCAAAAAGATCCATATGTAATAACTCTAGGCACCTAGTAGTGGATACTATATTCTTAGCTTTGTGACTAGCATGAGCTTGTTTTCCAATTTTACATGCATCACAAAAATGTTTGTCATATTTTAGATTTGGCAAGTTTCTAACTAATTCCTTAGAGGCCAAAGATTGTATTTGTTGCATGTTAGCATGTCCTAATCTCCTATGCCACAATGTGGAGTTTTCGTCTAGGGTTGTTAGGCATATTCTATCTTCAGGTTTGTTTCCTAGTTTCATAACATATACACCTCCTTTCCTAATACCTCTACCTATAATTTTTCCATTCTTAACTATTTCGCTATCTTCTTCAGAAAAGATAACTCTACATTTATTATCGCATATTTGGCCTACACTAAGTAAGTTATATGTTAAATTATTTACATGTTCAACATTTTCAATAGTAAGTGAGTCTTGAGAAATCGTACCTTTGCCAATAATTTTTCCATGCAAGTCACTACCAAAAATAACGTTACCTCCGTTGTATGCCTTATATATAGAGAATAGTTTTCGGTTCCCTGTCATGTGTCTCGAGCATCCACTATCCTTGATCCATTCGTCAGGCTCCAAGTCAATTCCAAGGCATATTTCGTCGGTTGCTTTTGCCATGAAACACTTTTCTTCTCTTGGTTTTTCCACTTCTTCTTTGTCACTATCACTCCATGTTCTACTAACAAATGCACCTTGATTATCATAACTTGGCGGCTTTAGACATTCACCAACGAGATGATTTGGACTTCCACATCTAAAGCATTTTCTTTTCACGTAATAGTCACTTCTATTTCTTTGGAATGATTTTCTATTGTCATGTGATGATCTAGTGAATCTTCCTCGTCTCTTGAAGAATTTCTTGAATTCTCTTACGGCCATTGCATATTCTTCGTCTTCACTTTCGTCACTTGAATCATCATCATCACTAGGTTCCTTTTTGGCTTTTAGAGCAATGGATTTGATTTGTTCTTTCTTGACTTTGACCGTTTCCGAATCTCTTCTTATGATTTCTTCATGAACCTTCAAGTTGCCAATTAGTTCATCTAGTGATAACGTCATCAAGTTCTTTGATTCTTCAATTGCCGTGACCTTAGCTCGCCATTTTGGATGCAATGCCCTAAGAAATTTCCTAACACAATTTTTACTAGAAAATGTCTCATCAAGTGCTTTTAAACTTGTGATGATAGTGTTAAACTTAGCAAAAGCATTATCAATTGATTCCTCTTCCGGAATCGTAAATTGTTCATATTGTTGTACAAGAAGATCTATTTTATTATCTTTGACTTGGCTATTACCTTGGTGAGTAATTAGTAAAGAATCCCAAATTTCTTTGGCGGTTTTACACATAAAAATTCTTTCATATTCTTTGCGTGGTAACGCATTATAAATTACCATTTTAGCCTCATTATTTTTTGCTAATTTCTTTTTTAAATCATCATTTTGTTCTTCAAAAGATACAATTTTATTCATTTTAGTTTCAACATTATATTGAATAGGAGGAAAATCACCAAAGGTAATAATATGCCAAAGATCAAGATCTTTTGATTTCACATACGTTTCGAATCTATTTTTCCAATATAAAAATCCATCACTTTCAAATAGTGGTGGTCTTTGCATAGATTGCCCTTCTAAATATTTTTCAGATTCCATAGATCGTTACAAGTTTTAAAATACAATATATTTTAAATATCTTGCTAGCGTGGCTCTGATACCAATTGTGGAAAACTAGAAGGGGGGTTGAATAGTTTTACGTCTTTTTAATTAGTTGTAAAAATAGTTTTAGTGTTTTAAAACTTAGATTCGATAATATGTGATCTCAAGTCTTGCACAATACAAACAAATATCAATACGAAATATATAACAATGATAAGTAACAATAATAAGTAAGAGATGGAAAGATCGAACCGCGAGACAAGAGATTTATAGTGGTTCGGCTACAAGGACACCTTCCTTGCCCTACTCCACTCCCCGAGCACCTAACTCGAGAGTTTTCTTCACTATATCAACAAGCTCCCTTATGGCGGAGAAAACCTTACACACCAATTTACACACCAATATTCACACCAATTTACACACCAATCTACACACCAATAATCACACCACAACACCTTCACACCTAAGTCACAACTTCTACACACCTTCTTCAAATCAATCTACTTCACACCTAGCTTCTTCACACCAATAGATTTCCTAGCTTTTCTTCGTCACACCAAGCTATCAACTAATCACACAATCTATATCTAACACAACTATCTACAAGCAAATATTCACAACAATCTTCACAAAGAGTATGTAAATAATCTTGATGATACACCAACAACTTTGATGTGGAGATCACAACAAGTTGTAATACTTCTTGTCTAGGAAGATAGAAGTATTCTTCTCTTGCACTTGAGAGGATGGAAATTGGATCACTTTGAAACAAAGAATATATATACACTTATGATCAAAGGATGAGAGAATAGAGAAATAGATCTAGATCAGAAAGTTTTGAAGTGCAAAAGGTGAGAAAAATCTGAGGGATGGATCAGTATTTAAAGGGGGGAAAATACTGTTCTGGAGCGTGGCCGGTCCCCTTAATGATTAAGGGGGCCGCCCTCCTGAACGTTGGTTTTTCTTGTCTTTTAGTGGGGAATATTTTTCTGGATAGAATTTGCCATTTTTGGTTGGAAATTTGAAATCATATATTTATTATGAATTAAACATATTCTTTTAATTCCAAAAGTAATTTTGTAAAAGATATAAGATCTTTAATATATTTTATAAAAGTTCTTGTGATTAGAAAAATTTCCTTTGATCATGAAATGTAATAAACCCTTTGTTCATTCATACCTTAAGTGATATGGAAGCAAAGACAAATATTAAGCACTAAAAACTTGTTTACGTCATAAGTTTTAGATTAATGAGTTTATGCTTTGTAATTATCAAAACATAGAGACATTGTTAATATGCTAACAATGTTTTAAGACATTATTTATGTCAACAGAATTTGTGTATATTATTATAACTAATGTGATACAATCATATCTACTCGATACATAACTGTAGGAGCTAATCAGATGTAGCATTGAAGATACCTTGTAGGAGGTTGCGTAGGAGACAATTCAGATGGCAAAGAACCCACATATTATAACTACGAAACTAAAAATTAATCACCAAAATGTAACCACAATTTGATTAAATTCCAGTTGTTTTTTTCTCGAATTATAAGTTGTTACTTTGTTTCATCCTAAGAAGACAATAGAAACCAATAATACATTGGATTGTTCATGAGTATAATAGATTATCTTCTTTCACAAGGTTTACCTTTATTTTATTCTATTAAAGCAACTAATATTTTCACCAATAGAACATCCCTATTCACTTTCTCCACCACCTGAAGAACAACCACCCTTACGGTTAGGGTTTTGATTACTCAAAAAATTCAACGGCGATTATCTATTATCCGGCTATATAACTGCAAATACACCAACTCAGTCCATCGTTCTTCCAGCAGGGTTGTCGTGGTTGAATCTGTAACTTGAAGTTTCTTCAAAGCTAGGGTTTTGGTGCATATACGAAAACCACGAACTGATGATTGTGATACAACAAAATCACAAACCTTTTTAGAATATAACTAAAAGCCCTATATCAATTTTAAATAAAATCAACAAATTAGAAATTGAAAATCATACCTTTATGCTATTTAAAGAGTGTTTGTTCTTCATAAATAACTTATGAAGATTATCCTCATAATCACCTGCAAGAACAACTATATATTTGATTTATTTTAAAATCGCTCGATTTATGATTTGAAGGGTTTCGAATTGTAACAGTTGGTTGGAAGAAAATTTTGATTAAAAATCTATATATAAGCCAAATTCGTTTTGTTTTTGTAAAGTTTAGTTTTAACCCCTATATGTTTGTAAATCAAGCCCGCCTTTTTGAAGTTCTTCTTTTCATATTTTTGACACATATATATTTTACCCAATTTTATCTATAAAAACGAATATTTATGAATTATGACTAATTATAGAAATACTTAGACTTTTTTTTTCTCTAAATATCATTTTAAAAAAATCAAATTAATTCAATTATTACTTAATAAGGAATGATTTGATTACTTTGAAATGAAAAAGTCCCCACTAGGGGTTTTGTTTTATTAGGTAAAAGATAAGTGTACTTTCTTTGTTAATATGGCGGTCGTAGTGTTCTACTCTGCAAGTAGCTTAATACAAGCCTTTTAGGAGAACATTTGTGAAATAATTCACCCCGGTTAATGTGACTGATCAAGTTATCCTTTCAGAACTACAATATTTTGGTTTGGGTGAACATGACTCAAAACTTTGTGGGGTTTGGTGCTGACTCGTGAGTGCGATACATATATCCGTACGTTTTGGACAATTCCGGTGGATCGCGTATGTTGGTGCCTAGTGACTGATTGAGTTATAAACTCGTAGGACAAAGTTGTCACTCTATTCGCGTATGTTGGTGCCGAGTGCCTAGATATGAAGGCAATCAAAAGGGACTCAATTCGCCTCTAAGCCCTCAATTTATAGTCACATGGATGTCATCGAACACCGGGATCGGTTTAAAAGACACCTTTTTCATGAGTGAGTTTTTTAATAGATAGCTTGATGAAGTTAAGATGTTAAAGTGACTTTTGAACAATCAACTTTATGGCGATTTTGAAGAAATTCAAGTGTTTGAGAATATGTATGTTTACTTGACTTTATAGTGACATCAAGTTTTTTCTTAATTTTTATTTGTTTTAAAAATACCAAAATACAAAAGCGGAATGACATAAGACAGCGAGTTGTTAATTTCGTAATTCATTATATTAGAAGAAAAAATAAATAAATAAATAAATCTTAAAGAAAATCTTTGAGAATCGAACTGCACGCCGTTGGGTTATAACAACTTCGTTAACCATATGAGATATTCTCTCAAGTATGAACTAAATCTTTGTAATAAAAATGTTGGAGTGCCCATTTTTTAAGCAAGAAACTATATTAAAATGTTAAGAATTTATGCTGTATATTGAAGTTTATGGATGATGAAGTTTTTATTGTTATAAGTAAACTTCGTTAACCATACACTTGAAAATCTAGCAGTTTTTTCTCAACTTGTATGATAACCATAGACTATAGTATATAAACAAGGAAGATTTCACTTCTTTAATCTATGTGGGATGCAATGTATAGTTGAAATGATCCTATCAAATACATAATAATGTACGCAGGGACGGACCCAGGATTTTTAAGAGGATGTTGCATAAAGAAATGTTGGGCTAACTAAAGTTACATCGTAAGAAATGAAAGTAGCAAAAAAAAAATGGGGGTTGCAAATGCCACAAAAATACGGTTAATATAGTCCAATATAATTCACTCGTGGTGTAAATGGAATTTTGAACAGAAATGGCAAACCTATATAATTGTTGTATTGTCTGATGAATATATGGTGGGATCGTACGCTCATGATAAATAATCACACAACGAATAGCCAGATAGTTAAGAAAACGAAAAACAACACAATACATAGAAATTGGTTCATGAGAGATCGAATTGATTACTATAGACCTTCAAATTGGATTACACTTACCAAATGAGCAACTCTCCAAACATGATTTACCTCCATCTAGTGAACATAGTTTTCTTTTTATGTTTGTGTCTGAAACTATGTGAGATATAAAACTTTTATAGCAAGACAAATACTTTGTATCGTACGCGACTCTTGCATAGTATGGGATCATTTTGTTGAAGGATACAAAAAGCATTGGATGCAAAACCTAAAGTTCCGGAGTTGTGACTAATCTTTGACCACTTTGACAATGGTAGTACTCTAAATGTGACTTTACATGATAAACCAACCACACTCGATATAAAATGATAATGTGATGACCATAAAGAATTGTAATTTATGTTGTCCTCTTGGTTAATCAAATTGGTTTGATGTACCGTATGAGTGAATATTCCGTGACTCCTGCTTAGTCCAGTAAGACCCATAGCCCTCATCTTTATGTTGTTGTATATTGTATAAGTGTACTAATTACTTTGTTGTTGCTTACTTTACTTTATTTAGCATCTAGGAGAATATTTTTGAATAATATCAATAGGCTATATTTAAATGGCAGATCCAGCTCTTGTTTCAGAAACTTCAATTGTTTGGTTTAGGTGAACTTGACTCAAAACTTTGTGTGTGTAGAGGGACGGACCTACTGCTGAGCCACCTGTGGCACGTGCCACATACAGTTGTGGCTGACGAACAGAGGCGGACCTAGCCTGTGATAAGGTGGTTCCTGGGAACTACCTTAGAAATCAAAGTCCTTTACGAGTTATATAGAGATAATTTGGAACCTATATTAAAACTTTACTGACCTAAAGTCGACTCTCTCTGGCGACTCAAAAAAAACCCTAAGATCCTACTTCGACTTTTCTCAATCGATCTTGCACCTGATTCTTGATCTCTCAAATGATCTTGCATCTTTTACTTGATCTCTGAGTGACTGATCTCTTAGGGTTTTTCTTGAATCGTGGTTCTGTGGATCTAAGTGCGTGGTGCTTCATTCTTAATTCCTATACGATTTAGTGATTTTCGTTACTGTTGATTCACCTGGGTCGGTGTGAGGCAATATTCATTGGTCAATTATTATGGAAGCAGGTTAGTGATTTGGGCATTTATTATCAAAACCCTAAGCGATTAGGGTTTAATAATTCCTCTTGTTTGCATGCGTGCTGTTTGGTCTGGATTTTGTGGTCGTGGGTGTTGAGAGATGATTAACAAGGGTTTCTTGAATTCCAAAGTTGTAACTAATGTGTCCAAGCCTAGTGGGAATGATAACGTTAATGTTGAGGGTGTTGATTTGTCATCTGGTATGATTGATAATAACTTGGTTGGGAGCAAACATGACCTGGTAGAGCCGGTTTCACTTGGTAATATTCAAAAGGCCACTACTAGCTTTGGTGAGTTGAGTACACCCTCAACGATGAACCCTAATAGTGTTAGTTTGAATGAGGATGATGCACCTTAATGTTCTATGAATGATACTCAGAAAGTGGAGCCGATTCCACTTACGAAAGATACATCTCATGGTGACGACTTGGAGCGGATTACAAGTGCTGATACTGTGAAGCACTTGATTGATAATGCGCATCAGAATTTTGATGATGCCATGAATAAAATTCAAAGTGAGATTGGACCTAATGAAGTTAATATTACAAGTATTCCTCCTTCGCGTGGGATAAATGTGAATATGAATAAGAGTGTAACTTCTGGTCCTAATGCTCACAAGGTTGATACTACTAATGGTACGGGAGTGAAGTTGGTTTCTTACGCGGGTGCTACTTCTAATGAACCTCTGAAACATGTTTCAAACTTTCGTAGGTTGTAATTTAGCAAGAAGAAGGCTGATGTTGACCTTTCAGTTCCAATGAAAGTAGTGGAAGAGGTGAACACGCGGTTTGAGAATACTCTCTACGGTTACTTTCTTGGCCAACGTCTTGCTTTTCCGGTTGTTGATTACTATGTCCGCAATGCATGGGCTAAGTTTGGTGTGCAAAAGGTAATGATGAATGCTAAGGGGTTCTTCTTCTTTAAATTCAACTCGAAAAAAGGTGTTGATGATGTGCTTGAAAACGGTCCTTGGTTGATCAGAAATGTTCCTATTATTCTTAAACCATGGACTTTGAACATAAACCTACTTAAAGAGGATTTGACTAATATCCCGGTGTGGGTTAAATTCCATGATGTTCCCCTTGCTATGTTTTCTGATGATGGCCTCAGTCTTCTTGCCACACTGATTGGCACGCCCAAAAGGTTAGATGCTTTTACAAGCCACATGTGCAAGGAATCGTGGGGCCGTAGTAGTTTTGCTAGATGCATGATAGAAGTGAGATCGGATGACGTGCTTCGGGACAGCCTCACTGTTGAGATACCATTACTTGATGGTTCGGGTTCGACTATTGAGAAGATACGGGTTGAATACGAGTGGCAACCACCTCGTTGTGACAAGTGTAAGATATTTGGTCATACTCTGACTGATTGTCCTACAGTTGTTATACCTCCTGTTCAGTCTACTAAGCCTATTAATGATAGTTTCAAGACTGTCAATCACAGGAAGAAAGGAAAGCAAGGTGGTCCTACAATTCCGGGTCAATGGGGGTTTACTAAACCTGTTGTGGGTAAGCAGTTTCAGTATCAACCCAAAAAGACTCCTCCTGAACCTAAGAAGACGACTAAGAATGCTGGTGGCACTAAGAAGACGACTTCTGATGTGGCTAGTGCTAGTGGTACTAAAATTTCTACATCTAACCAATTTGATGCTCTTAATATGGATGATACGGATGCGTTTGGTATTCCTACTTCTGACACCAACATGGATGTGGATGTTGGCCGTACAATGGAAGTTAATGAGGATGAGTCGGTTAAGACTGGTACTACATCACAAGAACCACTTATGAGTGATTCAATGGGAACTAAGGAAGTTGGTTCTACTCCCATAGTTGAGAAAATTAGTAAGCTTGAAAAGCTACTTATCGATGGGAAAGCTACTCTTGTAGATGATGAAGGTCATCCTATTCCGTCTGCCTCTGTCACTAAGAGGGCTAACCCATTTTCCAAGGTGGGTGATGTTGTGGTTTCTGATAGTGATGAGGATGAGGTTCTTAACATGTTCGACGAATCAGCAAATCTTTTTGGTGGAGGTCATGAGCGTGAAGATGAGTTTGATGACTATGATGATTACTCGAAGCAAATTTATGATCTTCCAGGGGAATTGGATGCTCTTAATGCCATTTATAGCTTTAATCTCCAAGGTCGTAGGAAGTAGTTTATATTTTTGGCCGATGAGAGATCGCAACAATTTCATCATTGCATGTTTGCAATAAAACCAAATTAATTTTATACTTTATGTTGTTATAGTTATGCTGAAATGGCTAAGGAAGAAAAGAACAAGATTTCTCGTCGTGGAAGAGCTCTTGCACCAGTGAAATCCCACTTTGCTGAGGCCAGTTATGCGTTCGACACATAAGATAGAATATTATCTCTAAACAAGCTAGGTATCTTAGATGGGAGGTATTCACTTTGTATTTTGGTTTAAAAAAACTGATTAATGCGAATCTAGGATCATTTTGTTAAAAAGACACAAAAGCTAAAGTTGTGACTGGTCTTTGACCACTTTGACAATGGTAGTACATTCCAAATACTCAATATTTTTTCAGTATTTGTTTGAAATCGTCGTGTGGTTATGGACAATTTTTCTTCACGTTACAATATGTTATCTAGCAAATATTATAGACACTTTAGTTATGTTCCTTTGAGTTTGTTAATTTTGCGTTGACATACAAATAGATCCGAGTTATTGTATACGAGGAACATAAGAAGAAAACACCAAGGGTGTCAAAATGTGAATTATGCACCTTATACCCAAATCGTAAATAATAATGATGTCTAGGTTCAAAATGTTATACTTCATGTTTACTTTTAATAAAAGAAGTAAGAGAAATTGAATACGACTCAAAAATGTACAAAACGATTTACCATCAAATGTCAAGTTATTTGGTTTTGTTTAAATCTGAAAACAATTTAACTAAAGAATGCCATGTCCAATACTTAGAAGACAAGCTGGATAAAAAAAAAACATCACGGATCACACAAACCATGTTGGTATTACGGTGTTAGACAGCTGAATCGTGTTTCTTATTACAATATTTCGATCATACTTGTCGATATGAATAGATTCATATGAAAGACCAAATTGTGCACAAAAGTGAAAAGCCACGATTTTTATGAATAACTAGTGTTATTAACTCATGCACTGTCAATGAATACTGCAACTGTCACAAAAACAAATAAAGCGTACTAATATATCATCATAAGTCATGCATTATCAATGAATAACGTACGATCATGCTCCAAGTCTTAATTAAACATAATTAGAAGGTTGTATGAATTGAGTCCCTCTTGGGTGCCTCCATCTAAATTTCTAGCGAAGAAGAAGTGACAACTTTGTTCTACAGATGTTCATTTCTATATTACAAAGTACCAACGGGTGTGTCTCACCAGAATGATCTAAAATTGATAGGCGTGTTAGTGTACTGTGTCACCCCTCACGAGTTGTCCTACTAAAAAGCTCACTCAACCTAACACAGGTCGAGTCTAGTTCACTTATCCAACTATTGATCAGGTAACTTAATCACTCACACAAAGATTTCCTATGTATATGAAATGGAAAGTATATTTTTAACATATAAAACGCTTAAACTAAACTACTTGCAGCGTTGAATCTCTAATTTACTTCATGGCATGAAATTCATGAAACACAAAACGAGTTGCATAATTGCCACTTTTAAAAAAGAACGAAAAACATGAGTATACCCATTTGAAATCCATGATAAATTTTTTACCTCATGAAGGATCTCCAAATCCAATTTCCTTGTCTCTTAATAACTTTATTGGAACTTTGGCACTAACTATTAGAGTAGCTTCAAACTACAAACACTGACTCTATAATGAACATATAACTGGTTTAGATTATTGTTATGGGTTAATGGCATATAATATCAACTTACTTTTCCATTTGTACCATTATCAGATATGAACTAAAAATATTACCACAATACCCATCGAACTTTGCCATTTTTGTGCCTATATCAGCAACTTCGCCATTTTTACTTTCAAAATTTATGTCATGTGACACATGTACATGTCATGCCCCTTTTTTTGTACCGTTAGGTTCCATGTCAGCCCCTTATACACACCGTTAGTTCGTCTTCCCCAATCAAAACACATATAACCCTAACACTAACATATATAACCTAACAGTGTGTTTTAAGGGCTGACATGGAACCTAACGGTACAAAAAAAAGGGGCATGACATGTACATGTGTCACATGACGTGAATTTTGAAAGTAAAAATGGCTAAGTTACTGATATAGGCACAAAAATGGCAAAGTTCGATAGGTACTGTGGTAATATTTTTAGTTCATATATGATAATTGCACAAATGAAAAAGTACATTGTTATTATATGCCATTAACCCTATTGTTATTTGATAAAAACTAGTTCAACCTTGTAAATATCCCACATAGATGAAAGAAGTGAAATCTCATTTGGTTATATATTAGATTGTAAGAGCATAACTTGTGTTGAGAATGCTGTCATGTTTTCGATTATATGATGCAATTTGAGTTTATTATATTAGCGAAAACATAAACTCATCAAGTATGGTATAGTCGAAAACTGAATAAAACTCTTGACTTTTTTTAATATCTCTTGTAACTTAACAATTTTTTTTTCCTCTGTTATATTTTGTTGTCACTTAGAAAAAGTAATACTCCAAACCTTTTAATATCTCTTGTAATTTAACAATTTTATTTTCCTTTGTAATATTTTGTTGTCACTTAGAAAAAGTAATACTCCAAACCTTTTATTACAAAGATTGTCAATATGTTTATGCAACCAAAAATTTAATAATCTTCTATGTAAATCCATTAGCAGTTGGTGTTTATTTCGACCTCTAAATGTTTCACATATCCTTCTAAACTTACCTGTAGCCATAAGGGTTATGTTGTGACATGTTACGAAAATGAATTAAGGCTTGGCCCTTTGTGTAACGTCTCTGTTGAGCACACATGAGTTTGGTCCTTTAAGCTCTTATCATTGCCGATTTGCCATTCATGTGACTAAAGATATGAAGCAAATCTGGTACAACATTGGTGATTTGAACCACTTTTGTTGCCTATATTTCTAATGAACGTATCAAGAGACAGAGTCGCAGCTTTGTTACGAATCAATTAGACTAAAACGTACACGCTAAATTAATAACTTCAAATTCAAATTTTCTAATTACCTTTAATCCTATATAAATTAAGTTCATTATGCAAATATAAACAAAAACTTAATAGCTTGCCTGAAAACAGATCACGTGTTGAGTGATTTGAGAGAACATCATCAGTAACTTGCGGAGTACATTCCGGTGCCCGTAGCCGTGGCGGTTGGCCTGAGATCCTGATTCTTTACGCGAATCGAGATGAGATTCATTGGATTGAGTTGGTTATGAATCAGCGTTTCAAAAGCAAAAGTGAAGGAATCGCGTGTAGCTTTGGAGCAGACAAATCTCCCTTGGTGAAAACCGTCATTTTTGAACAACTTCTAATTTCCAAGGTATCCAATGATGGAAATTCAAAAGCTTCCTTTCCTAAGCAAAATCCCTCGAGACTTTCAAGAGAATCAAGTTTTAAGGACTTTAGACAAGGAAACACCACAATATCATTCACTATGTCATCACATTCTTCTTCTTCTCCCTTCACAATTACCTTCATACTTTTGCACCAACTTATATTTAGTTCCTGGAGTTGCAATAGACTACCAACCATGGAACATGTAAATACATATTCTAAACTGTAACAGCCACGAATAGACAGTCTTGTTAGGTTTGAAAACTTTAATACTGTCCTCTGCTTGCTCTTCCATATATACTTGAGACTAGATAAACTCTCCAAGTCCACTTGTCTGAAGTTCGGAATTTCAGCATCAGTTTGTGAATCAAATATGTGCTCAATGTCCCGACAATAACTACAATGGACAGTTTCAAGCTTTTGCAGTTGTGACACTTCATCAGATGAAAAAAGAGTCTGTCCGCCACGGGGGTTATTATTCATATCCGCTTCGATCAAATTATGATAATACCAAGGCAACCGTTCCATAGTAGTAGGGCGGTATGAGCTTGTACTTTCATAACTCGGTAATCGGTCCTGCAAGGTAAAAAAAAAATTCAAGCTTATCTCACAGATAATTGTACATCAGTTTGTTCAACGATTTAAAATAAATAAATAAATAAATAAATAACGAAAAAACAAAAAACAAAAATCCTTCATATGCGAGTAAAATAAGGCAAAAGGCTCTACATTATTGTAAACCGTTGGGTTTTGGGGATCACATACATAACCAAACAATTGATATTTGCTAATCATATTACTTTCGATCCAATAATTACGCTGTAATTTTGATGAAGATTACAGTTATCAATAAGGTTAATTGACTCTAATGCTAGAAAAGAAACTGACATGGGAAGGTTTTTTCTTTTTTATTTAAGATAAAAATAAGGGATAATTACCAAAATAGATCGTTGACTTTTTGACTAGGCACTTTTTAGACTTTCAAATTTCACTTTCTAAAATTAAATCGGGCAACTTAAAAAATTGAGCAACTCAATATAAATGCGACACGTGTCCTTAAAAGATTCTAGATTCTGTACTATACATTCCAAAAAGATTCTAGATTCTGTACTATATTAATAAAAAATTTGACACGTGTCGCACATATATGAAGGTTGCTCAGTCGCCAAGTTGCCCTGATCCGCCGGAGGAAAGTGATTTAAAAACATCTATTCAAAGAATGTGCTTTGGGCGACTGATCTATTTTGGTAATTATCTTTAAAAATAATACCTGATGCGATATGGTCGTCACATGAAAGTTAAGGCGACATTCAATACTATGTTTGCCTAAGCTTGTATTTATGAACCTGAGCTTCCAATGCTGGCCATATGAATTCATTCTTCCCCAAGAAGAAACCACAAAGTTTGGTAGATTGACTAGTATAAGGGACTTCAAATGAGATTATATAACCACTTCAAGTCCGCTTGTCTCAAGTTTGGAATTTGAGCTCCAGTTATTGAATCAAATATCTCCTCGACGTCCAACCATTTACAATGAACAGTTCCAAGCTTTTGCAGTGGTGACACTTCATCAGATGAAAAAAGAGTCTGTCCACCACTGGGTTTATAATCCACAACGTCCACTTCGATCAAATTATGATAAGACCAAGGCAACCGTTCCATAGTAGTAGGGTGGTATGAGCTTGTACTTTCATAACTCAGTGATCGGGCCTGCGAGGTCAAAAAAAAAAGCACAAGCTTATGTAAGAGATAATTGTACATATAAGTTGGTTCAATGATAAAAAAAATAATAAATAAATAAAATAATAACTAGAAGAGTACCCGCGCAATGCGGTGGCGGGTACTCGTTGACTATTTTTATGGCGAACAAATGTTTTTCATGTCCTCTTTTAAGCATAGTAAGCCGACGAAACATCTTTTTTTTCAACCATTACATAATAATTCAAATACATCTAAAAAATTACAAATAAATCTACAAATAAAATGACTAAACTACTAATCTATCAACACATTTACCATAACTTTTAGAATAAAACTATCCGCCCATGTGGATAAGCCCATTAATGGTTCAGATTATCGAATAGTGCAACTACTAATCCATCGACACATTTACTACATGATGATGATGGATTAAATAGGCTATTACAACTCAAGTAAATGGGTTTTATGAATATTAAAGTTGGCACAATTAAAAACATTTAATTTACATTTGAAGGTTGACTTGTTAATTTTAATTTCCTAATAAAGAAATGTTTTTGGTCTTAAAATTTTAAGACTTCTAAATATAGATGTCTTAAATACATTATAAGGTAGTATAGATAATAATAATCAGATGTGAGTAAAATTAGCCAAAAGGCTCTACATGATTGTACAACCTTTGGGTTTTGGGGATCACATTATTTTCTAATCATATTACTTTTGATCCAATAACTAAGCTGTAATTTTTATGAAGATTACAATTAACAATAAGGTTTTTTCTTTTTTACTTTAAAATAAAAATAATACCTGATACTGTTACTTGTGGGCATTTACGGATCTCAACCTCTTCCAATGCTGGCCATATGAATTCATTCTTCACCAAGAAGAAACCCACAAAGTTTGGTAGATTGACAAGTGCAAGGGACTTCAAATGAGGAAAGACCACCCCAACAGATGCAGTTGTGTGGGAATTTATAGACGCATCTTTATCATCTCTGTTTGAAACCACCTCTTCAATAGCATCACAATACAGTATACCAATTTCCTTTAGGCCGGAAAGAAGTTTCACCATGAGAGGTGAAAACAAGTACTTGATGCTGTTACACTTGTACATCCTTATGGTTGTGAGGTTACGGAATGAGGACTGTGATGGTTGTTTTTGAAGAATTAATTCATTCCAATTGCACTTCCACACATGACTCATCCTCTCCATATAGTATAACTTTAATTCTTCAAGATTAGGGAGTATGATCAGTTGTTGGTGGGTATTGTGAGGTGATTCTCTACTAATTGGACTCGTTATCTCAAAAACCACCTCCACATCTTTACAGTCCCACAAATAAAGTTCATGAAGGTTATGAAAAGTGGGTAATAGAGAGGATGGGAATGCAATTTTAGAAATCTGCATATCACAACCACAAATGATATATTTAGTAATAATTCCCATTCAGCAAATATGAATATAACTGCAACAATTTTTTTAAAAATATGAATATAATTTATTCAAGAAGAAACATCTGGATATAAGATAGAAGAAACAGGGTAGAAATAGCATTATGTTTCTATTTATTATAAATAATAATAAAAAACCCAATATTATTTTTTATTTATTCAAAAAAAAAAATAACATCCAAGTAATGAAAAGAGGTCACAAAAGGATAAAAATAAAAATGGAAATAATTTATTAAGTTGTACCTCTTTATCTTTCTCAACCAATTCATTCTTTCTCTCGCTTTCTTTGCCGCATCTAAAAATTGTAACTTGTTTGAGTGCTCTCATATCCAAATTGGTTGTGGCAGGTGTGATTAAATTTTCAAACCTCTCACAATATCCAATATCTATGCTTTCAACAGCTTCAAATCCATGAATCAAGTTATTTCCATCATCTTTTATCCTCCACACCTCTCTAAGCTTCCCTAATTTCATCAAATAAATCCTTCTCAACCTGCTGCTGCTAACTTTATCCATTTCACCAACACATCCCATGTCCATGTCAAATATCACTTCCATGCAACCACAACTTACGACGTCAAGCTCTTGTAGATTATTCAGGAATGGAAATGGATTGCATGAAAAAAGCTTCACAAGATGATCACATTCTGACACTTGAATGCTTCTCAAGCTGCTGCTAAGTTGCTCGATTTCACCAAAATCCATGTTGAACAAGACTTCAATGGAACCACAACCCTTAACCATAAGCTCTCTCAATGGGCAAAGATTACTAATACTAAACTGAGGAGGCCATATCTCCTTCATATTCTCCATATTAGAAACAACCAGTGTCTCCAATTTAGGAGTCACATCCTGCAAAAAAAAAAAAAAAAAAAAAAAAAAAAAAAATGTTCATTCATGAGATACTCGCCAATTTTTGAACCACTGTTAGTATAAAAGATTGTTAAAATAAAACAGACTTACCTCTTTGTGAAAGAAAGATTGCATGCGGGAAATATTACTAGACACAGAAGATGATGCACTACTGGGATAAATGCTTGTAAAATTCGGAAGGCCTTCAAGTCGCAACTCCATGAGACGTGGCAACTCAATTACATCAACGTTATTGCAGAAATGCAATAACTTTGGTAGGTCAGCCAACCTGAGATACTTTAACTTGGAAAACTCAAATATATCTTTGGTATTTATGACTGCTTCCATATTAGGGCATTCAGAAATATCCAGATATTCGAGCTTTGACAAATTTGTTGCAACACTCGGTGTGAAAAGGTAAGTCAACTCTGCACATTTTGAAACTACAAGGAGTCTTAAATTGGAAAACCTAGAGTATGGCAGAGTATTCATATCATTCACTTGTAGATAAAGGGCATCTGTTATCCTAAACAGCTCATTGATCATAGATTCCAGTAGCTCGAGCTCTTCTCTATTGGTGATCAGCTTCAAGCTGTTTTCATATGAGTGCGTGTCAACTTGCCTTGTGTCCAGCGCGTTTCTAACTTCTGTAAAAGAACATCCCACTGAGAGCTTGAATCTTTTAAGTTTCTTACAAGACATGTTCTTCATATGCGCATTGTTACCAATAAATTCAAATTCTAATGCACAAAGGTTCTTTGAACGTTCTGCAAGTTCACTATTGTTGTTGTCTGTGAAGCAGCATGCTTTTTCATAATAAGGTATCATATAAAGCTCTTCAAGCTTCACTAAGCTTTTCAAGACACCGCCATCTATTACAAGATTGCAACAACCTGTTACATCCAGTAGTCTTAGCTTCTTCAAATTTCCGAATGTGGAAGGTAGGATTGTAATGCGAGAGTTAGCAAAGCTAAGCACTTCCAGATTCGAAAGATTTCCAATACAACTTAAATCAAACATCAACGAGCAATGTTCGAGACAAAGAGTTCGAAGCTTGGCGGATGATGTGGGAACTAGTGGATACTTCAATTTCTCAAATGCTATAACTTGAAGCTGTTCCATTCCTACATAAAAGCCTTCTGGGAACCTTAGGGACTCATTTCCTTGAACAAGTTTCAAAACTCTAAGGTCTGGAAACTTAAAGTCAGTGGGAAACTCTGACATACCCTTGCATGATAACGAAATTTGCTTGCAAGACTGGCTCATACTATTAGCTTCACTCCAGTTTGAGAAATCATCTTCATGGTGAGTGATCCAACATCCGTCCTCAACACCTTTAGAAACAGTATTTACCACAAATGCAAGCACAAGATCATGCAATTTCACACAATCACTGTGAAGATTATCTCCATCCATCAACAAGTAGGCATTTTTAAGGTTGCTCACACTAGTTTCTATGCTGTCTCTAGCCTCTTCCATAGTATAAACATTGTTTAAGAGTTTTGATCCCCATGCATATCTTGTGAGACCTTTTAATCCCCATGCATATCTTGTGAGATCTTCTATCGGGATGTTAGAGTCCTCGGGGAACAAGCCACAAAGCAGGAAAATTGCTTTATCATCTTCTCGGGCTAAATTATTGTAGCTTATCTCAACAATCTCGTGCAGGCTCTTTTCAACTTCATATTTCTTGAAACTGTCGAGTGTACGTTGCCATATCCTTTTCTTTTGACCCTTTGAACGGTTAAGGATTCCGGCAATGAGTTCGATGGCAAGGGGCAAACAGCCACATTTTTTGACAATACGACATCCTATTTCATTGAGATCACGATCATGTTTGGCTGAAATCCCTGCGATTTGAAAAAAGAAATCCTGTGCTTCCCCTTCCTCCAAGACATCAACTCTAACAACTTGAAGAACAGAACCAGCATCAACTGCAATCTGTTGGCAAATATTTTCATCTCGTGATGTGAGCAACAACTTGACCCCATTTGGCAAAGGACCCTCTAATCCGATATCTTCGAGTTTAATCTTCTCCCATACATCGTCCAATATAACCAGACTCTTTTCTTTACACTCTGAAAATGCTTGAAATCTTTTGGAAAGAAGAGTTGCCCTTAGTGTTTCATCAGTTTCGGTTAGAGATTCGCCTGTGTGTGCTGCTATGACCTCCTGAATTTTAAACAAGTTGGGAGTTTTCCCAATAACTACAACCGGGATCCAATTAAACATCTTGTTATCATGTGCAGCCTTTTTCAGTTGTTTCATCAGTGTGGTTTTCCCCACACCACCCATTCCACACAAGGCTATCACTCGAGGCTTATCATCATCTTGTTGAAGGAACTTCAATGCATCATCGAATATCTTATCTCTTGACTTGAACACAATTTGGGTATTTCCACCTGATGTTGATGTTGATGTTGATGCCGGGCGTTTGGAATCGACTCTTCCCAAAGGGATTTGGGCATCACTCCAAATGATGTCAGAACTCTCTTTAATTAGACCTTCGATATCCTCGGTTACCCTCAATGCGTTTCTTCCTGCTAAATACATCTTTTTGACATTAAAGCATCCAATGTCGTTACTTGAAATTCTGTCGACATCTTCCTTGATCTTTTTAACATCTACCAACCACCCTGGTACACGAGTAGGTATCTTTCGATTGCTAACATTGTTTTCTTTCATGTGCTCTTCGATATCAGCACTTTGACCCTCCAAAAACTGCATTCTGATTTTCATGTACTTAACATGTTTAGTGTATGAAGTGAGGTATCTCAGCTTTTGCATAATATGAACCGTCAAAACATTCACAACAGAACCAACGATTGCAGATGCAACTTCCATTTTCCTGAGACATAGAAATTATATAAACAAAATTAGGGGTGGCAATTCCCGAAACGATACGAAAATAAACAAGTTAAGCATGGGTCTAAACAGGGTTAGTTCACATGGTTGGTTTGTTGTGATCAAAACACGACTGAACTACCAACAAAAGGGATGAGAATCTTATTACAGTATTCATACTTTTGGATTGCTTATTATTTTCTGCTTATAAACAAGTACTTATAAGCTACTTCAAAATAAGCACTCGGGTTATGAAAATAACAATTTGTTACAAAATTTCATTCAAATCAATTTACCAAATACATATAAGGTCAAATACGAAAGTAAAAAACCAAGCTAATATTAATTTTACCTCAAATAAATAAGCATGCATATCAAAAGCTTGTTTATTTTAACTAAAAATAAACAAGCAATACCAAAAACACCAACTAGCTTAATCTATAAGCTAGACTATAAATAAACAGATCTATTTCTCCTTAGATTAGTACATATCAAAGTATACTTAAAAAGAAAGTTACATAACTCGAAGAAAAGTAAAGATATGGGGTCTGCAATGAGTGACTTATAGAAAATATATGCTAAATTAATATGTCAAGAATAATACCTTATACAGATTTCAGAGACTTCACCAGCTAGCTCTCAAGGATCAAATAATGTTTACTGAAGAAAAACAAGTTGGTTGCATGATACAGATTTCAGATTAAGGGGAGTAAATTATGAGAGGGAGAACTTGTTAAATTGGAGCAAACAGTGCCATATTCACGGGTTTTATTGACTTTAACAGTGCCATATTCACGGGTTTTATTGACTTTAACAGTGCCATATTCACGGGTTTTGAAAGGCAAATTCTATCTGGGGGTCGAGTTTTTTATGTGACCATGCTATTTTATATAAATAATTAACAAAGTGTGTATTTTTAAACTTAATTAACATACTACGCATATTTAATTGTTTTCTTTCTCTTTCAATAAAATCAAGAAAACTCTTGAAATATCATTCTTTTTAGCAGTCATCGTCCTTATTTCACCCACGTCCTCATCTCCATCATCTGTCATTGCCAAATCCTATATTATCACTTGACTACATGAGAAACTCTATGAGTTATTTTAATGATTCTGACATCAATACTATCATAGAAACTGATTATCATAACAAACTAAGGAATAATTATGGCAAAGTTGATACTAAAGTATACGTTTTTGTATTGATTCGCTCAAGGTACGAAGTCAATCAAACCGACATGAACGAAATCGCTTTTGCCTGCCTCTTTTGCTCGTTATGGATTCGTTGGAATCAAGTCGTACATCATCACAATAGCACCGGAGACGAAGTCGGCAATGATGAGGACGTATAGTAGGAGATGAGTAGATGACGACCATGGCTGATATTTTTTTTATACAATTAATATTTTTAATTTGAATAAAGGTTGATAAGATACTCGCAATCATGTAGACCATGCGTGATTGGCCTATAAAACTCATCTTTCGTGAGTTAATGAGCTCTTTGATTTTGTAGTGAGACAAAAGAAGATAATAACATTTATTTGCTTAATGACAACCCTTAAGGCTGTCGTTAGCAAAACCCTTTGTTAAATAATTTTTTGAAAATACCTTGGTCACATAAAAAAGTCCTGGGTGGTCGGGGTCCGAATAACTTGCGTTTACACGTTTTTTTCTTTGGGGGGTCTTTGTTTAATTTTTTCTTTTTTAGCCTTTAAGGGATTTGTGAGGTTCTTAAATTATGCGGTCAAAGTAAAGTTGCATGATGTTTTGTGTAATTTTAGGGTGTGCTTAGTTAGTAGCGGGAAAGGGAAAAAGAATGCAAAGGAATGGGTGATGGTGTGTAATCAATCATTTACCTCTCAATTTACTTTATAATGGTCAATTATCCATTAGTGGGTAATCATTATATTAACCCCTCCAACCAAGCACCTTTAATCAATCTCTTTCTCATTCCTCATCCCCTTAACCCCACCAAGCACCCCTTATTAACTTGAGATTATGAGCTTACAACAATGGATGTTTATAGATTTTGTGGCTTATTTTATATGAGTGTACTAATTTGAAGATAACAAAAATACTTTTATGCCTTGAAATATCATTTTACATGTTGATATACGCTTTTGGTCATTTAAAGTTATGCTAATTAATGATACTTTAAAAACTATTTTTAATGAAAAATACAATTTATTAAACACATTGTAAAAACCAAGCAAGATACACTAAACACAAAAAACAAATAAATAAAATATTACAAACAAAGTTTCACCAAACTTTTGTCATTGTTTATAATCCAAACAAACAGACTAAACAGTAAAGCTATTTAATTGGGTCCCTTCTTAATTTAATTGGCTTGATTAATTAAGGGGATGTCTTGCATTGTTGTATTTTTATCTTTGTTTTGTTTTATATTATGTTGCCTTTCTTAAAAAAAAATGTTGCCAAAAAATATAAAAATAAAATAAATTACGAGACGAAAAAATTAAATTAATGTACCCGTAAACAAATCACGCGAGGACCCTGCTAGTTACTCGTGATAATCATGGAGGCCCTATAATAGCAACTATTATAGTATTACAGTATTACGTTTAGTGATAATCATGGAGGCCCCATAATAGCAACTACCCGTGAATAAATGCTTATTATTATATGGGTTAAAGCCCATTTTTAAGGCTTTTGTCTTGCTGTAACTATTTTATGTTAAATAGAAGTAGGAAGATCTTTATAATGGGATGGAGTATAGGCTGGTTTGGTAATGGTAATTGTATTGTTCAATGACCAAAAGGTCTGCGGTTCGATTCTCAAACCAATCTACTTGTCTTTTTTTTATTTTGATATATTTTGATGTCACTATAAAGTCAAATGAACATATTCTTCTTCAAAATAGTCTTTCAAAATGCATAGATGTGTCGCACTCACAGGTCAACACCAAACCCCACATAGTTTTGAGTCATGTTCACCGGAACTAGATTTATGTTTATATACTAAATATGTAGTAATCTTCTATCTATATTATGAAACGAAACCATAACTATACCATCAATAGAAACGTTTCACCGATCCAACTGAACTTACAACCCATACATATGATGCCACACTGATTTTGCATTGACATATTACAAAAATGAATCAAGGTGTGGCTCTCCATGTTTTGGATTCTTGCACCAATGATCCTTAAACTTGCATTACAAAGTGTTATAGACAGTGTGCATAGCGATAAGGTGCCATTCAAAGTTGATCCATAGACGACTTAGTAGTTTAGGCTTCTAAATTGCACTGCTCAGTCATGCATAAGGTGCCATTCAAATTGATCCATAGATGTAATCCATGTGACTAACAAATGAGTCGACTAGGGTGATTCAAGACCACCCTCTTGGTTGCCTATATTTCTAGAGAAGATATCAAGAGACATCGGAACAGCTTTGTCTTATACTCCTTTCAAATAACCACAACCTTAGTAGTCTTTGTTCTTGTTTGTATTAGTGTAGGTAAAAAAAATATTAATAAAAATAAAAAAATGATGGCATACATATATATAGCCTAAACAAGTGCTATATTAGGAAACTACTAATTAAAGTCTAATCTCCTACTCAGGGGTGGACTCAGGATTTTTGAGAGGGTGTTGCTCAATTTTTTTTTTTTTATGACTATGAGTACTAAAGTTGCCCGATAAAGAATTTATTAAGTAAAATTTGGTGTTGCACGAGCCATGAAAAAAACATATTTTATAAAAAATTTACACTTCGTGATCTAAAATTGGGCCACACCTCGCTCCCATGTGGGTCCGTCCTTGCTCCTACTCACCAATGACAATTTGTGATCTTATCACCTTATCACAGTACGTGTTAACAGAGTGTGGAGGACTATATAACTGTATTTAAACTCTACAATGAACAAATAAATGGTGTAAAGAAATGCAAGAATCAACATGTAGGTGTGTACTTTTTTTAATAAAAGACCATGGGACTTTGCATCCCACGTAGATTAAAGAAGGAAAATCTTTCTTGTTTATATATTATAGTAAATGAGCAACATTCGTCTTAACAGCAATACTATGATTTCGGCTACATGGTTGTGGATGGAGTTGATTTTAAAACTTAAAAAATTATAATTCCTCCGTATACTTCTACTCGAAAATAAGTGTAAGTTCTTGACTTTTTATCTTAGACTCGCGCACAGCTGTGGCGATACATATATTTATATTATTAAACCAGTAAATGAATTGCTAGGCCAACTCTCCCTCGAAATTCTCTACCCGCTTAATAAATTTGTTTCACAACACTCCGAATGTATATGCGTTAATTGTATGTGTTTGCTTGGTTTCATGTAGTTTTCCCGTTACATCATTATTCCCACAATTAGAATGGTCCTCACAATCTCTTACCCCTTAAACACTCCCCCAAAAGTATACGATTTTGACGAATCAAGATTGTATTGATTGAAATAAATGTTAAAGTTGTAAAATTTTGAATCAAATCTTGAAGGCACTTGCTATGTCGTGTGGTGGGCTATTTGGAACTTTCGCAATCAAGTTTTGTTCGGGAGTAAGCAGCCACGCATGGATCTTCTTTTTGATGATATTGTTCGTTTATCTTTTTTTTGGTGTTCAAATCGTTGTAACATTAACTTGGATTGGAACTCTTGGATGAAAATTCCTAGTTCCGTAGCTTTGTAAGTCTTTCTAGCACCTTGCTAGCTTAATAATATCGCTGTTCAAAAAAAATAAAAATAAATAAACCAATTAAAAATCTAAAAACTAAAAACTAATAAAAATATATATCAAAAAAATGTATGTTGAATTAAATAGCACAAAATTTTAAAAAATAATGTTTCCTTATTAGGTAATAATTGAATTATTATTTTTTAATTTATAAATTCTTTTTGTTGATATACTACACAAGTAGAAGATAAATATAAAAACTATAAATAAAAAGCAACTAACAATAGTATTAAGCTTTTTAAATGATTATCTTTAATAATAAAAACTATAATTAAAAATCATATATAAAACAAAACAAAACAAAACAAATACTAAATTATTTGTTTTTTAATAAATAAAAATATATCGTTCTAAATTTTTTTTTTTTTAAAATCCGCACGTGCGCGGGCATTATAACTAGTTAGATCATAAAAAAAATAAATAGATAAAAAGATATTTCAATTTGAAAATAAATGTGAATTTTAAGTTGGGAAGTGACACATGTTACCTTATAATTGGAGCTACTTATCTTAATTTTTGGTTAGGAGTTAAGCTTGGAGTTAGGATTGGTCATCAATGCATTATATAGTAGTATAGATTTAGTGTTATGCCAAGTATAAGTTAAAAAGATGTAGAAAGATATGAGTCATGTTTATTGTGTTGGTAAATGAAGTTTAACTTACTCGTAAAAAACAAGTTTTTCTGGCTTTTTCATTTCCATTTCTGAAAAAATTTCATGAGTTGTTTTAAACTAATAAATGTACAAAACTGAAAAATCTCCCCGTCTTATATTTTTATATGCCTATTTACTAAGGGTTCTATTGAACACATATGACTTGGTACTTTAGGCATCTAAATTACACAGCGCACTCATGCATAAGGTGCCATTCAAACTGATCCACGGATGGCATCCATGTGACTAACTACAAATAAGTCGACTAGGGTGATTCGAGACGACCCTCTTAGTTGCCTAAATATTGCGGCACCTAGTGTAAATATTATAGGTTTTAGGGGTAATTTAATTGAGGTTACAAACAAATATCCGATTCGGCCCCCCAAAATAAATTCGCCCCCCCCCCCCCCCCCCCTCCCCCACCCCCTCCAAAAAAAAAAAAAATATAGTTCCGCGAATGGCGTCACCCTCACGCGCCCTACCAAAAGACTCACGAAACCCACACAAAGTTGGAGTCTTGTTCATCTAAACCAAACTATTGTAATTTCCAAAAAGGATGCTTAATGAAGGCTTATACTAAGCAACAACAAAGGAAGTGCACTTATAAAACATCATAAATGTTTTTATGGTCATGACACTGTCTTTTTCTATCTATTGATCGATTATTGTTGGTTTACCACGTAAACTCACATTTAGTGTACTACAATTGTCAAAGTAGTCAAAGATTAGTCACAAACTTTACCTTTTGCATCCAAATGTTTTTTGTATCCTTCAACAAAATGATCCCAAGTTTGCATTAATCAGCTTTTTAACCCAAAATACAAAATGGTATTCTATCTTATGTGTCGAATACATACGTTGGATTTTACTAGTGCAAGAGGCCAAGAGCTCTTCCACGATGATAAATCTTGTTCTTTTCTTCCTTGGGCATTTCAGCATAACTAGAACAACAGAAAGCATAAAATTAATTTTTGTTTTATTACAACGGGAAGTTTGCTATGGTCCCATCGTATGTGTTTAATTGTCCATGCACTAAACATTTTCATCCGGAAATCGTGCCTTTGTAAAAGTCTGGTAACTTTTTTTTTGCTATTTGAGATGATTAGAGTTTATTGTTAGACACGTATTTTAACAATAAAAACGAGTACAAGATATAATTTTATGAAATGCACGATTTTCTAGTAAATAAATAAGCATTACAGTTTTCTAATAAACTTATTAATATGATGTATAGAAAATTAGAAACTCGCGGTGATGTAGGCTTAACTTAACATTAAGGTCATAAGGCAGTTTACCAACTTAAATAAACCGGGTCAAATTCTAGGGGTGACAGGTCAAATAGGTCATGCACCCCTGCTTTGATAAACCTATGAGCAGCAGAGGCTTTTTATGCAATCAAATATCTTATCTGAACCGATTCAGAAAAATGAAAAATCTAAGAAGAATTGAATGGGTTCAAATAGTTTCCTTCTATATTTTTCTTACCTTAGAGCATCTGCAATGGTTACAAATGGTAAAGCTTTCCACTATTTGAAAAAGCTTTTCAAAAGCTTTTTTATCATTGCATGAAAGACTTGAAGCAAAGACTTGAAACAAAGACTTTTAGTTTGCCAAGCGGTTTAAATGAAACGCTTTGTAGATGCCATAAATGCTCAAGTCTTTTACCTTTACCATTTAATGCCATAAATACTCAAAGTCTTTTAAAGGTCGGAACCATTGCAGATGCTCTTAGAAAAAAATTCGTTTATTATCATGACTGTTTTTATTGACTACACAGCCACTGTTCACCTTTTTATACATTTTAATGCTTGCTATAATTAGATAGATTTTTATCATAATATTTGGTTTCATTCAGAACAAGTAGTCACTAATGAAGTACAACTAACTATATTAGCTTTAGAAGTATACATGAAGTATTTTTTTTAACATTTTGAACCTAGACATCATTATTATTTACGATTTGGGTATAAGTTGCATAATTCACATTTTGACACCCTTGGTGTTTTCTTCTTCTGTTCCTCGTATACAATAACTCGGATCTATTTGTATGTCAACGCAAAATTAACAAACTCAAAGGAACATAACTAAAGTGTCTATAATATTTGCTAGATAACATATTTTAACGTGAAGAAAAATTGTCCACAACCAGTCAACCACACGAGGATTTCAGAAACAAATACTGTAAAAATATTATTTGGAATGTAGTACTATACCATTGTCAAAGTGGTCAAAGACCAGTCACAAACTTTAGCTTTTATGTATTTTTAACAACATGATCCTAGATTCACATTAATCAGTTTTTTAAACCAAAATACAAAGTGAATACCTCCCATCTAAGATACCTAGCTTGTTTAGAGATAATATTCTATCTTATGTGTCGAACGCATAACCAGCCTCAGCAAAGTGGGATTTTAGTGGTGCGAGCTCTTCCAAGATGAGAAATCTTGTTCTTTTCTTCCATAGCCATTTCAGCATAACTATAACAACATAAATTATAAAATTAATTTGGTTTTATTGCAAAAATGATGATGAAAGTGGGATCGGTCAAGTTTTAAAGTAGGTTCCAAATTATCTCTATATAACTCCTAAAGGACTTCGATTTCTAAGGTAGTTCTCAGGAACCACCTTATCATAGGCTAGGTCCGCCTCTGTTCGTCGGCCACAGGTAGCTCAGTTGTAGGTCCACTCTTGTACACACACAGTTTTGAGTCATGTTTACCTAACCAAAACAATTGAAGTTTCCGGGAGCTTGATCGATTTGTCATATAATATAGCCTACTGATTTTATTCACAAATATTCTCCTAAAATATACAACATCATAAAGATGAGGGCTATGGGTCTTGTTCTGGACTAAGGAGTTACGGTATATTTACTCATACGATACATCAAACCAATTTGATTAACGAAGAGGACAACATAAATTACAATTCTTTATGGTCATCACATTATCATTTTCTATCAAGTGTGGTTGGTTTATCATGTAAAGTAATGGACAAATCAAGATTAATTCAATATGCAGAGCTGAATCAGTGAACTCAATGTACAGAACCATGTCCACAAGCTACTTACATCATACAAGATGTCTGGAAGATTGTAGCAGCATGTAGTTAATACTTTACTTTGTAATATGTAGCCTTAGTATTGATTGTACAAGTGTAATATTAGTTTAATAGCTTAGTCAGCACAAGGTCAAAGTATAGTTACTCAAGTAACTAACTTTCCCGCCTTGTATACTCTGTATATAAACCATGTAATAGACCATTTGGTCATTAAGTTTTCATTCAATAAAACTACATCTCATGTTTCCTCTCTAATTCTGAACTATAACAAACCATGGTGGTTTTCTAACAAACTCCACCATAACAATAAAATTCCGATCATCATTTCTCCCCAAAACCACCACTAAACCATCTTTAAACCACCATTAAATCAATCAAAATCATCACTAAAACACCTAAAATTCATTCAAAATCACTCAAAATGACTTCAAATTCACAAAACATCAATAATAATCAGAATCAACCACCAATCAATAGAGAAGATGATCCAAACTCACCAAATCACCCACTTTATCTACATCAGAATGATCATCCAGGTCTGATTCTTATCTCAAAGAAACTAACTGGATCAGACAACTATGGTCAATGGAAGAGATCCATGATGATAGCATTGAATGCTAAGAACAAGTTAAAGATTGTCACTAGAGAGTATGATGAACCAGGTGTGGATTCAAGATTGAGGGCACTTTGGGAAAGAACAAATGACATGATCATTTCATGGATCATGAATACACTAACAGAACAGATAAGCAATTCTCTAAACTTTGTTAACACTGCTTCAGGCTTATGGAATGAATTGCAAGAACATTATGCTCAACTTGATGGTCACAGAATTTATCAAATTACACATGATTTAGTGCAATTGAAATAAAGTAACTGTTCAATTGAAGCTTATTATCACAAACTAAAAGGATTGTAGGATGAGTATGATGCATTAGAAGCACCATACATATGTGTTTGTACTTGTACTTGTGAAAATGGTAGGATGAATAGTGAAAGAGATCAAATGAAAAGACTTATTTAGTTTCTTATGGGGCTTGATGAATATTATGCAAATGTTAGGGGTCAAATTTTGTTGATGCACCCAATTAATATTCTACTGTGGCAAAAGCATACAGCATGATTAGAGAAGAAGAAAGACAGAGAGAAGGATATGTGTCACAATCAATACCTACAACTGCTCTATCAGTTCATTCAAACCAGAGGAACTAAGGTCAAAACAGTCAAAGCAATGGAAGACCTAACATGGCATATTGGTAAGTGTAGTGTTACCAATTTGAAAGGTTCATTGTTCGATTCCTAACATGTTTTTTGTTGCACATTTTCACACTAGAATATCTACCTTTGTTTTTTATTATTATTATTTTTTTTCCTTTTTAGTATTGCAAATTGTATCTTTTTTTCTTTTTGCAAACAATAAAGTCTTTGTTTTATATTGTGATTTAATGTTCATTTATGAAAGACTAAAATGTTGTTAAGAGCGAACATGATATATTAGTAATGATTGTAGTTATCCAAAAATATAAACGTCGATATTTAACATTTGTGGAATAAAGGTCGATATTTAACTTGAGATGACTACGAATATATACAAAAGGCGCAATTTACATTTTAGTTTTCTTCGCGTTTCCTTTTTCTTTTCCTTGCTAACTCCAACAATGAGGCGACATTGGTATAGAACTATAGATGGCTCTAGCCTGCTTATATATAGAGAATGCATAAAGAGACAAAGGAATGACAGTTTCCTAACAATGTAAAGCTTACTCAATCACATGATAACAACGACTGTGTATTAATCCAAAATGGATAGATGTGTCACCCACATGAGTCCTAAAAGAATTCACCGAAAAACGTAGTTTGAACTAAACTATTTGCAGCGTAGAATACTTAACTGAATTTATGGGCATGTAATTTAAGAAACACAAAACGAGTTGCATTATTGGCAATATTTTCCTCTGCCACAACCCAACAAAGAAGAACAAAAACACAAGAGTAAACCCTTAAGAAACTAGTGATAAAATTCGTACTCCATAGAAGATCTCTGAATCAAATTGTGTTGTCACTTAATAATCAAATTCCTTAAAAATAAAAACGCTCTATAATTAACATATGGATGGTAGAGATTAGAATATCTATACTACTATATAAAAGGTTTAGGAATTTCTAAATAAAGAAGTCTTAATATTTTTAAGACAAAAAACATTTCTTTAATAGGAAATTAACAAGCCATTGTCATATATTGAATTCAATCAACTTGTAACCGCTAACATTTATACAGCCTATTGAATTCAGTCAACTTGTAATTTATACAGCCTATTTTAACACTTTGTTGGTTATAAAATAAAATAACATACACCGCATATTGGGGGGGGGGGGGGGGGGGACACTATTGCCACCATCAAATCCTCCTCGGCCGCCTCCACCTCATCCTCCGCCGCCACAGTATGCCGGTATGCCGGAATCACTGCTTTTTATGTTTTTATGTTTTTATTAGATGATAAATATGGCCCAAGCCCGGTTTGGAGTTAGGGTCTATTATTTATCATCTAATAGTTTTCAGGTGGTAGATCGGGATATAAAACCTCAAACACAACACAAAAACACATGCAAACCATTTAACCACACCCTCTAAACAAAAAAAATACAGAAACTCCTAGAAACACATCAGCCGCCGCACCACATCAGCCACAAATATAGTCACCGGGTACCCACCGCCGCATTGCGCGGGTACCCTTCTAGTAGTAGAAATGCATGAGCTAATATGTAGGTAGGTACGTACGTTATTTTGATAGAATCATTTCAATTGTACCTTGCATCCCACGTAGGTTAAATAAGTGAAATCTTCATTGGTTACTAGAAGGGTACCCGCGCAATGCGACGGCGGGTACCATGTGACTATTTTTATGGCGAAATACAATTTTTTTTTCCAACCATTACATAATAATTCAAATACATTAAAAACATCACAGATAAAATTTGAAATATAACTTTAAAACATTTACCCTATGTGTTTAGTATTGGTGTTTTTAGGTTTGCATATATACTACTAAGGTTTGGTTATTACATGTTTGGTTGAAATGGACATTATAAATATTCGAAGGCAATTACAAGTCGACACTTAAATACATTTAATTTCCAGAATGTTACAATTCTGATTTTTTTAATAGCAAATTAATACAATTATCTTTGGGATGAAACTTCTTTATATCTAATTTTCTTTTTGCGGAAATGTTTTTGGTCTTATTTTTTTAAGACTTCTAAATTTAGATGTCCTAAATACATTGTAAAGATATTGAAATAGTCCATGACCATCATAATGTTGAGAATAAATCGTTAGGATTTGAAGTTCATGGTTAATTAGGTTTATTGATAAACTTAAACATTATAAATCGTCTCGGCGGTGCACCGGAAATATAGTATAAATTCTTAACTTTTTATATTGATTTTTGCTTAAATTATGGGCATTCCAAACTTGTTATTTGCAAAGATTTTGTTCGTACTTCAGCTAAATATGTATAGTATAAATTCTTAACTTTTTATATTGATTTTAGCTTAAGCTATGGGCATTTCAAACTTTTTATTTACAAAGATTTTGTTCATACTTCAGCTAAATATGTACTAATCTTTTATTCGATTTATATAAGATGACAAAACCGTACGTAATTAAATGCATTATCTCAAATTGATCAATATCAAATCTTAACTTGGCTTTCTTAGATGACTAAGATATGAGGCAACTCTAGTATTTTAGCTCTTTGTTGCCTACATTTTTAGAGAAGGTAACAAGAGAAAAAGTGACAACTTTATCCTGCCAATGTAGGGAAAATTGTCCAGAAATGCATCTAATTTGCCACATTTTGCTTTTGTATACCATGAACTTTTTTTTTCCTATTATATACACGAACTTTCTTAATCTTCCTATTATATACATGAATCTGACGTGGCATTGAGTTAATTACATAAATTTACATGAATCGTCCCTGTGGCTCAAAACAATTACACCATTCGTCCTTGAAACAATTACATAAAAGATCATTGTAGCTCAAGAGTTAAAATATTTGCATCGTTAGTCCTCATTGAGTTAAAATATTTGCATCGTTAGTCCTCACTGCCACCCACCGCCACCCACCACCGCCCACCACCACCACCACCTCCAAGCACCACCGCCACCACCACCACCCACCTCCACCTCCACCTCTGCCACCCACCACCCACACCCAGCACGTACCAACACCCACCGCCACCACTCACCACAGCCACCACCACCCATCACCACCATCACCCACCGCTACCACCACCAACCCACCACCGCCACAACTACCCACCACCACCACCACCCACACCCACCTCCACCTCCGCCACCCACCACCCACACCCACACCCACACCCACATCCAGGAATGTTTTAGAAGAAAAAAACAATAATAATTACTGGTACAAAATGAGCTAAAGTAACCAGGAATGTTTTATAAAGGGTGACACTTTATATATACATTTCTTCTCGAAATGCCACATTGTGTAATTTCATCCAGAGTCCTCAAAATTTACAAAGATTCATAGACGGCCATGTAACTAATGCTATTATAACTATACTTATTAAAATTTACTATAATAATTAAGTGTGCTGTCTTAATATTTTAGAACTTATATTTTAAAAAGTTTCAAACTGCTGTATGAACACGGATAAAAACATATGAAAACGTGAGAAAAACGGAAGAATCGGATAAAAACATGAGAAAAATGAATGAAAACGTATAAAAATGGACGGACACTGATAAAAACCTATGAAAACATGAGAAAACGGACGAGAACGTAAGAAAAACGAACGAAAAGGGATAAAAATGCATTAATAGTCAATGAGGACTAACAATGCAAATATTTTAACTCCATGAGGACTAACGATGCAAATATTTTAACTCAATAGTCAATGAGGACTAACGATGCAAATATTTTAACTCAATGAGGACTAACGATGCAAATATTTTAACTCAATAGTCAATGAGAACTAACGATGCAAATATTTTAACTCAATGAGGACTAACGATGCAAATATTTTAACTCTTGAGCTACAGGGACCTTTTATGTAATTGTTTCAAGGACGAATGGTGTAATTGTTTTGAGCCACAGGGACGATTCATGTAAATTTATGTAATTAACTCCATGCCACGTCAGATTCATTTATACAATAGGAAGATTAAGAAAGTTCGTGTATACAATAGGAATATTAAGAAAGTTCGTGTATACAATAGGAAAAAAAAAAGTTCATGGTATATAAAAGCAAAATGTGGCAAGTTAGATGCATTTCTGGACAATTTTCCCTGCCAATGTACAAATCAATCGATCACAACGTACTAACGAAAGTGAGTCATCAGAAGTATATCCAAAATGGATAGATGTGTCGCACTCACCAAACTACACCGCGTTTGAGTTAGGTTCGCCTAATCCAAACTAGTCGCGTTTCCGATAGGGTTGCTTGATCAATAACATAAAAGTTATCTGTTCGTTATATGCCAACTAATGTTTACAAGAGAAATATGTTATAATGCTAAATATGTATATTTAACAAATATAGTGCTTGTATTAAGCTACTTGCGTAGCAGAACACTGCAATTGTCATAGAAAAAATAAAACAAAGGAAGTATACTAATGTATCATCATAAACTATATCAATATTTAACTAGAAAGACAATTTGATCAAGTGAGTCTCTCGACCAATTTTGTAAAAAAAAAAAAAAAAAAAAAAAAAAAAAAAAAAAAAAAAAAGTCCTTTACTATACAAACGACAATTAATAAACTTCATGCGTGTAAATTAAAAATAACAAAATGAGTTGCATTACTCCGACGACAACCAAACCAAAAGGAATATAAATACGAGAGGAAACCTATATTAAATTAGTGATATTGTTTGTACGCATAGATTATTAGTTTTTGATTAAAATCAATTCAACCTTGTATTATTTCACATTCCCACATAGGCTAATGATCAAGTGAAATCTTCTTTGGTTATATACCATACATGTTGAGAATAATAATATGTTTTCAAGCACGTAAGTCACATGATGTTGATTATAAAACAAAAAACATTATGGGCTTGAGAATTATTATAAATTCTATATGGTTTTTAATTTATATAATTTTAACTTGGGCTTTTGCACTCACAAGTCATCAAATGTATGTTTGGCAAAACTAACTGTAAATTATAAAGTGCAAAGTTGTTAAAATAGCTAAAAGGTGTATTTTTATTTTTTTAATAAAAGTGTTTGGTAAATTAGCTGTTAACTATAATTATAATATGTAAAATGAAATAAAAAAACATGTCTATAATTGTAAACAAAAGTAAAACATAAAAATAATATGATTGGAGGGTATAAGAGAGTAGACCCAGAGTAGATTAGTGATATAATTTGTACTCCATAGATGATGTCTATTTAAACTTTGGCATTAACTATCAGGGTAGCTATTCAACACTCTTAATGAAAAGATAACTAGTACGTATAGATTATTATCATTTGATTAAAATCATTTCAACCTTAAATCCTGTACATTCTTACATACGCTAAAGAAGTGAAATCTTCCCACATAGCTATCATTTTAAAAAGTTGAAAATGTATAAATGTGTGTAGCATTTAAAAAACACATAATGATATGTAAAAGGTTGCCATTTAGAAAGTTGCCTACGTTTGAACTTGTTTTTCTCTAAGGGATACTATAGGCATTACACATTACTTAAATATAAGCATTTCAACTTCAAAGAATAGTACGTATGCTTTATAAGTAGTAGAGATGTAGGAAGTTATGAATGACGTGTTGAGAGGTGGTCTTTTGGTAAGTCGTCATGTATAACTTACTCGTAAGGTTTATGGTTCCAATCCTTGCAGACTTCTATCATAATGTTTTTAAATTGGTAAAGCGTTTCTATTTATTCATTTATGAAAATTATCACTTCTCATTAGTTGTTTTTAAATAATGTAAAAAACCAAAACACTACGATGTCTTATATTTTTATTTGCTTTCTTATTTTTACGTGTCTTCAACTAGTTTTACAAATGGGTATAAATGAGGGTTAAGCGTGGTTTCATAAGCGACTATGATGTTTAGTTTATTGTGTATAAAAAAATAGGGTCCATGCTTAGCCGAATAATATTTGTGTAATGAAATGATATGCTTATGTGATGAATAAATTAAGTTGTAAAAACATTCTTGAATGTTAACGTAGCTTACTCTATTATTTTCGTTCTTTTATGTTTGGTCATGTTTGAGAAAAAAAAAATTGCCGATAATGCACAACTCGTTTTGTGTTTCTTGCGCAAATCACTCGATCTTTATGTCAATTTTAGTTAAATTTTGTTATAGTTTAATTTATGAATATTGTTTGTCAGTATAGTTTGGAGTAGCCATTTTTATAAGTGAGAACAAATACAAAAAACGTTAAGCATTTATATATGTTTTCCAAAAGCATTTTCATTAACGAAGTTTGATTTTTTTACTTTCATAGTCAACTTCGTCCATAACCATGCGCCTTGGAAACATGGTAATATTCTAGACATTAATGAAGCTCATTTACTACAGTACATAAACAAGAAAGATTTCACCTCTTTAATCTATGTGGGATGTAAATATAGAGTGTTGTTCGTTCTTTTTTGTTAGTATTAGCAAGTTTCTTGATGCTATTTTTGTGTGTTTCTTGAACGAAGAGTCGAACATGTCACTTAGTATGAAATTTGAAAGATGTCAAAAGTAAATAAAGATAGATTAAAAAGTCTACAAATGCATATTAGGGTCCGTTTGGTTTATAGATGGGTTTAGAATTGGATTTGGATTTAGTTTAGGATTTGAATTTGAGTGGGGTATAAAAATTAAAATATACTGTAAGAAAGAAGTATGATACCTAACAACTTAGGGTCCGTTTGGTTTATAAATGAGTTTGGATTCGGATTCGGATTCGGATTTGGATTTGTGAGGAATGAAAATTAAGAGAGAGAAAATATATTTTAATTGATATAATAATTAAATTGTATATAAATATAATATTCAAATTAGAAAAAAGAAAGTGTTGTCAGAGAGGTACCATGAGTCCCACGAGTTTTACATAAAACCATCATACTTAAGTGGAATGAAAAAGTAGTGGGCCTCACAGGTTTCAAAGTATTACTTTGTCAAACAAACATCATTTATCATCTCTAATACCCAAATCCAAATCGTACAACCCCCAACCAAACGGGCCCGTATTATCTCTTTCATTATATTCAAATAGTGGAACACCCATAAAACAAACACGTACTTAATTCTCAAATACATAAGTGTGAGTGAATTTGTTTTTCATATATGGGCATAGCCCATAACAACAGGCCCATAACTTTGTATTATTTTACTGTTGATTTTTGAGTTTAAAGACTTCCCATGTAGACATGTAGTCAACTGTAAAATGGCGAGTGAAGCTACCTCCGGGGACATTTGAGTTGGAAGAAGTCAAAATCATTTTCGGACAACCTATCCAGCTACATACATTTTTTTTAAGGTTTTTGTGTTTTCTAAGGGCATCCACTATGGTGGTTTATAAAAAGGTATATAAAATGTTGAAGAGGTTTAAGAACTTATACACTATAGTGAGCATCTATTTCAAGCTTATGTGTCATAAAGAGGTCTAGAATACTGAACCTTTTCATAATTTAATGCTTTTGATTATGTGTGAAGTTTATAGCACTTGAAAAGGTTTATAACATAGTGGGGATAAGTTTATAAAACAAAAGGTTTATAATTTAATGTCATAACACAAGTATAAACCTTTTAAAAGGTTTACCATAGTGGATGGCTATATCCGGCCATGACCCGGTTAGATCCGGCAATATCCGGCCATGACCCGGATAGACCCGGTAATATCCGGTCAAGACCCGGCCATATCCGGTCAAGACCCGGCTATACCGGTCATAGCCGGCCAAGACTCTTACATGTAAGTTTGTGTTGATGCACTATCTTTTTTCCTCATGAAGGTGATGTTTGATCGCTTCCTGTCAAATGGTCTTTCATAAAAGCATTGGGTCACAACTTGAATCGTGGGCACTTTCTTTCATATCTTGGTTATCATTTGTTCTTATAGACTTATAATATTTGGCTAAAAATTAAGTAAAAATCTGATCATATAACCCCTGAAAGTACTGATTCTGTATTGGGACGTTAGGTTTGCAGCACATTCGAACATCCCTTAGCAATCTGTTTACAATGTTAGCAAATTACAGTATCATGATTTAAGACACCTTTTTTTGAGATTAGGAATTTGGATGTCACACCGACTTTATCTGCTTCTTAGCCAATGTAATGGAAGCATTATGTGTTTTTAAGGTTCGACAATGAAAGAGTTAGTAGTGTAGGCACATTCGTGGACAAGAAATACACCAATTTTTGGCTTGCTGCCATCTATTATTAGATTAGCTAAATCTCTAATCACGGGCAGTGAATTTAACCAATGGAGAGGAACCATATCATTCAATTCCTGATTCCCCAAGTCAAGTAAACATTATAGTAGTATTATTCAAAAGTTGTTTCAGATTGACATATGCATGATTAATGAAGATAGAAAAATGTACTTGAGCAACTAATTACAAATGGTTATTTCGCGTGTTTTTTATTTTACTAATTATTGATTGTGAGTTTTACTCCTCGATCTTGAAGTACATAAAACAGGACTGTTACATTTTTCATGAGTGATATTTGGCATGTTCTGACATTATTGATTTCACTTCGTCATGGCTGTTACTGAATGGCAAATGCTGATCTATAGCAAGTGGTTTCTTCATAAGCTTGGTCATGAAGGTACATAGAATAATCTGTATGTCGTATTTACCTTGAGGTTAATCCATAAAAAAATAATTTTAATTAACCACTTCAATTGCGTTTATAGGTCTAAACGACATGTTGATGGCTTATGAGGATAAATCTGCCTATGCTCTGTGTGTATTTTCTCTTGCTATTGAGCCAAATCATGAACCCATTACGTTTGTGGGAAAGACCCCGGTGTGCTCTACATTTTTCACTTTGTTTCGTAAGATATCAAACGGTTTAACTGATCTTATGTACTATAATATGTAATGTGCATGACGATTGAGTGAACGTACTAGGTTTTGGTTAATTGGTATATTGATTAATTTTATACACTGTACCCTTTCAGGGGAAGATCATTCCTGCAAGAGGACCGCGTGACTTTGAATGGGATCCAGTCTTCCAACCTAATGGTTATCATCAAACGTAAGCCCATCTTTGTTTCTATATGATCATTCTAATTGTAGGTGGCAACTTCAACCCATTTACTTATACATGGTTGTTGGCTTATTCATACCTTTAACGGGTCCAATGGTTCAAAGCAAGTTTAGCTATAAGAGGAACACGTTGAATGGGTCGAATGGGTCAAATAGGTTGAAACCCGTCAAGTCTGTCTTTTAAGAGTACAAACTTCTAGATTGTTTTTATTTACAGATTTGGATAAGTGTTGTGGTAATATTGTTTTTGAAATCATTGTTACTGCAAAAATTTATAAAAAAGTAGACAAAAAGTCTTGCAGGTCAATGCGTTTCCTTCCTGACCACTTGTTAAAACTGAACCCAATTTTACACATTTGACCCATGCGGCCATGCCCATTTTGATTGTTCGAACCTAAGCCATCGTAACTCGCCCATCTTGCGATGTCATTGTCCCTGATACATTCGTATTCTCTCATGTGTAGTTCTTGATCACATGACAAAATTTACCAAACTAATTTTATGATTTCTGTTGTTATAGTTATGCTGAAATGCCTAAGGAAGAAAAGAACAAAATATCTCATCGTAGAAGAGCTCTTGCTCTGGTAAAATCCCACTTTGCTGAGGCTGGTTACCTAAGATAAAAAATCGTCTCTATTGGTGCTTTTCTCATTTCACGTTGCTTTTTTCCCGAGGTATCCACTATATTTTGGGTTGAAAAACTGATTGTTGCAAGTACAGGATGGTGCAAAAGCCGCCTTTACGTGACTGAATGTTTGACCACATTAACAATGTGTCGATTAGTGAGTTTTTTTTTTTTTTTTTTTTTTTTTTTTTTTTTTTTTAGGGTTTAGGGTTTAGGGTGACACATGTATCCATATTTTGGCGACTATGTTTGTTAGTGCCTTGTGATTTATAGCGTTGTTCATTAGGAGGAAAAAGTTGACTTTTTTTCTTGATACCTTCAGTAGAAGTGTAGGCAACAAAGAGGACTCAATTCACCGATGTTGTACCAGCCTTATTTCTTTGTCACGTGGATGACATCTGGATCACTTTGAAGGATACCATATATATGATTGAGTTGTACAATGGTAAAAGCTTAAACGACCAAACTCGTATGTTCTCAATGGAGAACTTACATGGAGAGCCACACCTTACTTCGTTTGGTAACATGTCACCGCATAATCAATATGGCATTGTACTTATAAATAGGGTTAAGTAAGTTGAGGTGGATCGGTAAAACGCTTACAGATTGAAATGAACACCCACTGTTAAATGGGTTCTTTAAAATATGATTACTGTTAAGTTTTTTGCTTTTTTATGTAATATTGATAAAATCATTACATATTCCTAAGAAATTTTCAATAGTATATGTTTATTGATCAATGGACTTGAAAATTGTAATATGATTATGGCCTCGTTAGAAGACTAGTAAATAGTTAGTTATATAAATATATGGACAATCGTTATAGATAGTACCTCCATCTCAAAATAAATATTCACTGTTGAATTGTGTGAAATCAATCTCTGTAAATAATTTTTTTGCAAAATAAATACTCAGTGTACGAACAATCAATAAAATTTTCGAAGTAACCATTATTTTAAAGTAACAACAAAAGTCAAGACTCAAGAGTATTATATCTGGTTCCACACATTGTCAGATAGAGTTTGAATTTTTTTAGTTTTATAACCAACTTTATCGACATATGTATCTGAAAACATAGTAACATTCTAGAAATGTACAATCGTCATTCATTACAGTATACAAACATGAAAGATTTTACTTCTTTAAGCTATGTGGGATGTAAGCTTTTAGTGGTTTTTATCGAATAATGTACATGCCTACATATTGACTCTAGCATTTCTATATACAATTTCACTATTTACTATAGAGCGTTAAGGTTGTTCTTTCAAGCCACTTTGATAATTGTTATGACGTGATTAAAGGAATGGTTATGACTTTTCACCCTAGGTGTGTGATTTTTCACCAAGAGTCACAACTTTTCAACAACCACGTACCAATAAGTTTATATATATGTAAACATGATTTGGTCTTCTATACGGATATATATTAATATCAATAACAAATACAACAAAGCAATCAATATTTTGCTATCTTTATTGTGCCTAGAATTTGAGTGTTCATTTTTGTCTTATCTCTATATAAATTTTGTGTAACCCAAGACACCAAATAGGGTCGAAATATTATATCAGGAAAGTGAACTTTTACACGATTCAAGAATTTATCCGGCAAGCTTTGATTATCATGACCCGAATTTCTAACATTTTCTTCCTTTTTTGTTCGGTTGTGGTTGATGAAAATTTAACGATAATGCAAGTTGTTTTCTGTTTCTTGAATTAAATATCATGAAGTTAGTTAAGTTTCGTTGGCAATGTAACGTTTATTTTAAACTTGTTTTGAGTAACTGACCCTCTCTAAGAGCTTTGTTTGTTTTAACACTAACAAGGATAATCAAAAATAGCGAGAGTGAGTATCTAATTTCGTTTTCTTTGAACACGAGTAATAGATTTAATAAAATAAACGAACACGAGGTCTTATAGAAGGTTGATTATGAAGTCATATAAATCAAATAAATAACCAGGTGTACAAATCATTGTATCTTGGGTTCAAAAACTGATTGATGCAAATACACAGAGACGGAGACAGTGGGGGAGCCAGGGGGTGTTCGGCCCCCTCCAACACGCCCAATCGCTTTGCTATTTACCTTATAAAATTTAAGCATATGACGCAAATATAGGCAAATGACCCCCCTAAGCTTTAGTTAAATTACTTTGTTAGCTTGAGAAAAAAATTTCGGCCCCCCTTATTCCTAATTCCTGGCTCCGTCTCTGCAAATACAGTATGGTACAAAAGCCACCTTTATGTGATTGAATGTTTGACCACATTGACATGCCATTTAGTGAGCTTTTTTGGTTAGACTCGAAAGGGTTATTCATGTTGGATAATTTTGGTGACTCGCGTTTGTTAGTACCTTGTGATTGATTGCATTGTATACAAGTAGGACAAAGAAGGCTGAAATGGGGAAAGTTTCTTAGTCACATGGATGACGTACATCTGGATCAGTTTGAAACTTTGAATGGTAGTTTGTGCATGATTAATTTTCCACCATCAATCTGAGCCCTTGACAGTTGACACCCTCGCCATCACCCCACACAAATCCTAACACATCGGATCTGAGTCAACGGCGGGAGCAGACGCCGGACCTGTATTCTAAATGGGAGATCGGGACTGGCATACTCGGAAATCCAAGGAGGATCAAACGCAACAGATTTCGAAGTCGATTTTCATCACGAATTTTCCAGATCACTTTTCGTTCCGAGATCTATGGAAGGTATGCGATGTATATGGGAAAATGATTGATGTCTTTATACCTAACAGGAAGTCGAAATCAGGTAAACGTTTTGCTTTCGTTCGCTATACCAAGATTGAAAACATTGAACGTTTGGTGGAGAATTTATGTACGGTATGGATAGGACGTTTGCACTTGCACGCAAATGTGGCTCGTTTTGAAGGAGTACCAAGGTCTGATGATAATGTTCCTAAAAAGGTGAATGTGACTAATAAAGGGGGAACTTATGCTTCTGCTCTTAAGATGGGGAAGTCACAACCATTATTTACAGATGATATGAAACCGGCATTAGTACTGGATGACTCATGCCTAAGAGATCAAGATGCCTCGTTGCATCTGATGGGAAAAGTGAGAGAGTTTGGATCTATACCCAACTTATCTCTCATTCTTGCTATGGAGGGATTCGAAAATTTGAAAATTTGAAAATAACATATTAATGACATGTTTGATCCACATTCACTAAAGTATATAAACAAGAAAGACTTTACTTCTTTTAACAATGGATGTAAACTTGTAATGGTTTTGATCAAATAATATACATGTCTACAAGTTCACTCATGAATTTCTATGTGCCATTTATCTGTTAGATGAACTGGACCGAAACTCGGGGTTTCGTGAGTTTTTTAATAGGACTTGTGAAGTTTACATGTCCTTCTATTTTGGATCATTCTGGTGACACACCTTCGTTGGTACCTTGTAATATATTGAATTGAACATTGGCAGGTTAAAAGTTGCCACCCTGTCTCTTGTGCCCGACTACCCGAGTTTCATGGTATCTTAGTCATCTGGATCTGTTTGAATGGTACATACTTTGGTGCATGATTGAGTGGAACAATGATAAGACCTCAAAAAACAAAAGTCATATGTGCTCACTAGAGACATGGGTTTTCTAGCGTTTGGTTCACAGAATGTTTTTGAAGGAATTGTAATCTTTAGAAGGAATTGTAATTTGAATGAATTGTAATTCAAAAAATTGGAATGTGTTGTAATTGTAATGCTTTGGAATTGTAATTGATGAAATCTGTTATTGTGTTTGGTTGACTCGCAACGTAATGTAATTCAAAAAAACATTAATAATAATAATAATAATAATAATAATAATAATAATAAAATAGTAATAAGAATATTATTTATTAAATAATAATATTATTTATTAAATAATAATAATAATAATAATAATAATAATTAATAATTTTAATAATAATAATAATAAATAATTAATATTTTTAATATAGTAATAATAATAATAATTAATAATTAATAATTAATAATAAAATAATAATAATAATAATAATAAAATAGTAATAACAATATTATTTATTAAATAATAATATTATTTATTAAATAATATTAATAATAATAATAATAATAATAATAATAATAATAATAATAATAATAAATAATTAATATTTTAATATAGTAATAATAATAATTAATAATTAATAATTAATAATTTTAATATCATAATAATAATAATAAAAATAATAATATATAAATATTTATAATAATGATAATAATAATAATAATAAATAATTATTATTATAATTATTTTTTTATTTTATTAAAATAATAACAACGAAAGATAAATAATGGTATTTAACTTTAAAAAATCTGAATTACAACGTAATTCAACACATTCCATGAAGTTTGCTATGTAATCTGAATTACATCACCGGACGTAATTGGTTGTAATCCAATTACATTACCTTGCAAACCAAACAAGCAATGTAATGTAATATGAATTACAATTACATCCATCCTGCCAACCAAACAAGATTGTAATGTAATTCAGATTACAATTACAACAAATTACACCGAATTCCAGCGAACCAAACGCCCCCATGTATGATCTTTGTAAATAAAAAGTTTGCATTGCCCTTTTGTTTAAATATGGAAAAATACTAATTAAAAAAGTCAAAGCATTTTATATCTGTTTTGCCAACACATGTGTTGCTAACGAAGTTTGCAACTTTTCAATACAAATACAAATACACAATAAACTTCATTTACAACCAACTTTTCAATACAAACATGGTAATACTCTTGACATGTTTTGAAACTCATTTATTAGAGTATATAAACAACGGAGATCTCAGTTCTATAGCCTATGTGGGATACAAAGCTAGGAATACTTTTTATCAAATAATGCACATATCTACACGTTGACTCTTCCATTTCGATATAACATTTATCTGTTCGTTATACACTAATATAGTGTTTGTACATTGAAGCCATTTTGACAGTAGGGTGCCATTGTTTAATACGGTTATTAAGTGACGACGCTATCGGATTCTGAAATCCTCATATGGGTTTACTCACCCATTATCGATCTTTTTAGTTTGATTGTGGTGAAAATTGGCTATAATGTAACTTGTTTTTGTTTTGTTACCCTTAGACTTGACTCAACTCAATCCTATCGATATTAGGACGGTTATTAAAGCCTTTTTTTATACTTGGTTAGTTTTTATGTAAAACAAAATTTAAACTTCTGTCCAAGCTTTTTTGCTTGAAAACAAAACGAAAATTGTACATAAACTCGTGGAAGTGGAGTATGTGATACAGTATATATTCACTCTTTTATCCAAGAATAAGATTTCGCTTCGAGAATATTACTGAACTAGAAGTTTCTTTAAACGAGTAAAACTTAAATTTATAATCCATCTTTATGCTAGTTGTTGAACTAAAATCAAAATATAATATTCAAAATTTTAATGCTTTTTTAAAGATAAAATAATCAGGTAGTTGTCGACTACTTTATGTGATTGTTGTTTTTTCTTTTCAACTTGTCATATATTATTTAGTTGGATTAAGGTGGCGTTTGAATTCGACTTAATTGATTTAATATATGAAGAAAAAAAACTGAATTCATTAAGTTATATGAAAACTATTTGTTTGTAACTTAAAAAGAATGATAACTGAAAATATTAATTAATAAAACTGAAGGTGTGCATTAAGTAATCTTTTAATTAAATATGATTTAATAGAAAATTTTGACAAACAAGCCCTAATCTTTTAAGGGAAAATTACACAGATAGGTAACGAACTTTGAAAAATTTCCAATGTTAAGTAACGAACTTTGAAAAATACTAAGTTAACCAACGAAACTTGTTGAAACCTTTAATGTTATGCAATATGACCGTTTTGGGTGCCACGTCAACTTGTTGGGCCCACTTGTTCTTTAATGTTATACAATTCATACAAAATGAATACTTAGTACTAAACATTCTCAGGTGACAAGAATCCATGCCAATATTCTGGATTCAAATCAAAGATAGGAATCTCTCCAATCCATTAGTAGCATCTTGTCAAGATCAAATGGGTGTTCATCAACTTCTGCTAGAATCCCATGAGCTATTTGGTAACCATGGTTTCTAGGCTTATCGTACTCAACAAAAGAGCTTGAAAAACCCCACAGCCGCTAGTTAACTAAAAAGTGCTAACCATAACTGCATAATCTTCAATGACCTAAAATGTCTATCTTCAATGACCTAAAATGGAACCATAACTGCATAATCTTCAATGACCTAAAATGTCTTCTATACGTACCGTCAAACCATAACTGGTCTTTGTTTTAAAAATTGACAATTAAACAACAATTCTAGAACAATAGAAGATGCATGAACCATACTGTAAAATTAAAGCCCGCATACAGAGATAACCAGATAGACAAATGAATATGATCTTAAGTGAGATATACTTTAGAGAGAAAAACATGTGTGCTGCAGAAAAAATCTAGTCAAACTCAAACTTCTAACATTGCTCTATATTACAGAAAATCAACACACATATACTTCAGAAACATCAAGGAAAAAAACGAGCAAGTCAAATCCACTACTTGCTCGTCTATTTCGAGAACAGCTAGAACCATAAAAAAACCAAACACAAAAACTATATACCCCCTACATCGCAAAAAAAAATTCGGGGGGTCGGGCGCCCCCCCCCCCCGGCCCCTATGAAGCTTCGCCCCTGGGTGACGGTGGTGATTGATGGTGACGGCGGCGCAGTATCAAGAGAGAGAGGGAGAGAGTTAGGGACAATAGCCTGCACAATTCTGATATAACATGCTTTAATTAAAAAAAATGGTTTTTTTTTTTAGTGGTGACCGGTGACCGGTTGCAAAAGTAACATATATTGCATAACTTTGACGGTTTCAACAAGTTTCGTTGGTTAACTTAGTATTTTTCAAAGTTTGTTACCTAACATTGAAAATTTTTCAAAGTTCGTTACCTATCTGTGTAATTTTCCGATCTTTTAATTAACCTAGTTACCTAGATTGTTTATCGATGTTATAAAAGTTTCAATAATTGTAGATTACTCGGCCTTTTATCATAACATGACGCTAATTTTATTTTTTGCATTAAAACTGATACCGAGTATGATGTTTTTGGAAAGTGAAATGACAGGTAACATGCATATAATAATAATAATAATAATAATAATAATAATAATAATAGTAATAATAATAATAATAATAATAATAATAATCAAGGCTGTCAAACTCGCGAGTTTACACGTAAGATCGTACGATCTTACGTGCACACCAGTCAAAATCGTGTAGGATCGTGGTAGGATCGCATCAGAGGTAGGATCGTAAGTGGGATCGTAGGATCGCACGTAAGATCGTAAGATCGACACGCGATCCGAGTTCACTTTTTTTTTTTTTTTTTTTTTTTTTTAATCTTTTAAGTCCATCCCACTTGCTTAGGCAAAAAAAACAAATGTGTGTTTTACTAATGTCTAATGAGTAAACCACTATTGTTTCATTTTCTAAATAGATAATAGTTTATAAATAGTTTTCTACTTTTCTGAATAGATTATAATCTAAAAAGTGTTCAATAGTTTAATTTACTTTACTTCACTGTGATAAAACTAATCAAAGGGTATGTTTTGTAATGCCACTTATGAAACGTTTGTTTTCTAGAAATCATGTTGATAGCTCGTATATTTTGAGACATTTAGGACCTATGTTATGTAATATTATTGCACTAAATCGTTAATGTAACAATTGAAACTTGACTTTTTTGTATTTTACTATTACTTTACTGTTTGAATTTTAAATTTTGTCATTTTCAAGAGGATATTATATGAACTTATCTTTGACGTTGAGTAAAAATGTAAAACAGTTTGACTCGTATATCATTTATTTACAAAATATGACTAATTGGTAGGATCGTAGGATCGCGATCCGATCTTACGATCTCGATCTTGCAAAGACAAAAACGATCCTGCGTGGGATCGCGATCTTGACAGCCTTGATAATAATCAACGGATGAGAATTGAAGTATTGAACCATGGTCATTTCAAACTTTCACGTATAATAATAACAGTAGGCCCATGACATTCACAAACTTGTTATAAATGGGCTTAGCCCATATAAAAATAACAACAACTGGCCCATGATTTTTTATAAGACTAGTTAAGTGTAGTCAACTGTAAATATTTAATAATAAAAAAAAAATGACTTTGAAAGAATATTTACAAAAAGTATAAAGAAAAGACAGCAAAACGTAATTTACTAAAAAAAAAGGAAAACATGAACTTGTATGCAGGGAATTGAACCATAGACTTAATGGGTAAGTTTCACTTCATTTACCAGCACACTAGCTCATGTCACACTATTTATCTCTTCCTACATCTATTTAAATTACTCTTGGTGTGACAATACAAAGGCTTTATAGAATCCCATTACACAACAACAAATAAATAGTCAACTGGAAATCTGCAAGTTGATAATTAATACGAGTAGTCAACTGTAAAGGAAATGCAAAGAAGTTAAAGTTATTTTAGTTACCTTTCCAGTCACTCAAGCTTCATTGTATTTTTTCTTTCCTTTAAGGTGTTTTTAGCCTCTTCCTGTTAGTGGTTGTTTTTCTTTGTCTTTTTGGGCGTTTTAACAAAATCTTTGCTCTTAAAAAAAATAATTAACTATTTTTTTAATTCTTTGATTGGTTTTTGAAATAATGCCGGAATTGCAAAGAAGCTACGTGTGTTTTTTTTTTTTTTTTTTTTTTTTTTTTTTAAGGTTTCATGTTTTTGTTTATGGTTATGATTTGTGGTGTGTTTATGTGTGTGTAGGTGAAAGGACCGGTGTTGGTGGAAGATACTTGTGTTTGTTTCAATGCTCTTAAGGTTTTACCCCGGTTACTCAGTACTACACCCTATCTAGTTTCGTTTGTTTTACTTCGTAATGCTTGTTTATTTGATGGAAAAACATACACGACTATAGTCTAAACACACTTATATGCTTGTTTTGCCAAGGTTTCATCATGTTCCAATGTTATATAAAGGCTCATTGAGTCATTGTTCGTGTTCTATTTTTGACCTTGGTATTTCACATCTTTGTTCATTTTAGTTTACTAGAAAGGTGCCCGCGCGATGCGGGGACGGATTGTTGTGGTGAAGAGGAGGGAGGTGGGGTGGTGGAAAGTGGTTGTTGGGGTGGTTATAAATTGTTGGGGGTGGTTGTTGAAGTGGTTATAAATTGTTGGGAGTGATTGTTAGGGGTGGTTGTTTCCATAATTAGTAAGTAAAAGTGTGAATTTTTAAGCCTTTCTAATTATAGAATAGTCCCAAATACATTATATAGTAGTATAGATACTATCTTAAAGAACAAATATAACAGACAAGAACACAAAAAAACCTGCTCTTCGATGTTTAAAAGTGCGAAAACAAGTCTTGTTCGTGTTTGTTGACAATCCTACTTTTGTACGGCAAAATCTTTGATTTTTTTGTTTTAACATAACATTCTTGTTATTTTGTTTGCAGGGCTGTACATGTAAGTCTCCCCTGCTGCAACTCATTTTTCATTGTTTCTTTTAGGTGATGTTTTCATTGTTTACAGGGTTGACCCAATTGACCCGAATATGATTTTTTGACCCGAGTTGACCCGGCCCGAGTTGACCCGACCCGTTCGGGTCGGGTTTTATGACACCCCTAGCTTACTGTCAAATACGAGTAGTATTTCTTAACAGCATTGGTCAAAAGTTAAATCATCCGCATATTTGTTTAAATCTTGGTTATATGAATCTTCTTATGAGAGTCGGAATAGCGTCGCATAGTATCATTAAAGTATTTATATTTTTACCATGAAAGTTTCGTCAAAATCTGATGTCCTTAATTTGCTTCTGCAATATCTTTACATTGTTAGCAAGTCTTGGTATAATAGATTAAGGCACTGCTTATGAGATTGTGAGTCTGTGTCAAATTGTGTTCTTGTTGGTTACTGTTATAGAAGCATTATGTGTTGTTAACTGTCGGTGATGAAAGGGGTAGTGTTGGAGACACCTTTGTGGCCAACTAATAAACTAGGTGTTTGTTAGCTATTGCCACAACAGTTCCTAAATTAGCGAAAGTGCCTATCACAATTTTCGGTGAATGGACTGCTACTCGTTTTTTATTGTATTTAAACCAACTTTTCGTAATCATTTATGTCTGCTAAAATGCTAATAATAAATAGGAAAAATAGATAAACTTACGTTTCACATTCCGAAAGGCAAAGACTTTCTGATCACTTGCAACTTTAGTACTTAAAACCTGACTGTTATGACAATTTTTGTTGCATATACTTATTCAAAAACTCAAAACGAATCTTTGTCACTTGTGAAATTTGGTCTTTTCTGGCTTTATTGATTTTACTTTCTCATGTGTGTCACCGGATGGCAAATGCTGATCCATAGCAGGTGGTTCCTTTAGAAGCTTGGTCATGAAGGTACATAGAATAATATTTATTTCATATTTATCTTGATATTAAAGTAAAAAAAGTTACAAGTTAATTAACCACTTCAATTGCGTTTGCAGGTCTAAACAATATGTTGATGGCTTATGAGGACAAATCTGCCTATGCTCTGTGTGTATTTTCTCTTGATATTGGGCCAAATCATGAACCAATTACGTTTGTGGGAAAGACCCTGGTATGCTTTATATTATTCTAGACATGTATGATTCTCATTTACTATAGTATATAAACAAGAAATATTTCACTTCTTTAACCTATGTGGGATGTAAACTTGTTTATGCTTGTGTAGATTTCACTTCGTTAACCTACGTGGGATGCAACGCAAAGAGTGTTCATTTATGCTTATATAGATTTCACTTCATTAGTTGATCTTCTCCTTTCCAAAGAAAGTGACAATAAAATTTACTAAAAGGAAGCAATAACCATTGAAATAAATCTTGTTTCTAACAAAAGTGGATGTATATCGATATTTGAGCAATCATTTGACGTTTTTTGGCCAAAGTTCAAATATGGTACTACTTATTAAGGGACGACACAATTTGAGTGATTTTCATACGGGTTTACTCTATTATTTTCCTTCTTTTATGTTTGGTAGATGTCGAGTTAAAAATTGGCGTTAATGAAACGTGCTTTGTGTTTCTTGAACTACACGCCATGAAGTCGTTGGTAATGAAAGTAATTTTATCGGTCTAAATTTGGTTGAGAAACTCACTCGGTCTTTCTGTCTTTTTTTGGTTAAACTTTGTTGTAGTTTATGAAAATTGTTTGTGTTTAATTTTTATATAGCATAAGTTAAGCACAACTCTATAGTTACATTTCACAAGGTATAGACTTAGGGGGTGTTTCATTTTTTTTCCTTTTTGTTGTAGTTTAATCTAGTCCAAATTTATCAACGTTCGTGTTAATTGAGCTGAAAATGAGACCTTAGTCAACAAACAATTCATTTGTGGCGTAAATGAAAATCCGAATTGTGGTGTAAATAAAATCTTGAATCGAAATGGTGACCCTATATTCATTTTTGCATTGTGATAGTACGTGAATATACTACTAGGACTTCTACAAAGTCTTGCAAGATCCATGCATAACCTTCATCTTTGTGATGATATATCAGTGTACGTTCTTTATTTCTGTGACAACTGAATTACTCCGCAAGTAGTTTAGTATAGAATTTAAGACGAGTCTGGTGAATAAAAATTTATAGGCAATCTTTGTGTTGCTGATTGAGTTACCCTTTGCGAAACATCGATAGTTTGGTTAGGTGAACCGAACTCAAACACCGGGGTTTCTTGAGTTTTTTAGTAGGACTCACGGGGGTGACACATCTATCCATTTTGGATATTGACACACATTCATTGGTACCTTGTACTATATTGAATTGAACATTGACAAAAGTTGTCACTCTGTCTCTTGCTTCATCTCTAGAAATGTAGGCAACCAAGAGTCCAAGAGGGCTCGAGTCACATGTGTTGTACCAGAGTTGCTTCATATCATAGTCACATGGATGTCAATGAATCTGGATGAGTTTGAATGGAACTTAAACGGAACAAGCTCAGATGTGCTCAATAACGACCGTACATGGAGAGCACATCTTAATTCATTTTTCATGTACAAATACTAGAAAAGAAAAAAATATTTACATTCATCAATTACTAAAAAAATCAAGAATTATATACTCATTTTCATGTATAAATTCGCAAATAGAGTATGATTTTTTTAGTTTTATAATCATCTCCATCAACAAACATATACGTGAAAACATAGTAATGTTATTGACATTTATGATCCGCATACACTATAGTATATAAAATTATAAACAAGAAAGACTTTACTTCTTTCTAACTATGTGGGATCTAAAGTTGAAATGCTTTTGATCAAATAATGTACAAAGAGCATATTTTTTTTTGGGTAAAAGGTCAAACGACCCGGTAAATATATTACTCCAAAAAACATTTAAGTACAACGGATATGAGTGAGTCCCATATCTCAGCCCGTTACATAGGCGAAAAGCTTACATAACAAGAAACTTCCTATTTTCTAGACAAGAAAACAAAACCACTACCACATCATATTAAAAAAACTCGGACAAAAATATAAACTACTTCCTACGACCTTGGAGATTAAAGCCATAAATGGCATTAAGAGCATCCAATTCCCCTGGAAGATCATGAATTTGCTTCGAGTAATCATCATATTCATCAAACTCATCTTCACGCTCCTGACTTCTACCAAAAAGATTAGCAGATTCGTCGAACGTGTTAAGAACCTCCTCCTCCTCACTATCAGAAACCACAACCTCACCCACCTTGGAAAATGGGTTAGCCCTCTTAGTGACAGAGGCAGACGGAACAGGATGACCATCATCATCCACAAGAGTACCTTTCCCATCAATAAGAAGCTTTTCTAACTTACTAATTTTGTCAACTAAAGGAGTAGAACCAACTTCCTTAGTACCCATTGAATCACTCACAAGCGGTTCTTGTGATGTAGCACCAGTCTTAATCGACTCATCCACATTAACTTCCATTGTACTGCCAGCATCCACATCCATACTGGTGTCATAAGTAGGAATACCAAACGTATCCGTATCATCCATATTAAGCGCATCAAATTGGTTAGATGTAGAGATCATAGTTCCACTCGTACTAGCCACATCAGAAGTCTTCTTCTTACTAACATTAACTTTCTTGGGAACAGTAGGAGTCTTCTTTGGCTGATATTCGAAATGCTTACCCACCACCGGTTTAGTAAAACCTCCGCGACCCGTATTCGAGGCAGCTTGCTTTCCCTTCTTCTTATTGTTAACAGTCTGAAAACCATCGTTTACATTCTTAGAAGGTTGAGCAGTCGGTATCACACCCTTAGGACAATCCACCAAAACATGTCCAAACACCTTGCATTTATCACAGCGAGGCGGTTTCCACTCATATTCCACACGGATCTTCTCAATAGTCGAACCCGAACCGTCAAGTAAAGGAATCTCAACAGTAAGGCTGTCCCTAAGTACCTCATCCGACTTCACTTCAATCATACATCTAGCAAAACTACTCCTACCCCAAGATTCTTTGCACATCTGACTAGTAAAGGCATCCAATCTCTTGGGAGTCCCAATCAAAGTAGCAAGCAAACTAAGCCCGTCATCAGAAAACATCGCTAAAGGAACATCATGAAATTTAACCCACACCGGAATGTGAGTTAAATCCTCTTTCAACAAATTGGTATTCAAAGTCCAAGGTTTAAGAATAATAAGAACATTACGTATCAACCATGGACCATTATCAAGCACATCATCAACACCTTTCTTCGAAGAAAACTTGAAAAAGAAGAACCCCTTAGCGTTCATCATTACCTTTTGTAACCCATACTTAGCCCACGCATTGCGAACATAATAATCCACGACAGGAAAAGCAAGCCGCTGACCAAGGAAATATCCATAGAGAGTATTCTCAAACCTCATGTTCACCTCTTCCACTACCTTCATTGGGACTGAAAGGTCAACATTATCCTTCTTCTTGCTGCTTTCTAATCTCCGAAAATTAGACACGTGTTTCTGAGATTCGTTAGAAGCAACACCCGCATAAGAAACCGACTTCACTCCCTTACCACTAGACTCAGGTGCAGTAGGGACAGAAGTAGCATCAGGTGAGGAAGCCATATCAGTAGCAATATCATGTTGGATTTTGTTCATGGCTTCATCAAAATTCTTATGCGCATTAGTAATCAATTGTTCCACATGACGCTGTGTAGAAGCATCACAAGCCACATTCGATTCAAGTGTAACACTAGGCTGTCCCAAATCAACCTTATCATTGACAGTATACCCTTTATCAGCCCCGTGTGACACATTACCAACCAAAGTATCACCCCTATCCCCAATATTCCCATTCGAATCATGACCATTATCATCAAGTGAAACCGGCTTCACTTGTTCAGGCGCATCAAGGTGAATGGAACTTTGAGGATCCAAGTTTTCATAATTGCTTCTTTGATCGGCCAAAATAGCAAGAGACTCCTTGTTTCCAGACGTAGGTAACTTCGGATCATTAACAGCTGAAATCCCATGACCAACCTGCTTCGCAGCCTTTTCTCTCAAACTCTTAGGACTCAAGAAACCCTTATTCATCTCTCACGACCAGTAAACAGAACAAAACTTAATAACAATCAATGATACCAGCGACATGCAAACCAAAGAAGAAAATAAACCTTAATCGCTTAAGGTTTTAATCGTGAAACCCAAAAAACTAACCAGCATCCATGTTCCTCCAATAACTGAAGGAATAACAAATCAGGTCTTGTATGTATCAATCCACCAATAGAGTAAGAATAATTAAATATAAGGTATAGATCGGTTGGATTAATAATATTGTATTAATGATGCAACAAAAACGATTCCCAAAAAGAACCGACCCACGTTCACTTCCAAGATTAATAAATTAAATTAAGCACCAATAGTGGAGAGAACCAACGATTAATGCTTAACAGAATAAATTAAAAAAGGAGTAAAAGTAAAGATCATAGAAACGAATCGATATTGGTAGGGAATCGTCTTTTTCGCCAGAGAGAATCGTGATAGGGTTTTTTTTCGCCAGAGATATACGGCCTTTTTACATACAACACCTTGCATTTATCACAGCGAGGCGGTTTCCACTCATATTTCTCTAAGGCTTGTATATTTATGACAAATACATCCAAGTAATATACATATTGGCTTGTAGCAGTGGGCCGGAAATCTTTCGGTCGAGCCTTTGGTGACCGATGTGAACATCGGTCGACTACCAATGTGGAGGCAAGGTCGAACATCGGTCGATCCATGATAGTTACGTAAATACCAACCTCAAACACACTTCTAAACACACACTTTCAAACACAATTCAAACAACTTCTCATCCATAGCCACCATGTCGTCTTATGAGCTATTATTTGGTTCTTCGTCTTCCTTGGAACGCTTACCAAGCAGCACAGCCAAAAATTCCATGAAGGCAAATACGTAGGGATCATTCGGGTGCTCATGATCGTTTGGTGGCGGCATACTTCTCTGAAAACCCGCAGTTCGACGAAAGAACATTATGTTGGCGTTTCCGAATGAGCCGAGAATTGTTTACACAAATTGTTCGAGAGGTAACCGATTATTCTCCTTATTTTCAAGAAAGTCCTGATTGTAGGGGCTTACTTGGTATTAGCCCATTGGTCAAGTGTATTGCCCCATTCATCAATTGGGATATGCGGCTCTGGCCATTGCCGCAACAACAGCCCGTGATTGTCTCTGTAAGTTTTACAGTGTTATCGTTGAGTTGTATGGTGCTGAGTATTTGCGAAAGCCCACGTATTCTGACCTTGAAAGATTATATGCTCATCACGAGCATAAGCATGGGTTTCCTGGGATGATGGGAAGCATTGATTGTACAAGTTGGGAGTGGGAGAATTGCCCAAATAGTTTGAGAGGTCAATATGCTAGAGGTGATCACGGGCCACATCCGTTCATTTTATTGGAAGCGGTCGCCTCCCAAGATTTATGAATTTGGCATGCGTTCTTTGGTGTCGAAATATAAAAGTTGTATAAGACGAAATATAAAAGTTGTATAAGACAATCAAATTCTAATTGAGATACTAGAGGTAGAGCCCCCATCGTTGTATGTTTATTGCTATAGCTCAAAGTATATCAACGAAGAGGTAAAATTCTCATCATTGTTATTAAAAGTTAAAGTAAACCCCAAATTACATCTTCATACTATACATCACATTCTCAAAATTTTTGACAGATACATTCCTCCGTTAGTTAAAGTTAAGTAATATACATCCCTCGGTTAAAATAAAGACTAACGGTGCAAATTATTTCTCCGTTATCTCTTAACGAGATATAAAATATTTACGCAGTTAGTCCTCAGAACTAACGATATTTTCACCGTTAGTCCTTCATTGAAAATAAACTAAAAAGTGGGCAAGTGAGGATCGAACCCGGGACTAGGAATTGGTATACCAACGCCTAACCATCGGATTACACATCAATTTTGAAAGATTACAAAAATATATTTCTTTTAACCATTTTTTCGAATTTATACGTTTTCTTACAATTTTATCAGTTTTCTTTACGTTTTATCTGTTTCCTTTAAGTTTTATCTGTTTTTTTATGTTTTCATCCATTTTTGTCCGTTTTTATCAATCTTTTTCCGTTTTTATCCGGTTTTGTACGTTTTATTCGTTTTTATCTGTTTTTTTTTCCTTTTTAACTATTTTTTTACGTTTTTATCTCTTTTTGTCCGTTTTATCCGGTTTTGTACGTTTTATCCGTTTTTATCCTGTTTTTATGTTTTAGTTTGTTTTTGTACGTTTTTCTCCCTTTTTGTATGTTTTCATACGTTTTTGTATGTTTTTATCCGTTTTTGTACTTTTTTACGTTTTTTTTCTATTGTTTTTACGTTTTATCCCAGTTTAAGGTTTTCATCCGTTTTATATGTTTTTATCCGTTTTTGTACGTTTTTCAAGTTTTTATCCCTTGTATTACGTTTTCATCTGTTATTTACGTTTTTATCCGTTTTTGTATGTTTATCCATTTTTGTACGTTTTTTTTCCATTTTTTATGTTTCTATCCGTTTTTTGTACTTTCTTATCCGTTTTTGTATATAATTTTTTTTATGATTTTATTCTTTTTTGTACGTTTTTATTAGTACATCTTTTGTACGTTTTATCCTATTTTTTTTAAGTTTTTAGCCGTTTTTTACATTTTCACAATTTTTTTTTTTACATTTTTATCCCTTTTCTTTCCGTTTTTTGTACATTTTTATCTGTTTTTGGATGTTTCTATCTATTTCTTGTATGTTATATCCATTTTTGTATGCTTTTGTTATGTGTTTATCCATTTTTTTTACTTTTTATTCATTTGTGTACGTTTTATCTGTTTTTATCTATTTTAGTACGGGATATAAAGGACAAAAAATGATAAAAGCATACAAAAAAGGCTAAAAGAAGGTATAAAACATTCAAAAATAGATAAAAATGTACAAAAAATGGATAGAAACGTAAAAAACATTAAAAACGTAAAAAAAAGGATAAAAACGTAAAAAAGGGATAAAAGCATAAAAAATGGATAAAATGTATAAAAACAGATAAAACGTAAAAAACGGATGAAAACCTAAAAAATAGGTAAAAACATAAAAAAATGTACAAAAATGGATAAAAACGTAAAAAAAAAGGATAAAAAATAGACAGAAAGGGATAAAAACGACAAAAGGGACAAAAAGGGATAAAAACGTAAAATACGGATAAAATTTACAAAAACGGATAAAATGTACAAAACCGGATAAAAACGGACAAAAGGAATAAAACATAAAAAAAAAAAAAAAAAAAAAAAAAAAAAAAAAAAAGAAAAAAGACAAAAATGGATAAAACGTACAAATCCGGATGAAAACGGACAAAATGGATAAAAACATAAAAAAACAGGTGAACATAGAAGAAAACGGATAAAACGTAAAGAAAACGAAATGTATAAATTCGAAAAAGAAAGGGTTAAAAGAAATATACTTTAGTATTCTTTCACAATTGGACGTGTAGTCCAATGGTTGGGTTGTTGGTATACCAGTCCCTAGAGAGGGTTTGATCCTCGCTTGCCCCATTTTTCGTTTAGTTTCAATAAAGGACTAAATGTGCATAAATCGTTAGTTCCGAAGACTAACAGTGTAAATGTTTTCTATCTTGACGTTAAGGTTCTAGGCTCCGTGTTTGACATCTTCATGTCTGTTGTGGATTCGTTCAACATTTATGATTTTGTTTGGCTATATATAGACATAATATATTACGGTACTAAATTTTAAATTTTTAGTTACACAAACATATGACAATCTTTGTAGATGAGAAGTTTGGAGTACAAGTTTTATATGATTGAAAATCTATATATATATAAAAAATGAGTTTTCCTATTGAATGTGAGCATTAATGTCACAAGTTAAGAAACTCAATTATAATGATTAAGCTCACAGAGTTCCTTAATTTTGAGCTTCTTTTGAAAGCTTTTGACGCCTTTTAAAGTTGAAGTCACATTTACTTGGAGCAATTGAACGTAAAGATGAATATGAAGTGTTTTTCAGTTTTGAGTATACAAAACATCCCGCATTTAAAGAAAAAAAAAACCATTCCGGTATTCCCCACCATTCTTGACACTTCTTATCCACCCATTTCACCCTCACAAACATACACTCAAACGCAAAACAAAAACACTCCCTTTACACCACCCTGATCACAGCCCACCACCATCACTGGTGGTTTTGAGATTGTTTCTTATATCTTTTTTTTTTCCCCATCTTTTGAATATTCTCATGTATAGATCCATATTTTTTCGTTTTATAACATTTTACTAATGTTTTTTTTTGTAGATTTGTTGGTGCCACCGCAGCCGTTACCATCAAATTATTGAAAGAAGGCCATGGGTGGGATACACTCATAAAATGCATATTGTTTTTGGTGATCATCCGGGTAATATTTATAAACTTTGTGACTTTCTTGAAAGTGCAAAAAATGTAGCTTTAGAGATGCTTTTTAAGTTTTGTCAAATGGGTTTTGAGCTTATAATGCCTGCAAATCAGTTTGCAACCGCGGTTGTCGACAAAAGGTGTGTGCTTGCGCTTAATAAGAAGGATTTTAGCTAATTCTAATATTGCATGTATGTTTCACTTTGATTGTTCTTTAATCTCTATTAATTTATTCACTCTGCTACATTGTTTATTTATGTCACTTTGGTACTTATAAGTTCTAATATTGAATTGAGTTATATGGATAATGAAAATGGAGCTGAGTGTTGTTGAAGTTATAATTATGTGGTTTAGAGACGGCTTTTAAGAATTATATTTGCACTTGGTTACTGTAATTTGATATTGTTGAGATTTAAATTGAAACCTTTTGCTTTGTTATTGAAACAACCTTTATGTTGGACTCCAGCAGCTGTTTTATCAGTATATGGGAATAGAATATGAAAACGTGGGTTTTTTGTTAACACCAACTAATTATTTTTTGGCTTTGGTGAATACTTTTTTTGTTCTACTGTATATACAATTTGATAACAAGCTAACAAATGATCATAAAAAATAGGCATCTGTTTTATTTTTAAGATAAGAGATGTAAAAAGATGGGCATTTAGCGTATATAACTTGGGTAATGTTTCAGTTATAGGTTGCAATGTTGATGCAAATTCATTTAGCTTATAGCGATCATACGGGTCAAATGGGAATTATTTAGGACGGAGTGAGTTTAAAAAGTATGTAAGCAATTGAAAACGGAGAAAGTGAAAAGTTGTTGGCGAGTCACATTTTATAAACTGATACCTGATGTATGATTTGAATATTTACTTTGTTTTTTGTTTTGCGCAGATAAAGCCAATGTTTAGATACACACCCTAAGTAACGGAGCTAGCTATTTTGTGAAAACATATCAAGCCTCATTAAGGTTTGTTTTGTTGAAGTCGTTATTGAATCTTTTTCTTGATGATTTATTGTATCATGTTTTTAAAGTGATCATGGTTGGATTTTCAGTTTGCATCCACCACAATCGAAGGCGCTCGAGCCCGTCTTAGGGGTTGACACTAGGCTGCAATTGCTTAATTTCAAGTCAAAGAAGATTCATATCAAGGATGTCGGGAAATGCTTTGTAAGTATAAGCTGCGAACATGCAATTCCAAACACCCCTTAAGTGTTCAGCTTTACGTTAACATTTTGATTTTTTAATAACTAAATAATTTATCGTGTTAATCGAATTCTGCTTATTTAAGAATTAAAATGGTGATGAGATATTGGAATTTGTTTTGGTGTGATTACTCTGAAACTAATAAAGAAAAATGATTTCTATTGACCTATGAAGTGATGTTGTTGATATCAAGTTCCCAATAGATGAAACTGATTATTGACGACTTTTAAGCGCAATGCCAAACACCCCTAGATATGTTTAAGTACGGAACTGAAAAATGTTACAAAGCGAAAATTTGTTTACTGGAAACAAACTAGATGTGGCATGATGGTTGTGCTCAGGTAGGTTGGGTAATAGGGTTTTGCAAACTGGACGCGTTTGGGTATCATGGGTTTGATATTGGTTTTATCTTTCACGGTGAATAAACCTTATTTACCTGTTTTCGCGGCCCTTATGTACAGTCAACGTGGTTTATAGGTCCTTTACGCGATGCAAAGTTTTGAAGGTATAAGTTTAATTGATGCTACAATATATTGATTTAGAAAATATTAGTTGCATATGCCATAAAATAAATTAGCCGTTTGGTCAATATGAGAATCTTGGTAAACTTGTAAAATAAAAAATAAAAAAGTTTACGTGAGAGGAAAACGGGTAAAATGGGTCGAGATTTCTTGGTAGTCGTTTAAAGCAAGATGATAGATCACTAAAACACCAGGAAAGTGTGAAATTAGGGAGGTTATGCTCCTGAAACCTCAGTTAAGATTGGTGGGGGGTCGCTTACTACATTAACTTGGACCCAACTAAGCCAGTTAAACTATATGAATACATTTCTCGTGGGAGGATTCGTGAAGCACATGCAGGTTCGTTTGTTAACATATCATAGGTTTGTTATGTATGTTTAATATGACATGTACAAATGCAATTGGAATCGTTGTGAACTAACTTATATGCATTTTTATCGAGTATTAATGATTGATTTTATATGGCAGGAAAATAAATTCTTTCATTAAGTGTTCAAGTTTACACCAAAGAAAAAGTCTCTTTCCAGTAGAAATCTTATTTCATTATGGTTTTATGTTCCTTACAACTCTCTTCCATATTTCAGAGGATGTATAGATCTCAAAATTCGATTATCAACAAGGTAAGGACCCAGTTTATGAGCAAGCAACGAATGATGTCTCGGGTAGGACAAGTTTTTAATTCTACAAACACTTTATGTAACATTTATACTTTGGGATTTCAGGATAGAAATGTCGGGCACTATTCATCTAAATTAGGCGATAAGTAAAAGTTACAGCCTCCAATGTGCTGCATATACGGAACCTCATTGTCATCTTTATCCATTCAATATTTGATTTATAAAACTATGCATATGTTTAGTTAGCGATAGTGTAGGGATTCATTTGTATAATTACATTGAAACCTTCAAATTATCTAAATACGCATAACCATTGCATTACCGATGATTCTTTATGGTGAATAAAGCCCGTGCATCGCACGGGCCATGTTGTCTAGTAGATAATAAAAAGTTAACGACCTATATTAATTTTTCAGTTTCAAAGTGTTATGAAGGCCTTTTTTTTTATTTTATTTTTATTTTTTTTTATTTTTTTTTTTTACATATAAACTTCATTAACCATGCATCTGAAAACTTAGTACCAGTCTTGACATGTAAGGCTTGATACACTATAGTATATCAACAAGGAAGATTTAAGTTATGCAACCTATGTGGGATGTACTTTGAAATGGTTTTTAACTTTTTATCAAATGCATGATACTTGCAATAAGCTGACTCATGCATTTCTAGTATTCCAATCTAAACCATTTATGTGTTCATGATAGAACGTTTGTATTTTGAATCTACTTTAGTAATTAATCTTAATGTTTAAATGGTTATTAAGTAAGGACACAATCGGATTTATAGATCCTAATAGGGCATGGATACACTTACCCACTGGGTAGTTTACCCGGATGAGGTGGCACTGATTTATTGGAAGAGAAGGAATAATATTCTCCTTTTTCCACCAACAAATCATTAATTGTGTTTTAATGAAGTATGTTTTAATTCATAGTGGGTAGCCTACTATGTGGGTAGCATAAGTTTTCTCCATCCTAAATAGTAATATGGGTTTACTCTCACATTTTTGTTTGATTGTGGTCAAGGAAAAGTTTGGCAATAGTGCCACTTTTTGTGTTTCTTGAATTACATGCCATGAAGTTAATTAAGTGTGAAGTTAATTAAGTGTGGTGGGTAATGTAAAGTTTCTTTTGGTCTAAAGTTGCCACTCTAGCTGTCTCTTGATATCTTTCTCTAGAAATGTAGGCAGCCAAGAGGGGCTCGAATCACCTGTGTTGTACCATAGTTATCCGTGTTGTACCATAGTTATCTCATATCTTAATTACACATATGGCAATGGACATCTGGATCAGTTCGAATGGAACTTTGTGTATGATTGAGTAGAACAATGTTAAGAGCTTAACAACACAAGCTCATATGTGCTCAGTAGCGACCTTACATGGAGGGCCATGCCATAATTCATTTTTTAGTACAAAATATGCACTTCCCAAGTATAAGATTACTAAAAAAAGTCAACAATCAGATTCTCATTTTCTGATACAAGCTTGTTCAAGAAAGTATGATTTATTTAGTTTTAAAATCAACTTTATCAACAAGCATGCACTAGATAACTAGTAATATATTGACATGTATGAGGCACATTCACTATAGTATATAAACAAGAAAGACTTTACTTCTTTTAACAATGTGGGATGTAAATTAACTTGGAATGGTTTTGATCAAATAATCTAGATGCCTACATGTTCACTCATGAATTTCTATGTACCATTTATCTGTTAGATGAACTGGACTGAAACTCGGGTTTCGTGAGTTTTTAAATAGGACTTGTGAGGTTTTAGGTTTACATGTCCTTCTATTTTGGATCATTCCTCTCTAGAAATGTACGCAACGAAGAGGGCTTAAATTACCAATGTTGTGCCCGAGTTTCATGGTATCTTAGTCATTGGTAGATGCGTTCAGGTAGATAGGTGAAACATTTAGATATTGAATTGAACACGTACCAATGACCACATGGGTTTTTTAGAATTTGATATCCTAAGACATGTATGATCTTTGTAAATAAAAAGTTTGGATTACCCTTTTGTTTAAGTGTGAATAAAATACTAAAAAGTCAAGCATTTTTAATCTGTTTTTCGTGTACATGCGTGGTCAACGAAGTTTGACATTTTTTAATACAATTTCATTAACAACCAGGTGCCTGAAAAACATTGTAATTCTTTTGACATGTGTGAAACTCATTTTTTAGAGTTTATAAGCAACAACGATCTCACTTCTTTAGCCTATGTACGTGAGCACATTTAAATACTTATATAGTGTTTGTACTTTGAAGCCACTTTGACAGTAGGGTGCCATTGTTTAATACGGCTATCAAGTGATGACGCTATCGGATTCTGAAATCCTCATATGTGTTTACTCTCCCATTGTCGATCTTTTTTGTTTGATCGTGGTGAAAATTGGCTATAATGCAACTTGTTTTTTGTTTTGTTACCCTTAGACTCGACTCAACTCAATCCTATCGATATTAGAAGGTCATTAGTCTTTTTTATACGTGGTTCGTTTTTATGTAAAACAAAGTTTAAACTTCTGTCCTAGCTTTTTTGCTTGAAAACAAAAACGATAGATGAACATAAACTCGTCGAAGTGGAGTATGTGATATATTCACTCTTTTATCCAAGAATAAGATTTCGTTTCGAGAATATTACTCAAACAAGAAGTTTCTTTAAACTAGTAAAACTTAACTTTATAATCCAAATTTATGCTAGTTGTTGAACTAAAATCAAAATTTAATATTCAAAATCCTATTGCTTTTTTGAAGATAAAATAATCAGATTTTAATGTAATAGTAGTTGTTAGAACTTGAGACAATTTTGTGTGATTGTTGATGTTTTGTTCTTTTCAACTTGTCCGATATTATTTAGTTGGATTAAGCTTCTTTAAACTTGATTGTTCCAACAATTGTAGCCTTTGATCATAACATGACGCTAATCATTTTATTAGGTTGCACTAAAACTGATACCGAATATGATGTAATTTCTGAAAGTGAAATGACGGGTAACATGGATAAAATTAAATAAAGAGTAAATTACATGGTTCGTCCCTGTGGTTTGGCCAAAATCCTTAATTGAGTCCTTATCTTTTCAATTGCGCCAATTAAGTCCTTATTCTGAAACAATGTAACACTGTTAGTCCTTATCGCTAACTGTCGTTATCTCAAATTGGCAAAGTTAGTCCATTAACCAAACGGTCGTTTGCAATGATTGCATCGTTAGTCCTTTCTGCTAAAAAATTGGAAAAAAGAAATTTGGAAATTTTTTTTTCCAAAAAAAATAATTCGAAAAATTCGAAAAATTTCAAAAATTTTTTTTCCAAAAAAAATAATTTGAAAAAAAATTATAATAAAATTGTTTTTTAAAAAATTTGAAAAAATTTCTAAAAAAAATTTGACGATTTTTTTTTTCCAAAAAAAAAATTCTAAAAAAATTTTTTTTTAAGAAATTCAAAAAAATTTCTAAAAAAAAATTGACGATTTTTTTTTTCCAAAAAAAAATAATTTGTAAAAAAAAAATTCTAATAAAATTTTTTCTTAAAAAATTCGAAAAACTTTCTAAAAAAAAATTGACGAATTGTTTTTTCCAAATAAAATAATTTGAAAATTTTTTTGAATTTTTTAAGAAAAATTTTATTAGAATTTTTTTTTCAAATTATTTTTTTTTTGGAAAAAAAAGATTTCGTCAAATTTTTTTTAGAATTTTTTTGGAATTTTTTAAGAAATAATTTTATTAGGATTTTTTTTTTCAAATTATGTTTTTTGGAAAAAAAAATTTATGACATTTTTTGAATTTTTCAAATTACTTTTTTTAGAAAAAAAAAAATTCCTTTTTTTCCAAAAAAAATAATTTGAAATTTTTTGGTCAATTTTTTTTTCCAAAAAAATTAATTTGAAAATTTTTTTTTCCAAAAATTTTTCGTCAATTTCTTTTTAGAAATTTGAAATTTTTTTTTTCCAAAAATTTTTCATCAAATTTTTTTTAGAAATTTTTTCGAATTTTTTAAGAAAAAATTTTATTAGAAATGTTTTTGTCAAATTATTCTTTTTTTGGAAAAAAAAATTCGTCAATTTTTTTTAGAAAAATTTTCGAATTTTTTAAAAAATAATTTTATTAGAATTTTTTTTTCAAATTATTTTTTTTGGGAAAAAAAATTTTAGAATTTTTTGCGAATTTTTCAAATTATTGTTTTTGGAAAAAAAAAATTCCAAATTTTTTTTCCAATTTTTTAACTGAAATGACTAACGGTGCAATCATTGCAAACGACCGTTTGGTTAATGGACTAACTTTGCCAATTTGAGATAACGATAGTTAGCGATAAGGATTAACGGTGTTACATAGTTTCAGAATAAGGACTCAATTGGCGCAATTGAAAAGATAAGGACTCAATTAGGGATTTTGACCAAACCATAGGAACGAACCATGTAATTTACTCTTAAATAAATAAATAACTAATGCAAGCAACAGATGAGAATTGAACCATGGACATTTCAAATATACCATACAGCCTATACTCCAGTTACCAGCTGATCACCCACACCAGACATGAGTTTCCTCTCACTCCATCTATTTAACGTAACACACATTCACATATAATAATAACAGTAGGCCCATCACATTCACAAACTTTAGTCACATGAATGGCAAAACGGCAATGGTAAGAACTTAACGGACCAAACTCATATGTGCTCAACAGAGACGTTACATGGAGGGCCAAGCCTTAATTCATTTTCGTAACATGTCACAACAGAATCCTTGTGGCTATAGGTAAGTTTAGAAGGATAGGTGAAACGTTTAGAGGTCGAAATAAACACCAACTGCTAATGGATATACATAGAAGATTATTAAATTTTTGGTTGCATAAACATATTGACAATCTTTGTAAATAAAAAGTTTGGAGTATTACTTTTTTAACTGAACAAATATTAAAAAAAATACTTGTTAAGTTACAAGAGATATTAAAAAAAGTCAAGAGTTTTATATCAGTTTTCAACTACAAGAGTCTGAGTGAGTTTATGTTTTCGCTAATATAATAAACTCAAATAGCATCATGTAATCGAAAACATGCTAGCGTTCTCAACACGAGTTATGCTCTTACAATCTAGCATATAACCAAATGAGATTTCAGTTCTTTCATCTATGCGGGATATTTGCAAGGTTGAACTAGTTTTTATCAAATAACAATAATCTACACCAGTTATATGTTCATTATAGAGTCAGTGTTTGTAGTTTGAAGCTACTCTAATAGTTAGTGCCAATGTTCCAATACAGTTATTAAGTGACAAGGAAATTGGATTTGGAGATCCTCCATGAGGTAAAAAATTTTATCACGGATTTCAAATGGGTGTACTCATATTTTTCGTTCCTTTTTTAAAAGTGGCGATTATGCAACTCGTTTTGTGTTTCATGAATTTCATGCCATAAAGTTAATTAGAGATTCAACGCTGCAAGTAGTTTGGTTTAAGCGTTTTATATGTTGAAAATATACTTTCCACATCATATACGTAGGAAATCTTTGTGTGAGTGATTAAGTTACATGATCAATAGTTGGATAAGTGAACTACAACTCGACATGTGTGAGGTTGAGTGAGCTTTTTAGTAGGACGCGTGAGGGGTCAGGGGTGACACACTAACACACCTATCCATTTTAGATCATTCTGGTGAGACACATCCGTTGGTACTTTGTAATATAGAAATGAACATCGGTTTGTCATTTCTTCTTCGCTTGAAATTTAGGTGGAGGCACGCCCAAGAGGGACTCGAATCATCTGTGTTGTAACAAAACTCGCCTTTTGTGTGGCACCTTTTGCATGAGTGAGTTATTTAATAAATGTGTTCAATAGGGACCTTGCATGGAGGGTCCCGATTCATTTGTTGTAACATGTCACTACAAAGAGCGACTAGAGTTATAAGTTTTTAGGGCATTCTTACCTGATTGATTCGGACTCTAACACAATAAGGTTTGGTCGGTCTTGTGGTATGACTTGTGAGGGTGACAATGTGACACATCTATCCATCTGAATAATTTGATGAGTCATTTTGTTCGTCTGTACCAAATAAGCGAAAGAGTTATACATGTGGTAGTGTAAACCGTATATTCAATGATTGATAATGAGATACATACTACAACAAACTTGGCTTATTAGGACACCTAAAAAGGTCCTATTACAATATGTAATGGGACCTTTGATTTTATAGGACCAATATAAATGTGTCCTATAGGTGAGGGTTGTAATAGGTGTTTAGGACGCTTTTTGACGACCTAATAAGTAATATTTTTATAAAACCAATTTTGTAGTCGTGTAATGTACATTTATGCAACACATGTGGAGTACTTATAGACTATAATATAGGACACTCCTTGGTGTCACAACATCTGCATACTTGATGTTTCATTTAAGGACATAATTGAGCGTCCTAATAAACCATATTATAGGACAGTCTATCGTGTCATAATATCTATTTGCCTGACATAAATGAGCATTTTGGGAAATTAACAAGACACTTTTTAGTGTCACAAAATTCATGTACATGATGTGTTATAGATCATTGTCACTTTGCTCACAAATATTAAACTATAATCAATAAAAATAAGCAAAGAAATCATTACATTATTATTTTCCAAAATCATTTATCATACAAAAGTTTCAATAGAAATATACAACATGTATTATCATTCACAAGAAGTAATCCAATATCTCTACATATATCCAAGTATAATAATAAGCAATCATTATACAGAATTCCTTTGAAATATGAAAATAATCCTTCTTTGCAAACTGATGTCTTTGAAGATACTTTGCCTTATGATCTGAATCCACCTACGATAAAAGAATATATATATATATATATATATATATATATATATATATATATATATATATATATATATATATATATATATATATATACACAAGTATACAACTATAAGTACAGAGTGTTAGTAAACTCATAGTTTTATAGGCAATCTCAACTTAAATAAAAAAATTACCTTACCAAATGATAGGATATTACCATGGATTACTCGTGCAGGTGCGCCAATTATATGATAAAGTGTATAGTCTCACCTAAAGATGTCAATCATCATAGATCCCATTGATGATACACATATTACCAGAACATGAAGAAAAAACAAATATTTAGACTTTAAGATCAATACCTTTATACAATATCATCTTTTATATCATCTCAAAACTATTTCGATTTTTAGGCCGGCTGGATACTTGTATCTGGCAAAGGACTACATGAAATTACTGAAATCAACAGTTTTCTTGTCAATAAACGTCGAGCCACTAATTATTTTCAACCATCTTCCACCAAAGGCTACAAGTAAAAGCACAACTGCACAAAAAAGCGTTAATGAAGAAAACATAAAGAATTGCACTTATAGCTTAAAGATGCAGATTTACGAGATTCAAGCACAAAATTTATACCAAAACAAATGTAAGCCCCTAGAACCAAAGAAAAATAAGACTAGGTAGACCACAATGAAGTAGTTAGTGTAAAACTGCAAGCAACATAGTTCAACATCATCTCAAAACAAAATCCGACTATAAATTAGATCTAACTTATAGTTGTTCTCACCGAGGCTTCATCGCCTTATTACTTCATTACTTGTAAAATATTATTTACAAGTTCATCTCTCATTCTATTTTAACAAACAACTCTCAACTATCTATAGGCACAAAAGCGTCTTAAGTATGTGGTTGGCCACCAAACTCAAATCAACATTAAAAGTTGACATAAACATAACACATAATTCTTCCTCTTTGTGACAATGATTTGAACAAAGATGTATGATGTTAACAATGAATACTTATCTAGTTAAAGCCAAAAAGCATACTGACAACACAATTTCTTTTATTGAATTCACATATCATCAAACAGAAAATTTGATTTAGCATAGACAATTGGCCCACTTACAATTAATCAAAAGGATATATAACGCGAAACATTTAACCGTTCATCATGATTCTTCATATGATCCCCCTCAAAGCCATGGCCTTCCGTTCCTGTTCCGAAATCGAATATAGATAAACAAGAACAGTATATATCCACACTATATAGATAAAAAAATATAGATGCAAGGTGGACTCCAACAGGGAACATTTGAAAAACTTAAATATCCACTCAAACCCAAATCATACACAAACTATCATTAAATTAAAACTACAATAACCCCATTAGATGCAAATAAATAGTTACGGGAAAAAAAATCCAAAGTCATTTGCAATCTCAATAGTTATTTACAGGGGATTTTTTTTTCAATAAACCACATAGTCGCACTATATATGTAATTAGATGAAAATGGATTACCTTTATGATGTAGGATTGTATTGTATTACAATAAAGAACATTACCCACTTTCCCTTTCATCTGACCGGGATTTGGTACACGATTAGGGTTCATAACATGATATTCAGTAACTCAGTATCAACAATTGCCGTGAGAGTGGACAGCAATTATTGAACAGATCGATATGTGAAGAAAGGAGAAGTGACGGTTTGATGGATATAATGGGATTAGAAGATTAGTGGAAACCAACTTTGGGAGGGAAGTGCACTAAAAATGATAGCGGGAAACCAACTTTTGGGTTAGAGGGAATGATAAATAATTAAATTTCATTAACAATATTTAAAGATAATAATAAAAATCAATTGGTATAAATATTATTTAGTCTTAAAAATATTAAAATTTATACTTAGAAAAATATTAAAAAATTAAATAAGTTGTTTAAGTTTATATATAAGCAAGGTTGCAAAGTTCACGAATCAGTAGTCGGTCGATCAACCCTCGTGTAGCTTGTAATCGATATAGGCGAGATTAATCCATGATTAATTGGATTGGCATTTCTGACAAGTTTAAGGTATTTTCGACGAGTTTTAGGTATTAAGCCAAATTTTTAGTTAAAAATCATTGTAACAGATATAAAAAGCAACATAAGTACCAATTAAAACACGTTTACGACATGTTTTGCGTATTTTTGCAAAATTTGCAGGTTTTCGTCAAGTTTGACCACCGTTGACCAATTAACACTTAGACGGCAATAAATCAGCCTTATGAGCCTTTTTTTGCAACTCTGTATATAATTGTTAAACTGAGGGGATTGTCAAGTAAATTTTGAGATATTATAATAAATACTCCATCCGTCCTAAATTTATTGTCCACTATTGATTTTTTTATTATTTCTTTTTCAACTTTGACCTTAAATATTTTTGTGGGTATTATATAATATTTAATGCAATATATATAAATGGATTGTGCTTTAAGTGTACTTTTCAATGGTATAATTTTTCATCAAGTATTTTATAGCCAAAAAAAAAATATTTATGGTCAATGTTGAACCAGTTTGACTTTGAAAATTCAAACTGGACAATTATTTTGGGACGGAGGGAGTACTATTTAATACTCCTTCTGTCTCATGTTAAATGTCCATATTGTTATTTTGTGAGGTTTTATCTTAAATGTCCACTTTATATTTGAACCAAAGAAATAGACTTTGTTGGTTAGGTTTGATATTTATTTGGTGAGGAGTGAAGTTAATGAGATTTTTTAAAATTTTGCGCATTAAAAAATTACACACTTGTTACAGGACGGAGAAAGTAAATCATTTTTTATTATATGTGCAAGTATGAAGTATCAATACATCCCAGTTGTTTATAAGCAGTATATGTGTTTACGAATTACAAGCCCTATACAAAAGTGGCGTAGTGATAAGATGGCCAAAAGGTCTCTTAAGGGCCCGTTTGGTTTGTAGATGGGTTAAAGATTAGAATTTGGATTTGGATTTAAATATGAATTTGGATTTAGATTTGGATTTGATAGGGAAGAGAGAAAATAGTTTTATATGTTAGACGTATAAAAATAATAGAGTAAAATACACCATTGGTCCCTTGGCAAAAAAAACTTCACAGTGGGACAAACCTGGGCCTTTTCGTCATGTGAGGTCTTTTTTTCAAGTTTTAGTATCAACGAGGTCCCTTGACCCATAATGCTCTGGTCAAACATGTTCCTTTCCGTTAAATTTTGTTTTTAGTTAAGGGCATTATTGTCATTTCGCAATTTCGCTATACCGATTAAAGAAGTACATGCGGCTTCTGACAGTGCTACAGTAATTTATTTTTATATATATAAAAAGGTCAAATTTTTATCACAACTCATCCTTAAACTTTCCTCTCTTCTAAAACCTTATCTTTTAATCAAATCAAAAAAAATTGTGTGTTGTTCTTGCAATCGTAGGGCTGTGGTTCGAACATGTTGGAACAACACGAACCCCGAAAGGCGGTTCCATGCCTGTCCAAGACAGGTTTGGACACTTGATTTTTTGTCAATATAAAGTTTAATGGTGGAGCTTTAGGTTAAATGTGTTGATTATAGTATAATGTAGGTTTGATTGTAATAGGGATTTCAGTTTAAAGTTTAATTTTGAAGTTTAAGCAGTAACAAACGTGGTTTTAGTATCAGTTTAAGCTCTAACATTTTGATTTTCACTTTTAGGCATCTAGATGTCCATTCATTGGGTGGTATGATCCACCCATGTCAAAGAGAGCAATGGATGTGATTAGGTGGTTGCAAAGAAACATCCACCAGCATGAGGCGGCATTACAACAATGCCAAGCCGACCTCATTGCTCAGACAGAGTTAGCTGTCAACTCGGCTAACGCCCAAGAGGCTGCTCACCAAGCATGCCTAGCTAATCTCCTTCTTGAGAAGGGGAAAGTTTGCAGGCTGAGGAACTTTTGTGTAGTCTCTTGGATAGTGATCATTTTTGTTTTTTTTATGGTTTATGGTTTAGAAACCGCATTTTGCGTTTTGCACTCACACTTTGTTTTCTCGATATTCATTTAGTGTAACGTTTGAAAGCGTGACAATGTAAGGTGTAATAGAACCTATGTCCTAAGTTTCTTACAAATACGACCATAATAGTATAAAAGTCCTAAAAACCTTAATGTAATAGGACCTTCATATTAAGTGTCATATTAGGTCTAATTAAAAGGACCCGACGAACAAGCGTCCTATAAGATTCAAAGTAATAGGACATTAAAGTGAAGTGTCCTATTAGGACCTATAATAATAAGACCTTAATAAATAAGGGTCCTAAAAGTATGTTGTAAAAGAACCAATTTATTAAGTGTATTATTAATTTGGCTCTAGAAGGACCAAAAAATTAAGGCGTCCTAACAGATTTATATTAGGACCCCCAAATAAAAAGGGTCCTATAGAAAGGTCCTAATAGCCCTGTCTTGTTGTAGTATAAATAACATATATACTAATGGGCCTATACATAAACTAACAAAGATCCAAGTCTAACAACTATGGCAAAGCCCATAATGATCCGCTGACAGGTAGGACATTTTGGGATGACAATATCTCAAACGGGTACAGTGGGTTGAATTAGTATTCTTTAAATGGAAACGGGTCGAATAGATCACTCAATTTATAGGTGGCAAATGTCTGTTTTTAATGCATACAACCTTCTAATAATGTTAATTGAAGATTTAGACTATTGTTGTAATTCATTGCTAACGCATGAATTGTATGTAAGAAAATCTAGAAACGGGACAAAAAGTGTTTTCATGTCAACCCATTCTGACCTGACATAGACCAAAATATGACCCGTGTCCACCTGAACCCATGTTAACCTGTTACCTAACCCAGTGGCGAAGCTTGGATTTTGTAAGTGGGGGGTCGGGATCTAATTTTTTTTTCCTAAGGCTATATTTCAGGTATACCGAAATTTTTGGGGGGTCGAAATCGAATATACCGAAATTTTTCTACACGAAAACTATATACCCCTACATCGCAAAAAAAATTTCGGAGGGTCGGGCGCCCCCCCCCCCCCCCCCCCCCCCCGGCCCCTATGAAGCTTCGCCCCTGACCTAACCCGCTCATCTTGCCATCTATAATATCCAATTTAGATCCTCATACTCGCATAGATTTCAAATATCTGACCAAAAAAGTATTATATCATGTTGTAGATACACTGAAATGCCCAAGGAAAAAAAGAACAAGATATCTCATCGCGGAAGAGCTCTTGCACTGGTAAAAGCCCACTTTGCTGAGGCCGGGTATGCATTTGACACATAAGATAGAATATTATTTCTATTGGTGTATAACACTTGAGATTTCATATTGTAGTTCTAGACAATGTGCTATAGATGGGAGTTTGTGGTTGTGATTTTCCCACTTTGCATTGCTTTTGATTCCCCAATGACGTATCCACTTTGTATTTAGGTGGAGAAACTGATTAATGCAAAACTACATTCATTTGCAATTCCACTGTCAGTTTTTCTTGATTGCAGACGGTTTGTTGTATTGTATGAGTGAACATACGGAAGGTGGAGACTCTAGCCTTGCAAAATCCATAACCCCTCATCTATGTATTGAGATTAGTGTACATTGTCTTAGTATCAATTACAGTATTCTACGCTACAAGCCTGCAACAAGTTATTTGTTAAACATACTTTCTTTAGGCAATCTTTGTGTAACTCATTAAGTTACCCTTTGCGAAACATATGTCCTTTGGATTATGTCAAGCGGACTCAACTCTGTTGCTTGGTGAGTTTTTTGGTAGGCCTCGTGAGGGCGACACATCTATCCATTTGGATAATTCAGGTGACTCACTTGCGTTGGCACCTTGTGATGATTAAGGAGTTGTCTCATATCTTAGTCATCTGGATCAGTTTGAATGGTACCTTGTGCATGCCTTAATTCAACTATGTAAACATGTCGCTGCAGAATCAGTATGGCATTGTGTGGTCGGTGTTAGGTAAGTTCAGATGTATTGGTGAAATGTTTAGAGCACCACGGCGAAACAGGTCTCTTAAAAAATGGTTATTGCTAAATCTTTATTTTTTAGTTACTATTAACATAATCACATTTCCTAAAAAGCTAATCAGTAGCCTATTATTTAAAATATATGTACTTAGTGATGAATCTTTGAACTCTTGTAAGGAAGTCAATTAGTCAAATGACTAACTAATGGGCCATACGTTGGTATAAACCCGCAATGTAATAACAATAGTATCGTTATTTAGGAGCGAAGAATTCGAATGATAATGAAATTCAAAAGCACAATTATGTAATAACTCCCTACATTATTTAATTGGCAAATTATAAAAAAAAAGTATTACATTTGTCACTGTTTTATCTTCTGGGTAGCGATTTTTTTTTTTTTTTTTTTTTTTTTTTTTTCTCTTCATTTTGAGGGTTATTTTCTTTCAAATTCATCCTCTTTAGGGTAATATGTGACATTTTTGCCTTTCGGAAAAAAAAAATTGTATTAGCTAACAGGGGTAAAAATGTCCAAAATTTTTGCAAAATACCCTAAATATGATGAATTTGAAAGATAATTATCCTCAAAATGAAAAAAATAAAGTTCGCTACCCAAAAGATGAAACAGTGGCAATTATATATATATATATTTTTATTTATTTATTTATTTATTTTTTTGTAATTTGCCCTATTTAATTTCCTACTACATTTATTTCTCACAAAATGCTGACACAGCAATTTATATATGCGCCTAGCATAAATAATCGGGACAAAGCCAGGGGTTCCTGCGGGTGCCCGGGCACCCCATGAATTTTTCAATATGGTGTTAATTTTTGAAAAAAACATCAATATTTTATAAAATTATCTTAAATGCACCCGGTCCATCGAAATATGTTTCTAGTATTAGTGTTCAGGAGGAAAATTCAAATGCATACTCTTATTTTGGTGTATACCAATGGACAAATCCCCACCATCCATCTAGTTTGATCTAATGGTAGGGATTAACCTAAGATTTAAATGGGGAAACATAAGTCCATGTTTTTTTTTTTTCCCTTTTTCTTTGTCTTCTTGTCTTTTTTATTATTCTTTTTTTTCTTTCTTTATTTATGCCTTTTTTTTTCTTTCTTTTTTTTTTACCTATTTTTTTCACGCTACTAATTTTTTTTTTTTTTTTTTTTTTTTTTTTTTTTTTTTTTTTTTTTTTTTTTTTTCGTTCTAATTCACGTTTCTTTCCTAATAAACGTTTTTTTTTCGCTTTCACACATTTTCGTCTGTTTTCATACGTTTTCGCCTGTTTTCATATATTTTCGCCCGTTTTCTTACGTTTTCGTCCGTTTTCATACGTTTTCGTCCGCTTTCTTATGTTTTCGCCCGTTAACGTCTGTTTTCAAATGTTTTCTTACATTTTTGTTCGTTTTCATACGTTTTCGTCAGTTTTCATACATTTTCGTTCGTCTTAATACATTTTCGCCCGTTTTCTTTTGTTTTCGTCCATTTTTCATACGTCTTCATCCGTTTTCAGACGTGTTTTTACGCTTTCATACGTTTTTGTTCGTTTTCATACAGATTAGTCTGTTTTCTTACGTTTTTGTTCGTTTTCATACGTTTTCGTTCGTTTTCATCCGTTTCCTTTCGTTTTCTTTCATTTTTCAAACATTTTTGTCCTTTTCATACATGTTTTTACTCTTTCATACGTTTTCTTCCGTTTTTATACATTTTCGTTCGTTTCTTATGTTTTTGTCCTTTTTTCATTTGTTTTTGTTCGTTTTTAAATATTTTTGGCAATTTTCAGACGTTTATATGTTTCTAAATATCATAAGTGATATTCTGTGATATTTTAAATATCACAAGTTATATTATGAATATAACAAGTGATATTATGTAATATTCAGAATATCACAAGTGATTTTATGTGATATGGAGAATGTCACAAGTGATACTATAAGTACTAGAAATGATATTCTGGATATTATAAGTAATATTATGTGATATTCAAAGTATCACAAGTGATATTCTGAATATTATAAGTGATTTTCTGAATTTGACAAGTGATTTTCAACAAATGTTTTTTAACATGAAAATCACAAGTGATATTCAGAAAATCACAAGTGATATTTAGAATATCACCATTGATATTCAGAAAAACACAAGTGATATTCTGAATATCATTTGTGATATTCGAAAAACGTATAAAAACGGACGAAAAGATAAGAAAACACAGAAAATCACTTGTGAATATCACAAGTGATATTATGTGATATTCTAATTATCACAAGTTATACTCTGAATATCACAAGTGATACTCTGAATATCACAAGTGATATTCTGAATATTACAAGTGATTTTATGTAATATGGAGAATATCACAACTGATACTATAAGTACCGCAAATGATATTCTGGATATTATAAGTAATATTCTGTGATATACAAAGTATCACAAGTGATATTCCGAATATCATAAGTAATTTTCTGAATTTCACAAGTGATTTTCAATAAATGTTTTGTAACATGAAAATCACAAGTGATATTTAGAAAATCACAAGTGATAGATATTCAGAAAATCACAAGTGATATTTAGAATATCACCATTGATATTCATAAAAATACAAGTGATATTCTGAATATCATTTGTGATATTCGAAAATATATAAAAATGGACGAAAACGTAAAAAAAATGGACTAATACGTATGATATTCAGAAAATCACAAGTGATATTATAGAACCACTGAATATCACTTATGATATTCAGAAACGTAAGAAAATGGACGAAAATATAAGAAAACTGACGAATACCTATGAAAATATCATTTGTGGTACTCATAGTATCACTTGTGATATTCTGCATATCATAGAAAATCACTTATGATATTTAGAATATCACTTGTGATATTCTGAATATCACAGAATATCACTTGTGATATTCTGAATATAACTTATCATGTTTAGAATATCACTTGTGATATTCAGAATAACATGTGATATTCAGAAACATATGAAAATGTCTGAAAATGGCAAAAAAAAACGTTTAAAAACGGACGAAAACGAATGAAAAAATGGACAAAAATATATGAAAACGTATGAAAGTGTAAAACCATGTATGAAAAGGATGAAAATGTTTGAAAACTAGATGAAAACGAAAGAAAACGGACGAAAATATATGAAAACGAACTAAAATGTAAGAAAACGAACGAATATGTATGAAAACGGATGAAAACGTGTGAAAGCGTAAAAACACGTCTGAAAAAGGACGAATACGTAAGAAAAATGAAAGAATATTACTTATGATATTCAGAATATCATTTGTGGTAATCATAGTATCTGTGACAACCGGCAGTTTAGGGAGCTATTTTAAAAATCCGCATTTCAATATAAGTTCGTTTATAATTTTTATTTGAAATTTTTATTTCACAACGAACTTGTAAGACCTATTTTATGGATATTTTATTTAATGACGTTATGGAATTCGTGAATTATGTTCATAATTCATTTTTGATTATGTGATCGGTGATGTATATTTGAATTCTCACTTGGTACTACGTTGACTTTGGCACTAGGATTACCTAACGATAGTTTTATGATTCGTCTTAACGAGTCCGTTATATATTTTAATTAATTACGAGAGGTTCTCGTGTGATATGGAAATTTTAAAATGAGTTCGGGTTCGGGCCACGTGTTTTTACATCCACCCACATTACCCGCTCAACCGTAATAATATCCTTATTATTACTATTATTATTATTATTCTTATTATTAACTAAAAAAAAATAATAAATAAATAAATAAAAATTAATATAAGGTGTGTTTTGGGTCCGGTTTACTCACACACACAAACACTCATTATTTTTCATCTCTCTCTATTTCTTCTTCTCCCCTACTACTCTAACCCTAGCCGCCACTTTGAAATCCGGCCACCACCACAGCCACGCCGGCCACCACTCTACATCACCATCACCAATCGATTCCCCATCATCCCTACTCTTAGATCTACAACAACACGCGCCTATAACCCCTTTATTTCATTTCGAATCATCATTTTCTTCACCACTATTCATTGGTTCTTGAAGGGTTATCACGGTTTTGAGTTCTAGATCGAAGGTGAGACGAGTTTTCACTCGTATGGTTAATAAAATCGTGACCTAGAGTCACGACATGATGAGATCCGAATGGGTTTTTAATTAAAAACGTGAATACTTATGGATTGTTGATTGGAAAAAACGTTTTCTATAAAGTTTGGTATCCGGGTTTGGTTTATCTTCGTCGGGTCGAGGTGTACCCGAGGGTGTTACCCTCGGTTTGTGCTTGTTCTTCCGGCTATTCGAGCTTGTTGATTATTGGTGATCGATTGAGGATGTTGGATCCTCATTCTTGTTGTTTGACCGATCCATGTTGGTCATGGTTGACCATGGTGGTCGTTTGGATTGTTGACCGACCACCCAAGTGGGTCGTGTGGTTTGATGGCTCGGTGCTATCTTGATTCGACTCTTGTGAGTCGAGGCCTCTCGGCCGTATATGGTTATTGAAGCCGAGACCCAAGTGGTCGAATGGGTAGTTTGGAGTGTGGCTCTTGGAGCTTATTTTGTGGACACTTGAGGTTGTTGATTCGAGTCCTCGTGACTCGTGGTTTTGAGCCGTGACTCAAGTGAGTCGAGGGCTCGGGTTTGGTTTGGTAAACCGACCCAAACATTAACATGGTTAATGTTATTTTTTTTTTGTGATAATTGTGAACTATTTGTTATATTATGAATTGTTATTGATATATTTGTTGGTTACTTGTTCTCGGCCGAATACATGTGGTCGATTTGGGCATTGATTTTGGTATTGAGGAGTTGTTGTCGAGTGGTATGTGATATGAGGACCGGTTATGAGACGGTCGTTAGATGACGGAGATAGGTTAGTCGGGTACCGTAGTCGGACCTTATTGTTGTAGCCCGTGGTTGAGATTGTGATTGGACGGAGAATTATTATTTGTGACTTGTTCTTATTGTTGGACTTGGACAATGAGCCGAGAGTCATGACTCGGACATATGACCATTTCGTATAACTCAATAACTATTAAAACTAAAAACGAGAATAATAAAACTCGTAATAATAATTATTGATAATATGAACGTTTATATGAAAGTATATACGTGAATAACGTATATATAACTATATAAACGCGTATATTCATAATAATAATAATCACGAGTCGTATTATAAATAATACGATTAGATATATATTAGGCTACGAAAGTGGCGTAATATTATTAAACGTATTATTATTATAAAAATTGTGTTATAAACGGGAAACTCCCGACAATTATGAAACGTTTAATAAAAAGTCATTTCGGATATATAACGAATAAACTTATTGAGTTAGGCGAAATTGTTGTCACTCGGGTCCAGGTAAGTTATTATTTGCGACATTCGTGTTGTCTCGGATATATGACAACTAATATAGACGTTTTCTATAAGTAAATAACCACTCAACCGTAAGGTCGAGCCAGGTTATTTGGTTATATGAAACGAACATATTAGTGGGCATCGTATCCTGCGACGCCCATAGGTTGTAGTATATGTAAAGGGTAATAGATTGTGAGTGTATATATCGGGAAATCTGGCCAATTTGGCGATATATACGAGGAATTTATTAAACTATGATATATACTATATAGTAATTATGTGCTATGTGTTTTATATGTGCTTTAGATTGGGTGTAATCTTGGAACGGTATATTACGTAAATAAATATGAGGATTATCAAATCGACGGATTTGGTAAACTTTGGCGATTTATTTAAATGATATATTGGGCTAATATTAGATCTATAGTTTATTATATGTTCTACGTGTGATCTTGTTGGTTTGTTTTGAGTCGACCCACCACCCGTATGGATACCAAACGCAAATACACCAAACTAATACGAAATGGATTTTCGGAAATAAAGCGGATTCTCGTCCGGGTTTGGGAATAAAATATATTTGAGGAAATGATTTCTGAAAGAGTAAATATTGTTAGGTCGTGCCAAGTCCGTAGTTGCTGTCTCGTGAGTTATCATACATCTTATTGCTACCTACCTCGTCTTGCTATATTTCTGGACTTGAGGTGAGTCATAGCCCCACTTTTTACTCTTGAACTATGTTTTCAACGATTGGGGTGAGAAACGTGCAAATCATTTTACGTGGACTATTATCGCTTTAATATTCTTTCTAAAACTTGCTATGCGTATGGACTAGGATCTATTGTCAGCTTTAGTCACACCTTTTGTGTGTACTATTCAAGGTTGGCTTATTTGGTTATTTGGATTGTCAGCTTTAGTCACATAGTTTTGTGTGTACTATTCAAGGTTGGCTTATTTGGTTATTTGGATTGTCAGCTTTAGTCACATAGTTTTGTGTGTACTATTCAAGGTTGGCTTATTTGGATTGTCAGCTTTAGTCACATAGTTTCGTGTGTACTATTCAAGGTTGACTTATTAGATACTGTAGTGTGCACCTATAGGTTATTAATACTTCGGAGGTTATCCGAGTATTTATTGGTATTGCGGGGGTTACCCGAATATCTATGTTGTTACGGAAGGATATCCGTGTGTTTTGGTTATTGCGGAAGGGTATCCGTGTGTTATGATTGAGAGCGGAGGGTATCCGCAGGCTTTTAGCGAATCCTTAGTCTAGCTAGCAAGCGTTTTGCGTATATGTCCACTATATTATTAGTTGAATTTAAACCTATGATCTCACCAGCGAAAGCTGACTTTTAGCACGTTTTCTCAGGTAATTAAGTGTTGAGATGCATGCTTGGATTGGAAGGCTCGGCTGTGGCACACGGTTATGGATCTATATTTTCTAAACTCTGATAATTAAATTTGGACCTATTGTTATTTATTTTGGGCCTGACTCTGAATGATGTTGGGATAAATGTAAACCTTAAAACCCCGTTTTGGTTGTGTTTTTACTATGTTTACTTTATCTCGTTCTATATTGTCTTGTGTTGGATACCAATCCCCGTAGCACCCCGAAAGCGTGTTGAGTCTTCCGCTGTATCAAATTTTGGGGGTGTTACAGATTGGTATCAGAGCCAAGGTTATAGAGAACTAGGTAAATAAACGCCTAAACTATAACCGTATTTTTATAGAAAATGATCCTTGACTACCGCCCGCCAGCCCGCCAAGCCGAAGCATCTTCTATTATTTGAGGTATTATGAGATACTTGAGATGATTTGAGGTTTATGGATTTTAGTATTAAGATGGCGTTCTCGAGGATTTATATGGTCTATATGTTTTATAAACATTTTTAGGAATGCGGTGTTTGAAATTCTTTTATTAAGATTATATGATATTATTTGATGTGAATATTTGGTACGATTTTATGAGTTGTGATTTAAGTTGTTTTGAAACACTTACACCTACCCTACGCCGTTGTCACAGACTATGGCCTCCCATGTGCCTGATGTCGTCGAGGACATCCTTACTGCACCAGTTTTACCTGCACAGTTCACTATGGCATCTGATGACCCTTACCAGATGGCCATGTCTACAGCTATTGTGTCACAGGCAGCTTCTACTTCAGTACTACCTGCTGCATCTATGCAGGGACCCTCATCTTCTCTAGGGCTCCCTGGTACATCGAGGCAGCTTACTCTTCATCAGGCTTTGGCTCGTGTGGCACCACGCTTTGCCCACCGAGCTATGGCACGCATGTCGGTACGCCCTACTCCATCACCTTTACAGATTGATGCTCATTCTCTTCTGTCTGAGGCGCCACCCACATCATTGCGTCGTCGTCCTAGATCACCTACTACATCTCCACATGGTTCACCTAGTAGGAGACGACGAGTGATGAGGTACTCTTCCGATGAGGAGGAGGAGTACGAGGGTGAGGATGAGGCTGATGACCCTGAGCGGGAGGATGACCCTCAGGAGGCTGAGCATGGTGATGATGATGACCCTGAGGAGGAGGATGACCCTCAGGAGGATGAGATGCCTGATGATGATGATGATGAGTTAGCACCACCAGCTCAGGCTGAGGAGCCTGATTCACCTATACACCCGATTGAGCCCGATTCACCTGATCATCCGCTCTTGTTTGAGTTTCCACCTGGAAGTCCCGTTGAGTTGGATGCATCTTCTGAGGTTTCTGCTGAGCATGCAGAGTTGGGTGAGGTTGGCAGGTTGTGGACTCAGATTACGGCTCTTGGTGAGAGAGTTACTCATATGTCTGAGCGGATTGATAGAGTGACTGTTGAGTTTATTGGGCAGTTGAGAGTCGATATGGTTATGGCTGAGAGAAGGGTTACCGAGATGAGGAGAGTTTTGATGGAAGTTCATGAGCATATCGATAGTATTCAGCGAGGGTTTATTACTGCTCGTGAGGCCGACCGCAAGCTTTGGCAAAGGAATGCCGAGCTAGGGAAGGAGGTGGCTGACCTCAAGAGAGACCGAGACACCCATAGCGTGGAGTTAGGATCGTTATGGAGGGATCTTGATGGCTTGAGGCAGGAGTTGAGGATTCTCCGTCAGCCCCGTGGCTAGTTGTTTGAGTTATATTATCTTGTTGCTTTCTTAGCCGAGGAGTGTTCGGTTGGAAAAGCTAGTTATCATATTTTGATGTATTTTTTTTGGTGTTCGTCTCTTTTGGAACGATTAGTATGTTTTGGGTTATTCGCTAGTTGGAACGATGTTAGATCGCTATTGTATGGTTGATGGTTATTAGTATATGGTATTATGTGATTTTGAGTGTTATGGAAATTGAGTCCTTATTCACTTATTATTACATAGCGTGTCGTTGCCATTCTTACTATGACTTGACTTCGTTGAGATGTTTTGTTGAGCATGTCGATAAGTTCTAATGGAGATTCATGAACTTGTGTGATGTTACAGATCAATGGCACCCCGTCGAAACCCTGTTAGGTCTACCAGGACTGGTCCTGCTGTGACTACTCCTACTCCTGCTCGTCGAGGTCGTCGACCTACTCGAAATGTTGAAACCCCTACTCCTGACAACCTGGACACCACTAACCGTAACAACAGGAATCAAAATGTTGATGTTCAGGGAGACAATGGTCATGTTCCACTTAACGCACCTACTGTGGATCAAGCAATGATCAACCTACTCGTGGAGCAAAGAGTTGCTGAACTACTTGCTGAGTCAAATCATTCCAACAATTCTGCTGGAACTTTTCCACCTGTTCGTGCTAATGGATGTCAATACAAGGAATTCAAGATTTGTGGACCCATTGAGTTTGGTGGAAATGAAGGAGTGGTTTACTTAGTCAGATGGATTGAGAAGACTGAGTCAGTGTTTAATGTCAGTGGTTGTGCGGAGAATGCGAAGGTAAAGTTTGCTTCTTTTACTTTCAAGGATGAAGCTTTGACTTGGTGGAACAATTACCGAAATGCAGTTGGGAGTGATGTAGCATATGCTATGACTTGGGAGCAATTTAAGTCCTTGTTGATTCAGACTTATTGCCCAAGGAATGAGGTCAAGAAGCTAGAGATTGAGTTTTGGAACCACAAGGTGAAAGGTAATGATATGGCGACCTACAATCGTCGTTACCAGGAGTTAGCCTTGTTGTGCCCAGATATGGTGAAAACTGAAACTCAAAAGATCGAGAGGTATACTGATGGTTTGCCTGTAGCTACGAGGAATGATGTAATTTCTGCTAGGCCTGCAAACATCCATGAGGCAATCACAATTGCTCAACAACTTATGGATTCGTTGGAATTAGAAGAAGCTGATAAGGAGAAGAATGGAAAGAGAAAGAGAGACCGTCACTCTAAGAGTAATGATCACCGAAGCAAAAGACAAGCTAAGGCTTATGCTATTGGGAATGGAAATAAGAAGAATCAGAACGGTGATGCACCCAAGTGTGATCGTTGCCATCAGCATCACACAGGATGGTGTAGTGTGACATGCCAGAATTGCTCAAGGAAAGGACATACAGCTAAGGACTGTAGAGCTCGACCTCTTGCAATGGTTCAAGCTGCTCCTGAGATGAGAAACAAGGCAGATGTTACCTGTTATGGGTGTGGAAAGAAGGGACACTATAGGAATGAGTGTAGAGAATCGCGGAACCGTGGGAATCAAGGCTCGGGTGGTAATGGGTACAATTATGGAAACCGTGGAGCTGGAGGAAATCGTGGACGACAAGATAATGGGGACCAACGTGTGGAAGCTGGAGCTGCTCAGGGAAGAGTGTATGCACTCGGGAACGAGAGAGGAGAAGATCCGAACATCGTTACTGGTACGTTCCTTCTCAATAATCGTTATGCTTCCATACTATTTGACACTGGTGCCGATAGGAGTTTTGTGTCCACTACATTTGCACCCTTACTAGAGAAACCCCCGATGGCCTTAGGAATTGGATATGATATTGAGTTAGCTAATGGAAACGTAGAAAGGATTAATACCATCATTCGCAGTTGTACGTTAAATTTCTTGAACCACCCTTTCAACATAGATCTTCTACCCGTCACGTTAGGAAGTTTTGATGTAATCATTGGTATGGATTGGTTGTCGAAGTATCGTGCTCACATACTTTGCGACGAGAAGATCGTGCGTGTACCATACGGAAAGGAGGTCCTAAATATATTAGGAGACCGAAAGGATTCTAGGAGCCCATCCCGATTGGCGGTGATTTCTTGCACTAAGTTACCAAAGCTAATGGAGAAGGGATGTTATCTTTTCTTAGCTCAAATTTCTGAGAAGGGAGAGACGAAGAAAAAGGAAAGGTGCATTGGAGATGTGTCTATAGTTCGTGATTTTCCTGATGTGTTTCCCGATGATTTGCCGGGAATCCCACCAACTAGACAAGTGGAGTTTCAGATTGAGTTGATACCTGGTGCTGCACCCGTAGCACGAGCACCTTATCGTCTTGCACCTACCGAACTGGAAGAGTTGTCGAAACAATTGGCGGAGTTAGCCGAAAAGGGATTCATAAGACCAAGTTCTTCACCTTGGGGAGCCCCAGTCTTATTTGTGAAGAAGAAGGATGGAACGTTTCGTATGTGTATTGATTATAGAGAATTGAATAAGTTAACGGTGAAGAATCGATACCCGTTACCTAGGATCGATGACTTGTTCGATCAACTTCAAGGATCGAGTGTGTATTCGAAGATCGATTTGAGATCGGGATATCATCAACTTCGAGTTCGCGAGGAAGATATTCCGAAAACGGCTTTCAGAACCCGTTACGGGCATTACGAGTTTCAGGTAATGCCGTTTGGGTTGACTAACGCACCAGCGATATTCATGGATCTCATGAATCGTGTGTGTAAGCCATACTTGGATAAGTTCGTGATTGTATTCATCGATGACATTCTGATTTATTCAAAGAATGAGAAAGAGCATGAGGAGCATTTAAGACTCATTTTGGAATTGCTCAGGAAGGAGAAACTTTATGCCAAGTTTTCGAAATGCGAGTTTTGGATTCCGACTGTACAATTTTTGGGTCACGTGATTGATAGACAAGGAGTCCACGTGGATCCTGCAAAAATTGAAGCAATAAAAGATTGGGCTGCACCTACAACCCCAACCGAAGTTCGTCAATTTTTGGGTTTAGCTGGCTATTACCGAAGATTCATCGAGGGATTTTCGAAGATAGCTAAACCATTGACCAAATTGACTCAAAAGAGTGTTACGTATGAATGGGGAGATAAAGAAGAGGAAGCGTTTCAATTGCTTAAGAAAATGTTGTGTAGCGCTCCTATCTTAGCGTTACCAGAAGGTAACGAGGATTTCGTCGTCTATTGTGACGCCTCGCATAAAGGTTTAGGAGCCGTGCTAATGCAACGAGAGAAGGTGATAGCTTATGCTTCCCGACAGCTCAAAAAGCATGAGAAAAACTACACTACCCATGATTTGGAGCTCGGTGCTGTGGTTTTTGCTTTAAGAATATGGAGACATTACTTGTACGGAACCAAGTGTGTCGTATTTACTGACCACAAAAGTCTACAACACATCTTGAATCAAAAAGAGCTCAACATGAGACAACGACGTTGGATCGAGTTACTAAGCGATTATGATTGTGAAATTCGCTACCATCCTGGTAAAGCAAACGTTGTTGCTGATGCTCTTAGTCGAAAGGAAAGAGTACCACCATTACGAGTTAGGTCATTGGGAATGACTATCGTATCGCCATTACCATCTCAAATACTCGAAGCTCAAACGGAAGCATTGAAAGCAGAAAATAGATCTGCCGAGAACATATTTGGGATGGCTGATAATGAGAAAGGATTTGTTAAGCGTTCGGATGGATTATTATGTTTTGGAGATCGGATTTGGGTACCGTTATATGGAGAAATTCGAGAATTGATTATGCATGAGTCGCATAAGTCAAAGCACTCCATTCACCCTGGTTCCGATAAAATGTACCAAGATCTTAAGAAGTTCTATTGGTGGCCAAATATGAAGGCAAGTATAGCATCGTACGTTAGTAAGTGCTTGACATGCGCCAAGGTTAAGGCTGAACACCAGAGACCGTCAGGACTGCTAACGCAACCAGAACTTCCAGTCTGGAAATGGGAGCGGATTACTATGGACTTCATTACCAAATTACCGAGGACAGCTAGCGGTTGTGACGCTATCTGGGTAATTGTGGATCGTCTGACAAAGTCTGCTCATTTCTTAGCTATTAGTGAAGATGATAGTGTGGATAAACTTGCAAGGTTATATGTGAAGGAAATTATTTCGCGTCATGGAGTCCCGATATCTATTATTTCGGATCGTGATAGTCGTTTTACGTCAGCTTTGTGGCGATCACTTCAAACGGCTTTGGGGACGAGGCTTGATATGAGTACTGCATATCATCCCCAAACCGATGGTCAAAGTGAGAGGACCATTCAGACATTAGAGGATATGCTTCGTGCATGCATCATAGACTTTGGTAAAGGCTGGGAGAAGTATTTACCCCTTGCGGAATTCTCCTATAATAACAGCTACCACACAAGTCTTAAGGCTGCACCATTCGAAGCTTTGTATGGCAGAAAGTGTCGTTCGCCTATTGGTTGGGCAGAAGTTGGGGATAGTCAACTTACAGGCCCTGAGCTTATTTTGGAAACTACCGAGAAAGTAACTCAGATTCGTGATCGGTTGCAAGCCGCCAGAGATAGGCAGAAGAGCTACGCCGATCAGAGACGTAAACCTTTAGAGTTCCAGGTTGGAGACAAAGTGATGCTGAAAGTCTCGCCTTGGAAAGGTGTAATACGTTTCGGGAAACGTGGTAAACTCAACCCGCGCTACATTGGACCATTCTTGATCTTAGAAAGAATTGGGCCCGTGGCTTATAGGTTGGAATTACCGTCTGAACTGAGCAAAGTTCACGACGTGTTTCACGTGAGTAATTTGAAGAAATGTCTTTCTGATGAAATGCCCGTCATTCCAATGAGGGACATTCGTGTTGATGAGAAACTGAATTTCGTGGAGGAGCCGATCGAGATTTTAGATCGTGAAGTTAAACGACTCAAGAGGAGTCGCATTCCGCTCGTCAAGGTTCGTTGGAATTCCCGACATGGACCAGAATATACGTGGGATCGTGAGGACGAGTTCAGGAAGAAATATCCGAAGCTTTTCACTTCGTAGATGAAGAATTTTCCGAGTGAAACCCGGGACGGGTTTCCTTCTGAGACGGGGAGGATGTGACAACCGGCAGTTTAGGGAGCTATTTTAAAAATCCGCATTTCAATATAAGTTCGTTTATAATTTTTATTTGAAATTTTTATTTCACAACGAACTTGTAAGACCTATTTTATGGATATTTTATTTAATGACGTTATGGAATTCGTGAATTATGTTCATAATTCATTTTTGATTATGTGATCGGTGATGTATATTTGAATTCTCACTTGGTACTACGTTGACTTTGGCACTAGGATTACCTAACGATAGTTTTATGATTCGTCTTAACGAGTCCGTTATATATTTTAATTAATTACGAGAGGTTCTCGTGTGATATGGAAATTTTAAAATTAGTTCGGGTTCGGGCCACGTGTTTTTACATCCACCCACATTACCCGCTCAACCGTAATAATATCCTTATTATTACTATTATTATTATTATTATTCTTATTATTAACTAAAAAAATAAATAAATAAATAAATAAATAAAAATTAATATAAGGTGTGTTTTGGGTCCGGTTTACTCACACACACAAACACTCATTATTTTTCATCTCTCTCTATTTCTTCTTCTCCCCTACTACTCTAACCCTAGCCGCCACTTTGAAATCCGGCCACCACCACAGCCACGCCGGCCACCACTCTACATCACCATCACCAATCGATTCCCCATCATCCCTACTCTTAGATCTACAACAACACGCGCCTATAACCCCTTTATTTCATTTCGAATCATCATTTTCTTCACCACTATTCATTGGTTCTTGAAGGGTTATCACGGTTTTGAGTTCTAGATCGAAGGTGAGACGAGTTTTCACTCGTATGGTTAATAAAATCGTGACCTAGAGTCACGACATGATGAGATCCGAATGGGTTTTTAATTAAAAACGTGAATACTTATGGATTGTTGATTGGAAAAAACGTTTTCTATAAAGTTTGGTATCCGGGTTTGGTTTATCTTCGTCGGGTCGAGGTGTACCCGAGGGTGTTACCCTCGGTTTGTGCTTGTTCTTCCGGCTATTCGAGCTTGTTGATTATTGGTGATCGATTAAGGATGTTGGATCCTCATTCTTGTTGTTTGACCGATCCATGTTGGTCATGGTTGACCATGGTGGTCGTTTGGATTGTTGACCGACCACCCAAGTGGGTCGTGTGGTTTGATGGCTCGGTGCTATCTTGATTCGACTCTTGTGAGTCGAGGCCTCTCGGCCGTATATGGTTATTGAAGCCGAGACCCAAGTGGTCGAATGGGTAGTTTGGAGTGTGGCTCTTGGAGCTTATTTTGTGGACACTTGAGGTTGTTGATTCGAGTCCTCGTGACTCGTGGTTTTGAGCCGTGACTCAAGTGAGTCGAGGGCTCGGGTTTGGTTTGGTAAACCGACCCAAACATTAACATGGTTAATGTTATTTTTTTTTGTGATAATTGTGAACTATTCGTTATATTATGAATTGTTATTGATATATTTGTTGGTTACTTGTTCTCGGCCGAATACATGTGGTCGATTTGGGCATTGATTTTGGTATTGAGGAGTTGTTGTCGAGTGGTATGTGATATGAGGACCGGTTATGAGACGGTCGTTAGATGACGGAGATAGGTTAGTCGGGTACCGTAGTCGGACCTTATTGTTGTAGCCCGTGGTTGAGATTGTGATTGGACGGAGAATTATTATTTGTGACTTGTTCTTATTGTTGGACTTGGACAATGAGCCGAGAGTCATGACTCGGACATATGACCATTTCGTATAACTCAATAACTATTAAAACTAAAAACGAGAATAATAAAACTCGTAATAATAATTATTGATAATATGAACGTTTATATGAAAGTATATACGTGAATAACATATATATAACTATATAAACGCGTATATTCATAATAATAATAATCACGAGTCGTATTATAAATAATACGATTAGATATATATTAGGCTACGAAAGTGGCGTAATATTATTAAACGTATTATTATTATAAAAATTGTGTTATAAACGGGAAACTCCCGACAATTATGAAACGTTTAATAAAAAGTCATTTCGGATATATAACGAATAAACTTATTGAGTTAGGCGAAATTGTTGTCACTCGGGTCCAGGTAAGTTATTATTTGCGACATTCGTGTTGTCTCGGATATATGACAACTAATATAGACGTTTTCTATAAGTAAATAACCACTCAACCGTAAGGTCGAGCCGGGTTATTTGGTTATATGAAACGAACATATTAGTGGGCATCGTATCCTGCGACGCCCATAGGTTGTAGTATATGTAAAGGGTAATAGATTGCGAGTGTATATATCGGGAAATCTGGCCAATTTGGCGATATATACGAGGAATTTATTAAACTATGATATATACTATATAGTAATTATGTGCTATGTGTTTTATATGTGCTTTAGATTGGGTGTAATCTTGGAACGGTATATTACGTAAATAAATATGAGGATTATCAAATCGACGGATTTGGTAAACTTTGGCGATTTATTTAAATGATATATTGGGCTAATATTAGATCTATAGTTTATTATATGTTCTACGTGTGATCTTGTTGGTTTGTTTTGAGTCGACCCACCACCCGTATGGATACCAAACGCAAATACACCAAACTAATACGAAATGGATTTTCGAAAATAAAGCGGATTCTCGTCCGGGTTTGGGAATAAAATATATTTGAGGAAATGATTTCTGAAAGAGTAAATATTGTTAGGTCGTGCCAAGTCCGTAGTTGCTGTCTCGTGAGTTATCATACATCTTATTGCTACCTACCTCGTCTTGCTATATTTCTGGACTTGAGGTGAGTCATAGCCCCACTTTTTACTCTTGAACTATGTTTTCAACGATTGGGGTGAGAAACGTGCAAATCATTTTACGTGGACTATTATCGCTTTAATATTCTTTCTAAAACTTGCTATGCGTATGGACTAGGATCTATTGTCAGCTTTAGTCACACCTTTTGTGTGTACTATTCAAGGTTGGCTTATTTGGTTATTTGGATTGTCAGCTTTAGTCACATAGTTTTGTGTGTACTATTCAAGGTTGGCTTATTTGGTTATTTGGATTGTCAGCTTTAGTCACATAGTTTTGTGTGTACTATTCAAGGTTGGCTTATTTGGATTGTCAGCTTTAGTCACATAGTTTCGTGTGTACTATTCAAGGTTGACTTATTAGATACTGTAGTGTGCACCTATAGGTTATTAATACTTCGGAGGTTATCCGAGTATTTATTGGTATTGCGGGGGTTACCCGAATATCTATGTTGTTACGGAAGGATATCCGTGTGTTTTGGTTATTGCGGAAGGGTATCCGTGTGTTATGATTGAGAGCGGAGGGTATCCGCAGGCTTTTAGCGAATCCTTAGTCTAGCTAGCAAGCGTTTTGCGTATATGTCCACTATATTATTAGTTGAATTTAAACCTATGATCTCACCAGCGAAAGCTGACTTTTAGCACGTTTTCTCAGGTAATTAAGTGTTGAGGTGCATGCTTGGATTGGAAGGCTCGGCTGTGGCACACGGTTATGGATCTATATTTTCTAAACTCTGATAATTAAATTTGGACCTATTGTTATTTATTTTGGGCCTGACTCTGAATGATGTTGGGATAAATGTAAACCTTAAAACCCCGTTTTGGTTGTGTTTTTACTATGTTTACTTTATCTCGTTCTATATTGTCTTGTGTTGGATACCAATCCCCGTAGCACCCCGAAAGCTTGTTGAGTCTTCCGCTGTATCAAATTTTGGGGGTGTTACAGTATCACTTGTGATATTCTGCATATCACAGAAAATCACTTGTGATAGTCTTAATATCACTTGTGATATTCTGAATATCACAGAATACCACTTGTGATATTTAGAATATAACTTGTGATGTTTAGAATATCACAGAATATCACTTGTGATATTCAGAATATAACTTGTGATATTCAGAATATCACTTGCGGTATTTTGAAATATATGAAAATATCTGGAAATGGCAGAAAATATCTGGAAATGGCATAAAACAATTAAAAATGAACGAAAACGAATGAAAATATATGAAAACGGAAGAAAACGTATGAAATTATAAAAACATGTATGAAAAGGATGAAAATGTTTGAAAACTAGATGAAAACGAAAGAAAACGGACGAAAATGTATGAAAACAAACGAAAACGTAAGAAAACGAACGAATATGTATGAAAGCGGATGAAAACGTATGAAAGCTTAAAAACACGTTTGAAAAAGGACGAATACGTAAGAAAAATGGACGAATATTACTTATGATATCCAGAATATCATTTGTGGTAATCATAGTATCACTTGTGATATTCTGCATATCACAGAAAATCATTTGTGATATTCAGAATATCACTTGTGATTTTCTGAATATCACAGAATATCACGTGTGATATTCAGAATATCACAGAATATCACTTGTGATATTCAGAATATAACTTGTGATGTTTAGAATATCACAGAATATCATTTGTGATATTCAGAATATCACTTGCGATATTTAGAAAAATATGAAAACGTCTGGAAATGGCAGAAAACAATTAAAAATGAACAAAAACGAATGAAAATGTATGAAAACAGAAGAAAACGTATGAAATTATAAAAAGATGTATGAAAAGGACAAAAACGTTTGTAAACTGGACGAAAACGGATGAAAACGAACGAAAACGTAAGAAAACGAACGAATATGTACGAAAACAGATGAAAACGTATGAAAACAGACGCGAACGGGAAAAAACGTAAGAAAGCGGACGAGAAACGTATGAAAACGGACGAAAATATATGAAAACAGGCGAAAACGTACAAAAACGTATGAAAACGGACGAAAACGTATGAAATAAAAAAAACGTGTATTACGAAAAAACATTTATTAGAAAAAAAGACAAAAAAGGGGGGGAAAAGTGATTTAGAAACAAAACATTAAAAAAAAAAAAAAAAAAAAAAAAGTGAAAAAATAGATAAAAAAAATAATAAAGAAAAAAACCAAAAAAGAAACAAAAAAAGAAAGAAAAAAAAAGATGCGTGACAAAAAAACCAAAAAGAAAGAAAGAAAGAAAAAAAGAATAATAAAAAAGACAAAAAAAGGAAAAAAAACATGGACTTAGGTTTACATATTTAATCTTAGGTTTATCCCAACCATTTGATCAAATTAAATAGATGGTGGAGATTTGTCCATTGGTATGCACCAAAATAAGGGTATCCAAAATAAAGTGCCTCTAGTGTTCAGATCTTTTTGTACACCCGGTCATATTTAGTCATGATTCGGTCTCTGCAAATAATAGCAATGACAAACCCATAACTTTCAATATTTTGGAGCATATTCGTTATGTAAAAATATGAATGCAACTGCTAAAACTTGAAACAATATTAGTGTGTTTTGTTAATTTCAACAAAAAGTGTGATCATCAAGAGAAAGAAAAAAATCATGGTTTTTCACTTTTGTGTTTGTAAACACAATTTGGTCTTTCATATGAACTAGACGAATACTCGTGCATAGCAACGAGATTTTATAACGATAGATCGTTTAGTGATAAAAGAAAGTTTATGGGTTATAAATGAAAAATAATAAAAGTTAGGGGTGGCAAATCTTGCCCAATTTGTAATTTTTGAGCAATTTTTGACACTTTTTTAAAAGTTTGGGGCGTTTTTTGCCCCTTGCATTTATTTGATCGGCTCTTACAGGCAAAAGATAAAAACAGATATTATTAGATGGGCTTTCGAATCACACAATTCAACTTTCAAGAAATTACTCTCATTTTTTTAATTAGTTGCATTTTTATTCATTTGTCCCAGCAGATTTTCTCAAAATTGCAGTCAGATTTTTTTTTTCTAAGAAAAAATAATTAAATATAGTTAAGACTTAGATGCTTCAAATTTTTTTACAAGATGAATTAAAGGGTTTTTTAGGACTGTTCCGAATGTTTTTTATAGTTGAATTATAATTTGCTCGTTTTAGCCCGTGCCCGTTTGGCCCGATTTATAATTTGTCCGTTTAGCCCGTGCCCGTTTTAACCCGTGCCATTTTAGCCCGTGCCCGTCCGTTTTGCCACCTCTAATAAAAGTTTGAAGATTTAGGGATTAAACATATGACATGAGCTTAAGTATCAAAGTCAAACTACTCAACACATTTAGTAACTTATTTTCCCGCCCAAATTGATATGAAAATCAGTTACTAAATGTGTTGACTTATTGACTTTGTTGGCTTATTGACTTTGATACTTAAGCTCATGTCAACATAATGTTTTGAAACCCGGTTGAACCCTTCCGGTCAAAAAACGGGTCGATTTAAACCGAGTCATGCTTTTAATAATTGAACCCGTCGTGTCCAGTTTTCAAAACTATATGTTTTTCCCAGTTGAACCCGTTGGTCCGGTCCAGTTTTCAAAACTATATGCAACATCAACTTGTTAGCTTGTATAAAGTTTTGTGTGTTTTATTAATTTGTATAATGTGTATAATAACATATACTTTTCATTTTAGGGTGTTTTAAAAATAACATTAATTAGTGTGTTTAATTATTTTATATTTTATATTATGTTGTAGCTTGTTTAAATTGTATATTGTGAAAATTTTATTGTACTTTTTTAGTAAGAGGTGTTTTAATTGATTGTTTTTAATTTAATATAGATGCTTTTAATTGGTTGTACCATATGAATAAATTATTATAATTTTAAGTTATGAGGTGTTTTAATAAAAGCATTAATTACACAATTCATTTTCTCTCACCCTTGACTTTCAAGATTTCACTTTCAAGAGCACTAATTAGAAGGGCAAAATGAGGATTGACTGAAAATTCAGTTTTCCACTTTTCCCCTTTGACTAAATCTACATTATAAGTAGTTAAGATATAAGTGTACTTTCTTTGTTAATATGGCAATTGTGGTGTTCTACTCTACAACTAGCTTAATACAAGCCTTTCAGGAGAACATTTGTGAAATAATTCACCCTGGCTAATGTGACTGATCAAGTTATCCTTTCGGAACTACAATAGTTTGGTTTGGGTGAACATGAGTACATGACTCAAAACTTTGTGGGGTTTGGTGATGACTCGTGAGTGCGCACATATATCCGTTTTGGACAATTCCGTGGTTAGTGTATGTTGGTGCCTAGTGACTGGTTGAGTTATAAACTCTTAAGACAAAGTTATCACTCTATCTTCGCTAGATACGAAGGCAATCAATATGGACTCGAGTCACCTCAATTAATAGTCACATGGATATCATTGAACACCATGATCGGTTTGAAAGGCACCTTTTTCATGAGTGAGTTTTTTAATAGATAGCTTGATGAAGTTAAGATGTTAAAGTGTCTTTTGAACAATCAACTTTGTGGCGATTTTGAAGAAATTCAAGTGTTTGAGAATATGTATGTTTACTTGACTTTATAGTGACATCAAGAGTTTTTTCTTATTTTTTATTTATTTTAAAAATACCAAAATGCAAAAGCGGAATGACATAAGACAGCGAGTTGTTAATTTCGTAATTCGTTATATTAGAAGAAAAATAAATAATTAAATAAATAAATAAATAAATAAATAAATAAAAAAACTGAAATAAAAACTTTGAGAATCGAACCGCAGACCGTTGGGTTATAACATGTTTCACTTACAAAATGCCCTAGACTCTCAATTTGCTATTTTTTTTTTGTCATTTTCACAAACACGTCCACAATGGGGTCTCCATGATTAATTGATTATCATTAAAATTAAAACTAATAGTGTCTTTTTTAGTACTCCGTATTAGTTAGAGTAAAATTTTGAGTGTGTTATATCAAAAAGTTGAAAGAGATTTTAAACACCTTAACTCTGTACGTACCCCTAATCAAACCTATGACATTCTTAAACTTCTACTTATGTAAGAAATGAATCAACCGTAGCAGAAAACCATATTTTTGGAATTAGTTGATACAAGTTATCGGTTTGCTATAGAGCGTATATTTTGGAGCTACTCCGATTGTCAGTGGCAAAGCTAAAATTTTGTTATTAATTATGAGATATTCTCTCAAGTATGAACTAAATCTTTGTAATTAAAATGTTGGAGTGCCCATTTTTTAAGCAAGAAACTATATTAAAATGTTAAGAATTTGTGCTATATTTTCAAGTTTATGCATGATGAGGTTTATATGGTTCAAGATTATAAGTAAACTTCATTAACCATACACTTGAAAATCTAGCAGTTTTTTCTCAACTTGTATGGCAACTAGACTATAGTATATAAACAAGGAAGATTTCACTTCTTTAATCTATGTGGGATGCAATGTACAGTTGAAATGATCCTATCAAATACATAATAACATACGCAGGGATAGACACAGGATTTTTAAGAGGATGTTGCATAAAGAAATGTTAGGCTAACTAAAGTTATATCGTAAGAAATGAAAGTAGAAAAAAAAATAATAAAAAAAATTCGGGGGTTGCAAATGCCACAAAAATGGCAGTTTTGAAATCTTTTTACACTTCGTAACCTAAGATCGGGTGTAGCCCATGTCACGCCCAGCATACATGTAGGTCTGTCCATGAACGTACGTACATATCTACATGTTGGCTCATGCATTTCGGGTATTATAATTTGTACCATTCATATGTTCATTCTAGAGCGTTTGTGGTTTGAAGCTACTCGGATTGTTACTGTCAAAGTTTAATTCTATTATTAAGTGACGACACAATCTGATTTCGAGATCTTATACGGAGTTTATCACTAATTTTATATGAGTTTACTCTCATATTTTCGTTCTTCTTTGCTTGGTTGTGGCCGAGGCAAATATTGCCAATAATGCGACTCGTTTTGTGTTTCTTGAATTTCATGCGATGAAGTTAATTAAGTATTTGTAGTTTAGTTCGAGCACTTTATACGACGAAGATATATACTTCATTCGCATATATATAAGAAATGTTTTATATTTAAGATCAATAATAGGCCATCTTTGTGTGACTGATTAAGTAGCCCCTTGCTAAATGTCAATAATTCGGATTAGGTGAACCGAACTCGAACTCTGGGTTTCTTGAGTTTTTCTAGTAGAACTGGTCAGGGTGACACATCTATCCATTTTCGATAAACACACTAATGCTGGATCGATGGCCAAACACACAACAATGAAATTAAACAAGAACTAACCGAATTGCCTCTTGAGCAAATCTTTATAACTTGTAATCAAACGACCAATGACAAAAACCCTAAAACACCAACCTTTTAAGTCCATGAAACAAAGGAAAAAAAAAACCCTTAGAGCCCTGGGAGTAATAACGCCGAGGCAACGTTATTTCCTAGCTGGCAGGCTATCAACAGCGTTTCCGCGTTATGCTCATTTCCTACATGCCTGCGTTATGGCTGCGTTTAGATTTACATTACTAGACTAACACGCGTTGTTAGCTTGCAGCTTTAATTAAAAAACATTACATAACACCCCCTCATAACTTTGCAACGGCTCTTTTTGAATTCCAAAAAAAAAAACAAAAAACAAACTATGCCGTTCAACGGCCAGTTTTTTTTTAAAAAAGAAGCAATTTTTTTTTCTTCCTAAAACCGTATATATAGATCGGGTATTCTAACCCTTTTACAAACACAAAATAAAATCATCTTATATTCAAAAAAAATTCTTTCGCAATGGATCCACATCCAACTTACGCCGCACATGTAAACCTTGCCGATATCGAAGATGAAACCGATGTTTTTGCAATTATGGCCGCCTATGAGTACCAACAAGAAGAAAAAGCCGAATCATCTTTCTGGTTAACCCGTAACCTAATTCACCGTGATCGTGAGCTTGCAGAAGAGCATTTGAAGGCCGACTATTTTAATGAACATTGTAAGTATCCAGATAGAGACTTTCGTAATAGATTTCGTATAAGCCGGAAACTATTTCTAGAAATAGTTTCCGGTATTGAATCATATACTGCCGATCCTCTTCCTGCTCATTTTGCATACTTTAGCCAAGAACCTGATTGTATAGGTCGAATGGGTATTAGCGTTCTCATGAAATGCACTATGGCCATTCGCCAATTGGCATACGACAACTCACCGGATGCGTTCGATGAGTATTTACAAATGAGTGCATGTGCAGGACGTGATTGTATGGATAACTTCAATATGTGTGTTACTGATTTGTTTAAACCTGAGTTTTTAAGAAAACCAAATATGCATGATATTCAAAACCTGTATGCAAAACATGAGAAGGAGCATGGTTTTCTGGGAATGCTTGGTAGCATCGACTGTATGCATTGGCAATGGAAAAATTGTCCGTTGTCATGGCAAGGACAATATGTTAGTGGTTATAAAAAATACCCCACTATATTGCTTGAAGTTGTTGCGTCGCATGATTTGTCGATTTGGCATGCTTTTTTGGTATAGCTGGAGCGAATAATGATATCAATGTTCTAGATAATTCGCCATTGTTCAATGACCTGCTAAAAAATGAAGCCCCTGTAGCTCCGTATGCGGTAAATGGAGTTGTGTTTGATAAGGGTTATTACTTAGCCAATGAAATTTACCCACAATGGGCTACTTTCGTCAAATCATTTACAATAGCTTCAGAAGAGAAACACAGTTTATTTAAAAAGCGACAAGAAAGTGCAAGAAAGGATGTTGAATGTGCTTTCGGTGTTCTCCAAGGACGATGGGGAATAATACAACACCCAGCACGAGCTTACGAGGTTGTCAAGATACGTAGAATCATGTATTCTTGCATAATACTTCATAACATGATTCTAAAATACCAAAAATTTGCACTAAGTGACTACAAATCATTGTTCAGGAATCCGGCTAGAAACATGCAAGACAGATGGATTGACAGATGTGATGTTCGTCGTCGAAGGAATAAGGAATTACGTGACAAAAATGTTCATCTTAATCTCCAACAGCAGCTTATGGAGCATATTTGGCGTGAACGTGATGAGTTTATGAAAGTCGACGACGACTAGTTTTAGTTATTTACTTATTGTATTTTTCATTTCGTATTTTATTTGGTAATTTCATTTATGCGTTTTGTTTAATGTAATGTTTTTTTATTTCATAATGTAATGTTTAATTTTATAAATGAAGTGTTTGAATGTTTAATGAATAAAATTGTTGAGGGTAAAATTTGTAAATTGTTATGTAAAAAAAAAAAGGTGGGTCCCTGAAAATGGTATTATTGGGTTTTATGAGTTCCTGATTTTTTTGATGTAATGTTATTTGGTGTTAAAATGATGTGGCGCTGATGTGGCAGTGGTGTTGGTGTTATTTAGTGTTATCCCTCCTTATGCTCTTAGCAAATATGGAAAAGGAGACAAATCAAAAAGTTCTAAACAATACTTGAAAAATAGAAAAACGCCATTTTCCGCCCCTAAACAGCTCCGAATGGCTAAAATTTGCATGGGCTCATGGCTTAGCCATGAGCTTGCTCGTTTGCCCATTTTACATTAACCATACGAATTCGTTGAATTCTACCACTGATATCAACTTCAGCGAAATAGGATGACAACATATTAGCAATTGAATTGGTGTCGTTCCCGGCATCAAACACGTTCGTTGTTACCTTGTAACTGATTAAGCTCTACATTGTTAGGAAAAAGTTGTTCCTCTGTCTCTTTATAAATTATCTAGAAATAAGAGTGCTCGAGCTGTCTATGTTATTCTAGTTTCGTCTCATTCTTAGTCACATACTCACATGGATGATTAGACATCTGGATCAATTAGTTTGAATGGTACCTTTTTAGCATGATTGAGTTGAAGAACCATTCATGCTCAATAGAGGCTTGGGGTGGAAACATTAAAGTTTGATTAGGTGAACCCAGAATCACACTGAGTAGAAACATAGCAAAAAAAGTGACTCAAATCACAAATGTTGTTCCATAGTTGCCTCGCATCTTTAGTCACATGAATGGTGATGGTAAGACCGTAAAGGACCAAACTCATTATGTGATCCTTAGATATGTTACATGCATGGATCTTAAATTCATTTTCGTAACATGGATTGTAATGGACATCCGGATTTGTTTAAATAGAACTTTGTGCTTGATTGGGTAGTACAATCGTAAGAATGTAAAGGGCCAAACTCATATGTGCTCAATAGAGATGTTACATGAGGCCATGCCTTAAATCATGTTGATCACATGCCACTGCAAAATTAATATGGCACTATACGACAGGGTCAGATAAGTTCCGCTAGAGCGGTGAAACGTATATGAATTGAAATGAACACCGGCGGCGAAATGGCCTGGTTGCTCATAATATGATACCCTGAAATGTGGTTAGTGTTATTTTTTTTATTTTTTATGTTATTATTGATGACATCTATCACATATTCTATATAAGCTCTCCAAATGTTGCTTGGTAAATTGACATTGAGAATGATGATGTAACTGTGGTTTTGTTTTCTTATGTAGATAGAGTGAAAGTAAGTAAACGTTTTTTCAAAAAGTTTAAATCGACTGAAAACTTTGAACTTGTACACCCTTTTTGAGTGCCGCGACTCTTTTGTTGAAGCATGATTAAGAAGTTTGAAAATAAAAGGTTTAGATTGCCCATTTCATAAGTGAAAGGATATTAAAAGCTAAGAATATATATTAAATTTTCAAGCAAACAGAAAAGTCAATTTTTGCATGATCAAGAAGTTTGAAAATAAAAGGTTTAGAGTGCGCATTTCATAAGTGAAAGGATATTAAAAGCTAAGAATATATATTAAATTTTCAAGCAAACAGATAAGTCAATTTTTGGGTGGTTGGATTAACCTATAAATTTGATTAACTATGTGCTTGAAAGCATAACACTCTTCTCAACATGTATCATACTCATTCGCTAAATTATATAAACAAGAAAGATTTTTGTTCTTTAACCTATGTGGGATGTAAAGTAGTTGAAATGATTTTATCAAATACCAAGTACATGATAACGTACATACCCACATGTTATCTCATGCTACATGTTATCTATGGGAAAGTTTAGACACTATATTAAACTTTTTTAAAGGTTTATAATTGAATTATGTCATTAATTAACATTTTTGTTTTATAAATCTATTTCATTATTTGTAAACCTCGCAAAGCTTTATAAACACTATAAATAATTCAAATGCATTAAATTGTGAAAAGATTTAAGATTCTACACCTATTCATGTCACACAAACATAAGATATATGTTCACTATGGTTTACAAGTTTTTTAGACCTTCTCATTCCTTTCTAAACCTTTTCGTAAACTACTATAGTGGATGTCTTCAAAAGCTTGTCGCCCACTTCGTCCGCACTTTGGCTAATAAATAGCTCAAATGATATTTAAGAAAATAAAAGCTTGACTACACAATACTCAGCATATGATAAAATTAGATTCAACAACATGTTAGAGCACAAGGTGTAGTCAAAGAGATTTATCTCCTCATTCGGGTCCCCCGTGTGCCACGTCACCCAACACCTCAACTTCAACTCTTCACAACAAACTCCCTCCTCACCAAACAACAAACCTCAACTTCCCCATTAGAGAGCCCCACCACTTACACCTTTATTTTTTTATTCACTTCATTAAATAAATTAAATTCATTTCACAAATACTTAAAAATAACACAACATATTAATTTTATTTCATCCAAATTAAAAAGTTACAATACGGAAAAAAAATCATATGATTTGCGGGAAAAAATACGATACGACACGAAAATACTTAAACTGACATAACATCACAAATGAAACGGAAATACTTAACATAAACCAACACACAATACAGGAATACAAAGGCCACTAATTCATATATCTGTTCCAGGTGAAGTTGTCCTTCAAAATCAACCCAACATTCGTGAGTTGACTGAGGAAGAACAGTACGAGCTGGATATGCAAGTTCTTTTAGAGTTTGAAGCTGAGCAAGACCTTCAGGCAAGGGAGCATGAGGCGTACCTCAAAGGGAAACAGGATCGGAAGAACAGACGAGCAGAATGGCGATGGGCTCAGGGACTTCTACTTGTGCCATCGAGTGAGGACGATTCAAGTGCCTCCTATTCGAGTCACGAGGGCTATGTGTCTGATGATTCATTTTACTGAATCGTAGTTTTTATTATCGTATGGTAGTTTACGGTTTTTAATTTCCGTTTCTTAGTTTAATGTTGTTATTGTATTTGTAAAATAATTGTATGTTGTTTCAAGTTATTTCAATCATATGTTTAATATAGTTGCATTAGCATTTACACATTACATTCTTACAAAAAAAACTATCTATTTGAAACTACAAATACATTTTACTTTCACAAATATAAACATACATTTCAAAAAACATCAAATTATACAACTAATATTCAACGGGAAAAAAAGAAAAAAAAATGGAATGTCAGAAACTCACCTCTTCGTCGGCACGGGGAGGAACGCAACGGGAAAGAACGGCAAGGCTCAATTGGTGTAGTGAAGAGGAGCGGCTCGCCGTTGACTCTTCCACGTCGAACAGCGAGCCCTCCTTCTTCGACTACACTTGGTGCTCTTACTGTTTATAAAAAGAATAAGTAAAAATATGAAAATGTGAATAATGTATTTAAGTATTTAATAACAAATTACTTTTTGACTGAGATGAAAAATACAGAGACATGTGTTGTCGAGAATTGAACCACTGAACTTCCGGATAAATGGTGGTTCGCTTACTGACTCCCATCATCCCAATAGATTTATTAAATTTCCTGCTTCACTTATATATATATACAAAACTTTACAAGAAACAAACATACCGGATGCATGTGTTATGGCCTATTGTAATTTTATGGGCTAAACCCATTTGTAGATTATTTGTCCTTATTATTACTTTTTCTATCTTAAACATACTACAATGAGTGTGATTGATTGAGTTTTAGATTGACAGGAGTATTGGACGAAGTTGTCTCTAGATATCTTCTCTAGAAATATAGGCAACCAAGAGGGTTGTTTCAAATCACCCTAGTTGACTCATTTGTTAGTCGATCACATGGTTGACATATGTGGATCAGATTGAATGGCACTTTATACATGAGTGAGCTGTTCAATTTAGAAGCCTAATGTACTAAGTCATACGTGTTCAATGGAGCCCTTACATGGAGGCACAACTTAGTTGGTCGAAAAGGCTGTACGTAGTATATGAGATGGTTTAGCTTCTTTTTGCCTTTTTCACACGATCATTAGACTTAGACTGTGTGGGTTCGCCAATTCAAATACTTTGTGCAACATTCAAAAATCCAGTTCTTACAAGGAAAATAGAATAACTTAAATTGTTGGTCTTTCTTGTGTGGCTAAAGAGTTGGCCTCTGGGAATATTCAACACATAAGATTAAAAAAAAAAAAAAAAAAAAAAAAAAAAAAAAAATGCACGTGTCTATATCACTTTGTCTTTTGATTAATGCAAATTTAAGGTTAATTTGGTTCAAGAATCCAAAAGAACTTAGAGAGCCACACCTTCATTCATTCATTTTCGTAATACTTAACTACATAATCGATACAGCATTGTACTATACGTACGGTTGGGTTAGGTTAGTTCAGGTGGATTGGTGAAACGTTTCTATTGAACATTCGTCACATATTATAAAAAATCTCTAGCTAATAGTTAAATTGAGAATGATGGCTGGTATAGTTACAGTTTTGTTTCATTAAAAAGATAGATAAAAGATTACTAAATATTTAGTTATATAAACTTATGGACAATATTTGTGAATAAAAAATTTAGATTACTACTAAGTTAAGTGACAAAAGATACTAAAAAGTCAAAGAATTTTATAATTATTTTGATATGCACCTGATTACGATTTGAAATCTTTAGTTTAATAATCAACTTCATAAACACATGCATCCCAAAACATAGTAATACTCTCGACATGTGTGATCCTCATTCTCTATAGTATATAAATAGAAAGATTTCACGTAATATTCTCGACATGTGTGATCCTCATTTTCTATAGTATATAAATAGAAAGATTTCACTTTTTTAACCGATGTGGGATGTAAACTTAAGGGGTGTTTGTTTAAGCTTATGATCTTCTCTTTACCAAAAAACGTGACAGTATTATTTACTAAAAGGAAGCAAAAACCATTGAAATAAATCTTGTTTCTGACACAAGTGGATGTATATGTATATTCGAGTAATCATTTGACGTTTTTGGGCCAAAGTTAAAAATGGTACTTATTAAAGGACTAAGTAATTTGAGTGATTTCATGTGGGCTTACTCTATTATTTTCGTTCTTTTATGTTTGTCATTTTCGAAAAAAAAAATAATAATAAAATAAATAAATAAATTGCCGATAATGCAAATTGTTTTGTGTTTCTTGAGCAAATCACTCGGTATTTATGTCAATTTTAATTAAATTTTGTTATTGTTTAGGAAATTATTTGTCCTATGTATATATCATAAGTTAAGTACAACTCTAGAGTAATATTTCATAAAGTATAGATTTTATCTAGTCCATATTTCTTAAAGTATAGTTTACAGTAGCCATTTTAATTTATAAGTGAGAACAAATACAGAAAAACGCCTAACATTTATATATGTTTTCCAAACACATGTTCATTAACCAAGTTTTTTTTTTTTTAAACTTTCATAATCAACTTCGTCCATAACCATGCGCCTTGAAAACATGGTAATATTCTAGACATGTATGAACCTCATTTACTACGGTACATAAACAAGAAAGATTTCACCTCTTTAATCTTTGTGGGATGTAGATATAATGTGTTTGTGAGAGATGTTTAGTGTGAAAATTGATAAACTAAAAGGATGTAATTTGATGTTTACTATTTACTTTGAGGTTTTTCTATAAAGTATCAAGTTAGTACGTGAACTAAAAGGTGTTCCACATTTGATCAACTTTCAAATGGGGTTCCAGTATGCACGAACAATAACTTTTTCGTCTAAAATTTTTTGAAAATTTCTAAAGTACATTCCGCGTCAATGTTTTGCATGTGTATATTCCAGATCAGTTTTGATAGGTAGTGTTTTAAATGATATATTACCGTTGCAACTACTTTACTCCACTTCACTTCGCATTTCAACATGAATAAATTAAAAAAATCATCTTCAAACTCTAACCTAAATCATGATTTGTCATAATATTGACGTTCAATATTTGTAATTGATACACGATTATACCTACCAAAACTAACACTGATTTATCATAATATCTATATTGGCATGTATATCAAGATTAATTGGCACGTATATCAAGATTATTTGTTCATTACAGAGCTTAAAAATGGTTATATCAGTGTACATTGTCTTAGTATTGATATATCAGTGTACAGTTGGTTGGGTACTTAAAATTTAAATAAACATAAAATATACTAACTTTTGCCCCTTTTTTTTTTTTTCCTTTTTTAAGTGAAAAGATACTCCAAAAAAAAAGTCAAGGATTAATACTTATTCTCTCGTTAAAGATTATTGATAAGTTTTGATTCTTTAAGATTTACAATCAACTTCATCAATAACCTTGAACCTGAAAACATAGTATTGTTATTGACGTGTATGTTGCCCATTCACTATAGTACATAAACAAGAAAGTTTTCCCTTATTTTATCTATGTGGGATGCAAAGTTGGATGGTCTTTTATCAAAAGATGTACATACCTACATTTTGACTATTGCATTTCTATATACCATATCTATTCATTACAGAGTATGGTTATTAAGTGACATCGCAATTGGATTTGGAGACCCTTTTGCAATACGAGTTTCTATCACTGATTTTATACGTGTTTCTATCCCTTTTGTTTGGTTGTGATCGAGGAAATAATGGCGATAATGCAAATAGTTAAGTGTTTCTTAAATTACATGTCATGAAGTTAATTATCTTTTGTCTAAATTACATGCCAAAGTTTAAATATAGTACTACTTATTAAGGGACCACGATTTCATACAGGTTTACACTAATATTTTCTTTCTTTTTTGTTTGGTTGTGGTCGAGGAAAAAAGACCAATAATGCAACACGTTTTGTGTTTCTTAAATTACATGCTATGAAGTTAATTAAGTTCCATTGGTAATGTGAAGTAATTCTGTGTCTAAATTGGTCGAGAAACTCACTTGGTCATTCTGTCTCTTTTAGTTGAATTTTTTTTTTGTTCTAGTTTATGAAGATTGATTGTCGTTGTGTATCATAAGGTAAGTACAACTCTATAGTTATATTCACAAAGTATGCTTTAAATCTAGTCCAATTTTAGTAACGTTCGCGTAAAATGAGTTGATATTGCGACATTATAGAATCCACAACAATTCATTTGTGGTGTAAATGAAATCCAGAATCAAAATTGCGACCCTATATTTATTGTTGTGCTTGTGCGAGTGAGAAAACTGAGATTCCTACAAAGTTTTGCAAGATCATAATCCTTCATCATTGTGGTGATATATCAGTGTACTTTATTTATTTTTGTTACAGCCGAATTATTTTGCTCTACAAGTAGTTTAATAATTTTTTTGGCTTTACCCATTTTCAAAAGGGTTAAATACATTCAAGTTGACACTTTTTGTTGTTGTGTGTAGCCAACTTTTTTTTTTTTTTTTTTTGCTATTGTAACACAAACCTTTTGAATTTCGTCTATTGTGTGTATTTTATGACCATTTTACCCTTACTTTTTTCAAAATTTAAGGGGTAAAATAGTCATTTTACATGAAAAAACGATCACAAAATACACACAATAGACGAAATTCAAAAAGTTTGTGTTACAATAGCAAAAAAAAAAAAAAAAAAAAAAAAAAAGTTGGCTACACACAACAACAAAAAGTGTCAACTTGAATGTATTTAAATGTCATTTGCCATTTTCAAAAAGGACAATAGCTAAAAAAGTCAACAATTTAATATTTATTTTTAGATTCAAATGTACACGAAGTTTAAAATAATTAGTTTTACGACAAACTTCGCTAACACATGTATCTGAAAACATAGTTATAATCATGGACATACGTGATTGTCATCTTCTATAATATATGAACAAGAAATATTTCACTTCTTTAACCTATGTGGATGTAAATTTTGACTGGTTGTTAAGTTATCAAATAATGTACATGCCTACATGTCATCTCCTGCGTTCCTATATACGATTTATCTGTTTGTTATAGAGTGCTAACGTTGTATTTTGAAGCAACTTTGATAGTAGTGCCAGTGTTTAAATGTGGGTTATTAAGTGATTGGCGCAACTGGATTCAGAGTTCCCTATATGGGTGTACTCTCACATCATTCCTTTTTGTTTGGTTATGCTTCAGGAAAAAGCTGGCGATAATGCAACACGTTTTGTGATTTTTGAATAACATGTCGTGAAGTTAACGAAGAACAAGTACAATGGGTCAAATCATTATTACCTAAACGAGGAACAAGTCACTCAGTTTGAAAGTTGGCCAAAGTACTCTTATATATAATTTAAGGTTTGAACTATAATTCTTATTCATTGCTAGTGCATGAGTCCTATATTAAAAAACTAGACACCGGACCCAAAAAAAAAAAAAAAAAAAAAAAAAAAAAAAATCGAGTTAACAGATCCTTCGTGGTGTAGACTATAATATGAACCTGTGACAACTGGCAAATTAGGGAGGCATTTTGAAAACCCGAATTACGTTAAAGTTCGTTTATAAATTTTTATTTGAAGTTTTATTCGTAATGAATTTGTAAAACCTACATTATGGTTGATTATATTTTAAAATCTTTATGAGATTTGAAGATTTATTTCAATGATTCGATATGGAAATATATGTGGTGATTTATTTTGAAATTCTCATTTGGCACTACGTTGACTCCGGCACTAGGATAACCTAACTAAAATTTTATGTCTTGAGTTTACGGATTCGACTATATATATATTTATTTATGAAATGTCTCATGAGATATTAAAAGATTTGGAACGAGTTTCGGGATTTGGTCAGTGTATTTCACACTCACCCATCTACCCTTAATACTAATAATACTATTATTATTATTATTATTATTATTATTATTATTATTATTATTATTATTATTATTATTATTAAAAATACATTTTTAAAAAAAAGTAAAACTACAAAATTCGTCCTTGTGGTACCTGGAACACAAAACCCACACACAAACAAAACACAACCCTCACCAAAACATCTCTCTCTCCCTCATCTTCTTCTTCTTACCAAAACCCTAGACACCATCACCACTAGGTGGCTGCCGCCGCCTAACCACCCTCCACCAACACCTAAAAACACTTCCAAACAAACCCCCATCACTAGATCTATTAGATCTACTAATTTAAGCTCGAGTTTTCTTGATTTTTGAAGATTTTTCATAACCTTTTCTTGTAATATTGAAGGTAAGCCGAGTCACAAATGTGGTGACTCGTATTTTTTATTAAAAACGTGGCTAATGAGCCACGGGGTTAAATTCTTGGGCGAGTTTGTGATTAAAAACGAGATATATGAATGGGTTTTTCAATGAAACATGTTTTCTAACAAGTTTGGTATCCGGGTTTGTTGATCCTTGTGGGTGTCGAATGAAAACCGAGAGCCTAGGCTCTCGGCGTGGGTTGAATTGATGAGCTATATGGGTTTATCTTGTTTAATCTTGGTCTCATGATGTCGATTTCTTGTGTTATTGTCCTAGTATCTTTTTATTTTTGTTTGATTTTGGCTTCTTGATGGCTGCCGAGTTGGGGTGACCCTAAGGGTCCGTTTGGTTTGATTCTTGTTGTTTGGTGATGATATATTGTTGTTGTTATTGATGTCGCGACACAAGGGGGGGGGGGGGTCCCTCGTGGCAGATTTTGGTTGCTCACTTGAGCTTATAGCGAGACCTCATGGTCTTGGTTTCGAGTCTTTGTGACTCATGTGTCTAGCCGAGACCCGTAGTAGTTCGGCAAACACTCTCTTGAATGAGTAATTTGGAGTTTTTCTTGTTTGTTGCTTATATTAACCGCCACTGTTGTTGTTGTTGTTTCTATTGTTGTTGTGGTATATGAATATTGGTACTTTTGATACCATGGTCGTTACTTTGGAGCCGGAAATGAAAGGGTATCATGATTTATATTGATGTTGGAGTTGTGTTGACGAGTATGAATTAGGGACCGATTGTGAGACGGTCACTTAGAATGACGGAGATAGGTTAGTCGGGTGCCGTAGTCGGACCCTATTGTTGTATCATGTGTTTTGGGTATCGTTGGACGGAGATTGATTACTTGGTTTGACTTGATTATCATTTTTTATTTGGACTTGGACAATGACAATGAGCCTAGAGAAACCCCCGATGGCCTTAGGAATTGGGTATGATGTAGAGTTAGCTAATGGAAACATAGAAAGGATTAAGACTATCATTCGCAGTTGCACGTTAGATTTCTTGAATCACCCTTTCAACATAGATCTTCTACCCGTCACGTTAGGAAGTTTCGATGTCATCATTGGTATGGATTGGTTGTCGAAATATCGTGCTCACATACTTTGCGATGAGAAGATCGTGCGTGTGCCTTACGGAAAGGAAATTCTAAATATAAAAGGAGATCGAAAAGGTTCGAGGAGCCCATCCCGGTTAGCAGTCATTTCTTGCACTAAGCTACCGAAGCTAATGGAAAAAGGATGTTACCTTTTCTTAGCTCAAATCTCTGAGAAAGGAGGGAAGGAGAAGAAGGAAAGATGCATTGGGGATGTGTCTATAGTTCGTGATTTTCCGGATGTATTTCCCAATGATTTGTCGGGAATCCCGCCTACTAGACAAGTGGAGTTTCAGATTGAGTTGATACCTGGTGTTGCACCTGTGGCACGAGCACCTTATCGACTTGCACCCACTGAACTGGAAGAGTTGTCGAAACAATTAGCAGAGTTAGCCGAAAAAGGATTTATAAGACCAAGTTCTTCACCTTGGGGAGCCCCGGTCTTATTTGTGAAGAAGAAGGATGGATCGTTTCGTATGTGTATTGATTACCGAGAGTTGAACAAGTTAACGGTGAAGAATAGATACCCGTTACCGAGGATCGACGACTTGTTCGATCATCTCCAAGGATCGAGTGTGTATTCGAAGATCGATCTGAGATCGGGATATCATCACCTTAGAGTTCGCGAGGAAGATATTCCGAAAACGGCTTTCAGAACCCGTTACGGGCATTACGAGTTCCAAGTGATGCCGTTTGGGTTGACTACAGTGTTCATGGACCTCATGAATCGGGTGTGTAAACCTTATCTAGATAAGTTTGTGATTGTGTTCATTGACGATATTCTAATCTATTCAAAGAGTGAAAAGGAGCATGAGGAGCATCTAAGCCTTATCTTAGAATTGCTCAGGAGGGAGAAAATGTATGCCAAGTTCTCCAAATGTGAATTTTGGATTCTGACGGTACAATTTTTGGGTCATGTGATTGATAGACAAGGAGTTCATGTAGATCCTGCTAAGATTGAAGCGATTAAAGATTGGGCTGCACCAACGACCCCAACAGAAGTTCGTCAATTTTTGGGATTGGCCAGTTACTACCGAAGATTCATTGAGGGATTTTTGAAGATAGCAAAACCGTTGACCAAATTGACTCAAAAGAGTGTTAAATACGAATGAGGAGATAAGGAAGAGGAAGCATTTCAATTACTTAAGGAGATGTTGTGTAGTGCTCCTATCTTAGCGTTACCTGAAGGTAGTGAGGACTTTGTCGTCTATTGTGACGCTTCTCATAAAGGTTTGGGAGCTGTGTTAATGCAACGAGAGAAAGTGATAGCTTATGCTTCCCGACAGCTCAAGAAGCATGAGAAGAACTACACCACTCATGATTTGGAGTTAGGTGTTGTGGTTTTTGCCTTAAGGATATGGAGACATTACTTGTACGGAACCAAGTGTGTTGTATTTACTGACCACAAAAGTCTACAACACATCTTGAATCAAAAAGAGCTCAACATGAGACAACGACGTTGGATCGAGTTGCTAAGCGATTATGATTGCGAAATTAGCTACCATCCTGGTAAAGCAAACGTTGTTGCTGATGCTCTTAGTCGACAGGAGAGGATACCACCGTTACGAGTTAGGTCATTGGGAATGACTATCGTATCGCCATTACCGTCTCAAATACTTGAAGCTCAAACGGAAGTGTTGAAAGCAGAAAACCGACCTGCTGAGAACATATTTGGGATGGCTGAAAATGAGAAAGGATTTGTTAAGCGTTTTGATGGAGTATTATGTTTTGGAGATCGGATTTGGGTACCATTGTATGGAGGAATCCGAGAGTTGATTATGCATGAGTCGCATAAGTCAAGGTACTCTATTCATCCTGGGTCTGATAAGATGTACCAGGATTTGAAAAAGCTATATTGGTGGCCAAACATGAAGGCAGATATAGCATTGTATGTTACTAAGTGCTTGACATGCTCTAAGGTTAAAGCTGAACACCAAAGACCGTCAGGATTATTGACGCAGCCAGAACTCCCGGTTTGGAAATGGGAGCCGATTACGATGGACTTTATTACCAAATTACCAAAGACAGCTAGCGGTTGTGATGCTATATGGGTAATTGTGGATCGATTGACTAAGTCTGCTCATTTCCTGGCGATTAGTGAAGATGATAGTGTCGAAAAACTTGCGAGGTTGTATGTGAAAGAGATCGGTTCTCGTCATGGAGTACCAATACCGATTATTTCTGATCGCGACAGCCGCTTTACGTCAGCGTTGTGGCGATCACTTCAAACCGCTTTGGGGACGAGACTTGATATGAGTACTGCACATCATCCTCAAACCGATGGTCAAAGTGATAGGACTATTTAGACTTTAGAGGATATGCTTCGTGCATGTATAATAGACTTTGGTAAAGGCTGGAAGAAGTATCTACCCCTTGCGGAATTCTCCTATAACAATAGCTACCACACAAGTCTTAAAGCTGAACCATTTGAAGCTTTATATGGTCGTAAATGCCGTTCGCCTATTGGTTGGGCTGAAGTTGGAGATAGCCAACTCATAGGCCCTGAACTTATCTTGGAGACTACTGAGAAAGTGACTCAAATTCGTGATCGATTACAAGCAGCTAGAGATAGACAGAAAAGTTACGCCAATCAGAGACATAAACCCCTAGAGTTCCAGGTTGGAGACAAAGTGATGCTGAAAGTCTCGCCTTGGAAAGGTGTGATACATTTCGGGAAACGTGGGAAACTCAACCCCCGCTACATTGGACCATTTCTTATTTTGGAAAGAATTGGGCCCGTGGCTTATAGGTTGGAATTACCACATGAATTGAGTAAAGTTTACGATGTGTTTCATGTTAGTAATTTGAAGAAGTATCTTTCTGATGAGATGCCGGTTATACCGATGAAAGGTATTCGTGTTGATGAGAAATTGAACTTTGTGGAAGAGCCGATTGAGATTTTGGATCGTGAGATTAAGCGACTCAAGCGAAGTCGCATTCCACTCGTCAAGGTTCGTTGGAATTCCCGACATGGACCGGAATTTACGTGGGAATGTGAGGACGAGATATATGAATGGGTTTTTGAATGAAACATGTTTTCTAACATGTTTGGTATCCGGGTTTGTTGATCCTTGTGGGTGTCGAATGAAAACCGAGAGCCTAGGCTCTCGGCGTGGGTTGAATTGATGAGCTATATGGGTATATCTTGTTTAATCTTGGGCTCATGATGTCGATTTCTTGTGTTATTGTCCTAGTATCTTTTTATTTTTGTTTGATTTTGGCTTCTTGATGGCTGCCGAGTTGGGGTGACCCTAAGGGTCCGTTTGGTTTGATTCTTGTTGTTTGGTGATGATATATTGTTGTTGTTATTGATGTCGCGACACAATGGGGGGTCCCTCGTGGCAGATTTTGGTTGCTCACTTGAGCTTATAGCGAGACCTCATGGTCTTGGTTTCGAGTCTTTGTGACTCATGTGTCTAGCCGAGACCCGTAGGAGTTCGGCAAACACCCTCTTGAATGAGTAATTTGGAGTTTTTCTTGTTTGTTGCTTATATTAACCGCCACTGTTGTTGTTGTTGTTGTTTCTATTGTTGTTGTGGTATATGAATATTGGTACTTTTGATACCATGGTCGTTACTTTGGAGCCGGAAATGAAAGGGTATCATGATTTATATTGATGTTGGAGTTGTGTTGACGAGTATGAATTGGGGACCGATTATGAGACGGTCACTTAGAATGACGAAGATAGGTTAGTCGGGTGCTGTAGTCGGACCCTATTGTTGTAGCACGTGTTTTGGGTATTGTTGGACGGAGATTGATTACTTGGTTTGACTTGATTATCATTTTTTATTTGGACTTGGACAATGAGCCGAGAGTGATGACTCGGACATGTGACCATTTCGTATGACTCGATAATTATTTATAATTAAACGCAAATAATAAAACTCGTAATAATATTATTAATAATATAAACATTTATATAAATATATAGACGTGAATAACGTATATATAAATATATAAATGCATATATTAATAATAAAAAGATCACGAGTAATATTATAACAATAACGTGACTATAAATATTATGCTATGAAAGCAGTGTAATATTATTGGGAGCGTTATTATGATTAAATATTATAAATAACGAGGAAATCTTGACGTTGAATAAATATTAAATAAGATAATATCTTTTAAATAACGAGGAAAACTATCGAGTTATACGGGGTCGTGGTCACCTGAGTCCAAGTGGATTATATTATTTGTGACGTTCGTGTTGTCACGGATATATGACAATTAATACACTCACTTTCGATAACTATGTAACTTATTTAATCGACGGGTTAAATAAGAGCTATTTAGTTGTTTAAATTGAGTATATTAATGGGCATCGTATCCTACGACGCCCATAGGTTGTGGTATGTGTACGAGAATAATAAATTACTAGGTATCTCGTGAGGTTGCCAAATTGACGAATTTGGTAAGCTTAACGGCATAATTAGTGAATTTATTAAACTTTGATATATACCATATAGTACTTTATGTGCAATGTGTGACCTAGGATTCGGATATAATCTTAGAATGGTATATTAAGTAAATAAATATGGGGGATTACCAAATCGACGGATTTGATAAACTTCGATGATTTATTTAAATAATATATTGGACTAACATCAGACCTATAGATTGTTTTATTATCCTTTTTGTTGTGACTTATTGGTTGAGTTGTGTCGACCCACCACCCGTATGGATACCAAACTCCAAACTAATACGAGATTTATACGAGAAATGGATTTTCGGAAGTAAAATGGAATACGTTCAGGTTTGGGAATATTCGATTTTGAGGAAATGATTTCTGAACGAGTTGATATTGTTAGGTCATGTCCTCGCCAAAGACCCACTAAACAACAAAAAAGTTCGAGTTTAACTTTAACCGTGGCTAGTTTGCGTAGAATTCAAAGATGAAGGTACAACTTTGGGTTTTATTGACGGGGTTAATTAAATATGAGAATTGATACTTACATCACATTTTCTAATGCACACAACACACTTAAACATATATCATGTTGTAATTTGTGCATTAATGATGTGATATTGTGCTGAAAGAATCAAAAAATGTGGTGTAAGTATCATCTCCCGTTAAATATAGATGTCCTCCCAAAGATGAAGGTACAACTTTGTGATCTTTGGCGAGGACTCTGTGGGCCCACTCTCACCAGGTGTTAAACGGGGTTAATTAAATATAAATGTAATTAATTAATTAATTACATAAATATTAACCTTTTAGCGACGACAATTGGATAGGACTTGGCGTCACTAAAAGTGTGTGGGGACCAAAAGTTATCTTTAACTAAGTTGACGTAGAATTTAGTTAATACAAATTTATAAGGGAAAGTTTCATCTAATAGTAATCAAATTTTTAAGAAAAAAATAGATCTATGTTGATCTCACTTTTCTTCTTTGCATTTTTTTAAAATATACTTTGCTTGGCAATTGGCATGTAGAAAAACATAGATTTATGTGACTAATTAAGTTTTCATTTGTGAAACATCAATAGTTTGGACTTTGGACTAGGTTTACCAGACTCGGCCTCTTTGGGGTTCGGTGATTGTTTAGGTAGGACTTGCCACGGTGACGCATCTATTTATTTTTTTAGTTGATACTTTGTAATATATTGAATTGATAGATTGGTATAATAACCCTTGTAATGTGATCTCATAATTGTATCATTCCCTTAGCTTCTTGCTAGGGTCTATTTATATAATCTTTCGTCGTCCAGAAAAGAACATTTATATCAGAATTATCTCATATTTTAATAACATGGATAGCAATGGGCATTTGAATAAGTATGAATGGAACTTTGTGTATGATTGAGTAGTCGAATGTTAAGAACTTAATGGAACAAGCTTATACGTGCTCAATAGCGACCCTACATGGAGGGCCACACTTTAATTCATTTTTAGGTACAAAATTATATTCATTATATAGTACAAGATTACAACAAAAAAAGTCAAGAATTATATACTTATTTGGTACAAAATTATATTCATTTTATAGTACAAGATTACTAAAAAAAGTCAAGAATTATATACTTATTTTCTTATACATTGTTGTTGAAAAGGTATGACTTTGTTAGTTTAAAATCAACTATGTCAACAAGCATGTACATGAAAACACAGTATTTCTATCGACATGCAACATCCTCATTCGCAATAGTATATAAACAACAAAGATTCTAATTCTTTAACCTATGTGGGAGGTAAATTTAGACTAGTTTTGTCAAATAATGTACATACCTACGTGTCTTTTCTTGCACTTCTATATACCGTTTATCGATTCATTATAGAGCATTAACCTTGTACTTTGAAGCTACTTTGATTGTAGTATGTGCCATTGTTTAAATACGGTTATTAAGTGAACGACAGCAACCGGAGTCAGAGTTCCTTATGTGGATGTACTCTCACATCATACCTTTTTGTTTGGTTGCCGTCGAGGAAAAAACAGGGGATAATGCAACACGTTTTGTGTTTTTAGAATAACATGTCGTGAAGATAACGAGGAACGAGTACAATGAGTCAAATCATTATTACTTGAATGAGGAACAAGTCACTCAGTTTGAAAGTTGTCCAAAGTAATATTTTTAATGCATACAACCTTCTTTAATTATATTTAATTTAAGATTTAGACTATAATTATTAGTCATTGCTAGTGAATTAATTTTATATAAACAAGAATTATAAATTTGACAATAAAAAGGTTTCAAGTCAAGACATTCAAACGTGACATGAATATCTAACCGACCCATTGGCCATCTCTGATATCTAACCTTAAAATTGTTAAATCGTGTTCTAGTTATGTTGAAATGCCCGCGAAAGAAAAGAAAAAGATTTCTCACCGCGGAAGAGCTCTAGACTTGGTACTAGTGATATCCCACTTTGTCGCGAAATGACTCAAATCCGAATTAAAGATAGAGTTTGCTAGTATTCAAAATTTTATCGCATACAAAAGCGTTAGCCCCACTATTATGATTGTTATGTCTGCATAATAGATCTACTAAAAGAAAAAGTATGTTGATGAATTATTAAAGTAGACAATTTTTTTTAATCGTATTAATGCCTTACCGTAAATCACTTTATATGGTTATATAAACATGTTTGATAAAATTTTAAAAGAAAATTAAATGTGTTAAGTTTGTCTTATTTGTAGTCATCATCCAAAGATGTTGTATACTACAACTTTAGATGTTTAAACAATTTAAAATAACTGTGTTTCAATCTCATGTATGTACTGTGAGAGTTTGTTGATGATATGATAAAACTTTGATTTTACCTTTTCGTGAATTATTTGATATTAGATTTCATGATATCTCTAGTTAACAACTTCTATTTATCAATAGAAATTAAGAATGTTCAGAATAGATAGATAAAAGAGTACAAAATATTTAGTCATATGGACAATCTTTGTAAATGAAAAAATTTAGATTATTCATTTTTGAGTAAATTGCACCGTTCATCCTTGTGGTTTGCGTTGACCGCAGCCTATCGTCCTTTGACCCAAAAAAATGCATCGTATGTCCTTAAGTGGCAAACGTTATGCGCCGTTTGTCCTTCTCTCTAACGGCAGTAACTAACGCCTCGTTAAGTCACCTAACTTGAGGGTATTTTGGTCTTTTCCTTTTATTTTTAATTTCATCTTCTTTCATTATCTATCTTTTCAATTCACTCCAACAATAACCACCCACCATCTCCATTATTCATCTTCATCACCATCCATCACCGCCACTTTATTTTTAAAACACATAAAAAAACAAATTAAATAAAATCAAAACACCCAATTCAAAACCAATATCACATTCAAACCCATAATAATTCAAAGCACCCATCGCCACCATCTCTTTTTAACAACAAAATTCAAACCCATAATTTATCATCTTTTTTTAACTCATCATCATGTACAAGAACAACAAAATCAACTACTTTTAAACTCCTAAAAGATAACCGTATCACTATCATCTTCTTTTTCAACCTATCATAAACCTACAACCACAACCACCATCATCTTCAACAACAAAAAATTCTACCCATCACACACCTGCAAATAACATCACCACCCAGTCTACTATTTCTCTCGCTGCCAGAGAAGTCTTCACTGACTTATTCGTGCTCCTTCCCCACAACGACAGAAAACGCCCAGCGTGTGAGCGCGATTGTGTATGTGTTTTCCCCGATTTACAGATCTATACTAAGTGTTGCGTAAAAATTATGAAATAAAAGAGGTGAATAAAGGATGAAAAAGGGATATAACCTATGCTCGATTCAAAATTTATGTTGGTGTAAGATTGATGTTAAGGAGACCAACTGAATTGAAGGTTTTTTTTTATTTTATTTTTTTATTTTATTTTATTTTTTTTTTTTTTGAAAGCGTGTGTTTGGTGTAGATGTTTTAATAGTCAAAATTTTAGGTGTATACTTGGGTTATTGAAAAATCAACATAACTTTGTTTTTAGATTTTTAACGAATCAAAATATATAGTTTAATCAAGAGCATATAATTTTAAGTCAGCAGTGATGTTTAGGGTCTTTTGTAAGATGGGTATAAGAAAATGTGGTCGAAAAAATATTATAGCTGTTTTGATATTTTTGGATAAATCTGGAAACAACTGGAAAAAGCTCGAAGATCTTCAAGTGTTCTTCAATTTGTATGTAAAGAAAAACATAAATTATAAGAAAAATTATAGGAGGAAAAGAGTGTTGTGATAGAATTAGAACGAAGATGAAGTTAAAAATAAAAGGAAAAGACCAAAATACCCTCAAGTTAGGTGACTTAACGAGGTGTTAGTTACCACCGTTAGAGAGAATGACAAACGGCGCATAACGTTTGCCACTTAAGGACATACGGTGCATTTTTTTCGGTCAAAGGACGATAGGCTGCGGTCAACGCAAACCAGAAGGACGAACGATGTAATTTACTCTTCATTTTTTAAGTGACAAAAGAAAAGTCAAGAATTATATATTTATGGACACTCTTTTTAAATCAAAATATTTACAAAAGAGAAGTCAAGAATTATACATTTATTTTCAGACACCAGAAAGTAACGATGTTTATCATAACCATATATCATTGGGCTTGTAGTCCAATGGGCAATGCTTATTCAGTTAAGCGTGCCTGGGTAAGAGTAGTACCGGTTTGGGTGACCAACCGGGAAGTCCTCATTTGGGGACCACAAGCTCTAATGATACTAGGCAATGAAGAGGAGAGCCTGTGAGCCATTAGTTGCGCAAGTTCGAATCCAAGCCGGCCCCGGTTTTCATCCGACCGTTACTCCAACGAGTAATCTCGTGTGGAGGCGGTACGGTTTCCGGGCGGAAGCCGCTTAATCCCCACGGCGCCAGCGTGGGCCCGGTTCAGACAACATAGTCTGGGTATGTGGTGGATGAGGGTCTGCCATCTTGGCAGGTGCGACTCTAAACCAAAAATTGAAAGTCACCTTCCAAAAAAAAAGAAAAAAACATCATGACCATATATGTCTGAAAACATAGTACTAGACATGTATAAAGTGGGGTTGGCACAAGTTAAGCACACTAAAAAAGTACAAAAAGTACTTAAGGACCCATAAAAAGTACTAAAAAGTACTCAGGGACCCACAAAATTCAAGGGTCCCTGAGTACTTTTTTTTTTACTTTTTCGTAGGACCCTCTGTCCTTTTGGTGTGCTTAACTTGTGCCCCCAGGGCACAAGTTAGAAAAAACCATAGTATATAAACAAGAAGGATTAAACTTCTTTAATCTATGTGGGATGTAAACTTAAGGATTGTTTGTTTAACCTTATATAGATTTCACTTCGGTGGTTGATCTTCTCCTTTTCAAAGAAAGTGTTGGTGATTTTAGTGTCATCAATCATTTTATGTGTAATGGTGATTTACCCGAGACCAGATGGATTTCAAGTTAAGTTATATTATGAGTTCGGAGGTGCGGAGTGCACGCTTATATAAACTATTAACTTGATTTTGAGTACAAAAAATGGTAATGGTTGTGTATGTAAGTCAATGGGCATATAGTGACAGAATTTCTGTGGCACCAAATTGTCCAATCTTTAATTGTAGCAGTTAGCGACAGTTTTTTCTGTTACAAAATTGTTGCTTGTAGCAGTTAGCTACAGTTTTTTCGGTTACAAAACTGTTGCTGAAAATAATTAAAGGATGTGTTGTGACTTTTCACAAAAGGGTATGACTATAATTTTTTCATACAACCACCATTTAGTTTATACATATGTAAACATAATTTGGTCTTCATAACATGAACAATCATAACAAAACATAAATTCTCTATGTTTTTGCTCTTTTTCTTGTGCCTAGAATTTGAGTGTTAATTCTTGTCTTATCTCTATACAAATTTCGTCTAACCCAAGGCACAAATCGGGTAGAAATATTGTATCAGGAAAGTGAACTTTTACACGATTCAAGAATTTATCCGGCAATCTTTGATTATCAAGACCTGAATTACTAACAATCTGATACAATATTATCAAAGTGATATTCTAGATTGGTGAATCTGTGTAAAGATAGAATCTGTCCAAGACATGAATTTGAATTCGGGAAATTAGAGAGGAAATTGACAGAAAGGAGATTTGCTAGATAGGACAAGCGACATGATCCATTCTCGGGTTAAAATTTGCATGATTGCGATTGCATGTCTTTGTTTTCATGATTGAATACTAAGAGGATGGTTAAACTATATGTTTAATTAATTGATGATATTTTCTTAAAGAATTGCAAATTTCGAGAAATCTTGTGTTGATAAATTTGAATCACATAATTATGGATTTATTGTTATATAAACAATCTATAGGCCCAACGAAACATATGTTCTCTTGGTATCTAAATGCATATTAGAAGAGTCACTTTTGTTTTTAATATTGCATGTGAAAGGCAATTTTAATTTTACCGAAAACATTTTATGGATAAGCCAATTAATTTGGCGGGTAACCGTTCATTGTTTAATTTTAGCGGTTAATATTGTTTGGCCAAAGACATTACTTACAATGATATGTGAGTGGGTGACCAATTTTGATGGTACACCGTAGTGTCGGTTTAATTTTTCAACGTTGCCTTTGACTTGATTATATTAGATGACTTCTTGTAGAACGTGATCATTATTTCGGATCCACTTCTTCAAGGAAAAATTAAACCATGATGAATATATATTGCCTTTGCCGTTTATTTCAATTGTTGCGATTCGTGAATGAACTTGTATACTGGTATGCATGAATTACTATTTGGTAGGTAAATGCCTATCCAGTAGCATGAGATTTCCATCTTGTACTCTTTATTGCCAATATGAAATTGTTGACAATAAGACATACGTAATCGAATTTGAGTATGCATGATATGAAACGGATAAATTATATGTTTGGAATGCATGAACATTGTCTTAATTGACTGACATGTTCCATTTGATATGTTATATGTGTTGTTTTGATAAAGTTACGATTATCAATGATATTCTAAAGAGTGTTTCTCTTATATTGAAATGAGTGAATTGGATCTATAGATTCATGGTTACGCTTGATTGATTTTCAAGTGGAAGTGCATGTAGATTCTTGAGATCAATAAAATGTGCATCATAAGTGTTTGGATTTTACACTTGGTGTGGATGTAATGTTTTGATTAAAAATATGCTTGATTTGTTATGTAAATTAACTTGAGCATGTGCTTTGGCTACTTGGCCTACGAGTTGTTTGATTGACTACTAATGGAGTAATTGGTACGGTATTTACTCTATGATTTGGCTTAAAGCGTGTTGCCTGCTTTGTAGTCTAAGTTGACATGAAAAAAAAAAAAAAAAAAAGTCATGAAAAATCAAATAAACGTTTTAGTGGTCTCATAAGTACTCATGAGGAAAGAACGTTGTAAACAAGTATTTAATACTTGGTAGAAACCAAGGATTATTGGTTTAGAATGCAGCAAGATCTTTCAACATTACAAAGATATTGATGTAATTAAGTTGGATAAATGATCAAGGAGACTATAAATCTACAAGCGATGGATTTTACGTTTGGTAGAGATAGTTTTGGGATCAAAGGAAAAACGTTGCGCAACGTATCCAATGATGACATCAAGATACTTTATTTGATGCTTCTTAGTTTAAAGAAGTGTATGGTTGAAATGCTTGTTAATGAATATACGTTTATATTCATAAGTCAATGCCAACCATGTTTAATGCTTGTTAAAGTGAAATTATAAATAGCTTACCACTTTGCCAAGTGGTTTGCAAGAGACTTAGTGCACAAAGTCGGAATAGTGATGAAATAAAAGTCCGTTTAAATTTTCTAATGGTGAGACACCCAATTCCCTTTTAATACAATGTTAGAAGCTGAATTCAATGCGGAAAGCTCACACTTAGATATTGGAACGCATGCTTTACTATCCCAAGGAATGTGTTCGGACCTGCAAGATAAAGAGGTTGAAGTTTATCTTCTTAATAGTTCTTTTGAAAAAGTGCAAGCAGGGCATGATTAAAAGAAACTACCTATACGAGTATGAAGTTTTGCCGCTTCAAGAAGCTTGGACTTGGCTTCCTATATGCTCATGAATGGATATGGATGCAAGGCTTGTAAAGCGTCAAGTATAAACATTGGAGAAAATGAACTTGTGTGTATATTATCTTCATGTATTCAAATGGGTTGACGGGTTCAATCGTTACGACACCCCGATTCTCGAATATTTGAAATGTGTAGTATACTAAGATGAAAATTCAATTGAAAGACATTTTCATTTATGCATGAGTTTGATTTGTTTTGATTATTTGGGTGATCAAGGATTACACTAAAATGGGGGGGGGGGGGGGGGGGGGGGGGGATTGTTGGTGATTTTAGTGTCATCAATCATTTTATGTGTAATGGTGATTTTCCCGAGACCAAATGGATTTCAAGTTAAGTTATATTATGAGTTCGGAGGTGCGGAGTGCACGCTTATATAAACTATTAACTTGATTTCGAGTACAAAAAATGGTAATGGTTGTGTATGTAAGTCAAAGTGCATATAGTGACAGAATTTCTGTGGTCACCAAATTGTCTAATCTTTAATTGTAGCGGTTAGCGACAGTTTTTTTCTGTTACAAAACTGTTGCTTGTAGCAGTTAGCGACAGTTTTTTTCGGTTACAAAACTGTTGCTGGAAATAATTAAAGGATGTTTTGTGACTTTTCACAAAAGGGTATGACTACAATTTTTTTCATACAACCACCATTTAGTTTATACATATGTAAACATAATTTGGTCTTCATAACATGAACAATCATAACAACACATAAATTCTCTATGTTTTTGCTCTATTTCTTGTGCCTAGAATTTGAGTGTTAATTCTTGTATTATCTCTATATAAATTTCGTGTAACCCAAGGCACAAATCGGGTCAAAATATTGTATCAGGAAAGTGAACTTTTACACGATTCAAGAATTTATCCGGCAATCTTTGATTATCAAGACCTGAATTACTAACAGAAAGTAACAATAAAATTTAGAAAAATGATTTGTGTGCCTAAAACAAGAACCTAAATTTAGACCTAAGAATTTGATTGGTACATTTGAAAAAGTGGTTGGTGTAAAAGTATGAGAGAGAAGAAATGTACTACACTTGTCATTAAATGAATGGATTAGGTCTAACTTTAGGTATACTTGTTAGACTTATATATCAACACTCTAAAATTTAATAAAAGAAAACAAAAGCCATTGAAATAAATCTTGTATAAGTTGAGTACAAGTCTATATATAGTAATATTCACAAAGTATAGATTAAATCTAGTCCAAATTTAATTATGTTCGTCTAATGTTTGTGTATGTTTTGGTAATGTTTGTGGCGGGTCAAAAACCATGAATACTTTTTACTCACAAAATGTTTGTGTATGTTTTGGTATAGTTTTTCACGTGTTACAAAGGATATTCTAGCAAATATACTTTGAACGTGATTTTGCTAACGTGTTGAATTAATTTACAAATGCATCACCTGTTGGTATTGAATAAACAAAGAAATTATTTTTATGCATACAAAGTATGAATCAACGTAACGAAATGCAGTTGTGATGTTCTTTTTCCACAATTTCTCACGTTAATATTTGTTGATTCTATAAACGTATGGAAAATATTTGTAAATAAATATTTTAGTTTACCAATGTTTTTAAAGGACAACACATACTTAAAAAGTGAAGAATTTATATTCATTTTCTAAGACACGAGTATAATGAGGTTTGAAATTTTTAAATTTGTAATCAACTTCATTAACACTCATATCCGAGAACATAGTAATATTCTAAACACGTATCATCCCGCATTCACTATAATACATAAACAAGAAAGATTTCACTTCTTTTTAATCTATGTGGGATATAAACTCATAATGTACATACCTACATGTTTGACTCTTGCATTTCTATATGACATCTATCTGTTCGTTATAGACTTATAAGTGACGACGCTATTGGATTCAGAGATCCTCATATGGGTTCACTCTCATATTTTTGTTCTTTTTTGTTTGGTTGTGGTCGTGGAAAATTGACGATAATGCAACTCGTCTTGTATTTCTTGAATAACCATTGGTCAAATCATATTGTACTTCTAAACAAGATACTATATAGCTCGGAGTTTGTGGTTGTGTTGTGTCACTTTTTCAATTCTTTAGATCTCCCAAAGAGGTATCCACTTCGTATTTTGGGTTCAAAAACTGATTGTTACAAATAAAGGATGGTGCAAAATCCAACCTTATGTGTGTTTAACCAAGTAGTACCGGATGAGACAGAACAAAGTAATCCAATTAAACTAGTGGAAAATAACAATATGATAGAACAAACAAAAAAGTAAGTTACGTTGTTATATTCCATAAATAAATTGGTTAGTTGTATTGAGTGATTATATTATACCGATCACTCCTACATAGACTTCGAAGAATCGTAACCATTCAGAAACTTTTTAGGAGAACAAACAAAAAAGTAAGCTTTTTAGGAGAACATTTGTGAATAGATTCAACTGGCTATTTTTATGTGAATGATCGAGTTATCCATTAAGAAACTTCAATAGTTTGGTTTTGGTGAACATGACTCAAAACTATGTGGGGTTTGGTGTTGACTCGTGAGTGCTACACATCTATCCATTTTGGAAAATTCTGGTGGATCGCGTACGTTGGTACCTAGTAATTGATCGAGTTATACACTGGTAAGGACAAAGTTATGAAGACAGTCAAGAGGGCCTCGAGTCGCCTCAAATCCCTCAATTTATAGTCGCATGGATGTCATTGAACATCTAGATCAGTTTGAAAGGCACCTTTTGCATGAGTGAGTTTTTTAATAGATGGCTTGATGAAGTTAAACTCTTAAAAGTGATTTTTGAACAATTCTAGTGCGATTTTGAAGAAATTCAAGTGTTTGAAAATATGTACGTTTACTTGACTTTATAGTGACATCAAGAGTTTTTTCTGAATTTTTATTTATTTTAAAAATACCAAAATACGATAACGGTGAATGATAATACGGCGAGTTGTTAATTTCGCAATTCGTATAATAGTAAAAGAAAATAATTTTAAATAAAAAAGTAAAACGACATGTATATGGCCTTTGAGAATCGAACCGCAGACCATTGGGTTATAAGACGTTTCACTAACCAAATGACCTACACTCTCAATTTGCTATCTTTTTGTCATTTTCACAAACACGTCACAATAGTGTCTTTTTGAGTACTCCGTATTAGTTAGAGTTAAATTTTGAGTATGTTATATCAAAAAGTTGAAAGAGATATTTTTAACACCTTAAATGTACGTACCCCCAATCAAACCTATTACATTCTGAAACATCTACTTATGTAAGAAATGAATCAACCGAAGCAGAAAATCATATTTTTATAATTAGTTTATACAAGTTATCGGTTTACTATAGAGTATGTATATTTTGAAGCTACTTGATCGGATTGTTAGTGACAAAACTTAAATTTTGTTATTAAGTGACAGCGCAATTTAAGTATGAGATCTTCTCTGAAGTATGAACTAAATCTTTGTAAATGAAAAGTTTGGAGTCCCATTTTTTGAGCGAGAAACGATATTAAGAATTTATGCTATTTTTCAAGTTCACGAATGATGAGGTTTTTATTGTTCAAGTTTATAATTAAACTTCATTAACAATGCACTTGAAAATCTAACATTTTCTTCTCAACATGTATGATAGTCATAGACTATACGAGCAGGGGCGGACCTAACTATTGAGTTTGGGGTGGCGGCGCCCCCCATGGCTAGCCGAAAAAGATAATATTTTAGTGTAATTTTTTTTTTTTAAAATTTGACCTTTTTTAGAAAGTGCCCCCCCCCCCCCCCCCCCCCAAAAAAAAAAATTTTAAATTGCCCCCCACCTACATACTAAAATCCAATATTCAGCACTCTCAAACCATATAAATCATTAATCTCCAAGTAACAATACTCGATTTATCATTTCGATCATACTTTTTTCTTTGGCATTTTGTTGCTATTGTAGTAAAAAAAATGCCCCTCACATTTAATTTTCCTGGGTCCGCCACTGTATACGAGTCGTATATAACCAAAGAAGATTTCACTTCTTAACCTATGTGGGATAATGACATAATGTACAGTTGAAATGATTCTGTCAAATACATAATAACGTACGTACATACCTACATGTTGGCTCATGCGTTTCGGGTATTAAAATCCGTACCATTCATATGTTCATTATAGAGCGTTTTTGTTTTGTTTTGTTTAGTTTTGTTTTTTTGTTTTGAACGGCAACTTTATAAAAACTAGCAAGGAGCTAGAAAAAACATTACAAGGAAATTAAAGAGGGGTTTTTTTTAACCAACACTCCAAAAAAAAACGCTCTATTACATCTACTAGAACACCATAGAAAAGACCAAGAAACGATATCATCAAACAAACCCGAACGACTAGGAGGCGACGGGTCAAAAATAACATATTCCGAAGACTCCAAATCCTCCACCATGCTGCGCAAAAAACTCCTTCTAAAACATCCTTGAGACGGGAAGGAAGCCGAATGGCTAAAAACCAAGCATCCCACTCTAAAAAAGACCGAATCTCCTGCCAATCTAAATCCCCACCAACAACAGATTCTACGAAAGACAGCCTGAGCCACATCACATTGGAACAAGACAAGCTTAATGTCTTCGAATTCAACGTTACACATAGGACACAAGGAAGAGTCCAATAAAACACATAGATCGTTTTTGTTTTGAAGCTACCCGGATTGTTACCGTCAAAGTTTAATTCTATTATTAAGTGATGACGCAATTTGATTCGGAGATCTTATACGGAGTACAAATTTTATCACTAATTTCATATGCATTTACTATCATATTTTCATTCTTCTTTGTTTGGTTGTGGCTGAGGAAAATATTGCCAATAATGCGACTCGTTTTGTGTTTCTTAAATTTCATGCCATGAAGTTAATTAAGTATTCGTAGTTTAGTTCGAGCATTTTATACGAAGAAGATATGTACTTCCTTCACATATAAGAGATTTTTTTTTTAATTAAAATCAGTAGGCAATCTTTGACTGATTATGTAGCCCCTTGTTAAACGTCAATAGTTCGGATTAGGTGAACCAGACTCAAACTCTGGGTTTCATGAGTTTTTTAGTAGGACTCATGTGGGTGACATATCTATCCATTTTGGATAAATACACGTTCGATGTTACCTCGTGATTGATTAAGCTCTACATTGTTAGAAAAAAGTTGTTCATCTGTCTCTTTATATATTCTCTAGAAACAAGATTGCTCGAGCCATCTGTTTTATACCAATGTCGCCTCATTCTTAGTCACATACTCACACGGATGTTTGGAAATCCGGATCGATCAGTTTGAACGGTACCTTTTTGCATGATTGAGTTGAAGAACCATTTATATTCAATAGAGATTTTGGGTGGAAACGAGCCGAGCCGAGCTCGAGCCTGCCAAAGTTCGAACTCCGCTTGTTTAACTTTTATAAAGCTCGAGCTCGACTCAGCTTGGTTTGACCTTGTTTTTCTAAGCTCAAGAGAGCTCGGCTCGGCTCAAGGCTTATATTCTAAACTCGAGCTCCGCTCGTGGTATGCTATACAAGCCCGAGCTTGGCTCGGGCTCAATTTGTTTTTATGATGAGCCAATGAAAAATAAAGTACAGCTCGAGCTCTGCTTGTAGGATATCTATTTTGTGTTGGAATTATACAATCATAGTACACATATTGCGGAAGCTAAGATCAAGAATAACACGTATAAATATTAACTAAAACATAAACCGGAACGTACCTTTTAGCACTTCAATAAATCTTGCACAATATGAAGAACCCTAATTAGGGTTTATGAATCAATGATCAATCCCTTACCGTTTTATTGATCGGTTCCTTGATAACAACTATAGTGAGTTGTTACCTCGTTCTTGTACACACAAACTAATACCGAATTAATTAAATTGCAAGATTTAAACACAAGGAAAATTTTATTAATAAAATTTTTGACCCAAAACCCTTATGGGTTGTAGGTTCGATCGGCAGGAGAACAAAGAAGGAAGAAACAAGCTTAAGGGTATTCTGTATGCACAAAAGATGTGAATGAGATACCCTAAGGTTTGCTTATATAGTAGATGTAAACTTTGGGAACAAGTTAGGGCAAAGGGATGACCCCTTTGAGCATGCATCGACCGGCCATAGGGTATGGGAGGTCAATCCGGAACCTTCTTGTCACCAAGTTACACTCTAGTCCTTTTCATTGCCAATTTGCGATAGTTAGTCCATACGTTTAATAACTAACGATCACTAGTCCTTGAACTTTTGTTATTAATAAATATACACAACTATTTAATATTTATTAATCTTAATTCTCGTTTGTATTTGGTGCAATCCCGAGGTCTCGGGTTCGATACTAGACATTTACACATTAATATATATACGTACATTTAACAGCTCCTACTCGTATATCTATTAATAGTAAAATGACATTGGTAGGCGTCTTGCAACACTCCAATGCCCCTAGTTCAATCCGAGCTAGGTTTCCTGGAAAAACCTTTAATGATACATCATTATAATTATCCTTTTGTTACTAATACTACATTAATAAAGATGTGAGATTCTTTATTAATATTTTGTTTCTCGTCTCTTTATGATTGAACAAAATTACCAAAACATCTGAACGTATTCCAGATACACTTTGGACGTGGCCACGCAAACATTTTGGCAACCCTACGAGGGGCCCAGCAGTATTAAACTTCTGAACAAATCAGAAGGATCAAATTCTTTCTTGACTACAAGAATAACCCATGAACTTTGCAACACTTCTAAAAAACAACCCTTATGACTCCCTATTACGGTGAGCGGTAGATTGCTTCACAAAAATGCACTACATCCATGACAATTATCTGGTATCTCAAGTCTGAGGATAACTTTAAATATGATTCTCACATTAAATACTAAATCATATTGTTGGGATCAGTCCAATATTCAATTCATTGAATATCATGTGAAATTGGTATGACTACGCATCAAGATACTTTCAAGTATATCCTAAACCAATACTCAAAATTGTCTTAATTTAATGATATTCCCATATCATTAATCGACAACGGACGGTTTAGAATAATAAATTATTCATGGATTTAAACATGCAAATATAGGATATATTATTAAGACAATGAATGATAAACATAAACAATACTTTATTTCATTAAAAAAATAATTGTACATTACATCCTTTATCCAAATACTAATCACAAATGGGCATGAAACTTTCAGCTAATCTAAGTCCTATTCCTTCAGTATGCTTGTAAAGCTTGGTGCCAGGTAAAGGCTTTGTTAACTGATCAGCTAAGTTTTCATCTGTGTGAACTTTGAGCATTTCGATTTCACCTATTTCGACTTGTTCTCGAACATAGTGACGCTTAATCGGGAAATGTCTGGTGCCTTTCATGATTCCAGGCTCATTGGCAAATGTAATTGCAGCTGAATTGTCGCAATACATTTTTATAGGTCGTCGAATCGAAGGCATAACCCCAAGCCCTGAAACAAACTTCCTAATCCAAACAGCTTCCATTGCAGCTTCTGAAGCAGCTATATACCCACTTTCTGTAGCAGACATCGCTAGTATACTCTGCTTTCTGCTCCTCCAATCAACAGCTCCTCCATTAATGACAAAGACATAACCTGTCTGAGACTTCGTATCATCTTTATCGCCTTTCCAAGAAGCATCGCAGTAACCTGTAACATCAAGTTCTGCAGATGGAGTACCCCCATATACTAAGAACATCTCTTGAGTAGCCCTAAGGTACTTAAGAATATTCTTAACAACAGTCTAGTGTTTTTCACCTGGATTCTGCTGATATCGACTGGTTAAATTCTGAGCAAATGTCACATCAGGCCTTGTACTTTTCACCGCATACATAATAGATCCCACAGCCGAAGCATAAGGGACTCTCTTCATGCGTTGCACCTCTGCAGGCGTTGAAGCACAAACTTTCTCGCTCAAGCCATGTTGTTCTTGCATCGGCAAATATCCCTTCTTGGAATTTTGCATATTGAATCTCTTCAATATTTTGTCAATGTAAGCACTTTGGCTTAGTCCAATTAATCGCTAAGATCTATCTCTATATATCTTGATTCCCAGAATAAATGCAGCTTCCCCTAAATCTTTCATAGAAAAACAACTTCCAAGATATGCCTTAACCTTTTGCAAACTTGGAATGTCGTTTCCCATGATCAATATGTCATCAACATATAAAATAAGGAAAATTACATTACTCCCACTAGCTTTGTGATATACACATGGCTCATCAAGATTTTGAGTGAATCCATACTTTTTAATCTCATTGTCAAATCTCTTATTCCATTGTCGTGATGCTTGCTTCAATCCATAAATGTATCTTTGAAGTCTACATACACGATTTGGGAATTCTGGATTCACAAACCCCTCAGGCTGCGCCATATAGATGAATTCATCTAGGCGACCATTTAAGAAGGCGGTTTTGACATCCATTTGCCAAATCTCATAGTCATAGTAAGCGGCTATGGCTATAAGAATCCTAATAGCCCTAATGTCAGCTACAGGAGAAAAGGTCTCCTCATAGTCAACACCAAAAGTTTGAGTATATCCTTTAGCTACCAAACGGGCCTTATAGGTGTGTACAATGCCATCCATATCAGTCTTTTTCTTGTAGAGCCATTTACTTCCAACTAACTTGGCACCCGGAGGTAGGTCTACTTCTTCTCAGACTTCATTGTCTTTCATGGATTGGATTTCCCCATTCATAGCAACCTGCCATTTTTCCTTTTCAGGACTATTCATGGCAGCTTTATAACTTGTAGGTTCATCAAGATCCCCTAGTAAGTTATCATCACACTCTACATTAAGACATAGACGTGTAGGAGCTTACACAGGTCTAGTTGACCTACGAATGGGAATCACTTCAACTTCAGGTGGAGGACCTAAACTTTCAGGTTCCACAGGAAGTTGGCTAGTGTTTTCAAAAGGTGTTACATCTTCTTGATCGTCTTCCAGATCATATACTCTCCCACTGAATTCTTGAGATATGAGCTCCTTTTCCAAGAAGTCTCCATACCTTGCAACAAAAACTTTGTTTTCAGGTGGTTAATAAAAGTAGTAACCCATAGTTTCCTTAGGGTATCCTACGAAGATGCACTTTACAGATCTTTGTTGGAGTTTGTCTGTTGAGTCACGTTTAACATACGCCTCACAACCCCAGACCTTTAGATAAGACAGATTAGGAGCTTTTCCAGTCCATAACTCATATGGAGTCTTATCCACCTTCTTTGTTGGAACCATATTTAGAATACGAACCGCAGATTCTAAGGCATAATCCCAAAACGAATAAGGAAGAGTTGTTAGATTAAACATAGATCGTATCATGTCTTGCAATGTATGATTCCTTCTCTCAGATACACCATTTTGTTGTGGAGTATATGGAGAAGTAAGGTGCTGGACAATTCCCTCCTTAGCTAAGTAATCTATGAACTCCTGACTCAGGTATTCACCACCTCTATCGGATCGAAGAGCTTTAATCTTCTTTCCAAGTTGCAACTCTACTTCTGCTTTAAACACTTTGAATGTTTCAAATACCTCATGTTTATGTTTAAGTAAATAAAAATAACCATAATGGCTATAATCATCCGCAAATGTTAAGAAGTAGCTAGCACCTCTCCTTGACACATGTCTAAGTGGTCCACACACATCTGTGTGAATAAGACCAAGTAGATCAGTCGCCCTTTTAATCCTATTTTTAAAGGGTTTCTTTGTCATCTTCCCAGCAATGCAAGATTCGCACTTATCAAATGACTCATCATTGATCTTTTCTAAAAGCCCATCATGTTGCAGTTTTTTCATGCGAGCCTTGCCAATGTAAGCAAGTCGACAATGCCAAAGATAATACGAATCCAGACCTTTCTTGATTCTCTTATTACTGATGCTATACATTGAATTATTTTTAACAAAAGCATTATCATTATCATTCATATCAATTTCAAAGACACCATTCACAGCAATAACATTAAAATAAAAAACACCATTTAAAGAAACTGAAATTCCATTGCTAGAAATAGTATGCTCAAAACCAAGGTTCAACAAACATGAAAATGAAATTACACCTCTAACAATTGACGGTGCATAATGACAATTATTTAAAGATTGTTCAAGGCCCGAAGGCAACACTAAATTAAATACGCCTATAGCTTCAACTGCTGCATGTGCTCCATTACCCACGTGCAAGAATTGTTGTCCATAGGCCAACTTTCTCTCAACTCTAAACCCCTGCAAGGTATTGCAAATATGAATGCCACATCCCGTATCATATACCCATGAATTCAATTAAGGAGTAAGAGTGAATAATTCAATCATAAAGAACGCACCTGATGAACTGGGGTTACCAGCTTCATTACCCTGCTTCTTGAGTCGCAAGTCATGAATGTAGAGAGGACAATTGCGCTTCCAATGGCCCTTTTCATGACAATGGTGACAAGCCTGATCCTTCTTGTTTGGCGGATTCACCTTGTTCTGCATAGGCTGATGCTGCTTCATCTTGGGTTGTGGTTGATAGGCCATGACTTGCTTGCCTTTATCACCTTTCCCCTTGCCTTTGTTCACATGCGATTTCTTCTGAATTCTCCCACCTTGAATTGCCAACACTTGCGGGGTAGGAGCCTTGACCTTGGCTGGTAGACTTTTCTCATAATCAACAAGCAATGCGAGTAATTCTGAGACTGTCTTCCCCGAGCAATGAATGTTGAAGTTCTGCACAAAACCAGCAAAGTCCTTGTTAAGGGACCTGTTGATCAAGTGCACTTGCACATTGTCGGGGTAACCAAATCCAATTCTGTGAAGTTGATCAAAGTATTCTCTCATCTCATTCACAAAATCTTCAACTGGTTTACCATCACCATGCTTGCAGCTGTGTAATTTGTCAAGAGACTCATACAATTCAACTGCAGGAGACTTTTCATAGGTCTTTCGAAGTTCATCGAGCATATCCTTGGGATAGGAATACTCGTACTTCTTTTGCAATTGAGCATTCATACTAGTGAGCATTAAACAAACAACCTCATTGTATTTATCATGCTCAAGTCTCCAAGCATCCTTATCTGCATCTGTTGCAGTTGCAGCAGGTTCTGCTTCGCAGTCAGTGGTCAAGTATTTCATCTTACCGGTTTCCCTCAAGACAATTCTAAGCGATCGGTACCAATCATTGAAATTCTTTCCAGTCAATTTTTCCCTTTCAAGATGACTCTTGAAAGCAGAAATCATAGATGGGTTATCGGGTTGAGCCATATCTACAGATAAAAGTTCAAACATTAGTATTTTTGATAATTAATATCTTCAAGAAAATATAATACCCAAAGGCTATATTCATATAACCAACTTATTTTCTTGAAAATCTAGGATCCAACTTTACATAGTTTCACCACATCAGTTGATCTGCTAGTGGTAAAAGTACAAAAGATGGTAATCTGTCGAACAATAATTGGCAAACAAAATTTCCAATTCCTAGATCATTATGGGATTTACTACAAATTGATTCATCAATTTGCCTTGTAAGCATGTTTCATCCCATCTCATGCCTTAAGTTCTAGGTCTCACGCACAACTTAATTAAGTCGTCTGCCTTAGAAACATGTAAAATTACAATTATGGTCTCACGCACTAAAAGAATTTTACCTTGTCATAATAATTTAGCCTAGGTCTCACGTTTACTAAATTAGAATTTCAAGTGTTCCTTACAGATAGATGGCATGTAACTTAAATTTTTAGGGTATTCAATTTTGATGTGTCATTCAAAATATGTATAAAGATGCATGCACTCAGCTTTATAGCATAATTTTCAAAACATTTTTATTGCCAATTCGTGAGATTAATGCACAAAGTTTTACTTGAGGTTTAAAAAACCCTAAGATGACTTTCTACAAGAATGATTTTAAAAGAAATTCATTTAAGACGTATTCAAGATTGTGATAACCAAGGCAGACTCTAAGGCTCTTTTCTAAGCCTTCATATCACGATTATGAATCTTCTCTTAAAAGAGTTACTTTTAAAAGCATGTTTGTACAAAACATCAATCAAGCAAAATTTTATGGATTCACTCTCAAAACATGTAATAAAGTATGAATCTCGCTAGTCTCGCCTTGGAGCGAATTACCGTGCGAAGCGAACCGTTGCTGGCACATAAGACTCCGCAAGATTCAATCTTTATCACTTAGGGTTTCACCATTATTAGTCCGTATTATTTTCTTTAAGAAAAATTAACCTTTTATTGCTTACATCATGTCAAACAATTAACAATAAAACAAATAATCAAAGAAAAACAAATAACAAATAATAAATAAAGTGAAACAATTAGCCACATGCAAACCTTGTTAGAAAAGATCTTAATAAAATCAAGTCTAGGTATATCAATGCATGTAATCAACTAAGGCCTTCCATTCTTAATGGAAGTGGAGCCACATACATTGACGAATCAATTGCGTAGGCCAAAGCTAATATACACACCACATAACATATAAATTGATTTTAATATATATATATATATATATATATATATATATATATATATATATATATATATATATATATATATCAATTGGAATCTTCCCCAATTGTAGATCTATCTAAATCATGTGACAAAAAACAAGATCCATGACTAACATGCATGTTTCGTCACGGATTAAACCTAACAATTAGTACATAGGTCACAAGATACGTTCACATAACCGGTTAAAGACCTAGGGTTTCTAGTGATTACAAATTAATCAAATAAACCACAAACCCTAATTAGGGTTTTAAGTGGAAATCGACCCCCAAATAAATTAGGGTTAGGGTTTCAAAATTTTTATAAAAAAAATTTTTAAAGAAAAACCCTAGATCAAAAACATGTATCTAAAACAATTAAAGATCCGATTTTTATAAGTTTTAGTAATCAATTACATGTTATCCATGGCTCGTGATGCCACTGTTGGAATTATACAATCATAGTACACATATTGCGGAAGCTATGATCAAGAATAACACGTATAAAGATTAACTAAAACATAAACCGGAACGTACCTTTTAGCACTTCAATAAATCTTGCATAATATGAAGAACCCTAATTAGTGTTTATGAATCAATGATCAATCCATTACCGTTTTATTGATCGATTCCTTGATAACAACTATAGTGAGTTGTTACCTCGTTCTTGTACACACAAACTAATACCGAATTAATCAAATTGCAAGATTTAAACTCAAGGAAAATTTTATTAATAAAATTTTTGACCCAAAACCCTTATGGGTTGTAGGTTCGATCGGCAGGAGAACAAATAAGGAAGAAACAAGCTTAAGGGTATTGTGTGTGCACAAAAGATGTGAATGAGATACCCTAAGGTTTGCTTATATAGTAGATGTACACTTTGGGAACAAGTTAGGGCAAAGGGATGCCCCCTTTGAGCATGCATCGACCGGCCATAGGGTATGGGAGGTCAATCCGGAACCTTCTTGTCACCAAGTTACACTCTAGTCCTTTTCCTTGCCAATTTGCGATAGTTAGTCCATACGTTTAAGAACTAACGATCACTAGTCCATGAACTTGTGTTATTAATAAATATACACAACTATTTAATATTTATTAATCTTAATTCTCGTTTGTATTGTGTGCAATCCCGAGGTCTCGGGTTCGATGCTAGACATTTACACATTAATATATATACGTACATTTAACATTTTGAACTTGTTAACAAGATTGTTAATAAGCTCGTCTATAATACAAATGCATAATGTATTATATATATTTAAATTTTTTGATGTTATGTTATTTGTTGTTAAAATGATGTGGCGCTGACGTGGCAGGAAAAATGGACCCCTTGCTCTAAGAGGAAGCAAAAACCATTGTAATGAATCTTGTTTCTGACACAAGTGGATGCATATCTATATTCGAGCGAGCAATCATTTGACGTTCTTGGGGCAAAGTATAGTACTACTTATTAAGGGACGACAAAATTTGAGCGATTCATACGGTAACTTGTTTTGTGTTTCTTGAACTACATGCCTTGAAGTTGTTGGCAATGAAAGTAATTTTATGAGTCTAAATTGGTTGTTACACTCTATAGTTATATTTCACAAAGTATAGACTTAATCTAGTCTAAATTTATCAACGTCCGTGTAAAATGAGTTGAAAATGAGACCTTATAGAGTCAACAACAATTCATTTGTGATGTAAAAGAAATATGAATTGTGGCATAAATAAAAACTTTGAAACGAAATCTCTACCCTATATTTATTGTTGCTTTGTGAGAGTGCATATAATGAGACACATGCAAACTCTTGCAAGATTTTTTTTTTTTTTTTTTTTTTTTTTTTTCTTTTTTTTTAACACAACTCTTGCAAGATTCAAACACTTCTTTTTGATGATATCTTAGTTTTATTTTGCTCTACAAGTAGTATAGTTTAGGAACTACCAAAAGGCTTGTGTCCCAATGTTACTGCTATTAGACGCAGATGACTCAAAACCCAGAACCGGGCTATGGGTCATCTGCGTCTAATAACCTCATGTTGTGTAAGAAGCTCTCAATCAAATGGTTGTGGGTTCAAGTCCCTCTTAGGACATGTGAGATTGATTTGTGGTGTAAATGTTGCGAGAAAGTTAACAATTTCCATTCTAAAAAAAGTTAGTTTGGGAACTAAGATAAGTTCAGTGAATAAAATCTGTATGCTATCGTCGTGTGAATGATTAAGTTACCGTTTGCGAAACACCAATATTTTTTGTAGGTGAAGCGAGCTCAAACTCCGGGTTTCATGAGTTTTTTAGTTGGACTTGTGAGGGTGACACATCTATCCATGCTGGATAATTCTAGTGACACACATTGGTTGGTACTTTGTGAATGTTTAAGCTGTACATTGGTAGGACAATGTTGTCACTCTTTCTCTTGAGATAGAGGTCAAGGGTTTGACTGGATCAAGTGGTTAACACCCTTGTCTCTAGAGATAGAGGTCAAGGGTTTGATCCTTACTCCTTGCAAGGCCGGGAGGTCCTTTTCTACCTTTGGTAGAATAGGAAGCAGCCTCTCTACCTTGGGTAGGGGTAAGACTGTCTACATCTCAACCTTCCTCATACACCGTAGAAGATGGCATTGAGATCCATAAATCGTGGAAGACAGTATTGAGAGTTACTTTACTAGTTCTTATGTTCATTATAGAGTTTGTACTTTGGAGCTGAAAGTCAATGCCAATGTTTTAATATAGTTATCATGTGCAAGTGACAACGCTATTTAATTTGGAGATCTTCTATAGGGTTCAAATGTTATCACAGATTTTAAATGGGTGTACTCTCACATTTTTTGTTTTTTTGTTTTTTTTTTTTGAAAAACTGGCGATAATGCAACTCATATGCAAAAAGTGTAATCCTTGTTAGACTCATGTTGACACTAATTCTAAGCTTGGTCCTGATGGTGACCCAGTTTCTGATCCTACTTTGTATCGCAGCTTGGTCGTTGCTCTTCAGTATCTTACATTTACACGACCAAATTTCTCATATGTTGTTCAGCAGGTGTGCCTTTATATGCATGATCCTAGGGAGCCGCATTTTTCTGCTCTCAAGCATATTCTGCAGTATGTTCGAGGTACTCTTGATTATGGTTTACAGCTGTATGTTTCTACTGATGCTCAACTAACGACTTACACAGATGCTGACTAGGCTGGTTGCCCTGTCACTCGACGTTCCACATCTGGCTATTTTATTTTCCTTGGGGATAACTTACTTTCTTGGTCTGATAAGCGCCAAGTGACGATATCTAGATCAAGTGTTGAGGCTGAATATTGAGGCGTTGCCAATGTTGTTGCCGAAAATGTTTGGATTCGTAACCTTTTGTGTGAGTGACATGCACCTGTTTTTACTGTTACTTTGGTTTATTGTGATAATGTCAGTGCTGTGTATCTCTCTAACAATCCGGTTCAACATCAACGCACCAAACATATAGAGCTTGATATCATTTTGTTCGTGATTTTGTGGCAAAGGGTCTTCTGCGCGTCAAGCATTGTTTCAAGATTTTTTCCCCAGATTGAACATCTGAAGGCCTCTGGCTCCAACTGCAGGGGTGTATTAGCCGAATATGTTATTGTGGCCCAAGTATAATTGTTTTGAGATTATCCCATATGTTAGCTTATTTATCAAGCCATCTTGTTTCATATATATAGGGCACATTATTAATTATATGATCATGCACTTACAATATCTAATAGTTGTGTGGTTTTTAGAATTTCATGCCATGAAGCTAATTAGATATTCAACGTTGCAAGTAGTTTAGTCTAAGCGTTTTATACGTTAAATATACTTTCCGTGTCATATAAGTAGGAAATCTTTGTGTGAGTGACTAAGTTACCAGTTGTGAAACATCAATAGTTTGGATAGTGAACTAGACTCGAACTCTGTGAGGTTCGATGAGATTTTTAGTATGACTCGTGATTTAGATAATTCTGGATTTAAGGTGACACGCATTCATTAGACCTTGTAATATAAAAATGAATAGCGGTAGGACAAAATTGTCACTCTATCTTCGCTAGAACAGAAGGCAACAAAGAGGGACTCGAGTCGCCTCAAAGCCTTCAATTTACAGTCACATGGATGTCATAGAACATACAGATTAGTTTAAAAGACACATTTTGGGAGAGTGAGTTGTTTAATAGATAGCTTGATAAAGTTGAACTGTTAAAGTGATTTTAGAACAATCAATAAATTTTAGGGTGATTTTGAAGAAATTGAAATGTTTGAGAATATGTATATTTACTTGACTTTATAGTTACATCAAGAGTTCTTTTCTTTAATTTTATTTATTTTTAAAATACCAAAATACAAGAGCGGTGAATGACATAAAAAAAAGAAATCTCAAAGAAAAAAATGAGAAAAATATAAAGATATGCACAGGACATTTGGGAATCGAACGGCAGACCTACGGGTCATAAAGCCGACCACATACCAATAGCACTATACTTTATATTAAGCATATTTCTTACTACCTCTATTTAACATAAATGTTTAGAAAATGGGCTTAACCCATGTAATAATAAGCATTTAATCACAGGTAGTATCTTTTTAGTACTCCGTATTAGTACGTAGTAATATTTTACACGCTTACATGCCGACTTGTGCATTTCTAGTACTCTAATTTCTAGAGACTTGGGGTGGAAACGAGCTCAGTCCAGCCCGCAAGAGCTTGAGCTCGAGCTCACTTTGTTTAGGTTTTGTAATGCTTGAGCTCTCCTCGGTTTGAGCCTTGTTTTCTAAGGCCGGGCTCGGCTCGTGATAAATTGTACAAGCTCGACCTCAGCTCGTTTTTACGATGAACTAGTAAAAATAAAGACTCGACTCGAACTTGACTCGTAGTATATTTATTTAATAAGCTTGTTATTGAGCTCGTTAATAAGCTCACCTATACTACAAATGCATAATGTATTAAATATGCTCAATATTCAAAATATCCTAGTGCTGACTAATATATGAGGCGCAATATAAGCTCGAGCTCGTTTAGGCTTAGCTCGTTCAAGTTTTTTGCCGATCCGATTTTAAGCTTTGTATTCAAAATATCCACCCTTAAATTAGAAACCTTACATGAAGCGTCACACCTTTGTACATACGAAGTTTGGAGTACCCATTTTTTCAAGTGCCAAATGATATTAAAAAAAAGTGAAGAACTTTATATACATTTTAAAATACAAGTTTGTAACGAAGTATAGTAAATCAAACTCCTGTACAGACTTGTGATTGAAAACATAGTAATATTCTAAACATGTATGCACATCGTTGGCTATAGCATACAAACAAGAAGATTTAGCTTCTTTAACCTACGTGGGATATATGTTAAAACTAGCAGGTACTCACGTAATGCGGCGGCGGATACCCGGTGACCAATTTTGTGACAGCCGGTACATTTTTTCTAACAATAACTTTACAAATGAATGACATCTTTTAATTAAAATAACTATAAGCAATAGCAATGAAAACTATTTCATATTCAAATAAAAGTTCGTCACAAAATTAGTCACCGGGTCGCCTCCGCATTGCGCCAGGTACCCTACTAGTTGGTTAATAACTTGTTCTTTATTTGTTGTAATGCTTATTTTTTTTAAGTTTTCAATGTCTTATTCAATAAATTAGGATAATAACTACATATATCAAAATTTTCATGTAACATATTTCAACTCTTTAGACCTTTTTAGTTAATACAAATCGCCCCTTTTTTATTTATTAGTATTCCAACAAATTATGTAAACACAAGTCCAACCCAACTTCTTTAGTTAATACACAGCCCAAGTCCACAGATAATAACTTATCCCTATTATAACTATCCTAAATTTGTTTAAACCTAGTCACACTTCTACATATAAAACGCAGCCACACTCTTTTTCTTAGTAGCCCCAAAACAAAAACATGTCTACCTTTTTTTCTTGTTATAATTGAAAATAAACAAATGAAAAACCAATCCACAAATGTGAACTAATCAAAACATCTCCTTCATTTCTATCTATGAACCACACACACAGATAAAGCAACAATCGTCTTTCTTCTTTTCTTGATTGTTCGAAACCTAACACAAACATGTGAACTCAAGATTCAAGATTTCGACTCAAAGATTTTTCAAGATTTCAAATCAAATATACATTTTTAGTTGTAGAAACACTTTTAAATGGCCAAAAAACGTTTCCAATACGTTTCCTGCACAACACAAGACGTTTCCAAATGACTTAAATGTTTCCTAGTTTCCAGAAACGTTTCATGTTTTCGAAACGTTTCGGGCACGGGAGACAGCACCCCGACGGCGCTTCCGTGCAACATAAATGGTCATCAAGCGACAGGGCCACAAACATATAAATAATCTTGCAAAAAGTACCCGTTAGAGTTGGGTTGCGAAAGTGAGGGTATATTGAGGACTATTTTTGTTGTAGATGCTCCTCACAAAGAATTAAAAAAACATTTGTGTGTGAGAGATATGAAATGATTTGTGTGGACTTATATGAAGATTGCAGTTACACATTTTTAATAATCATTATTGATAGTAATGATAATTAGCGGTTACATGTTTTTAATAATTATTTAAAACTTCTAAATATAAATGTCCTAAAATAGATTATAAGGTAGTAAAGGTGGTTTTTATCATATACTCTACATAATACCTGCATGTTGACTCATGCATTTCTAGTATTCTAATCTATACTAGTTTTCCATTCAATGTAAATCATTGTACTCATATTTGTTCATTATAGATCGTTTGTATTTTGAAGCAACTCTTATAATGTACGCAAAGTTTAAATATAGTACTTACTAAGAGACGGCGCAATTCGAGTGATTTCAGATGGGTTTACGCTAATATTTTCGTTCTTTTTTGTTTGGTTGTGATAGAAGAAAAAAGGGCGATGATATGATGCAATCTGCTGTGTATTTCTTATATTACATGTAGATTCGAGAAAGTGTTACTCGCTCCGTTTCAAAATATAAGTCAACTTTCAATTTTTCAAAGGTAAAGTATTATAGATAAGAGTAAATTACATCGTTGGTACTTATACTTTTTCCGGATTTCATATGACATCTAAAAACGAGAATTATTGCTTTTTTGATCTACGATCGAGAATATATTACGCCGCTAGTCTAAAATTCTAACGCTCGTTAGTTTTGCCAGTTATCTCGGTCCTCACGCGCAGGTCACATGAGGGTAATTTGGTCCTGACACTTTTTTTTTGTCATTTTTCAATATTTTCAACACAGACTGCTACTGTAGCACTTTGTACTTTTTTAGCAAACTTAATGTAGCACTTTTTACCTTGTTCTTTTTTTTTTTTTTTTTTTTTTTTTAATTTTTTTGGTACATGTTACGAATATGGACAATCAAATCATTATCAAACCATAAATTCTCGTGTCTTCAAATTTTTATTACTTTGTCTAATAATATCAAATTTCATAATTATTGAAGTAGATGACGACTAGTTTTAGTTATTTACTTATCGTATTTTTCATTTCGTATTTTATTTCGTAATTTTTTTTATGTCGTTTTTTTAATGTAATTTTTTTGATTTCGTATTTTAATGTTTAATTTTATATATGAAGTGTTTGAATGTTTAATCACTTTAATGAATGAAATCATTGATGGTAGAATTTGTATAGTGTAATTTAAAAAAAAAAATGTGAGTCCAAAAAAATGGTGTTATGATTTACTGGTATTTTTTGATGTTATGTTATTTGATGTTGAAATGATATGACACTGATGTGACGGATAAGTTGGTGTTATAACATGTTAATATTCCTTGTGCTCTAATAAGATTACGCAAAATATTCATGCAACTTTACTTTGACTGTATAATTAAGAACCTCACAAATCCTTAGGGTGGGGGGAGTGCTCCACTCAACCCATTTCCCTTCACTCACTCACAACCAATCTCATTCCGCCACATCATCTCCCACTTTTTCCTTTACTCACTTTTCACTCACTTCATTTTTGGGGGCGGCACCTTCACTCACCCTTCACTCACTTTTTTTTTTTTTTTTTTGAACAACATTTTTAAAACTGGGATTCAATTTTCTCAAGTGTTAAAATATTTAAATTTAAAGGGCCTAAACTAAAACTTTACATCAAAATAGGTAAAATATAAGATTTATCTCAAATTCTTGGGCACATATAATAATAAATATTAAGGACTCGTCTTCCCCATCAAATAAGATAGCATATGCTCTGTTTTTATGGCTGTGTTTTTTTTTTTCTTTTCTTTGTTCTTCCTCTTGTTCTTTGTTCTTCCTTTTGTGTGTGCTATTTCCCTTTGGGTTCTGCTGGTATATAAACAACGTCTCTTTTTTCCAACGTTCCTTTTCCTTTCCTCTCCCCGCATGCGTGAAGATACCCCGAATTTCACCTCCCCGTGCGGGGTTCCCCGCGAGGCGGCGGTGTTCCCGTGCGGGGGTTCACCTTCCCCGCGTTCTCCCCGCATGCACTCCCCCCACCCTTACTAAAAGGCTAACAAAAAAAACTTAAACAAAGACCACAAAGACTATAAGAAATTCGGAAAAAAAAAGAACTTGTACATGCATTGACTTGAAAAAAAACGTGTAAACGCATTAAATTGAAGATGGTGAGTATCATTTCACTCGTACATGACTACTTTAATTTTAAAAATCGTACAAGTCAGAGTCTGTCGGTGCTTTCATTGTAGGTATTGTCGCTAGGGGTGTCATAAATCCCGACCCGACCCGGACCCGAACCCGAATAAGGATACTTGAATCAGTAGTTTGGTTTCATGATTTTGGAATGAAGTAAAGGATTTGACCCAAATTATCATTCCACAATATTTTGGGGGGTGTCGAATGAATCCCCTGCCATTTCTGACAATTTTGCACCATGCCTTATCCTCAACCACACATTGCATCACATGTTTAATAATTTATTTTTTTCTTTCTCCAAATATTTTCAAATAACATTTATAAAACTCATTATCAACTTAAAAATTATATATACTTCAATTAGTTTTTTATTTTTACTCTCTTCAATTTCTATCAAACCAATCCCAAATCCAAATCCGATTCTAACCCCATCTACAAACCAAACGCACCCTTAATTGTGTAAAGTTCAATGCATTGTGAAAATTTTATATAAAATAATAAGATGCTAATATGCAGTCATGTGTCAGTGCATTGAACCATTTATTACACCATGGATTTGGAGATGTTCTAATAGTGACTACAATAACGACCGTAACTTTTATTATTACTATTTTTTATTTATTTTTATATTAAAATTAAAAAATGATTTAAATTAATTATTGGAAAAAAAATATTAATCCAATAATTAGTGTAAAGAAAGGATTAGCAATTTTCCTAAAAATCGATAGTTTTCTTGAATAAAAAAATATTTGTGCATTAAATCTTTTTTATTTTATTTTATTTTTTTGCATCAAAAATTCGTTATTGTACCGAACTTCTTTTGACTTTTTTCAATCAAAATTTTATTGCGCATCGTACGTAACAAGTTGAAATTTTTATGCATCAAAATTTTTGTGTATCAAAATTTCATTTTTTTACATTAAAAAACGTATTGAAACTCAAAATTTGAAAAACATCTCTCACAACACTTTTATATAACAACATATCAGATCTTGTGAAATTTTTTAAGAACTTAAAAAAAAAAATCCTTTTCATCATTTATATGGATATTTGTCTTTTTATTTTAACCTTACTTTATATATGAAGATGTTAAAATAAAAAGATAAATATCCGTAAGAAGGATACAAAAGTTTTTTTTTTTTTTTTTTTAAAATAAAAATAAAAAAATTTACAAAATCAGGTATGTTGGTGAATAAAAAAGTTGTGAATGAAGTTTTTCTAAAAGTAGAAAGGTTTGCCAAAAAAATTTATGAAAAGACATTTGTGCATTAAATCGTTTTTTTTTTTTTTTTTTTTTTTTAATTCGTTTTTGTATACAATTTCTTTTGACTTTTTGCACAAATACAAATTTAAATTTTTGTGCATCAAAAAATCGTATAAAAACTTAAAATTATAATAACTTTTTCACAACTTTTTTATGCACCAACATACCCGATCTTGTGATTTTTTTTCCAGAACTTTTTAAGAAATAAATCTTTTATTTATCTATCTTTTTATTTCATCTCTTCATGTTCATGTAAGAAATATCTCGGAACATACATATTTAAGTTAAATCCTTTACCGACAAAATAAAAAACACATGTTACATCTCATTATTTACTCCTCTTAACTTGTCACATGGCCACCTTTAATGTTTCATTTATATACTGGTATAACCCATTCCTGGTTGTTGATAGACATTTGGTGTTTCAACAAACTTGCTTTAATTTGCTCAATTAGACCTACAACCTGTTCAAAAAAAAAAAAAAAAAAAAAAAAAAAAAAAAAGGTTAGCTATACAACCTTGAGAGTTCGTGTGATATTTGAAATCTGTCTTGGTTTTCAAGGTAATTTTACGTACATATATAGCATGCATGTTTCGTGTATCTTACTAATTGCATGTAGACCAAATAAAATTTTATTTGCCCACGCTCTATGTCAGATTAATAATGCTTGACAAAGCGTCAGGTGAATAAGGCTCGATGTTTTCGTTTTCGTTTTTGTTATTATCATAATATTGCGTTGCTTAAGCAGACATACACATGGCTTATTTCTTTCTTTTTGGTTTTTGTGGGTGAGAAAATATGATGAAAATGATGACTTTTACTTGGGAAGTGGAAAGTGGGGTGCCAACATTTATTATTTAATAAAGTAATAATCAATTGAAAAGTTAAATTTTTTCAATTTTGCTATTGTATTTTGTTAATAAGATTTTTAATGGTTTTATATTTTGAATAAGTTTTTTTTTTTTTTTTTTTTTTTTTTTTTTTTTTTTTTTTAATATTTATGTTTGTGTGTTGCTTTTTTTTGTTCTATATTTCAGCTAGCTACTGTAGTTGTTAAAAGTTACTCGTATTAGGAGAATAGAAGGTGGTGTTGTTTTAGTTCGAAATTAAGCACTGTGTTAAATTTTAAGCTTTTTTATTCTCAAAAAAAGGATTTATGTTAACATATTTAAACGAATATTGTATAAAGGTCCAATCACTTTGATACAAAATTAAGTTTGTTTTACTTTTTAGCTACCAATTTATATTTTATAAGTTACTGTATAAATTACAAGCCGAGTTGATTTCAGACGAACTTGATGAAAATGTATTATCAGTTGGATTTCATTTTATATACACACTCTTTTAGTTAACATTGATTGCTTAAAAGAAGTGTTTTTTTTTCGTCCGACCCGACCCACTCTGAATTTTACTACAAAAAAGTTTCACCGCATTGCACGACTAGATTTTCTCCTCCGCCAATGCATATATCGTTATATATTCCATATTTAAGTTATCCTTTACCGACAAAATAAAAAACACATGTTATATCTCTCATTATTTACTCCTCTTAACATGTGCTACCTTTAATGCTTGACTTATATATAACCAATTCCTGGTCGGTTGTTGACAGTCATCTTGTGTTCAACAAACTTGCTTTGCTCAATTAGCCCTACAACCGTGAGAGTTCGTGTGATCTTTGAAATCTGTTTTGGTTTTCAAGGTAATTTTACTTACATATATAGCATACATTTTTCGTATAACTTACTAAGTGTAGACCAAATAAGATTTTATTTGCCCAGGTGAATAAGGGTCGATGTTTTCGTTTTTGTTTTTGTTATTATCATAATACTCCGTAGATCCATCTGTTTTTGTTATAACCTTTTTAACGTTTAAGTATCTGTAATGTGAATCAATTTGACTACATTACTTGGGTAATAAACTCACGAGTCGCCAAATGACTAATTACTTTGTTAAAAAAAATGACTAATTACTGAAAGTATGTCGTAAGATTGTAGGATTGGTATCGATACTAATCCTACTATAAAGCTAAAATTTTGTTATTGAACAAGCTTTTTTTGAAAAAAATTATCACCATTCTACAAAATTTGACCCAATTTTTTTTCTCATCCATAGTCTTGTTACAACATATTTATCTTTACCGAAATGTAAAAATACCTTAAGATTAAATTAGTATCGTGAAGTAAAACATGAAAGTTGAAATCATACTAGGTGGCGGTGAATAGTTTGAAAAAGAAGCACACTATGATTTTTTATTTTTAAACAAGCACACTATGATATTGGGCTTTTGGCATTTAGGCTATGATATTCTTAAAACTTTTACTGTTTACGTTTGTTGTCCTATTTCTTTTTACATGTAAATCATTTATGTAGCATTGAAACATGGAGTAATAGATCATTTCATGCCTACCAATCTATTTGATTGAGAGTGTAGATTAAAATTAATTTTTAATTAAAAAGGTATTGAAATAATTATTATCGGGGTTACATTGTTTTTTCACGTGACTCACCTAATACCTCACCATACATTCTAGTAATCTGCAATAATTTTGGTTATGATCACATGTGATTTTGAATATAATCGCGTGATTTCACCATTCAAACTAATTATGAATGTCACGTGTGATTTTCACCTTTTGAGAATCAAACATCATCACATATGATTTATTTGTACGGGCAGTTGCATCTTCTTCTAGATCTAACCTCAATCTGTTTTATCCACAACTTGATTTTCTCCGTCCATAACCATATTTTCGTCGACGATAACATGATTTCGTTATCAATAAGCTGATATTCATCTTCCATAATCTAATTAGCAATAAGCTGATATTTTCGTCGACGATAACATGATTTCTAACCAAGTGTTTGTTAATTGATAAATTTGGATCCAAAGTCAGCCAAAAGAAAACAAATATTGATCCCTAAATTTAAAAAATTACTATTAGTGACGAAGATTTTTACAATAAGTTGATAATTATTAAATGCTTTTGGAGTTGATTGGATGATTAATTTTAATAACATTTTTATGTGTGTGTTTGTCTAAGTCATAAACCTAATTTTCTAGTGGAGAATGAAAAAGGATCGGAGATTTCGCTTTTCTATATGAAGAAATTTCCCTTCAACTGAAAACTCATATTTATTTAAAGCTATTAAATAAAATTGAAATGAAATGCGATGATTTAATATTTTGATCTTTAAAGAAAAAATGATATATAATGATCTCACACCTTTAGAGTAATTTATTTATTGTACTCGTATTTCTATAATGGCAGTGTGAATTTGAAATTTTCATTTATCATCCATATAAAGTCGTATAACACTAGAAATCCTATGCATTAACTCGACATTCTTGTAAGATCTTAATATTATGATTCGATTTTAAGATCTTGATTTTGTCAGGCTGAATTATCTGAAACAAACAAAAAATTATTTGGTTTCAGATCACTATTGTGTTTACCTGTATAATTAAAAGTTTAAGTTAATTTATTTCGAATACTATGTTTTCTAAAAATTGCATATTGGAATAACAAAAGTATTTATGTATAAAGAAAGTTTTAATTATTCGATTAAGACGATTATGAAATCAATTAGAGGTTATTGTTTGTTTTTGTCCAATAACTTGTTTATTTTGTCTCTCCTCCACTGAAAAAGAAAACCGTTGGACTGTACTAATTCATATAATTGTGAATCATTAATAAACTATATCTATAATAATATAAAAGGGTTACTTAATCCTCACATAAATAAATGGGAATATATTAGCTACAATTGCATTTTACCCAATTCTCTACAATTTGTGCTACAAATTGTGGGTCTCTGAGTCCTTCTGTGGGTCCCACTTGTTTCTGTGGGTCCTGGATTCAGTTTTCTTATGTATTTTGGCGAAGGATTGTAGCCAATTGGCTACAAAAATTGTAGTCAAGCTATCCCCAAATAAATAATAAAAAGGTTGGTGTAATATATATAAGTGTATAAAATATTCCTTCTGATGGTGATGAACACAAAGAAATCGAATGAAAAAAGGAGTCACTTAATCAAGTTCGAAACTATATTTGGCACACGAAAAGAAAAACGTACGACATTAAAGTAGGTTTAGTGCAAAAGGATTATAAAATTGTCGATACCTATTGTCTTTGTATTAATTCAGTGAGATGAATGACCTAGACTGCTTTCTCAATCTTCTTAATCGATCCGAACAAAGATTCATCACAAGAAAATAGATCTTTCGGGTGTGAGGAACAAAGATTCAAAAGAAACTTGATTAGATATGTGACATTGAAAATTCAGAGAATGTTTCGTTGCATTTCCTACACACACATGTACATCACACAATAATTGGTATTTATACTCTCTAAATCATTGATGACATACGACTTATTACATATGCGGTCTCTAAACTTCTATAATGTATCTTGTAAACAACCAATAAACTAAATAAAATATTATCACATTCATTTATTATTCCTAAGGGCATCTAATATGGTGGTTTATGAAAATGTTTATAAAATTATAAAGAGGTCTAAAAACTTGTAACCCATAGTGAACATTCATTTTAAGCTTAAGTGACCTCAAGAGGTTTAAGATATTGAAGCTTTTCATAATTTAATGCATTTGAATTGAGTGACATGTTTATAAAACTTGAAAATGTTTATACATAGGGCGGTTAGGTTTATAAATTAATGTCATAACTCAATTATAAACTTTTAAAAAAGGTTTATCATAACGCTTAGAAAGGTTTATCATATTGGATACCCTAACAAGGTTTGAGTATCAAGATCAATTTAATTTAAAACTTGTTCATTTATTTTTATATTTATAACCTATGCGTATATAACGTTTTTGGAGGTGGGTTGTAAATTAAGATATCCTTACTTAAACTTCAAAGTTACGATAAATTCATGCGTACACGATTTTTTCTAGTTTTACTTAAAAATAATAATAATTAAGGTTGCTCTTATAAACCCGTGAGAATCACATTGTGCTCGGGGTTTGGTATTCAAATGAGTTTAAAACCTGTGCGTCTATTTTGATATTTAAAACCTTGTACGTATACAGGGTTCTTAGTATTAAAAGTTTAATTTAATTTAATAATTTGTGAAAATTTTGAAGTTACAAAAATTATGCAAACTGATAATTTGACACTTAAATTCGTAATGTTAAATATAAGTTTGACTACTTTTTATAAGTTTTGGACTTGAATGTAGATTTCATTGACCAATCATAGTACAATATTATTTTACACTTAAGTGTAGAAGAAAAAGCAAAAAGTAAGGAACGGCCTAGCACATGGCTATTTTTGTTTTTTAACATTTGGTTTCGTACACAAAATTATCAAATTCGACCTAGTTAAAGGCCAATTTTAACTTGTATTAACTAATAAGAAAGTTTTATTTTGCCATGTAGCGAAATTGGGCTTTTTTATATTGGTTCATTTGGTTTTCATCAAACATCCTTTTTCAATTTTGTGTTTCATTTATCGTAAAAAAGATAAAAGAATAAAAGTTTCGTTGTTTATTCTATGCAAACTAATTTAAACGTAAATGTTGATTTTTAAAACGGCAACACTTGTTAGTGTTAGCAATGTTGTTATTTATATAAAACTAGCTGCGTGACCCGCTTGGCAAGAGACTTAGATGTTGTTTCTTTTTATTTGTTAGCTAAGAGAAGTAAGAGGCCCATGTGGGACTCACCTCTATATAAGCCAATTAATGGGGAGAACATTATAAATTTTGGCTTGTGAATCCAGACCAACTAACAAAAATTGTGGGTCCTATTTAAAAAATTAAACAATTAAGTTGATAAATCCGACTATCTATTCTCATAAAGTAAAAAAGAAGCACCCCTTTACTTTCATTGTATTATTTGTTAGTTTACTGAACTAATACTACTGTGATGGATAGTAATAAACAAAGAATCATAAGCTGTGTTTAGAGTGTTGCGTATAACCGGGATAATTTTGTTGAATCTTCTCAACAATTTGTTCAATTTTTGTCCATTAACACACGTACTCTAGTCTAAACACTAAGTTGAATTGTGTTGTGTGAATACACTGAAATAAGAACTTCATATAAGCAATTTGAAACTAGTTTAACATGTGTCTTTGGGCATAAAAACTCAAATACACAATAGAGTGAAATTGAGTAAGCATCAACTCATTTAATAATTAGTTAAACCACTTGATGGTACAAAAAATCTCATACCATAAGATTTATCTAATACCATACTCTTATTAATGACATTCGCGATCTCCCCTCTTGTCTAACACGTACATCCATGAATCTGCAAAAGAAATCACAAAATCATTATTATTATATGATGAATAAATACAAACTCTTGTAGAAAAAAATAACGAAAACGTCTTTAAGCATATATGCTCATAAATGTCTAAAAATATCTATGATGGTGCTATTCCCTTACTCACTTTCGACTTAATCCATTTTCCACAAACACGTATGTGTAAATAAAGATATTAAAAAACTTGAATCTAGCATTATTATTCATTCATAAATCAATAATAAGTTAGCAATTAAAATATATGCAAACCCATCAATCAAATCTTACACCTTAAAAAACGGAGCTTAGCTATATTAGAAAGCAATAGTTTGACAAGTAGTAACATTAAATTGCTAGAGTTTCTGTTACGATTTTTTTTCTTTTCAATATGTATAAAGGAGCTAATTACAAAAACTAATAAGAAAATAGCTTATAAGAATGGGGTGACTTAGTTAGCACTCACTAGTCACTCTATTAGCTCCACCAATATTCCCTGAATCATTTTAAAGTATCCCCTTTTGTTCTCTTTGAGTATACAAATTCCTCCCATGTAAGTCCGTTACGCTCAGTTCTTGAGTTTCAATTCCGTTTCCATTCCCTTTCCGCCCAAAAAGTAGGAGGAAGATTTCACTATCAAATCTTCCTCTCATCTTCTTTACGGATTCCCTTTCCCCTCTTAAATAAAGCTCAAGAACACAAAAAACTTTCCATTTCCTTTCCTTTTCTATCAAATTTCAACTCGAGAACTGAGCGTTAATGTTATTGTACTATATACATCTTAAATTCGTCCAAACCTTGAATTGACCCTAATGTGTAGTAGCAAGTATTGAAATAAAGAAAAGTGTCTAATGGACGTAGAACAAAAACTGAACAAAAACTAAATACCTAGCTAGCAAATAGGCTATTAGTACGCATTAAGCTATTACTCAAATAGGATTCTATGATGAGTTTTTGTTACTTGAATTCCAAGCCCGCAATAGACCCATAGCAGTAACAGAAAAGACCATGCTCAACATTGTAACAATAACTACAAAAGACCCATATCACACGAAAACCGCTAATATATAAATTGGCTCAAATAACAGCGATCCACGTATCTTTGAAAACAAAATTATACACTGTTTTATAATAGAAAGTTAAACTTTAACAGCGTATATCTACTTAAAATTTATTGTACACGATTTTCAAAAAGTAATTTAAAACAAAACAAAGTTCTTTGAAGGAATCAATTATATCAAAAACTCAATTTTGAACTCAGTATTAATAAATACATTTAATCCTTTACACAGATATATAAAACATATTTCTAAAATATATATTATAACCATTATTCTATAAACGCGTACACAAACCAAACGGGTAAAGGTTTTAACCACTTTAAGTTTTAAAAAATGGGTCCTAACGTGTCATCAACATGAGGTGACGTGTCCTAATATACATGAACATTTTTTAAGGCTTTCTTCTTATAACATACCCCGTCAGTCTCAAAATTATATTTCATATTTTCCTTTTGTGATATCTCAAAATAATTATTTATATTCCATCTAAAGTAATAAAAAAGAATTTTGTAGAAGAATATTACATTTGAGTGGTTGAAATTTGTAGTGGTCCAATAATTTTTTATGAAGGGAGTATTCTTTTCGTCTTAAAATTATTATCGCAGACAAAAGTACACATTTTTTAAAAAATTGAACCATTACACTCATTAATCAATTAAATATCATCTCCACTTATTGAACTATTGCTTGATTGGTTAACACAAGAAGAATATTATTATTATGAGACATCTTAAAGTAAAAATGAAGATTATAATTTGAGATGAAAGTAGTAATAACTAGTAAGGTACAATTGTGCATGCACACAAACCCATGCCAAACGATAGGAACTTCTTAGGGTGTGTTTGGTAGAGAGAAATTAGATAAGAGAAATTGAAATGAATTGAATTCTATTGTTTGGTAGATGAGAGAAATATGAAGGTGGAGAATTTGTGAGAATTGATAGAAAATTAATTGTGTAATTTTTAAAGTTTCATTTCCATCACTTTTTGTTTGGAAATTGGAGAAATGGAAATGGTTAGTTTTTGTAATATTTTTTTACGATATGTATTTTTTCTTTTTTAACTTGCATGTGTATTTTAGTGTCAAATAGATTATTTAAAAAAATAATTTGTTTAATTAAAAAAAATATTTTTAAAGAATAAATTTCTTAAAATAATTTTTATAAAAATAAATTAAAATATTTTTTTTAAATAAATTTTTAAAAAAATAAGTTTTTTAATTTTTTCAAAATAAATTTTTTACAAAATAAGTTTTTTAATTTTTTTTTTAAATATTTAAAAAAAATAATTTAAAACAATATATTTTTTAAAATATATTTTTTATAGAATTGTTATTTAGAAAATATTTTTTTCAAATAACATTTTTAATTAATTTTATAAAAAAAAATTTAAAAAAAAAGAAAAAAATTAAATAATTTTTTAAAAAAATAAAATTTAAATTTAGAAAAATATTTTTTAAATATATATTTTTTAGAATTGTTATTTAGAAAAAATATTTTTTTTTAAAAAAAATCAAAAAATGAATACATGTGAGTCTCATATGACAAAATGTTATTTAATTTTTTTTATTTATTATTATTATTTTTTTTTCATTTCTCGGGTCAAGTCTCTGTCATTACCAAACATTAGAATTGAACAAAATTTTGTACTGACTTCTATTCTTTACTTCATTTCATTTTCTTTTAAATTCTTTCTACCAAATATGCGCTATAAGGTCAAATTTTGTAGAAGGTATATTGTTTTATCATAAGTTTATTGACATAAAAGTTAGTGAGTGCTTTTTTCTCTTATTCCTACTTAATGAGTGGGCCCATCCCTTATTCCTTTTTAATGGGGGATTCTCAAAAACTAGTCTCTCTTGAATAAGTGGTTCATATGGACAAGGCCCACAGCACACCCCCTTAGTATGAGATAAAAGGGAAAAAATGACTAAATGTTTATTACAACATTTTTTTTAAAGAAAAAAGTAACCGGAATGAAAGCTCATTTCTTTTTTTATTTTATTTTGGAAGCCCTTAACATTTTGTATCATATCATGAATGAGATATTGTAGTATTTCTGGCAACATGTATATATCAAAAGTGGTTAAGCTTGTTGGTTATGAAAGACCTATATTGAAATAAGTTAAGATAGTTTAAAATACTAGTATTGTATTCGTGCGTTGAGGCTGCGAGTACTTTATAAATAAATATATTGTCGAAAAGTAGTATAATAATAAAACATAATAACAAAATAAGTATCATTATACAAAGATGTACCAAATATGATGCTCGCGTAATGCGAGGATGAAAGACAACATGATGATTGATACTTTTATTAATAGTGGTTGCATACTTTATAACATCAAAACTATTATGCAAATATATTAAAAGAATTCAAATATAATATATTTGTATACTAAAAACATGAATCAAAATGTTAGTTATGGTTTTAGAGTTTTTTTTTTTTTTTTTTTTTGGTTTTGTTTTTGTTAAATTAGATTGTAGTTTGTTTTTTGTAAAACATTTCTATAAAAGGTGTTTTAAAATGTCGTAACCTACTGTGTAATACAACTATGATATAGAAGAAAATCAATGAAAACTATGATATATCAAACCATTAGCCCTATATTTAAAGATAGATATTAAGCCTTATTCAAGTTTGTTTTATAAAACAATTAGTGCATGTGTGCGTGAATATTAAAAATATTGTTGCATGTTAGGAGTAATAAACAAGAATATTTTTCATGTTTTATTAAAAGTTTTAACACTTTATGGTTTAAAAATGAGTCATAACGTGTCATCAACATAAGTAATTAATGACATGTCCTAACTCCTAATTATAAATGAACAATTTTGAAAGCTTTCTCCTTATAACAAAGTCAACCATAAGTTGTGCGTACGCCCTAGTTCGTTGCAACTTTTGATAGATAGGTGACATGTAAAGGTAGAAAAAGATTGTTACAAAGTTGAGGTCTTTTTCCTTAAATTGGAACATGTTGTTTCTTAGTCGTAGGTCATAGAACGTATCTGTACGTACCCACAATGACATATTTATAGTGTCTTATCTAAATTTGTTTACAACAAACTGTTATCGATGTATTCATCACTTTTCATCACAAATGTTCAATTAATTGTTAATGAGAGTTTTGAGGAAATAGGTGACGAGTTTAGCTTAAAGTTCTAGTTAAAGGTTAAATAAAACATGTATTTATTGTTTTGGGGTAGAGTATTGAGGAAGAGGTTAGTCGACAAAAATAAAAAATAAAAAATAAAATAAAAAAATAAAAAATACAATTATACAATATCAAGACTGTCCAGCATATTTAAACCTTTTGAGAGATTTGTTAATATCAAAATTATCATTATCATTTCATTAAGATGTGTAACATGTTCAGCAAATGCATGTGTTTCTAACTTTGTATATGTAATTATACAAAGTAATAGGGTGTGTTTGGTAAAAGTAGCTGTGAGCAGTAGCTACTACTCACAGCTTCTTAAAGAAGCATTGGAAAATAAGCTTTTCTAAAAAAATAGCAAAGCTCACCGCTCATTTACCAAACAAAGAATAAAAATAAAAAAGCTCTTGCTCACCGCTTATCGCCCCAAAAAGCTCCAAATATAGCCTTACTCTCTAGTCTCTCCGTCTTAAAATAGTTTGTCATAGATAAAAACATACAATTTAGGAAAAACATTATCATTACCTCTTTTTGTTTTTTACTTTTTGTACAATAATAGTTTTATCTCTATTAATTATTTTTGAAGATGGAAAACTAATTTAGGATAACTCAAAATGTGAACAATAAATATTAAATTGACAGAGTAAAAAAGAAAAAAATGTATTCCATGTAAATACAAACAACAAAATGAGCCACGTGTGGGATGCAAAAAAAGAAACGTTAATACCTTTCTCTCTCTTCACACGATCTAGTTTTGTCTTCTCTAAACTTGTTTAGATTTTTTTTTTTTTTTTTTTTTTTTTTTTTTTTTTTTTTTTAACTATGTTTAGACCACGTTAGTACATACGGTAGTAGTCAATAAAGCACTTTCTGCTATGAACAGTCACTTCATGCAAAAAGTTAGCTCCAATATAACAAGTCATCTCTCTCTCATTATTTACACTCCACTTAATCTACCACACTCAATGCTTGCTTCATTTTACATTCCAAATTTTCAACCAACTTGTTTTTATTCAGTAAACATTATTTGATCCTTGTGAGCTAGCTGGTGAATCTCTAAAATCTGTATAAGGTATTTTTTAACATATTTAGTAGCATATATTTTCTATAAGTCACTCATTGCAGACCCCATATTTATACAACTATCTTTGAGAAATAAATCTGTTTATTCATAATGTTACAGATTAAGTTGGTGTTTGGTATCGCTTATTTTTTTTAGTTAAAAATAAACAAGTTTTTGATATGCATGCTTATTTATTTGAGGTAAAAATTAATATTAGCTTGGTTTTTTACTTTCGTATTTGACCTTATATGTATTTGGTAAATTGATTTGAATGAAGTTTTGTAACAAATTGTTATTTTCATAACCCGAGTGCTTATTTTCAAGTAGCTTATAAGTACTTGTTTATAAGCAGAAAATAATAAGCAATCCAAAAGTATGAATACTGTAATAAGATTCTCATCCCTTTTGTTGGTAGTTCAGTCTTGTTTTGATCACAACCAACAAACCATGTGAAATATCCCTGTTTATGGGGTGTTTGTTTAAGCTTATATGTGGCTTATGAGCTTAATTGTTTTTCAGCTTATATTTAATTTCGCCCAAATTTTCCGGCTTATTTTGAGACTTGTGTGGCTTATATAAGTTTATTACGATATGATAAACTTATATAAGCCCCTATGTCTCAAAATAAGCTGGAAAATTTGGGCGAAATTAAATTAGCTCATAAGTCCACATATAAGCTTAAACAAACATCACCTTAGACCCAATCTTAACTTGTTTATTTTCCTATCGTCGGGAATTGCCACCCCTAATTTTGTTAATATAATTTCTTATGTCTCAGGAAAATGGAGCTTGTATCATCTGCAATCGTTGAGCCTGTTGTGAATGTTCTGACAAATCATATTACGCAAAAGCTGAGAAACCTCACTTCCTCCGCCGATCGTGTGAAGGATATGAAAGACAAAATGAAGGTTTTGGACGGTCAAAGAATTGATAACGAAAATCATTTGAGAAGAAACCGTGAAAACAATAAAGAGATACCTGCTCGTGTACAAGAGTGGTTGGAAGAAGTAGAAGACATCAAGAAAGAAGTTGAAAAAATTCCAAGCAACGACATTGGATGCTTTAATGTCAAAAAGAAGTATCGAGCAGGAAAAAATGCATTGATGCAAATCAAGGATATCGACCGTCTTATTAACGAAAAAATCACCTGGACTGATGTTGATATACCTCTTGGAAGAGTCGATTCCGAACACCCGCCATCAACATCAACATCAACATCAACATCAGGTGGAAATACTGAAATTGTGTTCAAGTCAAGAGATAAGATATTCGATGATGCATTGAAGTTCCTTCAACAAGATGATGATAAGCCTCGAGTGATAGCCTTGTGTGGAATGGGTGGTGTGGGGAAAACCACACTGATGAAACAACTGAAAAAGGCTGCACATGATAACAAGATGTTTAAGTGGATTGTGGTTGTAGATGTTGGGAAAAGTTCCAACTTGTTTAAAATTCAGGAGGTCATAGCAGCACACACAGGTGAATCTCTAACCAAAACTGATGAAACACTAAGGGCAACTCTTCTTTCCAAAAGATTTCAAGCATTTTCAGAGCTTAAAGAAAAGAGTCTGGTTATACTGGACGATGTGTGGGAGACGATTAAACTCGAAGATATCGGATTAGCGAGTCCTTTGCCAAATGGGGTTAAGTTGTTGCTCACATCGCGGGATTTACAAGTTTGCCGACAGATTGCAGATGATGCTAATTCAGCTCTTGAAGAAGTTAAGGTTGGTGTCTTGAAGGAAAATGAAGCACAGGATTTCTTTTTTCAAATCGCAGGGAATTCAGCAAGATGTGATCGTGATCTGTATGACATAGGATGTGAGATTGTCAAAAAATGTGGCTGTTTGCCGCTTGCCATCAAACTCATTGCTGGAACTCTTATATGTGAAAAGAACAAGGGTGTATGGAGAAGTAGACTCAAGTGTCTGAAGAATAATGATCTTGATAAGAAAGTACAAGAAATTATTGAGATGAGCTACAATAATTTAAAACAAGAAGAGGATAAAGAGATTTTCCTGCTTTGTGGCTTGTTCCCCGAGGACTCTAACATCCCGATAGAAGATCTCACAAGATATGCATGGGGATTAAAACTTTTAAACAAAGTTTTTACTATGGAAGTTGCTAGAGACAGCATAGTAGCTAGTGTGAGCAAACTTAAAAATGCCTACTTGTTGATGGATGGTGATAGTGATGACTATGAGTGTGTGAAAATGCATGATCTTGTGCTTGCATTTGTAGTGGCTACTGTTTCTAAAGGTGGTGAGGACGGATGTTGGATCATTCACCATGATGATTTCTCAAATTGGAGTGAAGCTGATAATAAGAGCCAGTCTTGCAAGCAAATTTCGTTAGCATGTAAGGGTATGTCTAAGTTTCCTAGTGACTTTAGGTTTCCAAACCTTTCACTTTTGAAACTTATGCACGGAGATTATTCGCTAAGGGCTCCTCAAGACTTTTATGCAACAATGGAAAAGCTTCAAGTTATAGCATTTGAGAGAATGAAGTATGCATTTATTCCAACATCATTTCAGTGCTCTACCAACCTTCGAACTCTTTGTCTCCATGAATGCTCGTTTATGTTTGATTTAACTTGTATTGGAAATCTTTTGAATCTAGAAGTGCTTAGCTTTGCTAATTCTCGCATTAAAACCATACCTTCCACATTCGGAAAATTGAAGAAGCTAAGACTACTGGATGTAACAGGTTGTTACAATCTTGTTATAGATGACGGTGTCTTGAAAGGCTTAGAGAAGCTTGAAGAGCTTTATATGAGAAGTTTTGAAGGACGTGCATTCTGCTTCACAGACAACAACTGTAGTGAACTTGCAGAGCGTTCAAAGAACCTTTGTGCATTAGAATTTGATTTTATTGACAACATTGCTCATATGAAGAACGTGTCTTTTGAGAAACTTACAAGATTCAAGCTCTCGGTGGGATGTTATTTCAAAGAAGTTAGAGACGAACTGGAAAGAAATAAAGTTGACGCACACTCATATCAAAACAGCTTGAAGCTGATCACCAACAAAGAAGAACTACTGAAATTTAATATCAGCAAGTTGTTTATGAACACATATGCACTTTATTTACAAGTGAGTGATATGAATACACTTGAAGATGTTGATGTGAAATCCCCACATCCTCAAAATCCTCTGCCATACTCTTCGTTTTACAATTTAAGATCTCTTGTAGTTACACAATGTGCAGATTTGAAATACCTTTTCACACAGAGTGTTGCAACAAATTTGTCAAAGCTCGAGTATCTGGAAATTTCCGTCTGCGATGCTATGGAAGCAGTCATACATACTGAGAATAATGGATCCGATATCATGTTTTCCAACTTAAAGTATCTCAGGTTGGCCAGGCTACCAAACCTATTGTGTTTCTGCAATAACTTCAATGTAATTGAGCTACCACGTCTCATGGAGTTGCAACTTGAAGGCCTTCCAAAAATTACAAGCATTTATCCCAGCAGTACAACATCTTTTGTGTCGACTGATATCTCCCCCACGCAATCCTTGTTCAACAAAGAGGTAAGTATATGCTTTGTATTAATATACTGATATTAACAATGCCTTCAACTAAAAGTGTTTGTTAATAACAGGCGGGTATCTAATGAATGAACAAATCTTTTTTTACTTTGCAGGATTGTAGCAGCAGCTTGAGAAGTATTGTAGTGAAGGAATGTGAAAGTCTTGTGAATCTTCTCCCAAGCAATCCAATGCCATTATTCAATCATCTAGAAAAGCTTGATGTTAGAGAATGTGATTCTGTTGAAGTGATATTCGACATCGACATGGGATGTGTTGGTGAAATGGATAAAGTTAGCAGCAGGTTGAGAAGCATTTATTTGTATTCATTAGAGAAGCTTAGAGAGGTGTGGAGGATAAAAGATGCTGGAAATAACTTGATTCATGGATTTGAAGCTGTTGAAAGCATATTTATTCAAGATTGTGAGAGGTTTGAAAATTTAATCACACCTGCCACAACCAATTTGGATATGAGAGCACTCAAATCAGTTGAAATTAAGTGGTGCGGCAAAGAAAGAGAGAGAAGCCATGAATTGGTTGAGAAAGAGAAAGAGGTACAACTTAATAAATGATTACCATTTTTGTTTTTATCCTTTTGTGACCTCTACTTGAATGTTATTTATTCTTTTTAAAATAAATAAAAATAATAATATTGGGTTTTTTATTATTTTTAAAATAAATAGAAAAATAATGCTATTTCTACCCTCTTTCTTCTATCTCATATCCAGATGTTTCTTCTTGAATAAATTATAATTTTTTTTAAAAAAAATTTGTTGCAGTTATATTCATATTTTGTCAATGAAAATTATTACTAAATATATCATTTGTGGTTGTGATATGCAGATTTCTAAAATTGCATTCCCATTACCCAGTTTTAATAATCTTCATAAACTTCAACTTTGGCGGAGCTATGAAGCTGTGGAGGTGGTTTTTGAGATAACGAGTCCAATTAGTAGAGAATCACCTCACAATACCCAGCAACAACTGATCATACTCCCCAATCTTCAAGAATTGTATTTGTCTAATTTGGAGAAGATGAGTCATGTGTGGAAGTGCAATTGGAATGAATTAATTCTTCAAAAACAACCGTCACAGTCCTCATTCCATAACCTCACAACCATAACAATGGGAGGCTGCAACAGCATCAAGTACTTGTTTTCACCTCTCATGGTGAAACTTCTTTCCAGCCTAAAGGAAATTGATATACGGAATTGTGATGCTATTGAAGAGGTGATTTCAAACAGAGATGATGAAGATGTGTCTATAAATTCCCACACAACTGCATCTGTTGGGATGGTCTTTCCTCGTTTGAAGTCCCTTAGACTAGTCAATCTACCAAACTTTGTGGGTTTCTTCTTGGGGAAGAATGAATTCAGATGGCCAGCATTGGAAACGGTTGTGATCCGTGGATGCCCACAAATAACGGTATCAGGTATTATTTTTATTTTAAAGTAAAAAAGAAAAAACCTTCCCATGTCAGTTTCTTTTCTAGTATTAGAGTCAATTAACCTTATTTATAATTGTAATCTTCATCAAAATTACAGCGTAGTTATTTGATCGAAAGTAATATGATTAGCAAATATCAACGGTGTTAGTCGTGTATGTATATAGGCCCGATTGTAATGTGGCCTAGCCCACAATCTAGAATAATCTTGTGTAGGTTATATATTGGTTTGGTTATGTATGTGATCCCCAAAACCCAACGGTTTTACAATCATGTAGAGCCTTTCGGCTTATTTTACTCGCATATGAAGTTTTTTTTTTTTTTTTTTTTTTTTTATCATTGAAATTATCTCTGACATAAGCTTGGGTTTTTTTTTACCTTACAGGCCCGATCACTACCGCCCTACTACTATGGAACTAATTTGATCGAAGTGGATACGGTTTATAAGACCAGTGGTTACAACTGCAAAAGCTTGAAACTATCCATTGTAGTGAATGTCGGGACATTGAGCAGATATTTGATTCACCAAGTGTTGCTGAAATTCCAAACTTGAGACAAGTGGACTTGGAGTGGTTAGATATCAAGTATATATGGAAGAGAGGCCAACCGCCACGGCTACGGCTACGGCACCGGAATGTACTCCGCCAGTTACCGATGATGTTCTCTCAAATCACTCATACACGAGATCTGTTTTCAGGCAAGTTGTTTGGTTTATGTTTGTATCTGCGTAATGAACCCAATTTATATAGGATAAAAGGTAATTAGGACTTTTGAATTTGAAGTTATTAATTTAGGGTTTATGTTTTAGTCTAATTGATTCGTGTGTTTGTCTATTCATTGGTGTTACCGGAATGTTTTTATATAGTTTGATTTGGATATTGCAATGTGGGTTCATCTGTGTTAGTGATTCATATTTTGAATTCTATTATATTCATGTTCTAATAATATGATGCGTAATGTGTCTTGATAAGACAAGTTAAAGAGTAATGTTGTTGTAATTGTGATGTTTTTAGTTGATTGGAGCTCTTCTAGTGTTGTTCATAAGCTATAACCTGTGTTTTTATTGGCTACTTATTTACATGTGTTTGAAAGTAATTGTAAGATCGTGTTTTGATAATTGAATATCACAATTTGGTAAAGGGTGGAAAAGTGTGCCTTACTCTTATAGGTATAATTTCTTGCTTTTAGAGTTGGAATGGAATGACCTTTCATTACAAGATAGAGGCTTCAAACTTCACTTATGCTAATCAAACCTTTTCCTAGTACCACATACAAGATACACAAAACAGGGGAGGAGGGGAGAATTAAGTCGACTAACTGCAAAGAAAACGTGTGGTTAGCACCTGCTTTATCGTCCTATATTAGGGAATGTTCTGTACCAACCTCATCTACTGACTTGATTATACTCCGTAGTAAATTAGTGAATCAAGGTGTGATTAACAAGAGATCAACTTTAAAAGGAACAGTCAACATCCATTTATCTTAGAAATATTCCAGTTATATTATTAGACGTGAAATGATAGAGATCAAATTGTAATTTTACTTGAGTTATAATTATGTGGGCAATATGAATTTGAACTATAGCAGTTTCCTCCAAAATTTTTGTATCGTCAAGAACCAGAATTGGTTTCTACAAGAACTTAAAATTAAGCATGTCGGATATGCATCCAGCTGCCTTTGACAGTTACCTTTTTTCGTGTCTCATATTTACAAAATGTGTGCTTTCGTATGAACTTCAGAAGTCTATAGAAGTTGCAACTGGTGGTCTTCATAATGCTATGCCTAAATTCTTAGGAAGTTTGGGCATAAAATTTGGTTTTAGACAAGCAGATTCTATACATTCTGTTGTTCCAAAGGAGTTTGAGAGGCGTGAAAGGGACCAAACAGCAGTTATCGTCCACATTTGTCACAGTAACTAATTCAAAACGTAACAAGAAAATGGGGGCATCTGCTGAACATGTCGGAAGAGTTGCTAAAAGTATGGGATATGTGTCGTGTTATCATTTCGTGTTGGTGCAAAATAGTTATTTACGTGGTGCAATCCTGAGGCTGCTTGATGTTGCTATGCTTTCTCCATTATTTGTAGCTATATACGTTTGTGTTCTTTTGGATACTCATAGATGCACGAATTTACAACTTTTTGTCGAACGGGTCGTTGAATTGAATAAACTTTTGCTATGTACTTTGCTTGATTGCTTTTACACGTGTCTGCTTAATCAAACAAGATATGCGTGATCTTTTCAGTGAGCTTATTGTGAGCCTCAGGCCAAAAAACGGATCATCCAGGCTCGAATTATAGCTTGTTACAAATATTTAAACTATAAAAATAGCACTGAGCTTGAACAATGATAGAAACGGCTCTAAAGGATAGATGTCTTGTAAACCGATGTTTGAAACTGATGGCTATTTTGGTATAGACACATTTTTTAGAACATCCTAAAACAGAATACAGGTATTTTGATAGAACTCCCACCAAAATATTCAAGTCGAGTGCTGAAAGCTATGAATTCCAAAATATTCAAACCGAGTCCTGAAAACCATAGAACAAATGATCAACTACTAAAGATCAGCACCAGGATTCCATACAATCATCCTGTCTTGAGTGAGCAGCTTCCTTTGAATGGCAAGCCATAGAACAAATGAATGACTAGGTACAATCTTTGCCAAACTTGCTTAGTAACAAAATTTTTAGTTCTCCCGTCATTGCATTTCCACACAAATACAGTCTTTATCACTATTCTGTACTAAAGGAACTTGAATGCTATTTAGAACAAGAAATAATGCCATCCAATTAGTTGGCCATTTCCATCTTCCATTTTCTTCGTTGGGCATTTCAGCATATCTATAACATGATATAACACTTTTTTGGTCAGATATTTGAGATCTATGCGAGTATGCAGATCTAAATTGGATAGTATAGATGGCAAGATAAGCGGGTTAGGTAACAGGTTAACATGGGTTGAGGTGGACACGGGTCATATTTTGGTCTACGTCGGGTCAGAATGGGTTGACATGTAAACACTTTTTGTCCAGTTTCTAAAGTTTCTTGCATACAATTCATGCGTTAGCAATGAATTACAACAATAGTTTAAATCTTCAATTGATATTATTAGAAGGTTGTATGCATTAAAAATAGACTTTTGCCACCTTAAACTGAGTGACCCATTTGACCCGTTTCCATTTAGGGAATACTGATTCGAACTATTATACCCGTTTGAGATATTGTCATCCCAAATCAACCCATTCCTAGTAAATTGGTCAAAATTGCCACCTATAACAAGATGATCATAGAGAAACAGATGAAAGGACAGGATTACATCCAATTAGGTTGGAAGATTGGGTCCCATCCAAAGTCATTTGGTCCGATTGCAGGACCAATTTTCCCCTAAAAGCGTAAGTATTGTGTTAAATTATTTGTAATACCATTTGATGTGTAGCGCATACAGAATATGTCATATGTGTAAAAAACAAAGTGGATAAGTTAAACCATACCGGGGTCTTTCCCACAAAGATGATGGGTTCAAGATCTGACCCGATAGCAAAAGAAAATATACACATAGCATAGGCAGATTTATCCTCATACGCCATCAACATATTGGTCAGACCTACAAAAGCAATTGAAGTACTCAACAAACATTTATATTTTTAGGTTCTGCAATAAGATAAGTTAGTAACAAAAAGTTATTTAAGTACCTTCATGACCAAGCTTCTGAAGAAACCACTTGTTATCGATCAGCATATTCCAACCAGTAACAAACATTACAAAGTAAAATCAATAATGTCAGAACAGACCTAATTTGACCCATGACAAAATTTAAGTTTGTTCATTACCATTTACCACACTAAAATGTCACAGTGGTCGAGTTTGATGTACTAAAGTTGCAAGTGATCAGAAAGTCTTGACAGTTCGGAACGTGATTGACGACATGTAGAAACTTATCGAACCAAAAACTGGTATAAAAGACAATAATAGGCTGTTGTGACCAATAGCTAACCAAAACCTAGCATATTCCTTGCCCATAAAAGTGTCTACAACACTAACCTTTTCATCACTGACAGGTAAAGAATGTCACATCCAAACTAACAATCTCATAAGAGATGTCTTAATTTAAGCTACCGAAGTCTTGCTAACAATGTAAACAAGTTCCATTTTTGGGTTTTTTGCATAAAAACCATTGTACTATGTGCATCAAAAACTTGTACAAAGGATATATATGCAATACACTTTGGGAGGGATATAAAAGCAATTCTCCCTTCATTTTTTTTTTTTTTTTTTTTTTTTTTTTTTTTTTGATGTGCTGCAAACCTAAAGTCCCAAATAGGTCAGCTATCCGATTTTGATAAAACTTTTAAGATAAGTAGTTGTTGTAACAGAACTAAAGTTTCAGGATAAAACTTTTAGCGCATAACTTTAGTGAATCCATTTGGCTAAATATGCCAAGTCTATATAAGAAGATTGACATAACCAACATTCGAATAGAAATAGGAAGGACTTTAACTGAAAGAAAGCCATAAAACATCACCTTCAAGAGAAAAAAGAAAGTGTGGCGAGGGGGACTTACTCACTTACATGTAAGGCCCTGCAAACAAAACAAAATATGGAGAATGTAGTTTAAAACAAACTACATTTTGCTTTCGTATCAAGCTTTGTCAGATAACATAAGCCTTGATAATATGTGTGTTTGTGAAATTGATAACGTGCAAATAATATGTGTTTTCGATACACTACAAAAACGCTCAAGAGAAAAAACCATGCACTACAACTAAACAAGGGAAAAAAACCCGACAATGGGTCTTATCCGGATATATCCGGGTCTAACCGAGTCTTGACCAGGTTTCTCCGGGTCTTGGCCGGATATGATTGGGTCTAACCGGTTCAAGGCCGGATATAACCGGGTCTTGACCGGATATAAAACACAAAAGAAATAAAAAAGTACCTAGAAAGGTACTCGTAATAGAATGACCCAACTTCTTCGAGTTTCTTTGCATTCCCAGTCACAAATGTCACCGGTGGTAACTTTTTTAAACTCGCCAGCCGCCATTTTTGTTGTCTTTTTATTATAGATTTACTAATGTTGACTATCTGTTTATTTATTTATTTGTTTTGGTTTTTCTTTTATTGAAAGCTATGGGTCTGTTGTCTTGTCATGAAAAGTGTATGGTGAGTTTAGTATTGCGGGAACTTTAACTTGTTCGTAAGGTCTGTGGTTCAATTCTCTACAGGTTCAAACCCTTCTTTTTGTTTTTCATTTTCATGAAACATCATTTTTTTGTTGTATTTTCGCTAACTAGATAAAGTGTTTTCAGATCATTTTCCATTTTTTCATCACTGATATGTTTCAAGATAACAAAAGTTAAAAATTAAATTATGTTGATGCCCCCCTATAATTTGCATTTGTAGCTCAACTTCTCTTAACTGACTTTAGGTATCATAACGTACACCTCATTCAATTGCAAGGAGAACCCGACCCTTCAAATTGGCTCGTGACATTACGTACAACTCATTCAATTGTGACGTAACAATGAATGTGTGTCAACCTCACAAATCCAAACAAAATAAACACCAGAACAGCACAGAGTTTAAGCCCCGTGCACTATCAATGAATAATAATTATACTCTAAATCTTAAAGTAAACATAATTAGAAGGTTGTATGAATTGAGAACACACTTTGGACGATTTTTAAACCAAGTGACCAGTTCGACCCGTTCCTCATTTTGGTAATAATGATTTGACCCATTGTACACGTTGTTCATTAACATGAAAATGAAAAATAAACCAATCAATTAATAGAAATTATGAGCCTTATAAAAAAATTTAATCTAAATAACAAATAACTTCAATTTAATTGAAAGAAATAATTAAGTTACAAAATTTGTTGACTTTTTATTTGTGGTGTTTCTTTTATTGAAAGCTATGGGCCTCTTGGCTTGTTATAAAATTTGTATCGCATGTTTGATAATGTGGAGCGTCGGTCTAATGGTAAGTGATCTATAGCTAGTTTACCAGGTCTGTGGTTCGATTCTCAAAAGAGTTGGGCTTCATTTTTTTTTTTTTTTTTTTTTTTTTTTTTATTATTATTATTTTTAATGAAACATCAATTTTGAGTTGTATTTTCGCTAAGTGTACAAACCTGTTTTCTGACCATTTTCCATTTTTTTCATCATTGGTATGTTACAAGAATAAAAGTTAAAAAGGAAAGTATATTGATGTTAAAGTATAATATTGTATTTAGGGGTGGACCGAAGGGGTCTCGAGGGTGCACGAGAACCTCATTGATTTATCCCGCATGGTGTAAAAATTGTCGAAAACATTAATTTTTGTAAAATGCAGTCTTAAAAATCTTCTTTACTCCTATCAAATAGACTTCATGACTTCTAATGATGGATCCGCCAGTGTTTCTAGGTTATTTTCATATGTGGACAATAATTTTTAAAAGAAAAAAGTGAAGGTATTAAATATAATGTTCTATGTATTCAATAGTTTGGATTAGATGAACGAGACTCAAACACTTTGGATTTCACCAGCTTTTTTGGACTCATGACAATGACTTACGCATCTATCCATTTTGGATAGTTCTGATGGCACATTCGTTGGTAACCTTGTAATATATTGAATTGAACTTTGGTAGGACAAAGTTGTCAATTTTTCATTTGTGGATTGTAGGCCACAAGGGGACTCAAATCACCCGTGTTTTATGGTTGTGTACCTGGTGGTCAGGTAAGTTCAGTTGGATTGGTGAAACGATTGGAGATCGGAATGAACACCAACGTCCAAAGTGGTTTCATAAAATATGGTTGGTGTTTTTAATTTTTTACAAACTCTGAAATATGGTTAGTGGCTTTATAAAATATTGTTAGTGTTTTTATAACTGCAATCAATCAATTGAAGAGATTACTAAATACTTTTTTTTTAGAAAGGCAGATTACTAAATACTTGACATAAACATATCGACAATCTTTGTAAATAAAAAGTTTGGATTACAAATTCTTTAAGGCTAATGGCTTGCAAATGTATCCAAGTAACATTTTTATGTGGCCAACTATTTTAATCTTATTATAACACAATCTTCTCAAATTTCGTCTATTTCGTGAACTTTGTGACGTGCTAGCTCATTAGCCGGTTGCAACTTGTGCTTTATGTTTTTTTCTTATTTCCACATCAGCTTTCTTAATTCCATGTGTGTAATTAAATTCCACCTCAGATCTCCACTAACTTATTAAATTACAAAAGATGATTGTCTTTTTTCATTTTATACATGTCCAAAGTACAAAACAGACATAAATATTCAGATCCCCTTTAACCGACCAAAACCCCAGTTTTATATTCATCCGAATTGGTTGTCGTTTTCAATCAATTTATAAAATTGAATGGTGTAAAGGGTGTGTTGTACTTTATTCTAATGGTCCCCTTCCTATTTTTCTTTGTTAGTGTTTGGTTTAAGAAAAACACATTAACCTCGAAAGTGGTGATGGTGGTGGTGGTGAGTGGTGGTGGGAGGTGGTAGTGGTTGGCAGTATTGGTGGTGAGTGGCGGTGGTGGTGGTGGTGATGGTGGATGGTAGTGGTGGGTGGTGGTGGTCGCGGTGGTCGTGAGTGGTGGTGAGTGGCAGTGATGGGTGGTGGTGGTGAGCGGTGGTGGTGAGAGGTCGTAGTGGGTGGTAGTGGTAGTGGCGGTGGTGGGTGGCGATGGTGGAGAGTGGCGGGTGGTGGTGGTGATGGTGGTCGTCATGAGTGGTAGTGGTGGTGGTGGGTAATCATTACTTTTCGTGTCATGCCACATTACTAACTACTAAGCAATGATTGTATTCCCTACTCATAACAGATATGTTTATTCATTGTCTTTGCATTCCCTACCCCCAATACCCCCGACCAAGCACCCCTAAATCTATAATAAAAAATCAATTTGTGTCTGGAAGACGGAAATGCAAAAATGATAGAAGAAGCCTAATGATAATAATAGTTCAATTCATGCTAGTTGCAAACAACTTTTAGTGGCTATGTCAACCTTCTGAAAAGGGAGGGCTTTACCTGGTTTGAGTTTGTATGGCGGTGGCTTCAAACTCCGTAGATTAGTAGGCCAAAAGGTCGGAAATCATGGTTACATATACATATACATTATTTTATTTATTTTGTTTGTTTGTTTAATAACGACATAGTTTCAATACGGATTGTGATCCTCTCATGTTGCATTTGAACATGAGCTAGCTCAGTCTGGGACAATTATTTTATAAATTAATTATTGTGGAGAAAAAAGTAACTAACATAACCTCGCATGTTCAAATGCAACATGAGAGGATCTCAATCCTTTTAATACAGTATATCAAGTGACAATGCAATTTGATTTGAAGATCTTCAACGGGGCACAAATTTTATCTCGGATTTACTCGCACATTTCGTGTTCTTTTTTGTTTAAAAAAATTGGCGATAATGCAACTTGTTTTGTTATCATGAATTTCATGCCATGAAGTGAATTAAGTATTCACAGCTGCAAGTAGTTTAGTTTAAGCGTTTTATATGTTAGATATACTTTACATATCATATAAGTAGAAAATCTTTGTGTGAGTGATTAAGTTCCCTTTGTGAAACGTCAATATTTAGATAAGTGAACTGGACTCAACCTGTGTGAGGTTCGGTGAGTAATTTAGCAAGACTCGTGAGGGTGACACATTGACACATCCGTTGGCACCTTGTAATATAGAAATGAAAAGTAGACTCGATCATCTTGACTCTTGCATTTTTATATACAATATCTTGATTCTGGTTGATGAGTTTGATTTACGGTTGGCACTTTGACTAGAAACTGTTAGTGCGTTCCTAATGCATTTAACTTTGTATCTCCCAAGTGATTTTGATTTAGCACATTTTGGATCATGGTTGGTTGGTTTAATCCTAAAAAACTAATTCAGTAATTGTTGGCAGTATGTTAAAACAATTCTTGGTTTGTAAGTTTATTAAATATTGGTGCTAAATATCGCGTTCATGCATCTCTTATTTATGCTATAGTTGTTCAAATGTATTGAGTCTAAACTGGCAAGGATGTTTGATTGTGTTCATTTTGATTTTTTCTATCGAGTCTGGTTCATTATGCATGTCTTGTAGTTTTTAGAACATCCAAATATGGCATTTTGATGAGCAAAATGGTCTATGGGTTCTTAGTACGTATCATATGCTTTCGTCTTGGCCAAACACAGATCATGCATCTGTGGTTCAGTAGAGGGGATGACTAGTGAGATGAGTGGTTATACGTCTGGCTTTGAACCTGGCCTTGAACTGATATGTTGCCTGGCTTTGAACTGATATGTTGCAAGTGACAGGTGTTCTAGTTTCTTTTGGTTCTTCAGTCAGTCTTTGCTGCACGAATCCACATTTCTGCATCTTTTACAGTGTTTGGATATTGTTGGCCATCTGTTAGTTATTTCAAAAAAGAGTGGGTCTGCATTTTCAGCGTGGTCTGCAATGTTCTTTGTGGTTTTGCTCCTTCAAGCCTATTTCTGTGTCATTTTATTGGGAATGTTCTTCTGTGATAGTTGTAAAAGTTGGTTGATTCATGTTTCATGGGTGACTTTCTCTCTTGTGGGCCTGTCCAATTTTGTTTAGTCTTTTTCTCCATGTGGCTTATGGGTTAGTCATGGACTTAGATGTGTCGTGGTCTTTAGTTCCAAGTTTTTGCTTAGTCTTTTTGATGTTATTGTTTTCTTTTGGGTCTCTTTCTCTATTAATTAGCTTGGTTGATAGGGAAGGGACGTCTCGTATTGTATTTTGTTCTCGGTTGTGTTATATATTTTGTTGCTTTTCAAAAATAAAAAATAAAAAAAAAAAAATACTGCTCCAACGTGTAAGTTGTTATTGCTCCGGGGTTCTAGATTATGATGATGTTGTATGACTATCTCCAACGTGTAAGTTTGTGGATCAGAAGGCTGTAACATGATAAGTGAATATAATGAAGGAATACCGGCAGCATTTCACTTCTAAAACAACCCAACGTGCTACGGAAAGCAACAATGTCGAACAAACACGCTATTCTATGAACTAAGATTGATGTTTTGTCAATATTGTTTACACAGTTCAGTCATAACAATTATATCAATTTCATAGATACATGTTAATAAGCCGACTTAAAACCATTAAAATTACAGCATGACAGTTCCTAGCAAAAAAAAAAAAAAAAAAAAAAAAAAGCACGACAGTTCCTAGCAAAAATCTGTTACAAATTGACTACCAGAAGAACTGTATTTTCATTTTGTGATGTATATCCTTAGAATTCACAGTTTCACAAGCAAACCAGTTAGGATTTAAACAAGAAAGAATATTAAAATTGTGTATTTTGAACCACCACGTTGTAGCTCTGTCCTTTCACAATTTACCATGGAGACCAACACCAAGACTGGTGGTTTTGGAAATGATTCCTGGAGGTAAAAAGATGCGCTAAGTTGAGTAGTGAGCATGTTCTACGACGGGTCAAAGTGAACATGTTGACGGGTGCCTAGTTGAAACTGACCTTTATTGGCTTTCAACATGTTCAACCAAAATTGACCCGTTTTCTTTTTACACAAGATTTTGGTTCAACCCGTTTATAAGTAAATATATGGGTTGAAATTGCCACTAGTTATTTGCAACCTTACAGAACTGATATATATATCCATCGGGTCCAATAACAAGCACAACATACAAATTTATGAAGCTAAATTTGTACAGACCATATCTAACTGATAACCATCACCTGCCTAACCTAGCCTACTTTGCTGAGGGACCAACAAGTAGTAGTACAAGGCCATTCACATGCCCGTTGACTACACCTTTTGACCCGATCCATGGCCCTGATTCAACCTCCACGGATGAACTTTGTGGATCATACCAATCTTAGATCTTATAGGACTTGTATCCGTCTTCCGGGTTTTTCATTCCCTCTTCCCAGTCACCCATTGACTGACCACCAAAAACTACCTGATGTATACCCAAATACCTGCCAAATAAGAACACACACACAAATAAAAAATTGTGTAATTTAGTTTATACGAACTAAAGAGTACCTACTTTTAGTAGCAGTTTGGGGACGTTGTGTTGAGGAAAGATGTACAGGTCACACGGGTTGGGTAAAAATTTGTGGGTTTGGCGAGTTTTTGGTAGGGCTCATGAGGGTGACACATCTATCCATTTTGGATAATTTTGGTGGCATATGTTCGTTAGGACAAAGTTGTCCCTCAGTCTCTTGATATCTTCCTTTGAAATGCAACTAAGTCCGTATGGCACAACTTAATTTGTTGTAAAGGCTGGCGCTCTAAAGCAGGGCCGGGAATTTCCAGTGCGAGTATTGGAATGGTTTTCTTTTGGTATATTAGATGGTTTAGCTTCTTTTTCCGTTTTTACACGATGATTGGACTATCGTTAATAATAATAATAATAATAATAATAATAATAATAATAATAATAATAATAATAATAATAATAATAATAATAATAATAATATATCTATATCTATATTATATATAAAGAATAAGTTCCCATATTGAATGTTAGCATTAATGCAACAAGCCAAGAAGCTCAAATATGATGCTTAAGCTAAGAAAGTGTTTCAGCTTATTTTGAAAGTTTTTAAGAGCTTTCAAAGCTTCATGAAACCAATACATAAATGAGATATTTCGTTCAATATGAAACCAATCCATAAGTTACACTGATTTAATATGATAGTTCTTTTGGACTACTTATATGCATTAACTTGCAATAAATGAAAATTAGAGTCACCAAGTCTTTTCAAGTTTTTACAATTTTCATTTGCTCACCGAGTCTTCTCATTTGCTCACCAATAAATGCTTCATGTAATCTTTAGACTAATGCCTATATATAATGATACATACACAAGCGCACATTGCAGCTTCTCTTGGCGTGCTTGGTGTGAATCAAACGTGTTTATACTAATAAAGGAATAGAAAGCATGTCCCCAACTATATCTAGATAACTCATTTCAACTAACAAATTCAACCAAATAAACGCACAATAAGTTGCATTTCTATCATTCTAACATAAAGAAATGGATTTCAGCAGATTTAGATGAATAATGGAAGTGGGTTTACATCATGTTTGCAAAAGGGCGATTTTAATATATTTATCCTACTGTATACAAAGATAATGAAACTAACATACAGTTAGTGTAAGAATGTGAGCTGCAACACTTGTTCCGCAATGAATCCTTTTAATGAATAGGCGGAAATGCTACTACATAAACAAACTCACAACTCACTATCGTTGCTAGTATCATTCCTACGAAATCGATAAATATATTAAAAAAAAAAAAAAAAAAAAAAAAAAAAAAAAAAAAAAAAAACACTCAGCTTGCTTACATTTTGTTAACATGATCATTTAAACAAGAAACGCCACCCCAATCACAAGGATCTTAATCCAAAGCATCCCAATTCGAGGAAACAGATGTGGGTTGTGATCTGTTGATTGGAATCTTAGGTTGTGTATTGCCTTCTAATAATGTAAGTTGTGAACTGTAGATTGCAGATGTAGGAGGGACGAATTGGAGTCTTAGGTAAAAGTGAATTGTGTGGGGAAGAGTGGTATGTGGTGAGGATGAAACCAAAAGCATAAGGTAGAAGTGATTTGTTTTATTTTGTTAATGATTTGTTAAATAGATGTTATAAATAATTTGTATGTCATGTTATATAAAATAAGAAGAAAAACGTTACATATTTAACTATAAATTATATCATGTAAAACTAAGAATATCCTTTTCGTCATTTTACATGACGAGTCATAAATAATCTTATAAGCCAAACATTTAAAAAAAAAACTAACTATCAGATTATTGCGTTATCAAACATCAAAAGCAAATCTAAACACTATATTTCAAAACCATGTTTTGTAACAGCATATTATCTAATTATCCGTGTTCAAAACGCATAATCCATTTTAAATAAGCAATCCCAAACACCCCGTTAGGTTGTGAGTTTGTTCTATTTTCGGATCCGACCATATTTATGCACATTTATTAAAAGAAAAAAAAGTAAAAAAAAAAGAACACCACAATATTTCATTTTCGGAATTGACCAATATTAACCTTAATAACACTTCAATAATTTTGCAACTTAATATTAACCCAATGCGCTTTAAATATATCAACTTTTTAAGTTTTGGTTAGTAATTTTTTTGCAGGCTACCTATAGGTAATGGTCATTTCACTTTCAGAAAACATCATACTCGATATTAATTTCAGTGTAACAAAATAGAATAATTAGTTATGATCAAAGCCAAGTAACCTACAATTGTTGGAACTTTCATAACATCAATAAACAACCGAGGTTAAAAACGCTTTATCCAGACATTAAAAAAAAAAAAAAAAAAAAAAAAAAAAAAAAAAAAAAAAAAAACCGCTTTATCCAACTAAATAATATAGGACAAGTTGAAAAAAAAAACATCAACAATCACTCAAAATTGTCTCAAGTTTTAACAACTACCTGATTATTTTATCTTCAAAAAGCAATAAAACTTTGAATATTATATTTTGATTTTAGTTCAACAACTAGCATGAAGTTGGATTATAAATTTAAGCTTTACTAGTTTAAAGAAACTTCTAGTTTCACTAATATTCTCTAAGCGAAATCTTATTCTTGGATAAAAGAGTGAATATATCACATATTCCGATTTGACGAATTTATGTACAATTATCGTTTTTGTTTTCAAGCAAGAAAATCTTGGACAAAAGTTTACATTTTTGTGGAAAACTAAAAGGGGGGTTGAATAGTTTTACGTCTTTTTAATTTGTTGTAAAAATAGTTTTAGTGTTTTAAAACTTAGATTCGATAATTATGTGATCTCAAGTCTTGCACAATACAAACAAATATCAATACGAAATATATAACAATGATAAGTAACAATAATAAGTAAGAGATGGAAAGATCGAACCGTGAGACAAGAGATTTATAGTGGTTCGGCTACAAGGACACCTTCCTTGCCCTACTCCACTCCCCGAGCACCTAACTCGAGAGTTTTCTTCACTATATTAACAAGCTCCCTTATGGCGGAGAAAACCTTACACACCAATTTACACACCAATATTCACACCAATCTACACACCAATTTACACACCAATCTACACACCAATAATCACACCACAACACCTTCACACCTAAGTCACAACTTCTACACACCTTCTTCAAATCAATCTACTTCACACCTAGCTTCTTCACACCAATAGATTTCCTAGCTTTTCTTCTTCTCACCAAGCTATCAACTAATCACACAATCTATATCTAACACAACTATCTACAAGCAAATATTCACAACAATCTTCACAAAGAGTATGTAAATAATCTTGATGATACACCAACAACTTGGATGTGGAGATCACAACAAGTTGTAATACTTCTTGTCTAGGAAGATAGAAGTATTCTTCTCTTGCACTTGAGAGGATGGAAATTGGATCACTTTGAAACAAAGAATATATATACACTTATGATCAAAGGATGAGAGAATAGAGAAATAGATCTAGATCAGAAAGTTTAGAAGTGCAAAAGGTGAGGAAAAATTGTGAACTGATCCAGTATTTATAGGGGAGAAAAACATTGTTCTGGAGCGTGGCCGGTCCCCTTAATGATTAAGGGGGCCGCCTAAGGAATTAAGGGGGCCGCCCATTTCAGAACGTTGGTTTTTCTTGTCTTTTAGTGGGGAATATTTTTCTGGATAGAATTTGCCATTTTTGGTTGGAAATTTGAAATCATATATTTATTATGAATTAAACATATTCTTTTAATTCCAAAAGTAATTTTGTAAAAGATATAAGATGTTTAATACATTTTATAAAAATTCTAGTGATTAGAAAAATTTCCTTTGATCATGAAATGTAATAAACCCTTTGTTTATTCATACCTTAAGTGATATGGAAGCAAAGACAAATATTAAGCACTAAAAACTTGTTTACGTCATAAGTTTTAGATTAATGAGTTTATGCTTTGTAATTATCAAAACATAGAGACATTGTTAATATGCTAACAATGTTTTAAGACATTATTTATGTCAACAATCTCCCCCTTTTTGATGATTACAAAACCTTAAACTCATTAGGTCTAAAAAATAATTTTTAGACAAGAATTTAGAGTTTAACATTCTCTTCTCCCCCTTTTTGTAAAATCAAAAAGGTTAAAGCTCCCCCTTGATGTATACCCCCCCCCCCCCCCCCCCCCCCCGCATTTGAGAGCACCAAGGAGATGAGCTATGGAAATCTTGGCTACACAAAATATTAGAAGAGAACAAGGCAAATATACATGCAAAGCAATAGTTATAAAAATAGATTCATTCAAGCATCATAGAAAGCATTACAACATTTAATATGCTTAAGGCATATTAATCATAATAAAACAAATGAAAAGACATAGTCCTATATTGCCTAGAAAGAGCACTTGGACTTGCTTGCAACTCATGGTTGATTGTTTTATTTGCTTGAAGGATAACATAAGCATGAAGCTTAGTTGTTAGATGGAGAGGGATATGGGGTGGAATATGGAGCGGAAGAGGTGGATCTCACGATGTTGTATCGTGTTAAGGGTGGTATTGGATGATTACGAGTGAGAAGATATTCAATCCAAGAAATATCTTCACTCAAGTAGAGGATTTGTTTTTGAAGGAATATGCAACAAGGGCAAAAGTGAGTGTGGTTGGTAACTTGATCCAAATTGAGAGAGTGGGGAAGGCAATTTGCATAGGGTGATGATGGAGGTTGCCCTTTGTTGCGTTGTGCAAGATGCATAGCAAGGAGATCACTAAGATCATGGATTTGGTTTATTTCATCACGGAACTTTTGCTTTTCTGTGGCAATGTGGAGAGGATCATAGGTTTGGTATGGATGTGTTGGATTTGTGTAGTTGGAATTGTAGTTTGATAGTTGATCAAACTTGTATGGATCATTATAAGTGGTTGGAGGTTGAGGTGTGTAGTTAGGCTTGAAGGAAGATGGTTGGCCAATGTTGTATGGTTTGTAAAGAGGATCAAATGAATGACCTTGTGGGTTTGAGGTAAAGTTTGGGAAGTAAGAAGTTGGAGGTGTTGAATGACTTCCAATTTCATTGGTTATGATGGATTTGTTTCGAGGGCTTTTTCTTCGCCAAACGGGTTTTTCCGTCATTCTTGCAAGCCTTGAGGCTTTTGGTTTGGGTTTGTTTGGAGAAGCCATGAAGAGATGAGTAAAGAGTCTTGAGGATTGGGGGTATTTATAGTGTAAGATTTGTGTGTTTATGGATGGATAAAGTTTGTTTGGGAGATTAGGACAAATTGTGTTGGTGAAAATTGGGAAATGTAGGTTGAAATGGGCTAAAAAGCAGAAAAGATTCTGTAAACCCGACCATCAGATGGCCGGTCCCCTTAATTAGGGGGCGGTCCCCTTAATGATTAAGGGGGCCGCCTTACAAAATTAAGGGGGCCGCCCATCTGGTGATTTCCAGGTTGCCAGAATTGGGTTTTTGGCAGAAAATTTGCAGAAAGATTATGTGTTTGGATTATAATTCAAGCAAGTTCAATTCTCTTAGGCAATATAGAATCTAAGCTAATCAAGATATAGCATGCAAAAACACATAGGCAAAAGAGCAAATAAACAACACATAATAAGCAATAGGAGGTAAGTAAAGACAAGCACACTTAAGCTTCCTAAGACACCTATCTTAGATTAAAGGCAAATGCAATTAGTGAGTGAAAAACTAGTGATGGATCAAGATGACACCATTATTAGTGAATTTATCCTAGTGAGTGTCTATATGCAACAAATGTGGAGTTGTGATTGTTTCGACTCCTAGAAGCAAAAAGAAGTAACGATCCTAAGAAACAATCCAAATAATCTCCTTGATTCAATTTTTGCCCGATCATGAATGTCAAAGACATATATTAGATTATATACCTTGACAATTTATGTGAGAGTTTATGCATGATTTTGAAATACAATGTTTTTAGAATTAGTCAACAATGCAAGGAAAATGATCTTCATGGGGCTCCTAGATTGTGAGAATAATTTTTAGAGAAAATTGATTGAGTTTTACAAAAAGGTTTATGCAAAAAAAAAATTTCCCAATCTTTAGTTTTGTGCGAAATAGATTCCTAGACTCAGAAAAGGTGAAATGGAAGAAAAATAAATTTCATGCAAGTATAAATTTGAAATAATTCAATATAATTTAGTCAACTTGTTCCATCATTCCTAATCCTAAACGCAAGTGGTTGAATAATTCACGCTTAAGGGGTTTTGTGAATATATCCGCAATGTTGTCTTCCGATGCAACCTTTTCTATAGATATATTTCCTTTTTGTACATTATCCCTAAGAAAATGGTGACGTATTTCTATGTGTTTACTCCTAGAGTGTTGCATCGGATTTTTACTTAAATCTATTGCACCTTTGTTATCGCACATAATGGGGACATTTTCTAACCTAATGCCATAGTCTACGAGAGCTTGTTTCATCCATAGTGCTTGTTGACATGCCTTTCCGGCGCTTACATATTCGGCTTCGGTTGTAGAAATAGCAAGAGCGGTTTGCTTCTTCGAAAACCAAGACGTTAGACAACATCCCATAAACGTGCAAATACCGCTAGTGCTCTTTCTATCTACGTAGTCTCCCGCATGATCCGAATCCGCATAGACAATGGTTTCTACGCCGGATTCCTTAGGATACCATAATCCTAAGTGTATAGTGCCTTTAACGTATCGGAAGATACGCTTAACCGCTTCTAGGTGAGAGGTTTTGGGATCCTCTTGAAAACGGGCACAAAGGCAGACACTAAACATGATATCGGGTCCACTTGCCGTCAAGTATAGTAAACTACCTATCATTCCTCTATACTTGGTGTTATCTACGGACTCACCTTCATCGTCCTTTGTGAGCTTTACCTCCGTAGACATGGGTGTTTTCATGGGTTTTGAGTCTTCTAGGCCAAATTTCTTAAGCATTTCCTTAATGTACTTAGATTGGTTAAAGAATATTCCATCTTCTAATTGTTTTATTTGTAATCCTAGGAAGAAGTTAATTTCACCCATCATACTCATCTCAAACTCATCATGCATGATTTTGGCAAATTCATCACACATGTCTTGACAAGTCGATCCAAATATAATGTCATCAACATATATTTGAACAATGATGAGATTAGGGTCTTTCCTTTTAGTGAAAAGAGTGTTATCTACCATTCCCATGGAATAATCATGTTTAATAAGAAAAAGCTTTTAATCGATCATACCAAGCTTTGGGAGCTTGTTTGAGTCCATATAAAGCTTTCTTTAACTTATAAACATAATCAGGTTTTGCGAAGTCAATGAATCCTGGAGGTTGTGCCACATATACCTCCTCATTGATAAAACCGTTAAGGAATGCACTTTTCACATCCATTTGGAATAACTTAAAATCTAGGGCGCAAGCATAGGCAAGCAATATCCTAATTGATTCTAGTCTAGCTACGGGGGCATAAGTTTCATCATAATCAATTCCTTCTTGTTGATTATAACCTTGGGCAACTAACCTAGCTTTATTCCTAGTAACTATTCCATTCTCGTCTAACTTGTTCCTATATACCCATTTGGTTCCTGTGATAGTCATATCCTTTGGATTTGGGACTAGTTCCCAAACATCATTTGCCTTAAATTGATTTAATTCTTCTTGCATAGCTATAATCCAACTTTCATCCTTTAAAGCCTCGCTAATATTCTTAGGTTCTATTGCTGAGAGGAAACAAAAGAAGTTGTTTTTATCTTGGGCTTGTGACCTAAGTGTTCTTTGGTTAAGATGTCCTATTATATTATCTAATGGATGTGATCTAGATTCTTTAATATTAACGGTTTCGTTATTTTCTAAGTGAATGTCTTCATTATCATTTCCTATGGGTTTTGTTTTACTAACCTCAATGGCTTCATCTTCGACTAAATCATCATCTTCTAAAGGTAGCGTTTTAGGAGGTGGTGGTGTTTCATCAAATGTTACATTAGTGATTCCTCTACTTTCATGGAGTGTTTGTTAAGTATTATATATGCTTTACTATTTTGTGAGTATCCTAAAAATATTCCTTCATATGATTTTGGATCAAACTTAGTGAGGTAGTCCTTAGTGTTTAAGATGTAGCATTTACTTCCAAATACCCTAAAGTAGCTTAAGTTTGGTTTTCTATTTCTTAATAACTCATAAGGAGTTTTTCCTAGAATTCTTCTAATTGATACCCTATTTAAAATATAAGTCGATGTATCTACGGCGTGACACCAAAATTTTTGTGGAATGGATTGTTCATTTAACATAGTTCTACTCATTTCTTGTAGTGACCTATTTTTTCTTTCTACTACCCCATTTGATTGAGGAGTACGAGGAGCGGAGAAATTGTGAGATATTCCATTTAACTCACAATATTTTCCGAATTGTACTTCGTTATCAAATTCCCTACCATGGTCCGTCCTAATGGCAACTATTGAGCATCCTAATTTATTTTGAATCATTTTACTAAATATTTCGAATTTTTCAAAGGCTTGGGTTTTGTCACTTAGAAACCTAGTCCACGTGTATCGTGAGTAGTCATCTACTATTACTAAGGTATATTTGTTTCCTCCATAGCTCCGCACAGCGGATGGACCAAAAAGATCCATATGTAATAATTCTAGGCACCTAGTAGTGGATACTATATTCTTAGCTTTGTGACTAGCATGAGCTTGTTTTCCAATTTTACATGCATCACAAAAATGTTTGTCATATTTTAGATTAGGCAAGTTTCTAACTAATTCCTTAGAGGCCAAAGATTGTATTTGTTGCATGTTAGCATGTCCTAATCTCCTACGCCACAATGTGGATTTTTCGTCTAGGGTCGTTAGGCATATCCTATCTTCAGGTTTGTTTCCTAGTTTCATAACATATACACCTCCTTTCCTAATACCTCTACCTATAATTTTTCCATTCTTAACTATTTCGCTATCTTCTTCGGAAAAGATAACTCTACATTTATTATCGCATATTTGGCCTACACTAAGTAAGTTATATGTTAAATTATTTACATGTTCGACATTTTCAATAGTAAGTGAGTCTTGAGAAATCGTACCTTTGCCAATAATTTTTCCACGCAAGTCACTACCAAAAATAACGTTACCTCCGTTGTATGCCTTATATGTAGAGAATAGCTTTCGGTTCCCTGTCATGTGCCTCGAGCATCCACTATCCTTGATCCATTGGTCAGGCTCCAAGTCAATTTCAAGGCATATTTCGTCGGTTGCTTTTGCCATGAAACACTTTTCTTCACTTGGTTTTTCCACTTCTTCTTTGTCACTATCACTCCATGTTCTACTAACAAATGCACCTTGATTATCATAACTCGGCGGCTTTAGACATTCACCAACGACATGATTTGGACTTCCACATCTAAAGCATTTTCTTTTCACGTAATTGTCACTTCTATTTCTTTGGAACGATTTTCTATCGTCATGTGATGATCTAGTGAATCTTCCTCGTCTCTTGAAGAACTTCTTGAATTCTCTTACGGCCATTGCATATTCTTCGTCTTCACTTTCGTCACTTGAATCATCATCATCACTAGGTTCCTTTTTGGCTTTTAAAGCAATGGATTTGGTTTGTTCTTTCTTGACTTTGATCATTTCCGAATCTCTTCTTATGATTTCTTCATGAACCTTCAAGTTGCCAATTAGTTCATCTAGTGATAACGTCATCAAGTTCTTTGATTCTTCAATTGCCGTGACCTTAGCTCGCCATTTTATATGCAATGCCCTAAGAAATTTCCTAACACAATTTTTACTAGAAAATGTCTCATCAAGTGCTTTTAAACTTGTGATGATAGTGTTAAACTTAGCAAAAGCATTATCAATTGATTCCTCTTCCGGAATCGTAAATTGTTCATATTGTTGTACAAGAAGATCTATTTTATTATCTTTGACTTGGCTATTACCTTGGTGAGTAATTAGTAAAGAGTCCCAAATTTCTTTGGCGGTTTTACACATAAAAATTCTTTCATATTCTTTGCGTGGTAACGCATTATAAATTACTGTGACAACCGGCAGTTTAGGGAGCTATTTTAAAAATCCGCATTTCAATATAAGTTCGTTTATAATTTTTATTTGAAATTTTTATTTCACAACGAACTTGTAAGACCTATTTTATGGAAATTTTATTTAATAACGTTATGGAATTCGTGAATTATGTTCATAATTCATTTTTGATTATGTGATCGGTGATGTATATTTGAATTCTCACTTGGTACTACGTTGACTTTGGCACTAGGATTACCTAACGATAGTTTTATGATTCGTCTTAACGAGTCCGTTATATATTTTAATTAATTACGAGAGGTTCTCGTGTGATATGGAAATTTTAAAATGAGTTCGGGTTCGGGCCACGTATTTTTACATCTACCCACATTACCCGCTCAACTGTAATAATATCTTTATTATTACTATTATTATTATTATTATTATTACATTTAAAAAAAAAAAAAAAAAAAAAAAAAAAAAGAGAAAAGTTAATAAAGGGGCGTTTGGCCCGGTTTTTACCCACACACACAAACACAAACTTATTTTCACTCTCTCTCTCAAACTCTTTCCTCCCTCACCACTTCTAACCCTAGCCGCCTATAAAATCCGGCCACCACAGCGCCACCGCCGGCCACCACTCTAAACCACCACCATAAATCGAACCTCCATCATCCCTACTCTTAGATCTACAACAACACGCGCCTATAACCCCGTTATTTCACTTCGAATCACCATTTTCTCCACCACTTTTCGTTGATTCTTGAAGAGTTATCACGGTTTTGAGCTTTTAGTTCGAAGGTGAGCGAGTTTCCACTCGTATTGTTAATAAAAACGCGACCCTTGGTCACGATTTGATAACTTTCGAATGGGTTAACGTTTGTGGACGAGTATTACAAATGGATCTTGGATGAAAAACGTTTTTCTATGAAGTTTGGTATCCGGGTTTAGTTTTCTTTGTGGGTTCGAACGAACCGTGAGTCGAAGACTCACGGCTAGATGTGGATACGAGCCACTCGGCTCGTTACTTTCTTGTTATTTGACCTTGGAAATCCTTGTTGGTTCATGTTTGGTGCTCGACCTTGATGTTTGGGTCACGTTTGGTGTTGATCGTGGCTCGTTGGAGCTTAACCGAGACCCTATGGTCTCGGTGTGATATTATTTTTGGCTCGGTTGAGAGTCGTATGTGACCATTGGTCCGATTGGTTTGACCCTTGGCTAGCTCGGTTACCGATTTGTATTCGTCGTTGTTATTTGGTGTCGAGACCCAAGAGGGTGTTTGGGACAGCTTTGGTTGGCTCGTTTGAGCATTTCCGAGACCAAGATGGTCCTTGGTCGACTCCTCCTTGACTCGTAATTTCAGCCGAGACCCAAGTGGGTCACTTGGCTCGGGTTTGGTTTGGTAAACCGACCCAAACATTAACATGGTTAATGTTATTTTTTTGATAATTGTGAACTATTTGTTATATTATTAATTGTTATGATTGTTGTTGTGGTATTATATTCTCGGCCGAATGCATTGGATATTGGTTATGGTTTTGATATTGAGGAGTTGTTGTCGAGTGGTATGTGATATGAGGACCGATTATGAGACGGTCGTTAGATGACGGAGATAGGTTAGTCGGGTACCGTAGTCGGACCTTATTGTTGTAGCCCGTGGTTGAGATTGTGATTGGACGGAGAATTATTATTTATGACTTTTTCTTATTGTTGGACTTGGACAATGAGCCGAGAGTCATGACTCGGACATATGACCATTTCGTATAACTCAATAACTAATAAAATTGAAACGAGAATAATAAAACTCGTCATAATCATTATTGATAATATGAACGTTTATACGAAAGTATATACGTGAATAACGTATATATAACTATGTAAACGCGTATATTAATAATAATAATAATCACGAGTCGTATTATAAATAATACGATTAGATATATATTAGGCTACGAAAGTGGCGTAATATTATTAAACGTATTATTATTATAAAAATTGTGTTATAAACGGGAAACTCCCGACAATTATGAAACGTTTAATAAAATGTCATTTCGAATATACAACGGATAGATTTATTGAGTTAGGCGAAATTGTTGTCACTCGGGTCCAGGTAAGTTATTATGTGTGACATTCGTGTTGTCTCGGATATATGACGACTAATATAGACGTTTTCTATAAATAAATAACCACTCAACCGTAAGGTTGAGCCGGGTTGTTTGGTTATATGAAACGAATATATTAGTGGGCATCGTATCCTACGACGCCCATAGGTTGTAGTATATGTAAAGTGTAATAGATTGCGAGTGTATATATTGGAAAATCTGGCCAATTTGACGATATATACGAGGAATTTATTAAACTGTGATATATACTATATAGTAATTACGTGCTATGTGTTTTTTTTATGTGCTTTAGATTGGGTGTAATCTTGGAACGGTATATTATGTAAATAAATATGAGGATTATCAAATCGACGGATTTGGTAAACTTTGGCGATTTATTTAAATAATATATTGGGCTAATATTAGATCTATAGTTTATTATATCTTCTACGTGTGATCTTATTGGTTTGTTTTGAGTCGACCCACCACCCGTATGGATACCAAATGCAAATACACCAAACTAATACGAAATGGAATTTTCGGAAATAAAACGGATTCTCGTCCGGGTTTGGGAATATTATATATTTGAGGAAATGATTTTTGAAAGAGTTAATATTGTTAGGTCGTGCCAAGTCCGTAGTTGCTGTTTCGTGAGTTATCATACATCTTATTGCTACCTACCTCGTCTTGCTATTTTCTGGACTTGAGGTGAGTCATAGCCCCGCTTTTTACTCTTGAACTATGTTTTCAACGATTGGGGTGAGAAACGTGCAAATTATTTTACGTGGACTATTATCGCTTTTATATTTTTTCTAAACTTGCTATGCGTATGGACTAGGATCTATTGTCAGCTTTAGTCACACATGTCGTGTGTACTATTCAAGGTTGACTTATTTGGTTATTTGGATTGTCAGCTTTAGTCACATATCTGTTGTGTGTACTATTCAAGGTTGGCTTATTTGGATTGTCAGCTTTAGTCACATAGTTTCGTGTGTACTATTCAAGGTTGACTTATTAGATACTGTAGTGTGCACCTATAGGTTATTAATACTTCGGAGGTTATCCGAGTATTTATTGGTATTGCGGGGGTTACCCGAATATCTATGTCGTTACGGAAGGGTATCCGTGTGTTTTGGTTATTGCGGAAGGGTATCCGTGTGTTATGTTGAGAGCGGAGGGTATCCGCAGGTTTTTAGCGAATCCTTAGTCTAGCTAGCAAGCGTTTTGCGTATATGTCCACTATATTATTAGTTGAATTTAAACCTATGATCTCACCAGCGAAAGCTGACTTTTAGCACGTTTTCTCAGGTAATTAAGTGTTGAGGTGCATGCTTGGATTGGAAGGCTCGGCTGTGGCACGCGGTTATGGATCTATATTTTCTAAACTCTGATAATTAAATTTGGACCTATTGTTATTTATTTTGGGCCTGACTCTGAATGATGTTGGGATAAATGTAAACCTTAAAACCCCGTTTTGGTTGTGTTTTTATTATGTTTACTTTATCTCGTTCTATATTGTCTTGTGTTGGATACCAATCCCCGTAGCACCCCGAAAGCTTGTTGAGTCTTCCGCTGTATCAAATTTTGGGGGTGTTACAGATTGGTATCAGAGCCAAGGTTATAGAGAACTAGGTAAATAAACGCCTAAACTATAACCGTATTTTTATAGAAAATGATCCTTGACTACCGCCCGCCAGCCCGCCAAGCCGAAGCATCTTCTATTATTTGAGGTATTATGAGATATTTGAGACGATTTGAGGTTTATGGATTTTAGTAATAAGATGGCGTTCTCGAGGATTTATATGGTCTATATGTTTTATAAACATTTTTAGGAATGCGGTGTTTGAAATTCTTTTATTAAGATATATGGTATTATTTGATGTGTATAATTGGTACGATTTTATGAGTTGTGATTTAAGTTGTTTTGAAACACTTACACCTACCCTACGCCGTTGTCACAAATAATAGCCTCCTTGCACGTGTTGTTGTTAAGAATTGTTATTGCGAGTACGCGTCGTCCATCGTAGATCACTAAGGCCCCTGATGACCCATACGTGTTGGTCATGCGTTCGGCCGCTACTTTATCGTCGCATTGTCGCCCTAAGTCGCCGACTTTATCGCCTCGTGGTTCGCCTGCTCGGAGATGACGAGTGATGGAGTACCCCTTCGACGAGGAGTACCCGGGTAAGCAGAATGATAACCCTCAAGATGAGGAAGAGAATGATGACCCTCAGGATTGGGAAGAGAATGATCCTTAGGAGGAGGATATGCCTGATGATGATGGGTCGCTAGCACATTCAGTTCACTCTGCGAAACCCGATTCCCCGATACATCCGTTAGATTCGGTTTCACCTGATCATCCGTTTTCGTTTGATTCACCACCTGGTAGTCCCGTGGCGTCGGATGCGCCATCTGAGATATCTGCTGAGCTTGCAGATTTGGGTGAGACTGGTAGGATGTGGATTCAGATTACTGCACAGGGCGAGAGGATCTCGCGGATGTCTGACCGACTTGAGATGATTATTGCTGAGTTTATTGCTGAGTTTGTTACTGAGTTGAGAGTTGATTAGACAACTGTCGTGGGCAGGACGACAGCGATTAGGACATGTATGATAGAGATACATGAGCAGATAGAGAGTCTGCAGAGAGGTTTCCTCACGGCTCGCGAGGGAGATCGCAAGCTGTGGCAGAGGAACACAGTGTTAGAAGAGGAGGTTGCAGACCTCAAGAGGGATAGTGATACTCACAGTGTTGAGTTGGAATCATTATGGAGAGAATTGGATAAATTGAGATCAGAGTTGAGGAGTCTACACCAGCATCGTGGCTAGATCGATTTGGAATCAGGTTGTTGTGTTGCTACATAAGCCAAGGAGTATTTGGTTAGGAGAGCTAGTTATTATATCTCTTATGTCATGATATTCGGATTGTACGTCCGTCTTGTATGGTATTGATCGCTACTTATGGACGATGGTGAGCTCGTATGATATTTTACGATTTTTGGCGTACATGGAGAATTGTGTCTTATTTGCGTGGTTGATATTGTGTTAGTATTATATTAATGGCTGTACGACGAAACCCTGTTAGAGCTACCAGAACTGGTCCTACAACGACTACCCCTAGTCGTCAAGGACGCCGTCCTACTCGAAATGTTGAAGCCCCTACTCCTGAGAACCTGGACACTACTAATCGCAACGACAGGAATCAAAATGTTGATGTTCAGGGAGACAATGGTCATGTTCCACTTAACGCACCTACTGTGGATCAAGCAATGATCAACCAACTCGTGGAGCAAAGAGTTGCTGAACTACTCGCTGAGTCAAATCATTCCAACAATTCTGCTGGAACTTTTCCACCTGTTCGTGCTAATGGATGTCAATACAAGGAATTCAAGATTTGTGGACCCATTGAGTTTGGTGGAAATGAAGGAGTGGTTTACTTAGTCAGATGGATTGAGAAGACTGAGTCAGTGTTTAATGTCAGTGGTTGTGCGGAGAATGCGAAGGTAAAGTTTGCTTCTTTTACTTTCAAGGATGAAGCTTTGACTTGGTGGAACAACTACCGAAATGCGGTTGGGAGTGATGTAGCATATGCTATGACTTGGGAGCAATTTAAGTCCTTGTTGATTCAGACTTATTGCCCAAGGAATGAGGTCAAGAAGCTAGAGATTGAGTTTTGGAACCACAAGGTGAAAGGTAATGATATGGCGACTTACAATCGTCGTTACCAGGAGTTAGCCTTGTTGTGCCCTGATATGGTGAAAACTGAGACTCAAAAGATTGAGAGGTATACTGATGGATTGCCTGTAGCTACGAGGAATGATGTAATTTCTGCTAGGCCTACAAACATCCATGAGGCAATCACAATTGCTCAACAACTTATGGATTCGTTGGAATTAGAAGAAGCTGATAAGGAGAAGAATGGAAAGAGAAAGAGAGACCGTCACTCTAAGAGTAATGATCACCGAAGCAAGAGGCAAGCTAAGGCTTATGCCATTGGGAATGGAAATAAGAAGAATCAGAACGGTGATGCACCCAAGTGTGATCGTTGCCATCAGCATCACACAGGATGGTGTAGTGTGACATGCCAGAATTGCTCAAGGAAAGGACATACAGATAAGGACTGTAGAGCTCGACCTCTTGCAATGGTTCAAGCTGCTCCTGAGATGAGAAACAAGGCAGATGTTACCTGTTATGGGTGTGGAAAGAAGGGACACTATAGGAATGAGTGTAGAGAATCGCGGAACCGTGGAAATCAAGGCTCGGGTGGTAATGGGTACAATTATGGAAACCGTGGAGCTGGAGGAAATCATGGACGACAAGATAATGGGGACCAACGTGTGGAAGCTGGAGCTGCTCAAGGAAGAGTGTATGCACTCGGGAACGAGAGAGGAGAAGATCCGAACGTCGTTACTGGTACGTTCCTTCTCAATAATCGTTATGCTTCCATACTGTTTGATACTGGTGCCGATAGGAGTTTTGTGTCCACTACATTTGCACCCTTACTAGAGAAACCCCCGATGGCCTTAGGAATTGGATATGATATTGAGTTAGCTAATGGAAACATAGAAAGGATTAATACCATCATTCGCGGTTGTACGTTAAATTTCTTGAACCACCCTTTCAACATAGATCTTCTACCCGTCACGTTAGGGAGTTTTGATGTAATCATTGGTATGGATTGGTTGTCGAAGTATCGTGCTCACATACTTTGCGACGAGAAGATCGTGCGTGTACCATACGGAAAGGAGGTCCTAAATATATTAGGAGACCGAAAAGATTCTAGGAGCCCATCCCGATTGGCGGTGATTTCTTGCACTAAGTTACCGAAGCTAATGGAGAAGGGATGTTATCTTTTCTTAGCTCAAATTTCTGAGAAGGGAGAGACGAAGAAAAAGGAAAGGTGCATTGGAGATGTGCCTATAGTTCGTGATTTTCCTGATGTGTTTCCCGATGATTTGCCGGGAATCCCACCAACTAGACAAGTGGAGTTTCAGATTGAGTTGATACCTGGTGCTGCACCTGTAGCACGAGCACCTTATCGTCTTGCACCTACCGAACTGGAAGAGTTGTCGAAACAATTGGCGGAGTTAGCCGAAAAGGGATTCATAAGACCAAGTTCTTCACCTTGGGGAGCCCCAGTCTTATTTGTGAAGAAGAAGGATGGATCGTTTCGTATGTGTATTGATTATAGAGAGTTGAATAAGTTAACGGTGAAGAATCGATACCCGTTACCTAGGATCGATGACTTGTTCGATCAACTTCAAGGATCGAGTGTGTACTAGAAGATCGATTTGAGATCGGGATATCATCAACTTCGAGTTCGTGAGGAGGATATTCCGAAAACGGCTTTCAGAACCCGTTACGGGCATTACGAGTTTCAGGTGATGCCGTTTGGGTTGACTAACGCACCAGCAATATTCATGGATCTCATGAATCGTGTGTGTAAGCCATACTTGGATAAGTTCGTGATTGTATTCATCGATGACATTCTGATTTATTCAAAGAGTGAGAAAGAGCATGAGGAGCATTTAAGACTCATCTTGGAATTGCTCAGGAAGGAGAAACTTTATGCCAAGTTTTCGAAATGCGAATTTTGGATTCCGACTGTACAATTTTTGGGTCACGTGATTGATAGACAAGGAGTCCACGTAGATCCTGCAAAAATTGAAGCAATAAAAGATTGGGCTGCACCTACAACCCCAACCGAAGTTCGTCAATTTTTGGGTTTAGCTGGCTATTACCGAAGATTCATCGAGGGATTTTCGAAGATAGCTAAACCATTGACCAAATTGACTCAAAAGAGTGTTACGTACGAATGGGGAGATAAAGAAGAGGAAGCGTTTCAATTGCTTAAGAAAATGTTGTGTAGCGCTCCTATCCTAGCGTTACCAGAAGGTAACGAGGATTTTGTCGTCTATTGTGACGCCTCGCATAAAGGTTTAGGAGCCGTGTTAATGCAACGGGAGAAGGTGATAGCTTATGCTTCCCGACAGCTCAAAAAGCATGAGAAAAACTACACTACCCATGATTTGGAGCTCGGTGCTGTGGTTTTTGCTTTAAGAATATGGAGACATTACTTGTACGGAACCAAGTGTGTTGTATTTACTGACCATAAAAGTCTACAACACATCTTGAATCAAAAAGAGCTCAACATGAGACAACGACGTTGGATCGAGTTACTAAGCGATTATGATTGTGAAATTCGCTACCATCCTGGTAAAGCAAACGTTGTTGCTGATGCTCTTAGTCGAAAGGAAAGAGTACCACCATTACGAGTTAGGTCGTTGGGAATGACTATCGTATCGCCATTACCATCTCAAATACTCGAAGCTCAAACGGAAGCATTGAAAGCAGAAAATCGATCTGCCGAGAATATATTTGGGATGGCTGATAATGAGAAAGGATTTGTTAAGCGTTCGGATGGATTATTATGTTTTGGAGATCGGATTTGGGTACCGTTATATGGAGAAATTCGAGAATTGATTATGCATGAGTCGCATAAGTCAAAGTACTCCATTCACCCTGGTTCCGATAAAATGTACCAAGATCTTAAGAAGTTCTATTGGTGGCCAAATATGAAGGCAGATATAGCATCTTACGTTAGTAAGTGCTTGACATGCGCCAAGGTTAAGTCTGAACACCAGAGACCGTCAGGACTACTAACGCAACCAGAACTTCCAGTCTGGAAATGGGAGCGGATTACTATGGACTTCATTACCAAATTACCAAGGACAGCTAGCGGTTGTGACGCTATTTGGGTAATTGTGGATCGTCTGACAAAGTCTGCTCATTTCTTAGCTATTAGTGAAGATGATAGTGTGGATAAGCTTGCAAGGTTATATGTGAAGGAAATTATTTCGCGTCATGGAGTCCCGATATCTATTATTTCGGATCGTGATAGTCGTTTTACGTCAGCTTTGTGGCGATCACTTCAAACGGCTTTGGGGACGAGGCTTGATATGAGTACTGCATATCATCCCCAAACCGATGGTCAAAGTGAGAGGACCATTCAGACGTTAGAGGATATGCTTCGTGCATGCATCATAGACTTTGGTAAAGGTTGGGAGAAGTATTTACCCCTTGCGGAATTCTCCTATAATAACAGCTACCACACAAGTCTTAAGGCTGCACCATTCGAAGCTTTGTATGGCAGAAAGTGTCGTTCGCCTATTGGTTGGGCAGAAGTTGGGGATAGTCAACTTACAGGCCCTGAGCTTATTTTGGAAACTACCGAGAAAGTAACTCAGATTCGTGATCGGTTGCAAGCCGCCAGAGATAGGCAGAAGAGCTACGCCGATCAGAGACGTAAACCTTTAGAGTTCCAGGTTGGAGACAAAGTGATGCTGAAAGTCTCGCCTTGGAAAGGTGTAATACGTTTCGGGAAACGTGGTAAACTCAACCCGCGCTACATTGGACCATTCTTGATTTTAGAAAGAATTGGGCCCGTGGCTTATAGGTTGGAATTACCGTCTGAACTGAGCAAAGTTCACGACGTGTTTCACGTGAGTAATTTGAAGAAATGTCTTTCTGATGAAATGCCCGTCATTCCAATGAGGGACATTCGGGTTGACGAGAAACTGAATTTCGTGGAGGAACCGATCGAGATTTTAGATCGTGAAGTTAAACGACTCAAGAAGAGTCGCATTCCGCTCGTCAAGGTTCGTTGGAATTCCCGACATGGACCAGAATACACGTGGGAACGTGAGGACGAGTTCAGGAAGAGATATCCGAAGCTTTTCACTTCGTAGATGAAAAATTTTCCGAGTGAAACCCGGGACGGGTTTCCTTCTGAGACGGGGAGGATGTGACAACCGGCAGTTTAGGGAGCTATTTTAAAAATCCGCATTTCAATATAAGTTCGTTTATAATTTTTATTTGAAATTTTTATTTCACAACGAACTTGTAAGACCTATTTTATGGAAATTTTATTTAATAACGTTATGGAATTCGTGAATTATGTTCATAATTCATTTTTGATTATGTGATCGGTGATGTATATTTGAATTCTCACTTGGTACTACGTTGACTTTGGCACTAGGATTACCTAACGATAGTTTTATGATTCGTCTTAACGAGTCCGTTATATATTTTAATTAATTACGAGAGGTTCTCGTGTGATATGGAAATTTTAAAATGAGTTCGGGTTCGGGCCACGTATTTTTACATCTACCCACATTACCCGCTCAACCGTAATAATATCTTTATTATTACTATTATTATTATTATTATTATTACATTTAAAAAAAAAAAAAAAAAAAAAAAAAAAGAGAAAAGTTAATAAAGGGGCGTTTGGCCCGGTTTTTACCCACACACACAAACACAAACTTATTTTCACTCTCTCTCTCAAACTCTTTCCTACCTCACCACTTCTAACCCTAGCCGCCTATAAAATCCGGCCACCACAGCGCCACCGCCGGCCACCACTCTAAACCACCACCATAAATCGAACCTCCATCATCCCTACTCTTAGATCTACAACAACACGCGCCTATAACCCCGTTATTTCACTTCGAATCACCATTTTCTCCACCACTTTTCGTTGATTCTTGAAGAGTTATCACGGTTTTGAGCTTTTAGTTCGAAGGTGAGCGAGTTTCCACTCGTATTGTTAATAAAAACGCGACCCTTGGTCACGATTTGATGACTTTCGAATGGGTTAACGTTTGTGGACGAGTATTACAAATGGATCTTGGATGAAAAACGTTTTTCTATGAAGTTTGGTATCCGGGTTTAGTTTTCTTTGTGGGTTCGAACGAACCGCGAGTCGAAGACTCACGGCTAGATGTGGATACGAGCCACTCGGCTCGTTACTTTCTTGTTATTTGACCTTGGAAATCCTTGTTGGTTCATGTTTGGTGCTCGACCTTGATGTTTGGGTCACGTTTGGTGTTGATCGTGGCTCGTTGGAGCTTAACCGAGACCCTATGGTCTCGGTGTGATATTATTTTTGGCTCGGTTGAGAGTCGTATGTGACCATTGGTCCGATTGGTTTGACCCTTGGCTAGCTCGGTTACCGATTTGTATTCGTCGTTGTTATTTGGTGTCGAGACCCAAGAGGGTGTTTGGGACAGCTTTGGTTGGCTCGTTTGAGCATTTCCGAGACCAAGATGGTCCTTGGTCGACTCCTCCTTGACTCGTAATTTCAGCCGAGACCCAAGTGGGTCACTTGGCTCGGGTTTGGTTTGGTAAACCGACCCAAACATTAACATGGTTAATGTTATTTTTTTGATAATTGTGAACTATTTGTTATATTATTAATTGTTATGATTGTTGTTGTGGTATTATATTCTCGGCCGAATGCATTGGATATTGGTTATGGTTTTGATATTGAGGAGTTGTTGTCGAGTGGTATGTGATATGAGGACCGGTTATGAGACGGTCGTTAGATGACGGAGATAGGTTAGTCGGGTACCGTAGTCGGACCTTATTGTTGTAGCCCGTGGTTGAGATTGTGATTGGACGGAGAATTATTATTTATGACTTTTTCTTATTGTTGGACTTGGACAATGAGCCGAGAGTCATGACTCGGACATATGACCATTTCGTATAACTCAATAACTAATAAAATTGAAACGAGAATAATAAAACTCGTCATAATCATTATTGATAATATGAACGTTTATACGAAAGTATATACGTGAATAACGTATATATAACTATGTAAACGCGTATATTAATAATAATAATAATCACGAGTCGTATTATAAATAATACGATTAGATATATATTAGGCTACGAAAGTGGCGTAATATTATTAAACGTATTATTATTATAAAAATTGTGTTATAAACGGGAAACTCCCGACAATTATGAAACGTTTAATAAAATGTCATTTCGAATATACAACGGATAGATTTATTGAGTTAGGCGAAATTGTTGTCACTCGGGTCCAGGTAAGTTATTATGTGTGACATTCGTGTTGTCTCGGATATATGACGACTAATATAGACGTTTTCTATAAATAAATAACCACTCAACCGTAAGGTTGAGCCGGGTTGTTTGGTTATATGAAACGAATATATTAGTGGGCATCGTATCCTACGACGCCCATAGGTTGTAGTATATGTAAAGTGTAATAGATTGCGAGTGTATATATTGGAAAATCTGGCCAATGTGACGATATATACGAGGAATTTATTAAACTGTGATATATACTATATAGTAATTACGTGCTATGTGTTTTTTTTATGTGCTTTAGATTGGGTGTAATCTTGGAACGGTATATTACGTAAATAAATATGAGGATTATCAAATCGAGGGATTTGGTAAACTTTGGCGATTTATTTAAATAATATATTGGGCTAATATTAGATCTATAGTTTATTATATCTTCTACGTGTGATCTTATTGGTTTGTTTTGAGTCGACCCACCACCCGTATGGATACCAAATGCAAATACACCAAACTAATACGAAATGGAATTTTCGGAAATAAAACGGATTCTCGTCCGGGTTTGGGAATATTATATATTTGAGGAAATGATTTCTGAAAGAGTTAATATTGTTAGGTCGTGCCAAGTCCGTAGTTGCTGTTTCGTGAGTTATCATACATCTTATTGCTACCTACCTCGTCTTGCTATTTTCTGGACTTGAGGTGAGTCATAGCCCCGCTTTTTACTCTTGAACTATGTTTTCAACGATTGGGGTGAGAAACGTGCAAATTATTTTACGTGGACTATTATCGCTTTTATATTCTTTCTAAACTTGCTATGCGTATGGACTAGGATCTATTGTCAGCTTTAGTCACACATGTCGTGTGTACTATTCAAGGTTGACTTATTTGGTTATTTGGATTGTCAGCTTTAGTCACATATCTGTTGTGTGTACTATTCAAGGTTGGCTTATTTGGATTGTCAGCTTTAGTCACATAGTTTCGTGTGTACTATTTAAGGTTGACTTATTAGATACTGTAGTGTGCACCTATAGGTTATTAATACTTCGGAGGTTATCCGAGTATTTATTGGTATTGCGGGGGTTACCCGAATATCTATGTCGTTACGGAAGGGTATCCGTGTGTTTTGGTTATTGCGGAAGGGTATCCGTGTGTTATGTTGAGAGCGGAGGGTATCCGCAGGTTTTTAGCGAATCCTTAGTCTAGCTAGCAAGCGTTTTGCGTATATGTCCACTATATTATTAGTTGAATTTAAACCTATGATCTCACCAGCGAAAGCTGACTTTTAGCACGTTTTCTCAGGTAATTAAGTGTTGAGGTGCATGCTTGGATTGGAAGGCTCGGCTGTGGCACGCGGTTATGGATCTATATTTTCTAAACTCTGATAATTAAATTTGGACCTATTGTTATTTATTTTGGGCCTGACTCTGAATGATGTTGGGATAAATGTAAACCTTAAAACCCCGTTTTGGTTGTGTTTTTATTATGTTTACTTTATCTCGTTCTATATTGTCTTGTGTTGGATACCAATCCCCGTAGCACCCCGAAAGCTTGTTGAGTCTTCCGCTGTATCAAATTTTGGGGGTGTTACAATTACCATTTTAGCCTCATTATTTTTTGCTAATTTCTTTTTCAAATCATCATTTTGTTCTTCAAAAGATACAATTTCATTCATTTTAGTTTCAACATTATATTGAATAGGAGGAAAATCACCAAAGGTAATAATATGCCAAAGATCAAGATCTTTTGATTTCACATACGTTTCGAATCTATTTTTCCAATATAAAAATCCATCACTTTCAAATAGTGGTGGTCTTTGCATAGATTGCCCTTCTAAATATTTTTCAGATTCCATAGATCGTTACAAGTTTTAAAATACAATATATTTTAAAAATCTTGCTAGACGTGGCTCTGATACCAATTGTGGAAAACTAGAATGGGGGGTTGAATAGTTTTATGTCTTTTTAATTTGTTGTAAAAATAGTTTTAGTGTTTTAAAACTTAGATTCGATAATTATGTGATCTCAAGTCTTGCACAATACAAACAAATATCAATACGAAATATATAACAATGATAAGTAACAATAATAAGTAAGAGATGGAAAGATCGAACCGCGAGACAAGAGATTTATAGTGGTTCGGCTACAAGGACACCTTCCTTGCCCTACTCCACTCCCCGAGCACCTAACTCGAGAGTTTTCTTCACTATATCAACAAGCTCCCTTATGGCGGAGAAAACCTTACACACCAATTTACACACCAATATTCACACCAATCTACACACCAATTTACACACAAATCTACACACCAATAATCACACCACAACACCTTCACACCTAAGTCACAACTTCTACACACCTTCTTCAAATCAATCTACTTCACACCTAGCTTCTTCACACCAATAGATTTCCTAGCTTTTCTTCTTCTCACCAAGCTATCAACTAATCACACAATCTATATCTAACACAACTATCTACAAGCAAATATTCACAACAATCTTCACAAAGAGTATGTAAATAATATTGATGATACACCAACAACTTGGATGTGGAGATCACAACAAGTTGTAATACTTCTTGTCTAGGAAGATAGAAGTATTCTTCTCTTGCACTTGAGAGGATGGAAATTGGATCACTTTGAAACAAAGAATATATATACACTTATGATCAAAGGATGAGAGAATAGAGAAATAGATCTAGATCAGAAAGTTTAGAAGTGCAAAAGGTGAGGAAAAATTGTGAACTGATCCAGTATTTATAGGGGAGAAAAACACTGTTCTGGAGCGTGGCCGGTCCCCTTAATTAGTGGCCGGTCCCCTTAATGATTAAGGGGGCCGCCTAAGGAATTAAGGGGGCCACCCATTTCAAAACGTTGGTTTTTCTTGTCTTTTAGTGGGGAATATTTTTCTGGATAGAATTTGCCATTTTTGGTTGGAAATTTGAAATCATATATTTATTATGAATTAAACATATTCTTTTAATTCCAAAAGTAATTTTGTAAAAGATATAAGATGTTTAATACATTTTATAAAAATTCTAGTGATTAGAAAAATTTCCTTTGATCATGAAATGTAATAAACCCTTTGTTTATTCATACCTTAAGTGATATGGAAGCAAAGACAAATATTAAGCACTAAAAACTTGTTTACGTCATAAGTTTTAGATTAATGAGTTTATGCTTTGTAATTATCAAAACATAGAGACATTGTTAATATGCTAACAATGTTTTAAGACATTATTTATGTCAACAATTTTGTTTTACATAAAAACGAACCAAGTATAAAAAAAGGCTTTAATGATTGTTCTAATATCGATAGGATTGAGTTGAGTCGAGTCTAAGGGTAACAAAACAAAAAACATGTTGCATTATAGCCAATTTTCACCACAATCAAACAAAAAATAACGATAATGGGAGAGTAAACACATATGAGGATTTCAGAATCCGATAGCATCGTCACCTAATAACCGACTAACCGTATTAAACAATGGTACCCTAATGTCAAAGTGGTTTCAAAATCCAAACACTATATAGTGAGTAGATAAATGTTTTATAGAATTGCAAGAGTCAACGTGTAGACGTAATTATTTGATAAAAAGCATTCCCAGCTTTGCTTCCCACATAGGCTAAAGAAGTGAGATCGTTGTTGTTTATATACTCTAATAGATGAGTTTCAAACATGTCAAGAGTATTACCATGTTTTTCAAGCACTTGGTTGTTAATGGAGGTGGTTATATTAAAAAATATCAAACTTCGTTAACATTACATGTATTTGAGAAACAAATATAAAATGCTTGACTTTTTTTAGTATTCGTTCATACTTAAACAAGAGGGTAATCCTATAAAATGCACTTTTTTAGTATTTGTTCACACTTAAGCAAAAGGGTAATCCAAACTTTTTATTTACGAAGATCGTACATATCTTAGGGTACCAAATGTGTCGTCATTGGTGTTCAATACAATATCTAAATGTTTCACCGATCTACCTGAGCATATCTAACCAATACCATACAATGCCATGTTGATTCTGCAGCGATGCTAAAAAAATGAATTAAGGCGTGGCTCTCCATGTAAGGTCTCCACTGATCGAGCATATATGAGTTTGGTCTTATAAACTCTTACCGGTGGACTACTCAATTATGCACAAAGTTCCATTTACTCATCGAAATGACCATTGCAATCCAGGTGGCTAAGTAATGAGGCAACTCTGATAGAATATTTGTAACTTCATCAGCCCTCTTTGCTTTCTTCATTTCGAGACAAGAATCAAAAGAAAAATTGACAACTTTGTGTTGGAACATGGCAAAAACTTATCCCACATAGGAGCCACAATGAAACTAAGACATCTTTATTTCTGGTCACCCGGTCACTCGGTTTATTTTCAAATTAAAATTATTTCTGGTCTGCTATTGGAAGCAAATGGAAAAGGAACACCGAGAGTGACAAGCCGTAGGACGACTGGTGTAATTTGGTAAATTTTCCTATGAATAAAATAGGTTATTTGTTCACTCATCCCTTTTTTTTTCAATGTCTGTGTATATATGAAAATAGTAGCAACAATTTATTGTGTTAGTTACTCCCGATGATAAATTGATTCTGCCTGAAATGTGTGAACACCTACCATTTTGAACAAATAGATTAGGTACAATATTTGTATGGGATAATCACCAAAATAGACCGGGCAACCATGGTGAATTTGGTTCCTGCCCCAAGATCCAAAAATGTCTTTTTTAAACAGAGCAACTGGGCAACTGATCAAGTGTCACTTTGTGCAAGTGACAAGTGTGTTTATTGTCTGTCAGTTTTTTGGGCAACTTGTCAGTTGTTTGGGCAACAGCCGCCAATTTTTGGGCAACTGGACGCACTTGTCATCATATGTGTCGAGTTGCCCAGTTGCCTTGTCTAAAAATGACATTTTTTTTATCTGTGGGCAGGAATCGAATTCACCATAATTGCTCGGTGTATTTTGGTGATTATCCCTATTTGTATTTTTAACCATGAGTTGAATAGAACTCAGATAAAAAGTACAAGGATAAAACCATAGACTACAACTACATGCAATGGACATTTGAACTACCCGTAATAATTTAGCAGTGTTAAATAAAAAAATAGGAAAAGTCTAATAGTGTAGTAAATAAAAAAGGTTATTTGTTCAATCATGCTATATTTTATTGTTGTTGGGGAACTCAACATTATTAAGCAAGTGATTTTTATTTATTTTTCTATTTATGAATTATTGCGTAATTGTCTTTTTAAAACTAATAAATTATTAGGGTTAGTTCAAATGTCCATTAATTGCATGTTAGTTGCAGTGAATCGTTTGATCCTTGTCTAATTTTTTTATTTTTTATTTATTTATTTATTTATTTATTTTTTATATTGAATTGATTGTTTTAGTTACATATTGTACCTAATCTATCTGTTCAAAATGGTAGGTGTTCACACATTTGTCGCAGAATCAAGTTATCATCCAAAGTAAGTAACACAATAAATTGTTGCAACTATTTTCTCACATACACAGACATTGTAACAAAGTTGAAGGCACCACCTATAGTTCAACATGTTAAGCTATAAATGAATAATTGATAATCGTAAGTTCAATATGGGGTATTATTGGGTATTCGACTTTTCAACTTACTGAATATCAATTGATATTAATAAATAATGGAAAATTAATGTATTACTCGTGCATTCACGAGTATTATAACTATATAAATATAAATATTTTTTAACATATTTTTATGAAAAAAAATCTTATTTAAAAACGCGGGGTACAAAACTAGATTTATGAAATAGGAAAAAAAACAGAGAAATTTTTTTAAATGGCCCGTTTATATGAGTAGTTATCTAAAATGAACTTCGCCTATATTTTTCACAAAAATAAACTTTTACATATTATTCATTAGATTGATTCCTAGACACCCTTTTTAACCGTACACGTGTTTCAGATTTTTCTAGGCGACCTTCTACACGACTAAAAAGTAAAAATGCAACCTCTTACATGACTAAATCACTTTATGCGACCTCCTAGGCGACCAAGCACCCTAGACGACTAAATAGGCAACATGTATCACACCCGAGGCAAATCTTGGCTTTTGTTTCAGCTTTTGCGTGGAATTTTGAATGAATGAATCGGTAAAACTTAAACTCTTAAAAAGTAGTGATTGACTTTTACATGACTGTAATTGTTTTGTTTAGGTTGGTTGTGCTTTGAAGAGTTGTATACTTGTATATTGTTTCTATGGGGTTGTGATGAGGTTCGTAAATTTGAATCTTGAGTTTGGAGGTAGAGTTATATTTACTAGAATCATGAGTTTAGAATTTCCTTTTGAATAGTGTAGTCACTATCCTATGAAAAAGTTATCTACTGTATATAAATAGGGCCGGGATTTGATTTGCACACATTAAAAACTTATTAAGATATTCAAATACATGCATTAAATACTTGTACAGTTTTGACAGTCTGTTCTAACTATTCGTAGTCTGTTCTAACTATTCGTACATTTAAATATGCAAATAAAAAATTAGAGTATATATAGTAAAAACTACTCAATTCGTCGGCTAAAACTAGTGCCCGTTTGGTTTGTAGATGGGTTTAGGATTAAAATTAAGATTAGAATTAGGATTTGGATTTGGATTTATTTAATGTAAAAGAGAGAAAATATAAAATATAATAAAATAAATTAGTTTTACATTATTTTATAATACATTATTGAATTTAGAAGCAATATTTAAATATTAAAAAGATGATGTTGATGGAGGAAAAAAGTTAAATATATACTACATATAAAGGAAAAATGGTCAAAGTGGAAAAGTGAAAAGTCATGTAATGTGAAATGTTGAAAAATTTTATTAAAGGAAATTATGAAATGTTATTAATACTCTTATTAAAATACCCCATTACGTAAAAGTACAATGAGGTATCCTTCCACTTCGGCTTCGACAATGAGGGGCTCTTCTGACAAATCATCTGGTGAAACTAGGGGAAAGGTAATTGGGGCTCGCATCCACGGTTCCTCTTGCTCCCTTTGTTTCCTTTTCGTGACTCCCACGCTCCCAATCATGTTAATTACTTTTCCCTTTCCTCTATTATTTTCCCTCGGTTGCTCCTTTCTTTGTTGTCTGGCATTTCGGATTAAGTGATCGAGTTTTCCGGACTCTAAAGCCATCTCCAACTGCTTTTTTAGGTAATCACAGTCAATGGTAAAGTGTCCTTTTCCCCATGATAATCACAATACGTGTCGGCATTTTCCCTACTAGGTCTACCTACCAGCGGAGGTGGGTGATGGAGACGAAGGTGATGTTCCGTTGCCAATATCTCTTTGGGCTGCTTAATCAATGCCATCAAGCCGGGACGATGATTCTCGTACCGCCCGGTTTCCTTCTTTCGGGCATCCCCTTTAAAGAAATTCTCATTCTTCGAAGGCATGTACGGGGAATATGGCTCTTTAAATCAGTAATCTCCCCTGCGGTCCCATCTTCTCCTTTCAGCATATCCCCTCGTTCTGTCGGTTCTTGAGGAGAAATTGCTCTTCCGGCCGTATTCGTGTATCTCCCCTTTCAGGAGTTCTGTACTCTTATAAGCTGCTTTGGATCTTACAAAATCGTCGACCCTGATCATCATTTCCTTAACTGTATGAGGCACCTGCTCGGAAAAACGTTCCGCTAGGTCCGGACACTTGTGTGCATTCATAAAAGAAGAGATACGCATGAGCTCAGGCACCCCCTGTATGTAACAAGCTTCGTCAGTCCATCTTTCCTTGAAATCTGGGAGAGTTTCGTTGGCCCTTCGGACTATCTTAGTGATCTCCGTTGGATCTTTTATCCCCTTCTGCTGAAGAGAAAATCGAGTCAAAAACTGCTCCCTCAGATCTTCGCAACTGTCAATGCTACCGGGGTCCAACCGGCTGAACCACCCCTGAGCAGCACCATCCAGTGTTTGTTGGAACATCCGACACCACACCGGCATCGGACACTCCCCTTGTTGACCCGCTCCGGAGAAACGAGTAAGGTGGCCATCTGGATCAGTCGACCCATCATACAGTCTCAAATGACCGGGCATTGTATATTTCTTTTCGGTATACTGCACTATCCTCAGGGTGAAGGGTGACCAGAAAGTTTCCTTGTATGGTTTGTCTAAATCATCATCCGCCTCTTCGACGGCCTTACCTTTGTTCGGCCCGTCTCCCTCGTCCCCAAAGTCAAGCCATATCGGTTTTAGGAGGCTGCCCCTTAAGGCATTGTGTTCTTTGACTAATTCTTTCAAAGGCGTAGCGTGGCGGAGTATCAGATCCTGTAGGCTAGGTGAGTCATTGTTGTTCAGGTTATCTCGGTTCGAATTGGTGTTAGGGTCTGTCTCATTGTCATTCGATCCTCCCACTATGCCCTGGTTAAGGGGAGTTTGGGGAGAGGGACCGGACATGGCTTAGCCTTGGGTAGACTGAGCAGCGGGTCTCACGGATGGCGCCAATTTGTTGAAGCAAAAATCTTCACTCCGTCCTTGTCTATCGGGAAGCTTTGAATCGCCCTCCGGAGACTACGTTATCTTCACAAGTGAAATTCACACGTTAGCCTCGCCCCGGGTTTTATCCCAGGACCAAACTCCGGCGTGAGAGTAAGTATATGTATGGGGCCGAAGGATATGATAATTAATGAGAGTAAATGCAAGTGTGTGTGCGCGTGTTGTTGGGAATAATAAATGGGGTTGGGGTATTTATACTACCCAACCTCGTTACCTGTGTGTACTTGTGTACAGTGGTCAGATGTACGGGTGAATAGTGGTCACGTGTACCTGCAAACATTGTTCGCCGAGCTAGACCTACTCCATACCATAGGTGTCAGTCCACGTGCTTGGGCATGATCCCTGAAAATCTGGAAAGGCGGTGCACGTGTAGTGCTTGGACCGCCTTGGTAAGCGATAGTCAACGAATACCGTCCGACCAATCAACATCGTCCGACAAAGTGTGTATCGTCCGGTAAAGTGCGCTCCAGACACATACGCCAACATTTACCAAACAACATTTTTTAGGCATGAGTCAATTCCTAGATGCTAAAAACCAGGTACCAAACGTGCTCTTATATAATTTTGGTAAGAAGACAAGAAAAACTGCATTATTGGTTGAGTCTTGTAATTTGGTTTAAAAAAACCTTAAACAAAGAGTCACTCCCGTAATATCAGGACAAGTTGTTCCATATCATCATAATATAATGAGTTGAATAATATTTTGTTCTATTCATACATGTACATTTATTGAATAATAATTCATGTATCATGTATGTGTTGGAGTGAAACTAGATTACTTTTGTCTACAATCGTTTTCAAGCGTGTAAATTTATTATGGTGATTATTGAATGTTTTCTTAAACCGTGAAGTATATGAATGTTCTTTACATTGCAAAAAAAAAAAAAAAAAAAAAAAAAAAAAAAAAAAAAAACCCTCTTTGCGACTTGCTTGATTGCGCTACGAACCAAAACAACTGTTATGAGACCAATTAGAGATGGTCAATTTCCCAAGAAGTAGATACGAGACGAAATGGATAAAGCCCTTAGAGCGGGCAAGACTCCAAGAAAACAAGAGAGAAACTAGACTTTTATATTCTTCTTCATTCATTCATACCTTTTTTCATCAAATGCAAAGTACAATATATAAAGTAAGGAAACATAAAACTACTTGCTAATTCTTAGGAGAATATGGGCATGACTATTGTAACTAACTAACTACTCTTAAGAAAACCTAAGAAGGAACATGGGAACATGTTTTAATGGACTACATGCATGCAAATAATAAAGTACAAAATGGTCTTCACGTCAGATGCTTTAGACAACACAGACTCCATTTTGCAATATGGGTTTAACCGTATCAATACTCCTCGCCTCAAAACGAGCCTTGTCCTCAAGGCTCATGGCATTGTCCCTCGTGTCACGTGCGTTCCATGGTGGTTCCACTTCGGTTTGGAGAAAAACAAACTTGGGTGGCGGACATTGAGGACCATGATGAAATGTCTCGACACAACGAAATGTGGCTAACATGCTCTCTATGAACGGGGCACGACCATAAGTCTCATTAAGGATGGCTCGATGGAAGATGGCTATATCATGTAGAAGTTATGGTGTTTTGTGAGTCAGGTTGGCTTGCAAACTGGACAGCAGGGAAAAGGGAATTTGTGTGAAAACCTCAGTTTCTATAGTGGAGTCAGTGAGCAAAGTAACCATGGTGTTGTCAGGTTTATTGATTTTGGCAATGAGAGAGGATGTTTCTGTGATGACATGATCGGTTGTGGTCTCGATGATGTCGTCGGTTTTGGTGATGGAGGTGTTATTGTTGGACTCATTTTTAGTGATTGTTGTTTTGGCGTTTGAGACGGAAGTGGCAAGGAATTTGGCCATGATGGCTTCGAGTTTGGATATGTTGTCGGCAAGGATGGCTATGGATTCTTGTAGGGAAGGTTGGTATCGTCTTGGAGGTGTCGAGTAAGTCAATGAAAGCACCATTGATATGATAGGGACTACTTGAGGTAGTCAATCTTCAAGAAATAAATTTAAGAGATGGATTGATAAGGCTCTTAGAGCGGGCAAGACTCCAAGAAAACAAGAGAGTACAATATATAAAGTAAGGAAACATAAAACTACTTGCTAATTCTTAGGAGAACATGGGCATGACTATTGTAACTAACTACTCTTAAGAAAAACTAAGAAGGAACATGGGAACATGTTTTAATGGACTACATGCATGCAAATAATAAAGTACAAAATGGTCTTCACGTCAAATGCTTTAGACAACACAGACTCCATTTTGCAATATGGGTTTAACCGTATCAGCAACCTTGTGCTCTCCGTTTTGGAATAATAAGTAAAATAGTAGTAATAATAATCAAATAAATCAATACTAGTAAAAAGTTCCTCGATTGCAATGTTACTTGTGTTGCAATAAGGGGAGAAACAAACAAGTCGGAATAGTGAAACCGTAAGCAAGTGGGTGTTGGGAGATATAATTGAAAGAAATGGGTTAACTAAGTTTTGGGGACATAATTGTAATTTTGCATTAAAATTCTGTGGACGCATCAAAACCTTCCGTGGAAATATCACTCCCCCTTAAAAAAAACCTTAAACAAAGAGTCACTCCCGTAATATCAGGACACGTTGTTCCATAATCCATATCATCATATTATAATCACTTGAATAATATTTTGTTTAGACAGCTCCTCACCAACTCCTCCCATCCGTTGACAAAATTACATGTGCCACCTCCTCCGTATAATGAAGGGCCAGGTAGATCAAGATTTCTGGTTATATATTGTTAATCATTTGGAGCTCAACCAACTTATTATTATCTTTTGTATCTTTGGTATAGCAGTTCCTTCAATAATCAGTGTGGTTTTGTTCTCTATCCTCCTTCACAACTGGTGATCACATCTTTATAAGCTGTATTGGTAAGCATTAAGATCTTCTATATTAACTGCAGACGTTTTACTTTCTTATTTTATACGGCATTCGCTCAAGTCTTCAAAGACGTTTTGCTATTAACTACTATACTCACCTTTTAATTATATTTTTTTCATTGCAAAGTCATTTACAAGGCATAATTACACAACGGTAGCACGTCTTTGTAAAGCTTTGTCATGAACAAACAAGTATAATTAATAAAGAATGAAAGAGGGGAAAGCTTTTTGCAATAGCTTAAAGTTTATCAAATCATTACCAAAAAACCTTTTAAAAAACTTTTACTCTAATACTTCAAACTTTTTCCAAAAGATTGATAGAATAGTAAAATGTCTGAAGACTTGAACGTTTTTAATAGGGATAATTACCAAAATAGATCATTGACTTTTTGACTAGTCACTTTTTAGACTTTGAAATTTCACTTTTCAAAATTAGATCAGTGCAACTAAAAAATTGGGCAACCTTCATATATGTGCGACACGTGTCCTTAAAAGATTCTAGATTATGTACTATACATTCCAAAAGATTCTAGATTCTGTACTATATTAATAAAATATTCGACACGTGTCGCACATATATGAAGGTTGCTCAGTCGCCAAGTTGCCCTGATCCGCCGGAGGAAAGTGATTTAAAAACATCTATTCAAGGAATGTGCTTTGGGCGACTGATCTATTTTGGTAATTTTCCCTTTTTAATAAGTTACGTACTGCTTTTGTCACAAACTAAATACTCACACTGCTTTTCTAGACGGAATAAGTGTTCATGTACAAGTTTCATGTTAAAAAGGTAGAAATGATAATTTTTCATTAGTGCTAATTAACGCTATGTGCACATTAAAAGTGAATATTTGAATTATAATCAAAAAAATTACATTAGTTTAAGTTTGAGGTAACCAACTCGGCTAGCTCAGTTGACCACCAAGGGTAACCACCCTTGGGGAGATATCCTTTGAGAAGTCTCAGGTTCGAGTCTCACAATGGACCTTTAGGGGCCCGAAAAAAATAGAAGCAAGAGTGGGGTTTATCCTCTAAGGAGAAAGGTTCGTTGCTTGCATACTGCCCAATTGAATGTCACTGTGGGCTCGAATCACTAACTACTAACTCACCATTCAAAATAATAATAATAATAATAATAATAATAATAATAATAATAAGTTTGAGGTCCCAAAACTATATATGTTAGATTAATTAGGCTAGACAACTTTTATAAGTATACAAAGCATTATCTATAGGATTTTATGTCAATGAAAGATAAGCGGGAAAGTATTTGGTATCTTCAAATACTTTTTAAGCACCAAATTAGGAATGCACTTTAGGCCTCTCGATGAAGGCTTTCAATTTCGAGATCATACTTAGGATCGTTTTCATTTTTGGAAGATCAAGATCGTAAAATCGGATCAGGATTAAGATTCAACTATAGCATCATTTTCTCAATGTGTTGTAATATTGTGCATTTTTACAAATTATTATATATCAAAAACAAAATTATATGAATATTTAGTAAAATATCGACCTAAATTACAATTATGGAATGTCTAACCGGATTAATATCTTGTCTTTCAAATCCTAAAAAACATAATCCATAAATTATAGTTTTTTAGCTTTTGGTTATTAATCATGCATCTTGTGCTTAACCAACTTATTATTTTTTGATATAGCAGTTCCTTCAATAAGCAGTACGCGTGGTTTTGTTGTCTATCATATCCTCCTTCACAACTTGTGACATCTTTATAAGCTCTACGTATTGGTAAGCATTAAGTTCTTTTACTTTCTTATTTTATACACAGCATTCGCTCAAGTCTTCAATATCTATATGATTTTATGTCAATGAAAGCCGTCAGGTATATATAGTAAGAAAAAGTTAACAATATCATAAGTGCAAAATTATGTTCATCATAAAGTTCTTGATACAAAATGATTTTTTAGATGATGTAGTCAAAGATGACGATTTCTTGTGTTTATGATAGAGAATTACGTGCCATGTAAATTGTAAACATCTACATGGATGATTCTTGTCTTAACTTGCCACGTAGACATCCATGAGGTTTTCTATTTTTTTTCCATATTTAAACCAATATTTTTGTAGCAAAAGAGTAGTATAAATATCAAATCTTTTTCAACTTTAAATGGAAAACAAGGAAACTAGAGGACTAGTAGAGTGAATTTGCCCGATATGTTTTGTATAACTTTCACAAACAATATGTAGAAGCGCGTAAAACTTATTAGAACCAGATCTGTTCAATTAATTTTTTTTACATTATCTTAAAGTTACTTTTCAATTTCATGAGAGAGAGCAAACAAAATAAACTTAGCGATTATTAGGAACATATGCTTTGTAAAAGTATTATGTTTTGTTAAATAAATTTTAAAAATATTATGGTCAACTAAAAAACACTCCACCAAGCATACAACACTTCATTAATGTAACCATCATTATTATTGTTGTTCCCTTATATCCTTCACAACACTTAGGTGTTGTTTCTTTTTTTTACTAGCGGATATAGTGTCTGGTTTGATATGGCAAGGATTTAAGAAGCAAGTGTTCCACTGAAAAGTTTTGTTTCTTTTTTGTTTCTAGATCAACCTCTAAACGAATTAAATGACTACTGTACCCTTGTATCCAAAATAAATGTTGAAAGGTTTGTTGTTTCTGATTGTTTGCTGGAATTTAAAAATTCCAACAAGAATCTTCATAACAACATTTTCTTGAATCTTTCATGTTGATCTAGAAGATACAAATTCATCAAACCCAGTACATGCAACAAAAGAAAAATCACGAAGTTTGTAGATCCAAACCCAAGTCTATCGATTATAAACAAGTTTTCATAACCAGGAAACAAGTGATGTACCAAAAACTGATGAACATAAAAACCCATCAGATTCTTTAAAATCCTTTAAAATCCATAACCCATCAAGAACCCATTAAGGTGCATATTAATCAATGTAAACAAACAAAAAAAATCCAATATGATTATGAAACACATCACAATGATCACAACATTAAAGGAAAAAAGAAACCCATCATCAAAAGTTATTGATGTGTTGAAAGTCTTGAGAAAAAAAAGAAAGAGGGATCTCGTGAAAATGGAGAGAGAAAAAAGAAAGAGGAAAAGGGTATTTTAGGAAAAGTTGGTAGATATTATGAGCATATGAGCATCTCATTTGAGAGACCCTCGTTTTTTACTCCCTCTCCAATTAGACGTGTAGGCCGAATAGAAATAAAAAGAAACAACCAAAAATATGTGGGCCATCTCAATCTGTTACTAAGGGGCCTAATAAGTGCAAAAAAACAACACCTTACTTTATGACTTTTTTCTTTGACCTTCACGCTTAACTTCTCCCTAATCAGGCCTTTGTTAACAGTGTGGATATATGCACCCTCGCATATAATGTGTTTTGGTTTCTTTAATTCCTACCTACAATTATGTAGACCCAACACTAGAGGTATGCTATTTTAATAAATAAAAAGGAATTCTAATATCATAAATTAATCTGTACAGTTTCTTCTTTATTTCAATAATAAGTAAAGTTTGAAAAATTATTATCTTTAAATAATTTTAGAATTATTGTTTAAGACAAATGACAACTTTATATAGAATTTTAGAATTATTGTTTAAGACAAATGACAACTTTATATAGTCAAGTGGGTCAGAATTTTTACTACGCCTTATTAAAATTTGTTTTATATGACAATTAGTGTAGAATGAGGAGTTTTTTTTTTAAATCACTATTGCATTTACAAAACATATTTAACAGAATATGTACTTTTAAACATATTTAATACTTATAACATAGTCTTTGTGTTTTCTTATATTACAAAATCATTAAATTTCAATGAAAGTTAATGGAGACGTAGATTACGCAGCTATCAAGTAATCAATTGTCATATTTTCATATCTTCTGCTCACTTCGTGTTTATCTAATCATTTATATAATTAAATAATTACATCGTTTCGGAGTGATTTGGCAAAATAATTCTTATTGGAAAAAAAATGACACATAGGTAAAATCAAGCAATATGATTGGTCAATAAAAGATCAAAATTGAATTGATTTTATTTAAACTTTAATAAATTTGGTGAAAATTTTGGTTGAGGAAAAAAACATATAAAAATATAGGTGTCAAATTTATGAAAACAAAAACTTAAAAAAGATGAAGTAATTGATAAAACTTTAGTGGTTGAATTTTAAATATATTATATAGAGTTAAGTATAAAATTATAAGTTTTCAAGTGTTTTAATAACTTTAGATAATAAATAAATAACCCCTTACACTTATACCCCTTAGACATTATCATAGAACTTTGGTTACAATTACATGAGTATGAGTATTAGTTTGTGATTTTTATCCATTAAAATTACAAAATTTTGTAAATATATGATGTGCGTTTTATTAGTACAAGTTTTAAAATTTATAAACACAAATTATCCGATTATTATCTAGCACATACGAGCAAGTATACTCGTCCGGTGTAATAAAGGTGGGTAAGTCGAGATCGTCCCAAGGGATTTGGTGATTTTAGTAATAAAGAAAACGTTTGTTAAATAAGGGTTGTCAATCCAAATTTATGTAAAATCTTAATTTAAAAGAAACTCAAATAAAAACTAAACATATACTTGTGCATAATTCCTTGATTGGTAATTAGGAGTATCGTAACAATTTGAGTACGAAGTTTGATGTAAAACTTGTTATGATGCGCAACTAAAAATGAGTAGTTATACAATCTATGATGTATGTCATGTTTTCACTACTACTAAGAATTCTATCACCTAAGTGACTCCTTTCGGACATATCAAATTAGTATGACAATCCTATAAACACATGGTTGTTTAGAAAATCAATTCTTTTCTTTTGAATTCCTACGAATCCTTTCGGTCATTTTTCGTGATGAAATCGTCTCAAATATATTTTAATAAGTAAATAAGATGGTTGTCAAGCATCCTATTCCATACTAATTTGGTGCATTAATATTTTGAAATAAAAACAAGTTGAAAATCCTTTTGGACCTATTTTTCAAGAAATTGTTTTTACCGACAAATTAAGCAAGAAAAGATGTTATATCAACAAACTCATAAAAATAGATATGTTTTCATGCATCACCTTTTTCATAAAATAATACTTCATTAACCAATCACATCATATACACAAGTATATCACAAATTACTCCATAGAAATCATATTAAAACACAAATAAGAAAACTTTCATAAAACTTAAAGTAACAATTGTTCATTATAAGTATCAAGGTGTACCTAGTCTTGAAAATTACAATGAGTAAACTTGTGGAACTATAGCAACCACACTATTCCAATTGCTCACCAATGTAAGTAAACAACTCCACACTCGAACCAATGCTTGAGACTTTAACTCAACACGTTCCGGATGTTTTTACAACATTTAGTAAACTTTCAGGCAATATAAGATAAGCTAACAAGATTTGGTGTAATACTAAGTTAGATAATGGTGGTACAAGTATGTCTAGGCCCTAAGTGCTTATTATATAGCTTAATGACACTTATGCTTCAAGTGAAAACGTCCCTCCTCAGTAAATAAGCAGAAATGATGAGCCACACATGATTATGGGGAGTAAATTCGCCAATTAATGCAAAACTTGTAACTTCAGTTATCACCAACCGATCGGTTTCTCGCCATCTGATCGGATGGTCAATTCTGGCACATTTCCAGCTGATCCGGTTGCGGATTGCAACCGATCGGTTGGATTAAGTCTGAAAATGTTTCAATGTCTTTTCTTCGTCGTTTTACGTTGCATGCAATATTTTTCTTCGTAGCATGACTTTGTCCATTAGAACTTGATATTTCCTTGATAATTTCGCGTAGTAAACTTGTCTTTATCAAATCCTTTTATTCATGCAACGTTTCTTTCTTCCTTGATCCTCTTGAAACTCTCCAAAAATGCATGTCCACTTCATTTCTTCATCTTTTAATCATTTTTACCTGCTTTTGGCTATATTTACATGTATAAACACTTTTCCACGATTAAGTAACAAATATATACAAATATGACCAATTTCCACTCATAAATCAAACAATAACGCGACTAAAAATATGTTAAATTTGAGCGTTATCAATATACGAATTAATTTTAGTATACTTTAAATATTTTTAAAATAAATATTAGTTTTAAACTTTCATTTATTATTATTTTTTAACTATATACGTTAAATAAAGACTCATATTATCCTATTTAAAAGTTTAACCTTTATGTACATGGGTTTGAATATTAAATACGGCCAAATTATTATTAACAGGTAATATAAATATCAAATGGTAAGCACGAGCTATTGTGATATGAACATAAACATTCGTGATTGTACTTATAACAATAACTCGTATAATTATTATTTAAATTTTATTTATGGATATCCGGAAAAACATTTTTAAGAAACATTACAGAGTATATTTTAACTTCATTAATGCTCATTATTTGCTATTAAACTCGCACATTTTGTACAACATAATATCAATAGTTAAAGTTAAACAACAACATCAACTTCAATCTCAATATCTATGTTAGCTAAACAAAATTAAATCTTTCTTCCATTTTTTTTACTAAATATTAATACATATTAATACATATTGAAAAACTCATACGTATTTATTAGTTGTACTTATATCACAATTTTCACGAGTAAATTCTTATATGTCCATATAGTAAAATAAAATTTTAAAATAAATTTGATGTATGTGTAAACCGTGCACCCACGGGACTTATAACTAGTTAGAAATTAACCAATTTCAGTTTTCAAATCACTAGCGATGATTGGATTTAATTTTGTTCCTTGGTTTGTCATGACATCCGATCTTTTATTGTATTCGCCATCATGCCATGTTATCAGTTTGTGGTCGACAACAATCATTTTGTTGTTGCATTTTGAACTATAGCGGACTTGTATCGAAATTTACTGATGAAAAATCATGACCTATTTAAAAAAATTTGATCTACAAATACCAATTAGATATGATGATTACACATATTTTAATTAATCAAGTTCCACTAGTCTTCACAATGTTTGACACATAACTCTTACTTTGATAATTGGATATGCAAATAAATTTAGTTACAAGAATTTAAAGTTTTAAGCTATCAAAACAAATCGAGCGAGTCCACAATGAATTGAGTCGGCAGATAAGCCGAAGATGATGCTCCCTTGCTTTCAAGGGGGTTTTGATTTTTTTCATGATTTTGTAACAGGTACCATTATATGCTAAATACATTTACAAGTGCTTATTTTGTTAAATATGTTTTTTAATTTCAATGGTCTTCTAAAAAACTCATAAAATGAGTGTTTCGTTTTAACTTAATGAGTAGGTCAAAACCTTTATTTTCTCTTTTATTATAAAGGTTTACAAAAATTTCTCTCATAATTAAGAGACTAAATTCCCCCTAAACTACTTTTAGTAAATAATCCATAAGTGTGAGTGTTGATTATAAATATTTGTTGCAAATTAATAAACAAGAATATTTTTCATGTTTTATTAAGGTGGTGTTTGGTTGATGGGTTTGGTGTGGGTTCGCCTAAAGAAAAGACGAATCATTTGTTTGGTTGACATTGGGGGTCCACAATTAAGAATTAAAGAATCAAAAAGTGGTAGATTTGAAACCATAGCATTTACAGTGGTATCAAAAATAAAATCCATTTATTTTTGTCCTTTTTGAATATAAATGGGTCCTATCTTTATAACTCACTCACATTTTTTTTACATAATCAAATTTATATATAAATTTTTTACAATAATAACTTATCTATTTAATAATATATTTTTTCTCTCTTATATCAAATCCAAATTTAAATCTAAAAGGCCCGTTTGGTTTATAGGTGGGTTTGGAATAGGATTTGGATTTAGTTTAGTATTTCGATTTGATTTAGGATTTAAAAAGAGAAAATATATTTATTAAATGTATTTTATAATAAAATTATAATTAAAAAAATATCATTTAAAAATTTATATAAAAATGGTATGTAAGAGTATAAAGTGGTGTGTCCCACGGGTTTTACCAAAACCCTCCAAATTGACGTGAAATTAAATTACATTCCTTCTATCATTCATTTTATTAAAAGAATGAACCAAACAACAAATTTGTGAAAACGTAGAGGGGGGGGGGGGTGAATACGTTACCGTTTAAAACTCATTAAACTTGTTGTATCAAATATCCATTCTTAGCTTGTTCTAATATGAAAGATGTTAAGTTTAGTTTATGACTAGCATAAACTTAAGACATGTTATCACACAAGCATAATCAACAAGTCACAACACAAACAATCACTTAATGCAAACATTAAAGTAAACCAATAAGTAAAAGGAAAATGCAAACCGAACATGTTATCACACAAGCATAATCAACAAGTCACAACACAAACAATCACTTAATGCAAACATTAAAGTAAACCAATAAGTAAAAGGAAAGTGCAAACCGAACACGAGGATTTATAGTGGTTCGGTCATGGATCTCCTCTCCGCCCTACTCCACTCCTCGAGTACCCAACTCGAGAGTTACTTCACTAGATCAACAACCTCCCTTCTCGGCGGAGAAAAACCTTACAATCGTCGCTTACACTTTATCCGGTACAAAGCTAGATACCGAGTTATTTTACAAGGTACAACCACTCCTATCGACACCTATACAATATTTCTGACACTAAGCTATATATCGAGTTCTTTTCCAAGGGTACAACCACTCCCACTATGTTTTGTAGCCCAACATAAAAACCTTGTGTTTTATGGCTCAAAAACATAAACCATCTAATCTATATTGTGATGATACAATGATGATCCATGACATATAAGTCTAATGGATGTAAATGCCTAATCTATATGAACTTCCATTGATCGGAAGTCTTCAATCATTGAGGATGTCAAGTTCCCTTGAATCTTCATATGTTGATATGCTTTGGTGGATGATGATGGAAAGATCTCCAAGATTTCTTTGGTAGATCAAGATGTTCCCATCATCATCATCATCATCCAAAGATAGAGTAAGAGACCTTCTAAAATGTGTAAGAAGTCTTATGGAAAGTCAAACACTCAACCTTTCCATAAATGCACATGTTACATTTTCTTTTTAGATTAACTTGTAAGTTACTTAGAGAATGTATATGTTAGCTTGCTATATAATGTTTAATAAGTTACAAAAAATGTTTTATGTACTTATGTTGTTATAAGACACATTTTAATAGATTGTAAACTTACTAATATTATCTAGACACCTAATGTGGCACTTATTCTATTTAACACATAAAGGGTACTTTGACACCTAAAATACTTATAGACTCTAAAAGTATTTTAGTCATTCTAAATGGTTGGTCAAGGGGTTTGATCATAATGCCACATAACAAACATGTACGAACCTGTGTTGTAGCATACGATGACTAGAGACGTTGAGAGGTGTTGAATGTACGTTGAGACAAAATATGATTACGAGTAACTTGTACATTTTAAGTTATGTATCAAGTTATACGTTTGTCATCAATCAAAACAAACGAGACTGTATAGATTAAATATCGTAATATTTGCACTAACAAAATTCTTATCATATCAAACTTAAAACCTATTCCAAAGTATCAAACCAAACGCACCCTAAATTCTAATCCAAATCCAAATTCAAATCTTAATCCTAAACCTAGCTACAAACCAGACGGACACTAAAGGTTTTAACTTTTAACACTTTAAGGTTTACAAATGGGTCCTAACTCCTAACAATGTCATCAACATAAGTAATAACGTGTTTTAATTATACATGAACAATTTTGAAGGCTTTCTTCTTATAACAAATTTTTTTCGTCCTAAAATTATTATCACAGAGAAAAGAACACAATTTAAAAATATTAGATCATCTTTGAAGGCTTTCTTCTTATAAATTTTTTTTTTCGTCCTAAAATTATTATCACAAAGAAAAGAACACAATTTAAAAAAATTAGATCATCTTTGAAGGCTTTCTTCTTATAATAATTTTTTTTCGTCCTAAAATTATTATCACAGAGAAAAGAACACAATTTAAAAAAATTAGATCATCACACTATTTAATCAATTAAATATCATCTTCACATACTGAATTATTATTTGATTGGTTAACACAAAATGGGTACTATTATTGTGAATCACCTTAAAATAGAAATGAGAATTATAATTTGAGAAGAAAGGAATAATAACTAATGGAACAAGATTGTGCAAATGCATAACCCACGCTATACAATATGAACCTCCTTAAAGAAAAAAGTGACCAGAAAAGAAAGTTTCTTAATATAATTTATTTAGGAAGCCCTTAGCTATTTGTATCATATCATGAATGAGATATTGTAATTTTTCTGGCAACATCTATATCAAAAGAGGTTAAGCGTGTTGGTTATGAAGGACCTATATTGAAATGAGTTTTGTTAAAACCACAAAACATTCATAAAATTGACTTGTTCGTGTGTGATTTGCTCAATCAAAAAGATGAGAGAGAAAATATAGCAAAGCACACTAATGAAAATAAGATAACTCTTTTTGTGGAAAGTTTTTTTGTGGTTCTAACAAATATCGATTGAAATAAGTTAATTTAAAATACTAGCTGAACATTCGTTCGTTGCGCTGGCGGGTACCTTATAAATAAATATATTGTCAAAAAATGTTATTCAAAAAATTGTTATAGTATAATATCAGTATATAACAATAAAATAAGTATCATTATACAAACATATACTTCCTCCGTCTCAAAATTATTGTCCATATTTTTTTTTCGGGATGTCTCAAAATAATTGTCCACTTTCTTTTTTAAGTAAAAACTAGAGAATATAGTAGATGAATATTTTTCTTTGAGTGGTTGAAAAACTAAAGTGACCTCACGTTTATTAAACTATGTGCTTCTTGTCTCCTGACAATTATTTTGAGATCGAGGGAGTACTAAATATGATGCTCGCGCAATACGAGAACATAAGACCACGTGATGATTGATAACTTTATTAATAGTGGTTATATACTTTATAACATCGTAAATATCATGCAATTACAGTAAAAGAATTCAAATATAACATATCATTTATCATGTACACTCACAAATTATTACAAATATCATTTATCATTTAATAAATTACATTAAGATATGTCTTAAAACATGAATTAAAAGGGTAGTTATTGTTTTAGGCGTTTTTTTTTCTTCCTTAAATTACATTGTAGTTTGTTTTTTGTAAAGCATTTCTATAAAATGTGCTTAAAAATGTCGTAACCAATGTTACTATGTTGTAATCAACACAATTTTATAATAGTCAAGTGTGTTGGCCGAAAACTTTAAGACTTCTCATTTAGTAGGTCTCAAATGCTTTATAATGTAGTACATATGTTTTACAACCAATGCTACTATGTGTAACCAACACAATTCCATAATAGATAAGTGTGTTGGCTAAAAATTTTAAGAATTCTAATTTAGCATATCACAAATGCTTTATAATGTAATAAAGATAGTTTATGTAATTTAGTGATTAGTATGTATAAAGTAAGGGTGGCAATTCGGGTCAGGTTCGAATTAGCAGGTTAGCAGGTCGAAATACCTCAACCCAAACCCGGCCCGTTTAAATAATCGGGTCAACCACGTCAACCCTAACCTGTTTATACATAACCCAGACACGGCCTATTTAACACGTATAAATATATGAATTTGCGGGTTAAATAAGTTATACGGGTTTTGGTATAACCCATTATCTGAACAAGTTGTCACATTACACGATTTTGACAGGTTAAACAGGTTAGTGGGTCGACCAATTAACTTAACTCATATACCAAAAGATATATATAATTCTTTTAATTTTGAAAAAAACTTAAGCAGGTTGACGAGTCGACTCGTTTAACTTATACCCAACGCAAATTTGACCTGTTTAATAAACGGGTTGGATGGGTCGACTCGAACACGGCCCAAAACCTATTTTGACTCGATCTGAATCTGTTAATTTTGTGTCGGTCTTAAGTCATGTTTTGTATCAGGTCAAAAATTGCCACCTAAAGTGATAATGGTTGATGTGTCAACTTAAGATATGTATACGTGTACTTCGGATAGAAGAGCCTTTAAGAGAGCTGAGGTATTGCTTTATATATTTAAAGATAGATATTAAGGCTTATTAAAGTTTGTTTTGTAAAACAATTAGGTCATCTAATATGGTAAACCTTTTAAAAGGTTTATACTTGTGTTATGACATTAAATTATAAACCTTTTTGTTTTATAAACATATCTCGACTATGTTATAAACCTTTTCAAGTGATATAAACTTCACACATAATCAAAGGCATTAAATTATGAAAAGGTTCAATATCCTAGACCTCTTCATGACACATAAACTTGAAATAGATGCTCACTATGTTTTATAAGTTCTTAAACCTCTTTATCATTTTATAAACTTTTTCATAAACCACCATAGTGGATGCCCTTAGTGCAAGTGTGCGTGAAGATTAAAAGTAGTGGTTGCATATTACAATAATAAACAAGAGCATTTTTCATGTTTTATTAAAAGTTTTAATACTTTAAGGTTTAAAAATGAGTCCTCACGTGTCATCAACATAAGTATGACAAAGTGAATCAGCTCGTTGCAACTTTCGATAGATATAGGTGACATGCAAAGGTGGAAAAAGATCGTTACAAAGTTGAGGTCTTTTTCCTTCAATTGGAACATGTTGTTTCTTAGTTGTAGACGTATCTATACGTACCCACAATGACACATATATAATTTCTTATCTAAATTTGTTTAAATCAAATGGTTATCGATGTATTCATCATTTTTCATCTCAAACGTTCAATAAATTGTTAATGGGAGTTTTGAGGAAATAGGTGACAAGTTCAGTTTAAACTTCTAGCTAAGATCAATAAAACATGTATTTATTGTTTTGGGGTAGAGTATTGAGGAAGAGGTTAGTCGGCACAATAAAAAATGTACGATGTTAAGATTTTCTCGCTAATTTAAATCTTTCGAGAGATTTGTTAATATCAAAATTTTCATTTGAATTATCTAAAGATGTGTGTAACATGTTCAGCAAATGTATATGTGCTTCAAACTTTGCATGTGTAATTATACTAAATATTACTCTATCCGTCTCAAAATAATTGTTCATAAATAAAAACATACAATTTAATAAAACCATCATCATTGCAGCCTTTTTCTTATTACTTTTTGCACAATGAAAGTTTTATCTTTAATTAATCAATTTCTAACTTTTTTTAAGTTTGTGATAAACTTATTGTTATGTATTTTTGAAAATGGATAACGACCAACCAAAAAAAGAAATGTGAATAATAAATACGGAACTGACGGAGTAAAAAAGAAAAAAAGTATTCCATGTAAAATACAAACAACAAAATGAGCCACGTGTGGGATGCAAAACAAGAATCGTCACACAATCTTTCCCGAAGATATACATCTTTTCCTTTGATTTTGTATAAATAAGTATATAAAATTAAATTAAAATTTCACAAGAAATACATCTTCGGTTACAAACACTACCCATTAATCTGTTTATGCAAACAGGTCAACCCGAAACATGTTTAGATCCTAGCAAGTTATCTCTCTCAAAATTTATTACTCCCCTTAATATACCACACTCAATGCTTGCTTCATGTCACACTCCTGAAATTTTCAACCAACTTGTTTTTGTTCAGTAAACTTTATTTGATCCTTGAGAGCTAGCTGGTGAAATCTCTGAAATCTGTATAAGGTATTATTCTTAACATATTAATTTAGCATATATATTTTCTATAAGTCACTCATTGCAGACCGCCAGACCCCATATCTTTACTTTTCTTCGAGTTATGTAACTTTCTTAAGTATAATGCATCACTACTTTAATATGTACTAGACTAAGGAGAAATAAATCTGTTTATTTATAGTGTTACAGATTAAGTTGGTGTTTGGTATTGCTTATTTTTTTAAGTTTAAATAAACAAGTTTTTGATATGCATGCTTATTTATTTGAGGTAAAATTAATATTAGCCAGGTTTTTTACTTTCATATTTGATAGTAGATTGATTTGAATGAAATTTTGTAAGAAATTGTTATTTTCATAACCCGAGTGCTTATTTTTAAGTAGCTTATAAGTACTTGTTTATAAGCAGAAAATAATAAGCAATCCAAAAGTATGAATACTGTAATAACTAATACGATTCTCATCCCTTTTGTTGGTAGTTCAGTCGTGTTTTGATCACAACAAACCAACCATGTGAACTGGCCCTGTTTAGACCCAAGCTTAACTTGTTTATTTTCCTATATATTGTTTATGGAATAGCCACCCCTAATTTTGTTTATATAATTTCTCTGTCTCAGGAAAATGGAAGTTGCATCTGCAATCGTTGGTCCTGTTGTGAATGTTTTGACGGTTCATATTACGCAAAAGCTGAGATACCTCACTTCATACACTAAACATGTTAAGCACATGAAAATCAGAATGCAGTTTTTGGAGGGTCAAAGTGCTGATATCGAAGAGCACATGAAAGAAAACAATGTTAGCAATCGAAAGATACCTGCTCGTGTACCGGGGTGGTTAGTAGATGTTAAAAAGATCAAGGAAGATGTCGACAGAATTTCAAGTAACGACATTGGATGCTTTAATGTAAAAAAGAAGTATTTAGCAGGAAGAAACGCATTGAGGGTAACCGAGGATATCGAAGGTCTAATTAAAGAGAGTTCTGACATCATTTGGAGTGATGCCCAAATCCCTTTGGGAAGAGTCGATTCCAAACGCCCGGCATCAACATCAACATCAACATCAACATCAGGTGGAAATACCCAAATTGTGTTCAAGTCAAGAGATAAGATATTCGATGATGCATTGAAGTTCCTTCAACAAGATGATGATAAGCCTCGAGTGATAGCCTTGTGTGGAATGGGTGGTGTGGGGAAAACCACACTGATGAAACAACTGAAAAAGGCTGCACATGATAACAAGATGTTTAATTGGATCCCGGTTGTAGTTATTGGGAAAACTCCCAACTTGTTTAAAATTCAGGAGGTCATAGCGGCACACACAGGCGAATCTCTTACCGAAACTGATGAAACACTAAGGGCAACTCTTCTTTCCAAAAGATTTCAAGCATTTTCAGAGTGTAAAGAAAAGAGTCTGGTTATATTGGACGATGTATGGGAGAAGATTAAACTCGAAGATATCGGATTAGAGGGTCCTTTGCCAAATGGGGTCAAGTTGTTTCTCACATCACGAGATGAAAATATTTGCCAACAGATTGCAGTTGATGCTGGTTCTGTTCTTCAAGCTGTTAGAGTTGATGTCTTGGAGGAAGGGGAAGCACAGGATTTCTTTTTTCAAATCGCAGGGATTTCAGCTAAACATGATCGTGATCTCAATGAAATAGGATGTCGTATTGTCAAAAAATGTGGCTGTTTGCCCCTTGCCATCGAACTCATTGCCGGAATCCTTAACCGTTCAAAGGGTCAAAAGAAAAGGATATGGCAATGTACACTCGACAGTTTCAAGAAATATGAAGTTGAAAAGAGCCTGCACGAGATTGTTGAGATAAGCTACAATAATTTGGCCCGAGAAGATGATAAAGCGATTTTCCTGCTTTGTGGCTTGTTCCCCGAGGACTCTAACATCCCGATAGAAGATCTCACAAGATATGCATGGGGATTAAAAGGTCTCACAAGATATGCATGGGGATCAAAACTCTTAAACAAAGTTTATACTATGGAAGAGGCTAGAGACAGCATAGAAACTAGTGTGAGCAACCTTAAAAATGCCTACTTGTTGATGGATGGAGATAATCTTCACAATGATTGTGTGAAATTGCATGATCTTGTGCTTGCATTTGTGGTAAATACTGTTTCTAAAGGTGTTGAGGACGGATGTTGGATCACTCACCATGAAGATGATTTCTCAAACTGGAGTGAAGCTAATAGTATGAGCCAGTCTTGCAAGCAAATTTCGTTATCATGCAAGGGTATGTCGGAGTTTCTCACTGACTTTAAGTTTCCAGACCTTAGAGTTTTGAAACTTGTTCAAGGAAATGAGTCCCTAAGGTTCCCAGAAGGCTTTTATGTAGGAATGGAACAGCTTCAAGTTATAGCATTTGAGAAATTGAAGTATCCACTAGTTCCCACATCATCCGCCAAGCTTCGAACTCTTTGTCTCGAACATTGCTCGTTGATGTTTGATTTAACTTGTATTGGAAATCTTTTGAATCTGGAAGTGCTTAGCTTTGCTAACTCTGGCATTACAATCCTACCTTCCACATTCGGAAATTTGAAGAAGCTAAGACTACTGGATGTAACAGGTTGTTGCAATCTTGTAATAGATGGCGGTGTCTTGAAAAGTTTAGTGAAGCTTGAAGAGCTTTATATGATACCCTATGATGAAAAAGCATGCTGCTTCACAGACAACAACAATAGTGAACTTGTAGAACGTTCAAAGAACCTTTGTGCATTAGAATTTGAATTTATTGGTAACAATGCGCATATGAAGAACGTGTCTTGCAAGAAACTTAAAAGATTCAAGCTCTCAGTGGGATGTTCTTTTACAGAAGTTAGAAACGAGCTGGGCACAAGGCAAGTTGACACGCACTCATATGAAAACAGCTTGAAGCTGATCACCAACAGAGAGGAGCTCGAGCTACTAAAATCTATGATCAATGAGCTGTTTAGGATAACAGATGCCCTTTATCTACAAGTGAATGATATGAATACTCTGCCATACTCTTGGTTTTCCAATTTAAGACTCCTTGTAGTTTCAAAATGTGCAGAGTTGACTTACCTTTTCACACCGAGTGTTGCAACAAATTTGTCAAAGCTCGAGTATCTGGATATTTCTGAATGCCCTAATATGAAAGCAGTCATGCATACCAAAGATATATTTGAGTTTTCGAAGTTAAAGTATCTCAGGTTGGCTGACCTACCAAAGTTATTGCATTTCTGCAATAAAGTTGATATAATTGAGTTGCCACGTCTCATGGAGTTGCAATTTGATGGCCTTCCGAATTTTACAAGCATTTATCCCAGTAACACATCATCTTCTGTGTCGAGTAATATTTCCTGCGTGCAATCTTTCTTTCACAAAGAGGTAAGTATGTGTTTTATTTTTAAATTACAATTTTAACAATCTTTTATACTAACAGTGGTTCGAAAAGAGGTTGAATATTTAATGGATTAAAATCTTAAATAATTTGCAGGATGCGACTCCTAAGTTGGAGAAACTGGTTGTTTCTAATATGGAGAATTTGAAGGAGATATGGCCTCCCCAGTTTAGTATTAGTAATGTTTGCCCATTGAGGGAGCTAGAGGTCAAGGATTGTGGTTCCATTGAAGTTTTGTTCAACATGGATTTTGGTGAAATCGAGCAACTTAGCAGCAGCTTGAGAAGCATTCAAGTGTGGGGATGTGATAGTCTTGTGAAGCTTTTTTCATGCAATCCATTTCCATTCCTGAATAATCTAAAAGTGCTTAACATAGAAAGTTGTGGTTCCATGGAAGTGATATTCGACATCGACATGGGATGTGTTGGTGAAATGGATAAAGTTAGCAGCAGCAGGTTGAGAAGCATTAAATTGTTTCAATTAGGGAAGCTTAGAGAGGTGTGGAGGATAAAAGATGCCGGAAATAACTTGATTCATGGCTTTGAAGCTGTTGAAAGAATACGTATTGACTATTGTGAGAGGTTTGAAAATTTAATCACACCTGCCACAACCAATTTTGATATGAGAGCACTCAAACATGTTCAAATTTGGAGATGCGGTAGAGAAAGAGAGAGAAAGAATGAATTGGTTGAGAAAGAGAAAGAGGTACAACTTAATAAATGATTTTCATTTTTGTTTTTATCCTTTTGTGACCTCTACTTAAATGTTATTTATTCTTTTTTAAAAAAATAAAAAAACAATATCATGTTTTTTTATTATTTTTAAAATAAATAGAAAAATAATACCGTATTAGAACTAAAATTAAAGACATTTTGATAGAACCATTAACACTGTGTTGCCAACTATTTCTACCCTGTTTCTTCTATCTCATATCCAGATGTTTCTTCATATTTTTTTAAAAAATTTTGTTGCAGTTATATTCATATTTTCTCAATGGGAATTATTACGGTACTAAATATATCATTTGTGGTTGTGATATGCAGATTTCTAAAATTGCATTCCCACTACCCACTTTTAATAACCTTCATAAACTTTTTCTTTTGCTGAGCAATGAAGATGTGGAGGTGGTTTTTGAGATAACGAGTCCAATTAGTAGAGAATCACCTCACAATACCCAGCAACAACTCATCATACTCCCCAATCTTCAAGAATTGGATTTGCGTGGTTTGGAGAAGATGAGTCATGTGTGGAAGTGCAATTGGAATGAATTAATTCTTCAAAAACAACCATCACAGTCCTCATTCCATAACCTCACAACCATAACAATGTGCAATTGCAACAGCATCAAGTACTTGTTTTCACCTCTAATGGTGAAACTTCTTTCCAGCCTTAAGGAAATTTATATACGGGATTGTGATGCTATTGAAGAGGTGATTTCAAACAGAGATGATGAAGATGTGTCTATAAATTCCCACACAACTGCATCTGTTGGGGTGGTCTTTCCTCGTTTGAAGTCCCTTGAACTAGTCGATCTACCAAACTTTGTGGGTTTCTTCTTGGGGAAGAATGAATTCATATGGCCAGCATTGGAAGAGGTTGACATCCGTGAATGCCCACAAATAACGGTATCAGGTATTATTTTTATTTTAAAGTAAAAAAGAAAAAACCTTCCCAAGTCAGTTTCTTTTATAGTATTACAGTCAATTAACCATATTGATAATTGTAATCTTCATCAAAATTACAGCGTAATTATTGGATCGAAAGTAATATGATTAGCAAATATCAACGGTGTTAGTCGTGTATGTATATAGGCCCGATTGTAATGTGGCCTAGCCCACAATCTAGAATAATCTTGTGTATGTTATATATTGGTTTGGTTATGTATGTGATCCCCAAAACCCAACGGTTTTACAATCATGTAGAGCCTTTCGGCTTATTTTACTCGCATATAAAGTTTTTTTATCATTGAACCAACTAATATGTACAATTATCTCTGACATAAGCTTGTGTTTTTTTTACCTTGCAGGCCCGATTATGGAAGTACAAGCTCAAATCACTCATACACAAGATCTGTTTTCAAGGCAAGTTGTTTGTTTTATGTTTGTATCTGCGTAATGAACCCAATTTATATAGGATAAAAGGTAATTAGGACTTTTGAATTTGAAGTTATTAATTTAGGGTTTATGTTTTAGTCTAATTGATTCGTGTGTTTGTCTATTAATTGATTCGTGTGTTTGTCTATTAATTGGTGTTACCAGAATGTTTTTATATGGTTTAATTTGGATATTGCAATGTGGGTTAATCTATGTTAGTGATTCATAAGCTATAACCTGTGTTTTTATGATAATATGATGCGTAATGTGTCTTGATAAGACAAGTTAAAGATTAATGATGTGGTAATTGTGAATTTTTTAGTTGATTGGAGCTCTTCTGGTGTTGTTCATAAGCTATAACCTGTATTTTTATTGGCTACTTGGTATTTACATGTGTGTTTGAAAGTAGTAATTGTAAAATCTTGTTTTGGTCATTGAATACCACAATTTGTTAAAGGGTGGAAAAGTGTGCCTTTACTCTTTTAGGGATAATTTCTTGCTTCTAGAGTGGGAATGGAATGACCTTTCGTTACAAGATATAGGATTTTAGAGTGGGAATGATAATCAAACCTTTTCATAGTACCAAATACAAGAAAAACGAAACAGGGGAGGAGGGGACTTAACAAATTAAGTTAGCTAACTGCAAAGAAAACGTGTAGTTAGCACCTGCTTTAGCGTCCTATATTATGGAATGTTCTGTACCAACCTCATCTACTGACTTGATTGTACTACGTAGTAAACTAGTGAATCAAAAAGGTGTGATTAACAAGTAAGTGATCAACATCAAAAGGAATAGTCAACTTATCTTAGAAATATTCCAGTTATATTATTAGACTTGAAATGTTAGAGACGTATTCAAATTGTAATTTTACTTGAGTTATAATTATGTGGGCAATATGACTTTGAACTATGGTAATTTCCCCCAAAACTTTTGTATCGTCATGAACCAAAGTTTGGTATCGTAATTTCTTCCTGATGGTTACCTTTTTTCGTCTCTCATATTTACACAATGTGTGCTTTTGCAGGAACTTCAGAAGCCTACTCCCTAAATCCCACGAGGCTCCAGTCTTTGGGATTTTTTTAAATCAAGGCTCACGACATGCATGAATCTCGTAAAAATCCCAGCGCCTTAGGGATTTTTGCGCTTTAGCGCCTTGGGGATTTGTGCGCCTAGAAGATGTAACAGGTTTTGGCCTCTTTTTCTTAATAGTAAGATACATTTTGGGTTTACGTGTTATATACATTTGGCCATTTAAGTTATAAAGTATCTAATAACCCTAATATTTTAGAAAATAACTAAAACACACAATCAACAAAGAACTGTGTTTTTTTGTAATCTAATGTCTAAGAATAGTAGCTTATTAACAGATATAAATGTTGTTTCTTTAGTGTTAAGTGTTATCAAACAACTATAGATTTTTTATTGTAAATAGTTGATAGTTTGATACATGGTAATTTGTTAAATTTTATAAGTCATAAACTAATATATTGTAATGCATATTCAGGAATTTAGGGTAGTTCATGGATTCTGATATGTTGCCTGCTTAATATTTTGGGTTTAAATGCAACCTTTGTTAGATGTAATAACTATTAAGTGGCATTATGCATTGAATATTGATATTTTTGTGTTATTTAAGTTGCATAAGTTGTCGCATATGTTATAAAAAAAACCTAAATGTATAGTGCGCCTCATATTTATGAATCCCGCGCCTTGGTTTGTGCCTCGACTCGAGGCTCTTTGACCCCCTTTGCACCTTAGTGCGCCTTGAGCCTTTCAGAACATTGGTTGCAACTGTGGTCTTCATAATGATATGCCTAAATTTTTGGGAAGTATGGGCATAAAAGTTGGTTTTAGACAAGCAGACTCTGTACATTCTGTTGTTCCAAAGGAGTTTGAGAGAGGCATGAAAAGGCCCAAACAGCAGTTATCGTCCACATTTGTCACAGTAACCAATTCAAATGTAACAAGAAAATGGGGGCATCTGCTGATGCGTGGTGATTTTATTTTGTGTTGGTGCAAAATGGTTGTTTAGGTGGTGCAATCATGAGGCTGCTTGATGTTGCTATGTTTTCTCCATCATTTGTAGCTATATACGATTGTCTTCTCTTGGATATTCGTAGATGCACGAATTTACAACTTTTTGATGTTGAGGTGCCTGGATGACTCCTGTGATGAGCAAGAAAAACGTATGTCAGAAAGCCTTGTTGAACTTATGATATTTGTTGCTTATTTACTCTAATAACTTGTAATTCCTTTGAATGGTATGAACAGCCGAAGCCACCGAGGGTGAAGAGAAAGAAGAGGAAGTTCTGACAAGGAGGAAGATGAAGAAAAATTGAAGACCAAAACCATCAAGGAAACAACATACGAATGGGAATGCTTGAACAATGTTAAAGCCATCTGGTTAAGAAATCCAGAGGTCGCCGAAGAAGAGTACACAAAGTTCTATCACTCTCTTGCTAAGGTGAATACCGATAATTTCTACTTGATGCTCAAAATGGGTTCGGGTGGGTTAATTAATGTGTAAAATGGGTTTTGGTCAAAAGGTCCATTTTGGAACAATTTACGCTGGGCCGACTCCATGTGTTCTAAAATCTAAAAGCTTAAACCCGTGTGAACTGTTAAAGATAAAATATAGCTAAAATCACGTGCCATACATAAGTAAATAAGATGAAATTTGAGCCATGCAGTTGTAACAGTAGTGGCCTAGTGGGTGTTTTTCGTATGTCAGGATTTTGGTGATGAGAAGCCAATGGCATGGAGCCACTTCAACGCTGAAGGTGATGTTGTGTTCAAGGCCGTTCTGTTTGTGCCTTCCAAGGCTCCTACCGATCTATACGAGAGCTACTACAATGCCAACAAATCTAACCTCAAGCTCTACATTAGAAGAGTATTTATCTATCGCTCTTATTGGTAAGTCTTTATCGTTCTTGTTTATAATGTGTTTGGCTATATAAGGAATACGTCATAATTGATAATTGTCTTTGGACATGGTTGCTAACATTTACTGTTCCATCAGGGTTTTGTTGATTCACACCCTACCACTAAATGTTTCTCGTGACATGCTTCAACAACACAACAGCTTAGAAACAATAAAGAAACTTATCGGGAAGGGCCCTTGACATGATCCGCAAACTTGCTGAAGAGGACCCCTGATGAAGTTCACGACAAAGAAAAGAAAGGTACACATGCTGCATCCTAAACATTTGTTGCTCTCACCTCTAGCTGACCAATAATCATTGCAAATATTTGAACTATGGATCTTAAGTCATTATTACTGAACTCTCTTATCATATATGCATATTTATTGACTTTGATATTTAATTTACTTGTTACAGAGATCGAAGAATCAAAGGTTAATGATGAGAAGAGAGGCCAATAGCCCAATATACCAAGTTCTGGAATGAGTTTGGCAAATCAGTTGAGCTAGGTATCATTGAGGATGCTGCAAACAGAACCGTTTGGCGAAACTTCTCTGATTTGGGACGGTAAGTTCATTACTCTACCTGTAAATATTTTATGTTTACCTGCAAATCAGTTAAACAATTTTTAGATTGCCCATTATCTGATATGTGGATGTATCTACAAAGTGGTGACCCGTCCGACGTATTTTCTAAGCATGACCCATTAGACTAATGACCTGTTTGACCCGTTACCCACTTGACCCATGAAGTTAAATTATTATCAGTTTACCCATCAGTGATATAACACAAGCTAACTATTTGCAAGCAGGTACTATTTGCTGAGAAGGCTGTAACTTTAATCATTTGAGGTATCTCTTTTTTCTGAGTAGTTACTATTAGTTATCAATATGCGTTCAACTAAACGGCGTCGTATATTGTTATTGGAAGATGGTAATTATTGTTATTTTATTGTAGATATTGGTGTGATGGAGTGACGAAGATGGTTTATGAGCATGACAGTAATGAAGCATACATTGTGGAACACTTTTCTTAATGTTTTTTTAGAGTTTAAGATTGTTTTAGAGAAATGCAGGAAAATACTTGACCCATGAAGTTATATGATCATATTGTTCTTTCTATCCCGAACTGTTCTTTATATTGCAATTCTTTGTATTTGTGCAATGTTTTAGTTGTTTTGAATATTTTTACAGCTTAAAAAACAAAAATGCAGAATTGATTTTACTGGAATCTAGTATAGCCTTTGATTTTACTGGAATCTAGTAAAACTTTTGAACTTTTGATCACTAGTTTGGGTCGGTTTTTGGCTAAAACCGAAACCGAGCCAAAATGTTCGGTTCTTATAGAACCCGAAACCGTTTGGTTTTTGGCGGTTCAGTTTTTACGGTTTATTATCGGTTTCGGTTTTTCAGTTTTTCATTTTAATATTGGATGAAGCTCATGAAAGGAGTCTGAATAGACACATACGTATCGAGATGCTATCTCCCATTATAGTACAACGCCATGTAAATAAAAAGTTTGGAGTACCACTTTTATTTATGTGACAACAAATAATTAAAAGAGTTGACTTTCATATCAACTATATATATTTGTTAAGTTACAACTAATATTAAAAGAGTTGACTTTCATATCAATTTTCAGCTATATGTTTGACTCGGAGTTTATTTATTTATTTTGTGGCTAATATAATAAACTCCAATTTCATCATGTAACTGTAAACATGATACCATTCTCAACACAAATTGTCGTCTTGCAAATGTAGTATATAACCATAGAAGATTTCACTTCATTCACCGATGTGGGATATGTACAAGGGTGAACCGTAAATAGCAAAGATCTACTATACACCAGTTACATGTTCATTATATAGTTTGAAGCTAATCAGCTGACACTGTAATGCCAAAGTTTGAATACAGTTATTAAGTGATGACATAATTGGATTCAGATGTCCTTTACATTTTTTTTTGTCACTGTTATGGTATGGGTTTACTCTCATATTTTCGTTCTTTTTTTTTGGTTGTGGTCCATGAAAAAATTGGCGATAACGCAACTCTTTTTGTGTTTTTTGAATTACATGTCATGAAGATAGTTAAGTATTCTACGTTACAACTATTTTAATTCAAGCCTTTTATGTGTTAAATATAATGACCTTAGCGTATAAGATACGTTTTGTAAACAAAATTAGTAGGAAATCTTCCTTTGTGGACCATAATAGTTTAGATAGGTGAACCGGACTCGACTTGAGTGAGGTTCCATGAGTTTTTGTAACAAGACTCGTGTTTACATCATTGTGGTGACTCAAGTCCGTTAGGTACCTTGTAATTGATTAAGTTTTACATTGGTAGGAGAGAATTGTCACTTTGTCGCTTCATACCTTCTCTAGAATAATGTAGCTACCAAGAGGGGCTCAATCACTGGCCCGTGTTGTACCAGAGTTGCCTCATTTCTTATTCTCATGGATGGCTATGCACATCTTGATCAGTTTGAATAGTGTGCATGATTGAGTTTTACAATGGCGATGGACCAAGTTGATATGTGCTCAATAGAATTACATACCATGATGTTATTTAAGTATTCTACGCTGCAGGTAGTTTAGTTTAAGCATTTTCTTTGTTAAATACACTGACCTTAGCATATAAGAGAAGTTTTGTAAATAAAATTAGTAGGAAATCTTTGTGTGACTGATTAAGTTCTCTTTGCGATATATCAATAGGTTGGGTACGTGAACTGGCCAGACTCGACCCTTGTGAGGTTGCTTCATTTCTTAGCCATCTGGAACAGTTGGATCATACTTTGTGCATGATTGATTTGTACAAATGGTAAGAGCTTAAAGCCTTAAAGGACCAAAGTGATCATAATAATAACAACAGACCCATAACTTCCAATCATACTTTTGACTGATTGAGTTTTAGATTGACAGGAGTATAGGACAAAGTTGTCACTAGATATCTTCTCTAAAAATATAGGCAACCAAGAGGGTCGTCTCGAATCTCGAATCACCCTGGTTGACTCAATTGTTAGTCGATCACATGGTTGACATATGCGGATGAGTGAGCTGTTCAACTTAGAAGCCTAAAGTACTAAGTCATACGTGTTCAATGGAGCCCGTACATGGAGGCACAACTTAGTTTGTCGTAAAGGCTGTATATGAGATGGTTTAGCTTCTTTTGCCGTTTTCACGCGATCATTGGACTGCTGGGTTCGCCAATTAAAATGCTTTGTGCAACATTCAATAATCCAGTTCTTAAAAGGAAAATAGAATAACTTAAACTGTTGGTCTTTCTTGTGTGGCTAACGAGTTTGCCTCTGGGAACATTCCGCTTTGCTGAGGGTGGGCATGTATTCAACACATAAGATAAAAAAAATATTTGCACGTGTCTATATCACTTTGTCTTTTGATTAATGCAAATTTAAGGATCACTTGGTTCAACAATCCAAAAGAACTTAGAGAGCCACACCTTCATTCATTCATTTTCGGAACATTTAACTGCCTGCATAATCAATATGGCATTGAACTAATACATGTATGTTGGGTTAGGTAAGTTCAGGTGGATCGGTGAAACGTTTCTATTTAACATTCGTTACATGTTATAAAAATGGTTAATTGCATGAAAATGTATCATATTTGTTACTTTTTGTTATTATATGTAATTAACTTTTCTTTTTCTTATTATCCTTACTTTTTTTGAATGGTAAAATAATCATTTTATATAGCTGAATAGTCACAAAATACATACAATAATCGAAATTTGAAAGTTCAATACAGTTACACTAATAAAAAATGACAAGTATGATACATTTTCAAGTAATTAACCCTATAAAAAATCTCTAGCTAATAGTTAAATTGAGAATGATGGCCGGTATAGTAACGGTTTTGTTTTATTAAAAAGATAGATAAAAGATTACTACTTGATATCTAGTTTTATAAACATATGGACAATCTTTGTAAATAAAAATTTTAGATTACTATTTTATAAGTGACAAAAGATACTAAAAAGCCAAAGAATTATACAATAGTATAAAGTGCGTTTACTGTTCATCATAGCCTTTTGGGAGACCCCTCCCCATTTTTTACCCATTTTTTACCCATAAACCCAAAGTCATACCCAATCACTAATCGGGTCTCCCTCACTTTCATGTCTCCCTCTCTCATATCATTGATCCGAAACCTGGAAAAAACCTCATGGATCTGATTAATCCGATCCGACTAATTATATATTATACTATATACTAAAATGCAGAAAACAGTGAATCCAAAAAACACTGTTACAAGCACTGTAGCAGCTACAGTGCTTGCTACAGTAATTTTTATTTTATTTTTTTTAATTTTGTTATGAAAATTTGTTTTTTCAAAAAAATAAAAATAAGAAAACACAAAAAATAATACATTTACAAAAAAAATTTTATACAAATTTGTTTCTTTTAAAATACCAAACAAGAAGAAAAAAAAATACCGAAAAAACAAACAACAAAAAAAATATTCAATCGCAACGCAAAAAAAAAAAAAAAAAAATCCGCAAACATAAACAAAGTATGCTTCCAAGTAAACATATGCATACTTCAAATAACAAAATTATTAATTACATCGTACAACCCACAAAATACAAAACGCAAAACACACCCGCCGCAACGCGCGGGCTACCCGACTAGTATATTCTAAAACCCAGGCATGCTGCCACATCACGACACGTGGCAAACCACTGTAGCATGAACAGTGCTACAGTGATTTGCTACAGTAACTTACTTTTTTTTTTTTTTTTTTTTTTTTTTTTTTTTTTTTACATAAATTTCTTTAAAAAAATTTGTTTTAAAAAATAAATAAATAATAATAATACAAAAAATAATACTTTTTTTTTGCGTCGCTACAGTACTCGGTACATTTTTTTTTAACATAAATTTCCTTAAGAAACTTTGTTTTTAAAAAAAATACAAAAAATAATACACTTAAAAAAAATTTCTTATACAAATTTGTTTATTAAAAAAAAAAAAAAAAAAAAAAAACCGAGAAAACAAACAACCAAAAAAAAATTCAACCGCAACGCAAAAAAAAAAAAATCCGTAAATATAAACAAATTATGCTTCCAAGTAAACATATGCATACTTCAAATAACAAAATTATTAATTATACCGTACAACCGACAAAATACAAAACACACCCGCCGCAACGCGGGCAACCCCGCTAGTTTATATCTACAGTACAGGTTGTGGGTATTGCTACAGAACCAGGGAAATAATTTTTAGGGGGGGGGGGGGGGGGGGAGTTTATTTGTGATAGGGTTTGTGTTTCTTGAAGCTTCTTCCACATACCCACCCATAACAACCAACCACATCCACAAAGAACAATCATGATCATAAAAAAAAGCAGATCCACAAGCTTAACGAAGATGGTGGTGCTTGATTGTGCATAACAGGATCTTTAAGTCTCTTATTTCCCACAAGCTTTCGTAAGTGTTTTTTTTTTTTTTCCTTTTTTTAAGTCTCTTATTTCTTTTAATCGATTTGGGGTTTTTTTTTGGGTTTGTTACATGTTTTCCTTATTATTATTATTATCAATTTTGGGTATTTTGGTTCTGATAGAGTTGACATTTGTTTTAGGGTTCTTAAAAGGCTAATGATAGGCATCGGTGGATTCGTGCGATGTGGTTGCCGTTTATGAGGTTCAGCAGGAGGATAATTATGATGATACTTTGGTACTACATAAAGGCATGTTTCTTTTTCCTTTATTTGTTTTTAGCTACTGTTATGAAGGTCTTTGATAAATTGTTTTAACACTGGGTTACAGAACAGATGTGTGACCTTTTTTTTTTTTTTTTTTTTTTTTTTTTTTTTTTTTTAAATTTAGGGATTAGTTTGTGTTTATGATTTACTTATGTGTTAATGAAGTTACAGAATGTACGATTAAGAGTTAATGACATGTTTAAATAGTTTATTCGTTTATGATATTTATGAAGCTAAGAGAGTCAGAATTAATAGAGTGCTATTATAGTATTATGTGTTTATTTATATGTGTCTAGGATTGTTACATTTATTGATTAGATAGCTAGATTTGCAATTTATTTTGTTGTTTAGTTACTTGATCAGTTTGTATAAAACTGAGGAAATGCAATATGGTTTTTGTGAAAACATATTGGGCAAAATTGGATCGATAGAAAACATCGAGTGTATACTAATCATGCTTAGCAGGTAACAAATTCTTTTTATAAACTTATGCCCATGAAACTCGATTCACTAATATTGAAGCGAACAAAGTCCGGAGGAATTTTGTTATCAAAGGCCTGTTATTTTATGTGGTTTGAGTGTTTGACACATGTTTGGGTGGATACGGGCAAAGGAACTCGCCAAGCCTGCTAGTTTTCTTTTGGGGTGAATTCAATTTTTTGTGTTTGATGGAGAAACTCTCCATTTACATCATCTCATAGTTTCTTTAATTCTTTTGAACAAATCGGATAAAGAACCTTTCGACCTTGGATGGACAGTTTTAGTTGTATCGTGAAAAAAATGGATGGTTTTGGCCTCCAAACTCATCCGTTTCATCTTCATTTTAATTATTTGACCTTCAATGAAGGTATGTGTCACTGATCCTCACTTGGGTTTTTCTTAAATGCCGGCTAAATGCTCAATGAAATGTGCATACATATAATTTGTGAGTGAAATATGTATGCATATAATTTGAACTATCTATGTTTCGAAGAATCATGGTCTAATATTGTTTGTTACAGTTTTGTATCTTGATTATGTGTCTCAATAGTTGAAACATTTTGGTTGGTCCATATTGTATCATCATCGGGTGTTGCACTTTTGTTGTAGGTAACTGTTTGGCCATTAGTTCAGTCAACTATTTGTGGAAGAAAACAATTCATGTAAATCAGAGTGAATAAAGGCGCAGTTCGGCAGTCAAAAAAATGGTGTACAATGGTAATAGTGCAGGTGGAACAACAAGATCTTTTTGCTGAAGGTGACCTTATTTTTTGTGTAATTTGTTGCTGGATTTTTTTTATCATTAATAATGTAAAGCTTTAGACTATTTACATATAATGAGCTCTATTTAATTTGTTGCTAAATATTGAATTACAGATGTGTCACGATTGTACATTGATGTGTGTGAGCTTATTCGAATGTGGTTTACAAGAGTGGCCTAGAATATGGTCTTTTGCAAAGAAGGTGAAAATTGATATTTTATTCTATATATAATGGTATGGTGGTGTATACTGAGTTTTTTTTGAACAGGTGTATACTGAGTTCAACGATACAATTTTACAGTAGTAGTTGTGCAGAACAAAGTGGGGAGATCTTATTGCTGCTTTAGACAAGATAGAACGACCACATTTGATTCCTTGCCAATACTCCGAACAGGTAACATTCATTTCGGTTATGGCTTATTAGGTTAACCTAATAAGCTACGAACTATGGTGTTGCAGCCATGGGCTGCTATTTGGTTTTTTGCGTCTATGAACTCAAACACCTATATCGGTCGACATGTATATGGTGCTTTGAGTTCGAATGTGACATGTACAGGTATGGTGCTTCAAAAAAATGTGGATATCGTTTTAGGGATTGATTTTAACAATTGATCTGTTGTTCTTCGTTTGCACACGTCAGTCACGGAGCAATTCACGAATGTTGAGGGAGGCAACTGCAAATGCAACAACCATCCTTGCTAAATAATCGGAATAGAGAGATTGCTTAAAGGTTATTCCTTTTGAATCCCTACAAAATAAGCTATCCAAACAACCCATATTTACAACAGTTTACTGTTGATTAGCTACTGAAATTGGGTATCCAAGCAGCCCTTAGTATCAACAGGCCCAAAAGCAACTTAAAACAATGTGAACAACCCTTTTTTATTATATCGTGTGTTCTTCTAATGCTTTTGTAGTTGTAATTATGTCATTGATTTAGGTTTGGGGTAATGAGATTGTAAGGTTTTGTATTTAAGAGTGATTGGGATTGCCTATGAAAACTGAATCAGAATAGAATAAACCAGAGTAAGGAAGCTTGACTTTAATTGCTGGTAGGTCTCTAAAAATGTGGTCGATGTTTGTATTAGCTTATTATTGTAGCCGCTTTGGATAGGATTATAGGAAATAATGTTATTGAAACTTAGGTCGTTTTTATCGCTAACTATTAAATTGGTTGTTTTAATTGAGCTTTGCAACAAACGGTGACTTATATTCATGTTATGTTGCAGATATCATGTTTGAGAGGGAGCAAATGCTAATGCAGATCAAGCAAATCAACTAGAACAGTATAAGGATCACGATAATTGTAAAATGTTCCCCTTTGGATTAAGCGATAGCTACCCAACTGATAATTTTAAGGTATTAATCTGGTACTATGTCATCTTCAATTTATTTCATTATAGTGAGCAACAATTTCAGTAGCATATTAGATTTATACAAAGCAAATGCACTAAAGAATGTGATTAAAAAAATAACAAAAAAAAAAAAAAAAAAAACAGCATATACATTTTGGGATGGCAGCATAAGTCACATAGATAATACGTGTTCATGCAACTAATATGAATCTCATTAACTTAAAGTAAATGATTATGGGGCCTGTTCCTTCGAGCCAAAAAACTACACGTAATCAGACCTATGCCCCAGAAATTCAAACACACCCTGTAAAAAGCTATGTTTATCCGAACCTAACGACTTAAACCACCTATCCAAAAGGTTGTTTGTCTAGGATTATAGTACATTCACATTGTCTTTCAATCTTGCGTCAGGGTGTCGTGATACAAGAAACGCTACTTTAACCTTCGTCCAGTGAAAAAAGGGATATATCTAGTTGAGTATAATCCAGGTCTGTCAAATTTACAACCATTCTCGATCTGCATATCAGTTCTGGAATGCAGAAATCTTCACAATACGCGCACTTACGATGCTTATAATGTATTTTTTTAGGTGTAATTCTCATCTGATATATGTTTCCACTCATGCTATCTTAGGGCCACCATTTTGCCAAGAAAAGAATCGCCTCTTAAAGCTGCTGTATATCTTGGAAATGAATTGGGTATGGCCATCGAAAACCTCCGTTCAATTTTTAATTTTTCATACCGACTGTAATATCCAAAGACCAAAATGAATTTCCGCCTTTCAACCTATGAGCTTATCAGTACTGACCTTATCAATTGCTTGCATGACAGATGAGCTGATGCAGCCAACTCCAGCTACACCTGCTCGATATCATAAGTGAATAACTATTTGTCAATAGAAGTGATAGGATCGAAAAACAGGCGAAACAACGTGACAAATCTGTTGTCCAGTTAACGAGAAAGATATTTAAAAGACGAAAAAGTTACCGACCAACAATTAATTTTGTTTCTACCAATAAGAAAGTTAATAAGGTATGTGTATTTATGTCTTATCTTACTCATGTCACCGTGTATCTAAAACACCTCTTTATATTGAATACAAAAGCTGATTGAAATACAAGTAGATGGGGCAGGAGTATGGATGGAATAACGGCTCATTAGTAATGTGTTAATTATTTAAGGCCTTAAGTATTTTGCTTATAACCCGTTCGGTGTAATACATACCCCAAATTCACCCATTTTTAAGGTTTATTGTCGGATAAGTTAGGTCAAGGGAACGAAAATAAGCTTCTAAAATGGTAAAGTTTAGCATGTACAGTATTGATTGATTTGCCGCAATTTCCTTGAAACCGTTACTCAGTTTAACATAAAGATGATTGTATGTTAGACTTTGTTTATAAAGAACAAAAAACATGAACCTTATGTGCTTATATTTATAACTTTTTACCTTCAAAAACATTGTGAATAAAAAGTACGACCTTTTTACATGGGAATACTTCTTTCTTTGGTTTACTTTGCATAGCCTATATACATAATTTATTGGGGAGAATTGCATATATACCCACTAAAACTCAAAAACTTGCATATTTACCCAAAATACAAGTTTTCAATGCATGATTTACAATGCAAGTTAAGCATGTTTTGGGTATATATGCAAATATGCAAGTTTTAGTGGGTATATATGCAATTGCCCCCACCATAATTTGTTGCTTTTCAAAATAAGTTAGAAAGCACATAGATTTGTTGTGCTTCGAGACATGCACCTAAGACAGTGACAAAAAACATGCTTATTCATAATCTCAGGTAAGACACTCCTCCACTTTATAACTTCTGTAAATGCATTTCTACTGAGATGGTCATGGAGTATTTTGCAAAAATAATCACATGATACATTTTTCCTCATTAGATAATGCTACTTCCTGCGAAAATTATTGTGGATTTTGAATGGAAGAACTTATCATGATTTATATTATATGACTTTGTTCCAGGTACCAATTATATGACTTCGTACATGTCTCCTTTCACTTCAAGCACTAAAAATATACGTAAACAACGATATGCTGAATAATTGGGACCTAGAACAAAGTCATATACGTCCATCGGATTCCCGTTTAAAGTGCTTTCTATTGCAACTTTTAAACTCATTGCAGTTGACTAGGAATGCTTTACATGGAGGTAAATTTTAAGTTTACACATTTTTCTAAACTACGTGGAAATACGAGGCGCATTACAAACTTTATGTAGGCAATCTTATCCATAGTTTCTGGAACGATAATTTGGGTTGCTTCCTGTGTGTTTTAGTCAAGTTTCCATATAGTAGAGATTAAGGCATAACTACTTATATCTTCTCGAATATTAATCCTTTTTTTCCCTATTGAAATGAAATTTAGAGATTATGTTTTACTGTAGGGTTTATAAAACCATGTTTTGTGAATGTGTGTATGTTGTATGTTGTATATAATACATGACATACAAGAACTTTTAATCGTAAACTTCTGTAGTCTGATATTATTGATAAGCTTTGTTGTTGAATCTATATGCTTGAAGTGCAGGGTTTGTGCCTCATCCAACGAGTGGGTCTGGTGTGGGATTTTTTTTGCCAACCAAACGTACTAGGCAAATGTAAAATTGTAGCATTGTAGTATGTGTATATTCTGTATCTGTTTAAGGGTGTTTGGTGGCTTATACATGCGTACATGATTATCGATGCATTTTTGCCTTAAATTCAGTGAATTTGCAGATTTTTTGAAATTCAAATTGAATTTCCTTTTATTTATTTATGTTATTGTTGGATGTCACATGTTTTCGAATCGTGCCCTCATCTCTTTTACTTTTGTGACGGATTGATTTTTATTTTTGCAGGCATGAAGTAGGGAAGGCGCTTAAAATAGAGGACTAATATTGTACATGAAATAGGAAAGGAAGGCACTTAAAATAGAGGACTAATTTTGTATGCTGAATGTACAGAATAATATCGTACATGAATTGTACATGAATCTTATGCATTCATGGTGTTGTATTTATGTTGATTATTAATTGTAATGTAGTAACTTTGTCCCTTCTTTTTTTTTTTTGCTAAATTGCGTAAACAAAAAACCCCGCGGCAACGCTCGCGGGATCAAACCCTAGTTTTATAATTATTTTGGGACACAAGATTCTTGGAAGTTTAAAATCTTTAGTTTAATAATCAACTTCGTAAACACATGCATCCCAAAACATAGTAATATTCTAGACATGTGTGATCCTCATTCTCTATAGTACTCCCTCCGTCCCAAAATTATTGTCCCCCTACAAAAAATACACAGTTTAAGAAAAATGCATTTATTACTGTTTTTTCTTTCTTACTTTTTAACAGAATGACAGTTTTACCTTTAAGTAATTAATTAACTTATTCATTAAAGTTTGTAATAATAATTTCAATCAAGGGCAATATGGTAAACTAGATCAAACTTTCACATCTATATTTAGTAGTGGACAATTAAAGTGGGACATCCCAAAATGGTAACATGGACAATAAAAATGGGACGGAGTGAGTATATAAATAAAAAAATTTCATTTCCATAACCGATGTGGGATGTAAACTTAAGGGATGTTTGTTTAAGCTTATGATTTTTTTCTTTTCGAAAAAAAAGTGACAATGTTATTTACTTAAAAGGAAGCTAACAACATTGAAATAGGGAGAATTGCATATATACCCATTAGAACTAAAAAAACTTGCACATTTTTCCAAAATACTAGATTTTAATGCATGAAGTACAATGCAAGTTAAGCATGTTTTGAGTATATATGCAAATATGCAAGTTTTAGTGTGTATATATGTAATTGCCCCAATGAAATAAATCTTGTTTCTGACACAAGTGGATGTATATCTATATTCGAGCAATCATTTGACGTTCTTCGGCAAAAGTTAAAAATGGTACTTACTAAATAACTACGTAATTTGAGTGATTTCATGCAGGGTTACTCTATTATTTTCGTTCTTTTATGTTTGGTCATGTTTGAGAAAAAAATTGCCGATAATAAACAGCTCGTTTTGTGTTTCTTGAGCAAATCACTCGGTCTTTATGTCAATTTTAGTTAAATTTTGTTATAGTTTATGAAAATTGTTTATCCTATGTATATATCATAAGTTAAGTACAACTCTAGAGTAATATTTCATATAGTATAGATTTTATCTAGTCCATATGTATTAAAGTATAAGTTTAAAAAAAAAGTATTAAAGTCTAGTTTGGAGTAGCCATTTTAATAAGTGAGAACAAATACAAAAAACGTCGAGCATTTATAGATGTTTTCCGAAAGCATGTTCATTAGCGAAGTTTAATTTTACTTTCATAATCAACTTCGTCCATAACCATGTGCTTTGAAAACATGATAATATGACATGTAAGAACCTCATTTACAATAATATATAAACAAGAAAGATTTCACCTCTTTAATCTATGTGGGATGTAAATATAGAGAGTTAATCGTTCTTTTTTGTTAGTAATAGCGACTTTACATGGAGGGCCACGCCTTAATCCATTTTCCAGTACAAAATTTGGATTGCCCCGTTTTTAGGTGACTACATATACTAAAAAAATCAAGAATTATACATTCATTTTTCACATTAAATGAGGAAAATCCATTTTGTTCCCGTGAACCCCCAGAACTCTCCTAGGTCCGCCCTGGATAGTTAAGGACATTTGGATCAATTTGAATGGAACTTTGTGTATGATTGAGTAGTCCAATGTTAAGAACTTAACGAAACAAGATCATGTGTGCTCTATGGCTACCTTGGCCACGTTTTAATTCATTTTTTAGTACAAAAACTATACATTCATCATCATTACTAAAAAATTCAAGAATTATATACTCATTTTCTTGTACAAGTTTGCCGATAGAGTATGATATGTTTTAGTTTTATAATCAACTCTACCGACAACTGCGTACATGAAAACATAGTAATATTATTGACATCTATGATCCACATTCACTATAGTATATAAACAAGAAAAACTTAACTTTGGTCAAATAATGTACACAGTGCTTATTGCATTTCTATATATAGTATATACCATTTATCTATTTATTATAGATCGTTGTTCTTTGAAGCTACTTTCAATAGTGTGAAAGTTTAAATACACTTATTCAGTGACGACACAATCTGATTTGGAGATCCTCTTATGCAACTCATTTTGTGTTTCTCGAATTACAAGCCCTGAAAGTTAAATAAGTGTTCTACGCTGCAGGTAGTTTAGTTCATATGATAAATATACCTTCCTTGTCATATAAGACATTTTAAAAAGAAATATAATTAGTTGGCAATCTTTGTTTGAGTTGAACAATGATACTGTAATTAAGAGCTTAACCAAAACTATATGTGTTCGATCAATAGAGACATTAAGTGGAGGACCATCCTTTGATTCATTTTTGTACCCATCACGTCACGGCAGAATCAGTATGTATCAGTGAAATGCTAAGAGATTGGAATGGACACCAACGACAAGGGGTTTCTTAGAATATGGTATCTTAAGATATGAACAATCTGTGTAAATAAACAGTTTGGAGTAGCAGTGAGAACAAATACAAAAAATGTCAAGCATATTATATTTGTTTTCAAGGAGAAGGATTATTTTCAAAATCAACTTCGTTAACAACCAAGTTCCTCGAAAACTTGGTAGTATTCTAGACATGTATGGAGCTCATTTACTATAGTATATAAACAAGTAAGATTTCATTTCTTTAACATATGTGGGATGTAAATTTTGACTCGTGCATTTCTATTAATCATTTATGTGTTCATTTTACGGTGTTGTGCGTTGAAGCTTCTTTGATAATAGTGTGAAAGTTCTAATACGGTTATTAAGTGACGGTGCAATTGAATTCGGAGATCCTCATGAGGGTTTACTCTCATATTTTCGTTCTTTTTTGCTTGGTTGTGGTCGATGAGAAAAATGGCGAGATGCAACTCCTTTTGTGCTTTTTGAATAACATGCATTCATGTTAATGAAGAACGTGTACAATGGGTCAAATCATTATTACCTAAATGAGGAACGGGTCGAACTGGTCACTTAGTTTAAAAATTGTCCAAAGTGTGCTCTCAATTCATACAACCTTCTAATTATATTTAATTTAAGATTTAGAGTATAATTGTTAATCATTGATATATTAGTGTGCTTTCTTTGTTATTGTTTGCAGTGATCTCTGCAAATACAAGCAATTTTAATTGTTACTCCTTCCGTCCTAAGATAAATAATTATGTTTTGACTTTTGAAATTTTTATTTTCAACTTTAAAATTAACTTTTATTTTATTTTATTTTTTATTTTTATTTTTTTGTTATATAATGTTCGATGCAAAATATATGAATAGATTGCGTTTTAAATGTATTCTCATTGATATAATTTTCATCCACTATTACAGTATATAACACAAAAAATTATTAAAGTCAAAACATGACACTTATTTTAGAACGGAGCGAGTAATTTTATTTATTTATGTATTTATTTTTTGCTTCATTTAACATTTAAATGAAGTTTTGCGAATAAAAATTGTAACGTATCAAAATGTCAAGCTTTTTAGATGAGGTGCACTGGACTCAAACTCTGTGCGGTCTTGTGTTTAATTTGTTAGACTCGTGAGGGTGACACACGCTCGTTATTACATCGCAATTGAATGAGTTATACGTTAGTAGGAAAAAGTTGTCACTTTATCTCTTGATATATTTTCTGGAAATTTAGGGAACCATGAGGGGTTCAAATAACTTGTGTTGCCTCATTTGTTACTCATGGATACCTATGGACACCTGGATTAATTTTAGTGATACCTTTTGCATGTGTGAGTTGTTCGATGCTAAGAGCCGAAAGGACCAAGTCATATGTGTTCGATAGAGGCATACCACGCTTTTGTTTGTTGTCGTAGCCTGCCACTGCAAACTCCATATGACATAGGAACTATTAGAGTTTGGATCGAACAACAAATGTGATTTTAGAATATACGAATGATGGTTTAGCTTCCTTTGGCCTTATATATTCACGTGACTGGTCGAGATTCCATGAAAATTCCGCTTTACTGAGGCTACGTATGTGTTTGCCTCATAAGATAATATATATATATATATATATATATATATATATATATATATATATATATATATATATATATATATATATATATATATATAGGGGGACTTTCTTACGAGAACCATTTTATCTGCGAGAACTGAGAGAACCACCAAAAACATGCATGCACGCCTTTTAAAATAAAATAAAAATACATGCAAATCATCAATAATCGTAAGCATCCACCTATGTTCTTCACTATCATTATGAACTCATCATCTTTTTTTACAAAAACCTTACCCACGGCCGCAATATTGTCGTTGCACGTCTTATAAGAATATACATGCACACCTTCAAAGAAAAATTTTGTATTTTCAATTTCTTATCAAATTATTTAGAACAACTATGTTTTTTTTAAAACATATGTGTTGTTTTTAAAACATATGTGCAAAAATACAATTATTGAAGGCGTGCATGTATGTTTTTGGTGGTTCTCTCAGTTCTCGCAGTTAAAATGGTTCTCGTTTGAAAGTTACACTATATATATATATATATATATATATATATATATATATATATATATATATATATATATATATATATATATATATATATATATATATATATTTCTAGTGGCCTCTACCACAAATAGTTAAATTCTCCATGGTTATTTTTCACGGTATAATCAACCGTGTTTTTTTTTTTTTTTTTTTTTTTTTTTTTTTTTTTTTTTTTTAATGTTTTGCCACACTTATAGAAGTCAGAAATATATTAAAATAATTCACATATATAAGTGTGAATAAATTATAAAAGAGCCACACTTATAAGTGTAAGAAAAACAAATTATAAGAAAGCCACACTTAATTGTAGATATCTTTTACAATTTTGCCACACTTTCAAGCGTAGACATTCAAATAATGTTTTCACGCTTTTATCCATAGATATTTGGATAGTATCTTCACATTTACATGTGTAGGAAAATTTGTCATACCTATTATTACCACACATGAGCAAGTGTGGACTCTATAATTTTACATATTTTTATCCGTAGACATTTGGCCTTTAAAATGTGGACAATTTAACTAACTTTTTGTAGTGGGTGCGTAACACTTTAGAGTCATATTGTACTCCCAGTCGTGGATGTGACTGAAGAATACGAAAGAAGTTGAATTAAGCAGAAGTTCGCGAGTTGTCTTTGACCAACCGTAATATAACACAACACTTACGCCTTGTATCCACTTTGTAATTTGGGTTCAGAAAGTGATTAACGCAAAACTAGAATCATTTGTTCAAGGATACAACAGAACATGTTGTGGCCAATGTTTGACCAAGTTTACGATGGCAGGATTCTAAATGTGAAAGTTTAAATGAAGATTTATCATCTTGAAATTCACCAAAAATAATTAAGTTTTGTACATGTAGTTAGAAACAAGTGTTACGGGTGTTACTTTTTCCTCTTAGCTAAAGGATATGGACCCGCTAAACATAATTAAATATTTCTTTTTTGCAGTAAGGCCTACTAATTTCTACTAATGCATCTATATATGGAGGGTGTAAAATATGAGTTCCTCCTCATTAAGAGGATGTAATAGACGTGGGGCCTACTCATTTCCTTAGCTAAGAGGAAAAAGAAACACCCCCTGTAAGTTAAAAAAAAAAAAAAAAAAAAAAAAAAAAAAAAAAATGTTTGTAGCACTATGTTTGCCAAAAAAAGATTTAAAAAGATAAAAAAAAAATGTTAAACAAGTTAAAAATAATATGCAGAAGTGAGTGAAAAAAATTAATCATTTTTGCTTATTATTTCTGAAAATCACAGTTCTAAAAGGATCGTAAAGGCCGCGCAAAGGTGTGAGGGTTGATAATGCCGTCACGTCGCCATATGCCATGTTTTTTTTGTAAACTCGATATATATGAACTATAATATAGATATATAAATATTTTCATATTTTATGCCGCCTTATATCACGCCTTATAAACGCGAAAGCTTCGCCTAGGCCACAAAGGCGTGAGCCTTGGTTATGCTGCCATGCCACGCCTCACGTTATTTATAACATTGTTGAAAATGAATAAACGTATTTATTTCATTTTCTCTTACGTGCGGTCAATAGAAACAAAAAGTACTTTCAAAAGGATAAAAATGTCAAAAGTGACATAAAGTAAGCAAAGGAGACAAATTGGGAATCGAACCATAAACCTACAAAGTAAGGCATACTTCACTTTACCGACCTGTCCACCTGCCTCACTGGTATTTTGTCTTGCTCAATGTATTTAAGATAATGTATCACAAACAGAAGAACCTTTTATATATGGGCTTAGCCCATATAATAGTAATAGCCCCATAACTTTCGATCAAAATAAGTCAACTGTAAATCAGGAAGGTGATAATAAAATCTGAGTCTTTGAGAAAAAAGCATGTAACCTGAAAAAACAAAAAGTATTCACTTATATAAGAACATTGACACCGTCATGTTAAGAATTGAACCAAAGACCTTTTGAATATGGTTACCAATTTGCTATTGTCAAAACATTTCATCACGCTATACAAACCTTATCTATATACATGAGCCTATTAAGAAATGCAATAACTTACGAAACTCAATGTAGGATATCATCCAACTTTGATTGGTAATCATGCCTTTTATCTAAGTTCAACATGCAATGTTTATATGCTATATTTAGTTACGAAGACTAATAATATTTCATTTCTTAAAATTGTTGTCCACAAATTTATGACGTAAGAGTACAAATTTACAAATTTATAAAGGGTTTTGCTAAACAATGCCCAATGAGCAATGTTCAATATGAATATAAAATGAAATTTAGACTTTATTAAATCAAAAATCGCATATATTTAAGTTAATTTTTATGTTTATTTATTTTGCATTAAATGTATAATTACTTTAAACATGGAAAAAACAGATCGTTTAATGTAGCTTAAACATTGACCAGTGGCGGTGTTTAGCAAAACCCATTTATAAATTTGACATTTTGACTCATGATTAATTGATAGTTATAAATTGAATACTCCATCATCAATTTTAAGATGAATGTTACAAATTTGTGATCTTTTTCAACGATATTCAAGAAAGATTTCACTTCTCTAACGAATAACGTTGAACTGACTCTAGTCAAATAATAGTCACAATCCATGCTATTTAAGAACACCTGTATATTGAAGCTACCCTGATAACTAATGCCAAAGTTTACATACAGTAATTAGTTATAATACGTGTGCACGCACGTGATTGTGATATAAATATTTAATTACATATTAGTATAATATATTTTGAGCTTAGATTAAATAGCACATGATTACATTGTATATAAAGAAAAAAGCAATCAAATTCCCTTAAGTCATTGTGTTTTAAAAGTAAAAAAAGTTTAAAACATCAGTTGTATACTTGGAAGAGCGATCTTTTATTGTTGTGTTAAAAAACTAGTACTCCGTAGTAAATTTTCATAAAGTGTTTGGATAAACACAGGGCCGGTCCTGAGATTTCGGATGCCCTGGGCGAGCCGAGTGAAATATGCCCCTTGTAAACAAACAACACATTTTCTTTTAGGGGTTTGGAACCTGGTCAAGCCAGGCGGCTCATCCGCACACCGATTTTTATTCATTAACTTCATCAATATAATAATTTTGAGGACTTTCGTTATTTTCTTCAATAGGATTTTTATTATCTTCGCTAACATTAACCTCATCATCGTCTAGATTTTCATTATTTATAATATTTTCATTATCATCGTTTGTGTTAACCTCATCATTTTCTAGTTTTTCATTGTTTATAGGATTTTCCGTATCATCATTGGCATTGACCTCATCATTTTCTAGGTTTTCATTGTTTATAAGATTTTCATTATCTATAGTAACGTTGACCTTGTCATTATTTTGTGCAACACTATTATTTTTTTTCGTTTTGATTACAAACCCATCCATAGAACCGTTTAGAGCTCGCTCAGATTCTTGTTGATTTTTTTTCCTATTTTGGGCGTCTAACAGTTGTGAACGACGCAACATGATAATCTCGAGTGAATTTATCTACTAAAGCAAGAGTAATAAATAATTAAGTATGGAACAATATCACCTGATCAAAATTGTCGAAGAGAAAAAAAGATGATCGCTTGGTTCGTTTGATGCCTTGATTATTTCGAAATTCGACTCTTATTATTTTTGTTCATTTGAAACTTTGATGGTGTCATTAGCGGATAATTTGATGAAGACAATAAAAAAAAGAAAAAAAAACCCTTGAGTAATGAATAGTTCGAATGTGATCAAAAACCCTGGTAAAATGATGCCCCTTCTCTTGGACTGCCCTTGGGCCGTAGCCCTTAAGGCCCATAGCTAAATCCGGCCCTGGATAAACAATATCTAGAGAATACATAAACTTTTATAAGTCTTTGGATAAATCATTCCGAACACATCTCATAATCATATGTAGTTTGAACAGAGACTTTTCAACTCATTTTAAAAAATCAATTCAAATATGTAATATAATTATATATATATATATATATATATATATATAAAAAAAAAAAAAAAAAAAAAAAAAAAAAAAAAAAAAAACCATTATATCTTAGTCTATTAGTAATATTTTAATGAGAGTACACATAACATAACATTCACTATCTTATATAAGTAGTATATAATAAGAAAGATTTTACTTCCTTAACCTAAGTGGAATGTAAGGTAGTTGAAATGACTATCAAAGACATATCCAATATGGAAAGCTTGTCGCCCACAGTCAGCTAAACAACTCAAATGATATATAAGAAAATAAAAGCTTGATTATGCAGTTTATATAATAATATTAAATTCAACAAAATGTTTATGAAAAGAAAAACTAAAAGCAAACACGAGAGGCAAAGGATGTAAAAGAAAAAGTAAATGAAACGATCGAATATATCCAATATGGATGTGTTATGGGCCCGTTATTATTGTATTGGCTAAGAATTTGGTGAAAGGTAAAATATTATAGATAATCACAAAAACTATAAGGCCTCAAACATACTACATGGACGATCCTCATGAGTGTTAATGAAACCTTAGGATTAGTTTAAATGGTACTCTCTCGATATCTTAACTAGAAATGTAGGCAACAAAGAGGACTCAAATCACCAATGTTGTAGCTTTTGCTTTATTGAACTCTAGAGTGATAAGAGCTTAAACGGCCAATTATCGTATGTTCTCAGTAAAGACCTCACATGGAGGGACATGCCTTAGTTAATTTATATTGTATGTTCTAGGGGAATCAATATGGCATTGTACGTTAGGGCTTATGTAAGTTCATGTGGATTGGTGTGAAACATCTAGAGAATGAAAAGAACAACAGCAGTTATTGGATTTACTTAGAACATTACTATACATTTAGTTGCATAAACATTTATGGACCATCTTTTTAAACAGAAAGGAATAGAGTACCATTTTTTTAAGTGACAGGCGTATTAAGAAAAAAGTTGGAATTTTATATTAATTTTTCAACACAGATATGAAACCAGGGCTTGATTTTTTTGTTCTACAAGACCTTTGTTCATTTCTGTTTTGAAAACATAACATTATTCTCAACACAACTTATCATCGTTCAATGTAGTATATATCCAAGCAAGATTTCACTTGTTTAACCTATGTGGGACTGCGAGATCTCTAAGGTTGAATTGACTTTATTCAAATAATACTAACATCCATGGTAATTAAGTGACGAATGCAATTGTCAGATTTCAACTACGTAGTACAAACTTTACCACTAATTTTCATTTGGGTTTACTCTCACTTTTTTTCATTCAAGCAACTTATTTTCTCTCGCTATTGGGCCAAATCGTGAACCCATGAGTATTGCAATTCTGTAGCATACTTTGCGTATATAAACAACAACGATCTCACTTCATTTAACGAAGTTCGAAATTTTTTAATATATCAAATTCTTTAACAACCAAGTGGTTGAAAAACATAGTAATACTCTCTTGACATGTGTGAACATAGTTTGACTTTTTAGTTTGACTCTCATGTCATCTTGTATAAATACTGTATTGTTTGATCATTTTCATTAATAAGAATTTCACTTTCATTCACTTCTCTTTAATTTTCAATAGTGCTAGACAGAGACTTCATCGTAACATGTCATAGCAGAATCAATATGGCTAGGTAAGTAAAATAAAAATTTTGGAGGCCTATATGATAACCAATATAATGTATGAAAAAGGGGTACCCTCTTGAGAGTGCTTTTTTTTTCTGTGCAGAATGATCAACATCTATTTGGAGCCTCAAATATTTATCCAGTGTACAACCCAACTCTGCACACCAGACCCACTTCAATACTTTTTTTTTTATTATTGTTTCGCTCGCTAGCCTCCCTAGCAAAAACGGAGGTTAAGTTTTGAGGGTTTTTTTTTTTTTTTTTTTTTTTTTTTTTTTTTTTTTTAATTTAATACTTATGTTTTGGTTTTTCTTTTCCCTATTGCTTATTTAATTACTAGCGAAAACTGTCTGATTGATGAAGTTTATTGGAGGGACTAGCGAGTGCGACACATCTATCCATTTTAGATAATTCTATGACTCACGTTCGTTAATACCTTGTGATTGATTGCATTGTACATTGATAGGACAAAGTTGTGACTTTGTCTTTGATACCTTCACTAGAAATTAATATAGGCAATAAAGGTGGCTCAAATCACCAATGTTGTACCAGATTTGCCTCATATCTTTAGTCACATGAATGGCAAATCAGCAATGGTAAGAGCTTAACGGACCAAACTCATATGTGCCCAACAGAGACGTTACATGGAGGGCCAAGCCTTAATTCATTTTCGTAACATGTCACAACAGAATCCTTATGGCTATAGGTAAGTTCAAAAGGATAGGTGAAACGTTTAGAGGTGGAAATAAACACCAACTGCTAATGGATTTACATAGAAGATTATTAAATTTTTGGTTGCATAAACATATTGACAATCTTTGTAAATAAAAGGTTTAGAGTGTTACGTTTTTAAGTGACAACAAATATTAAAAAAAAAATTAAAAAAAAAATAAAAAATAAAAAAAAAATAATAATAAAAATTGTTAAGTTACAAGAGATATTAAAAAAAGTCGAGAGTTGTATATCAGTTTTCAACTACAAGAGTCTAGACGAGTTTATGTTTCGCTAATAAAATAAACTCAAATAGCATCATGTAATCAAAAACATGATAGCGTTCTCAACACAAGTTATGCTCTTACAATCTAGCATATAACCAAATGAGATTTCACTTCTTTTTTTTTTTGGGTAAAAGGTCAACGACCCGGTAAATATATTATCCAAAAAAACTTTTAAGTACAAATGGAATGTGGCTGAAGTACCACATTAACCTCAAGCTAGTTTTTATCTATGTGGGATATTTATAAGGTTGAGCTAGTTTCTTTCATCTATGTGGGATATTTATAAGGTTGAGCTAGTTTTTATCAAATAACAATAATCTACACCAGTTATATGCTCATTATAGCCAGTGTTTGTAGTTTACATGTACCTATGAATTTTCGTACTAGGTTTTGATTGATTGACATTTCAAATAATTTTACCCACAATTTACCCATTCAGGGGAAGATCGTTCAGTGTTTGTAATTTACCGGGATATGCCTTCCTTGTTGGGTGGGGGGCTCGGTTCCAAAAAGGTATACGGACTTGAGATGGTTCCGCCAAATACCATTTTTTTTTTTATCTTTCCAACCTGATGGCTATGGTCAAACATAAGCCATCTTTGTTTCTAATATCCCTGATCCATTCATATCATCGCATATTTGCAATAAAACAAAACTAAATTTATGATTTATGCTGTTAAAGTTATGCTGAAATGCCCAAGGAATAAAAAAGCAAGATATCTCATCACGGAAGAGCTCTTGTGCTGGCAAAATCCCACATTGCTCAGGCTGGTTATGTATTCTACACCTAAAATCAAAAATCATCTCACAAGATATTTATCTAGCTTAGTGGTCTCGGATTGTGCAAAAGCCACCTTTATGTGGTTGAATGTTTGACCACATTACTCACAAGGGTGGCAAATCTATTCATGTAGGATAATTCTGGCGACTCGAGTTTGTTAGTACCTTGTGATGAAGTGCTTTGTACATCACTAGGAGGGTTGACGTCATCAATGTTGTACCATAGTCGCCCTATTTCTTAGTCACATGGGTGACATTTGGATTAGTTTGAAGAGTACCTTATGTATGATTGAGTTGTAGAATGGTAAGAGCTTAAAGGACCAAACTCTTGTGTGCTCAATAGAGACCTTACATGGAGAGCCACACCTTACTTCATTTTCGTAACATGTCACTGCACAATCAATATGGCATTGTATGTACGGTAGGGGTTAGGTAAGTTCAGGTGGATCAGTAAAGCATTTAGAGATTGGAATGAACACCAACTGCGAAATAAAATATGGTTACTGTTATTGTTTGAGTTTTCAAGTTAATATTGATTAAATCATCACTGATTCTTAAGAAATTTTCAACAAATAAATGTTTATTGGTCATATGGACAATCGTTGTAAATCGATAGTTGAAGCACCATTTTTTTAAGTTGAAAACATAGAATGATAGAATTTACATTAATTTTCACTGACCTATACGTTCATGGAGTTTTTGTTTCATAATCTACTTAATAAACGAACAGGTGCTTGAAAACGTAACATTTATCTTGTCATGTATGATCCTTACTGAATAATTCACTTCTTTAGCCTATTTGGGAAGTGCCGTATTTTGTTCTTTTTTGTTCGGTTGTTGTTGATAATGCAACTCCTTTTGTGATTCTAAAATTACTTGCCACAAAGTTAATTAAGTGTTGCTGGTAATGTAAGGCAACTTTTATGTCTAAATTTGTTAGTAAATTCACTCGATCTAACTTTGTGTCTTTTTCAGTTAAATTTTGTCTAGTCACCACTCACCAAAAGTATCCAAAATGGAGAGTCACGCCTAAACCTATTTTCGTAACATGTCCCTCTAGAATCAATATGGCACTGTATGATAGGTGTTCGGCAATTAGTTTTGGTGGATCGGTGAAACGTCTATAGATTGGAATGAACACAAACACCGAAATGGGTTACTTGAAATATGAAATTTCCAAACGATGGTTAGTGCTAATTTTTGATTATATTCTAAAAAAAGCCAAGTTAACATTTGATATTGATCAACTGAAATTGAGAATAATACATATAATTACCGTTTCGTTATATTATATAGATTGTAATAAAATATTAGTACATATTTTGCTGAAGTATGAACAAAAGCTTTGTAAATAAAAAGTTTGGAGTGTCCATATATAATTTAAGCGAGAAACGATATTAAAAACTTACGAATTTATACTATCTTTCCCGAACATGACTATGAAGTTTATATTGTTCAAGTTTATCAATAAACCTCATAAACCTCATTAACCAAGCACTTGAAATCCTAGTGGTTTATTCTCAACATGTATGAGAGTCAAGGACTATAGTATATAATCAAAAAAGATTTTATTTCTTTATCCTATGTGGGATGCAAGGTACATTTGAAATGATTCTATCAAATACATAATAACGTACGTCTATACCTAAATGTTGACTCATGCATTTCGGGTATTATAATTTGCACCATTCATATGTTCATTATAGAGCCTTTGTATTTTTAAGCAATTTGATTATCAAGTTACGATTCAATTTGATTCGGAGATCTTCTTCGGAGTACAAATGTATCACTAGTTTCATATGGGTTTACTCTCATGTTTTCGTTCTTTTTTGTTTGGTTGTGGCCAAGGAAAATATTGCCAATAATGCAACTCGTTTTGTATTTCTTAAATTACATGCTCATAAATTTAGTCAAGTATTCCACGCTACAAATAGTTTAGTTCAATTGGTGCGTTTGGTATGATTATGGGGTTATAATAAGATTTGGATTCGGCATAGATTGAATGAAATAAAAATTGATTGATAGAATTAATATTGTTTGTTTTGTGAAATGTAATTAGGAATTGGTTTTTATTTAATATTGTTATATATTAAAGAGGGTCCACTTAATTAGGAATTTGTTTTTATTTAATAAGATTTGGATTCGGAGTATAAAATTTGATTTAATATTTTAATATTATTTTAACATTAAATAAAGAGAATGTGGGTGTGTATCGAGAGTTAAAGTTAATTAACTAAAAAAAGGACAAATATTTAAAAAAAAAGAAAGTTAAAGAAATGTGATACTAGGCTACCTACTATGGATTCATGCAACCCCTTATCTAAAGGTATGGCTGACACATTTGAAACCAAATCCCACGAACCAAACTAATGATTAAAGAATCGTTCGATTCCAACACTGCAACACCCATGAAACAAACGCCCCCTAAAGCATTTAGAGATTGGAATGAACACCAACTGCGAAATAAAATATGGTTACTGTTGTTGTTTGAGTTTTCAAGTTAATATTGATTAAATCATCACTTATTCTTAAGAAATTTTCAATAAATAAATGTTTATTGGTCATATGGAAAATCGTTGTAAATAGATAGTTGAAGCACCAATTTTTTAAGTTAAAAACTTAGAATTTACATTAATTTTCACAGACCTATACGTTCATGGAGTTTTTTGTTTCATAATCTACTTAATAAACGAACAAGTGCTTGAAAACATAACATTAATCTTGTCATGTACGATTCTCAGAGCACAATGTGTCATGACATAGGTGAATTACTCATTCAGGGCCAACGGGGTGTCATATCAATACAACAAACCTCCATAACTAACCCTTCACTCACAATTAATCTCATCTTACTCATTTGGAACCCGTCGCTTACAACAAAAATATAATCACATTACATATTTACCAAAAAAAAAAATACTGGCAAAAGTACTCAACTCACCCTCGCTGTGCAGACGACGAAGGTAGCAATGGCGAAGCACGGCGAGGGCTAGCGGTGTCATGCCGAAGCACGAGGACACGTAGGCACGGTGAAGTGGACACCAGGTGCTCTTACTCACTGTAGTATATATGCAAAGAATAATTCACTTCTTTAGCCTATGTGGAAGTGCCGTATTTTTGTTCTTTTTTATTCAGTTTTTGTTGATAATGAAACTCGTTTTGTGTTTCTTAAATTACTTGCCATAAGGTTAATTAAGTGTTGCTTGTAATGTAAGGCAACTTTTATGACTAAATTTGTCGATAAACTCAGTCGATCTAACTCTGTCTCTTTTTCAGTAAAATTTTGTCGAGTCGCACCTAAACTTATTTTTGTAACATGTCTAGAATCAATATAGCATTGTACGATAGGGGTTCGGCCATTAGTTTTGATGGATTGGTGAAACGTCTATATATTGGAATGAACACAAATACCCAAATGGGTTACTTGAAATATGAAATTTCCAAATGATGGTTAGTGCTAATTTTTGATTATATTCTATAAAAAAGCCAAGTTAATATTTGATATTGATCAACTGAAATTGTGAATAATACATATAATTACCGTTTCGTTATATTATATAGATTGTAATAAAATATTAGTACATATCTTTCCGGTGCATGACTAGTAAGTTTATATTGTTCAAGTTTATCAATAAACCTCATTAACCATGCACTTGAAATCCTAGTGGTTTATTCCCAACATGTATGAGAGTTTGGGACTATAGTATATAACCAAAACCAATGCCTTAAGAGCATGAGCAATGCAAAAAAGCTTGGATGACTTTTTGCATTTAATGCATACTACATTTAATACATACCACTTTGAAGAGTGACTTGAAGTATAGCAAGTCATTGTAAAAAGCTTTTCAAAAAGCTATGAATGTAATGTACAAAAAGTCTTTCAAAAAGCTTATTTAAATAGTGAAAAGCTATTGTTGTTAGTATGCATTGAGGATGCTCTAAGGGCATTGGTTAAGAAGGCATGAACAATCAGAAGGGTGGCAGTGGCAAACGGTATCACCATCGGCAAGGGGATGCCGGCGGTGAACACCGCCGCCACCTAGCCGGCAAGGCCATCGGCATGGTGTGAACGGCAAATATTGCCTCCGAGGCATCCTTGTTTCAAACCCAAAAAGTGACCGTTGCATTAATTGTTTGTGAACGTTGGAGGAGCGTGTGGGCCAAAAAAACCAAAAACTTTTTTGTCTTGTGTGTGTGCAGGTGTGTGTGCAAGTAGAGAAGAAGGCATGGTTGTATAATTTATGTAGTTGACTGTTTTTTAGTTTGCCTTGTCTTTACCTACTACGAGTAGCATTTTGTAGTTGACTGTTTTTTTCTTTTTTTTTTCTTTTTTTTTTATGTATTATGTAATTTTCTTTTAGTTATTAATGAAATATTTATGTTTTAATTAAATTGTTTAATTTAATTTATATAAAAAAAATGTTGGAAGGTATGAAAAGGGCATGGTTGCCACTAAAATGGGGTTGGGAGGTATGAAAAAAGTATGAATGAGGTGGAATGATATTATTGGTGGATTTCGGAGGTATGGACGATTTCGGAATCATGACTGCCAGTGTCCTCATAAATAGGCTCAGGGGCCCACACATAAAGTACACTTTTTAAATTAAAAAATATTTTTTTAGTCCTTTTTTATGGGTTCGTACCCTCCTTAACCAATGCCCTTAGGGCATTGGTTAGACAATCCCAAAAGATTTTACTTCTTTATCCTATGTGGGATGCAAGGTACATTTGAAATGATTCTATCAAATACATAATAACGTACCTACATACCTAAATGTTGGCTCATGCATTTCGGGTATTATAATTTGTACCATTCATAGGTTCATTATAGAGCGTTTGTATTTTTAAGCAATTTGATTATCAAGTGACGACCCAATTTGATTTGGAGATCTTCTACGGAATACAAATTTATCACTAGTTTCATATGGGTTTACTCTCATGTTTTCGTTCTTCTTTATTTGGTTGTGGCCGAGGAAAATATTGCCAATAATGCAACTCGTTTTGTATTTCTTAAATTACATGCCCATAAATTTAGTCCAGTATTCTACGCTGCAAATAGTTTAATTCAATATACTTTCTTTGACATATAATTGAAGTTTAGTAAATAAAATTGGTAGGCAACTTTTGTGTTACTAATTAAGTTACCAGTTGCGAAACATTACTAGTTTGATTATGTGAACTGGAGTCAAACTATGTTGTTCGGTCATTTTTTTAGTACGACTCATGATGGTGACACATCTATCCATTTTGGATACACAGAGCTCGCTTTTACCTTGTGATTGATTAAGCTCTACATTGTTAGGAAAACGTTGTTCCTATGTTTCTTTATACATTCTCTAGAAATAAGCGGGCTAGAGCCATCTATGTTATACCAATGTCGCCTCATTGTTGGACCTAGTGTTTATAAGGAAAAGAAAAAGGAAGGGCGAAGAAAAACTAAAATGTAAATTGTGCCTTTTATGCTCGTAGTCTCAAGTTAGACATCAATGTTATATTTTTTTGGAAAACTTCATTCACTACTAATACATCATGATTGCTCTTAACAACACTTTAAACTTTCAGAAATGATCATTAGAAAGACACAATTTGCGGAAAAAAAAAAGAAAAAAAAAGTACAGTTTCTTGGTGTGCAAGTATTTAGATAAATAAAAAGGGATAGCATATTTGGTTGGGGATCGAACAATGGACCTTTCAAATACATAACTGCATCATATACATGGGCTCAGCTCAAATGGAGCATTACAGGCCCACAACTTTCAGTCAACATGAAGAAGCTAAAATGATTTTAGGACAATCTTAAAAATTAATAAATTAATTAATCAATTATCAAATCTTAATAATTGATTATTGTTTTTTTACTGGGCAAGGTGATTTAGAGCATGCTTTTGTGGTGTGGGTATGTTGAGGGACGTTTTGGAACATGTTTAAGGTGACTTTGTTACCAAGTAATTTACTACACATACACAATGATTACCAATGGCATGTGATGACACCTAGGACTCTTATGCATCTTTTCTATCATGTAACACGCTTTGTAAGCTTCTGAATAGTCTGTCAAATATTTCTAGAGATGAAACTTGTAAGGGCGTTGAAATGGGGTAAATTAGTATGTTATCTTCCGTTGGTTGAAATCTATGAAACCAACTTAACCATCATTTATAGCCTTTTATATTCGTTAAGATAATTTTTAAGAAAGGATGCTTGCAGGTTAAATTAAATAACAATAAATTTGGGCTTTACTAACCCAACTTAGAGCTGTGGTTAATAGGCTTTGTGTTACTACAATTTCTTGTAAGAATATAGTGATTCATTTAATCACAATCAAATATTAACCGGGTATGTACTATTTTCGGGATTGTGTTCATTTGTTGGGGGATTATTATATAACCAAAATCATTCAAAGCTGTTATTATAATAAAATTTATTTCCTTTAACACTTAAGTCTGTTCTTAGCGAAACTTAAAAGTTAGTAAACTTTTTTCGTTTCAAAATTATTGTACACATATCAAAATGACCTATAAATAGTTGCGGGCGAGCACTAAAAGCCACATTTCATAAGATTCATTAAAGAAGATTTGTAACACCAAATTTTTAAGACCATATGCATTTTCCAAAAATAAATGTTAGTGACAAATTTTCACACTAAACGGGATAAATTGATAAGGTTTTCGTACACCTCAGAGATCCTTCGGTTCGCCCTGAATACGAATGCAAATATTATAGTGTGACATGGTCATAATTTAATTTTTAACTTTTATTATCTTGGAACATATCAATGATGAAAAAAAATGAAAAATGAACTAAAAACAGTTATCTAGTTAGCGAAAATACAACTAAAAAATGATGTTTCATGAAAATGAAAAACAAAAAAGCCCTTTGGTTCACCTGAATACGAATGCAAATCGTGCAAATATTATAGTGTGAAAATTAATTTTTAACTTTTATTATCTTGGAACATACCAATGATGAAAAAATGGAAAATATCTAAAAACGGTTATCTAGTTAGCGAAAATACAGCTAAAAAATGATGTTTCATGAAAACAAAAAAGGGAGTACGATTGTACGAAGATGTAGGGAATTGAACATCTGACCTTGAGGACAATTTAAAGTTCACTTACCAAAACACCCACATTACTAAACTCACCATACAATTATTATAACAAGACAACAGGCCCGTAGCTTTTTATCAAGAAACACCAACAAATTAAATTAAATTGTCAACTGTAAATCTATTATAAAAAAAGTCAACTATAAAATGGCGGCGAGTTTAAAAAAGTTACCACCGGGTGACATTTGTGACTGGGAATTCAAAGAAAGCTTCAACAAGTTAAAGTCAATTCCATTCCAGTCTCTTAAGCTTAAGGGGATCCGGAGGATATCTCCAAAGAAAAAGCTACATTGGCTGCTACTTTTTTTTTCCCCTAAGGTTTTTATGTTTTTGTAAGGGTTTAATGTTTTGTTTAAGGTTTTTTCTTTTTGTTTACGGTTATGATGTTGTGGTGCGTTTTATGTGTAGGTGAAAGGACCGGTGTTGGATGAGGATACATGCTTATGTTTCATTGCTCTTAAGTGTCTATCTGGTTAGTCACTACTATACCGTATCCTCGTTTGTGTTACTTCACAATGCTCGTTTATTTGCTAAAAGAACAAACATGACTATAGTTTTAACTAGGGGTGGCAATTTCTGACCCGACCTCAAACCGACACGAAAATTAACAGGTTTAAATAGATTGTGTGTCAGGTTTGGGCCGACATATCTAACCCGTTTATTAAACAGGTCAGGTTCGGGTTACGAATAAAATAAACGGGTCGACCCGCCAAGCTGTTTAAGTTTTTTTTCTTAATTAAAAATTATTTATATTTAATTATACGGGTTAAATGGGTTAAATGGGTCGGCCACTAACCCGTTTAACCCATTTAACTCGTGTAATGTGCTAACTTTTATATATAAAATGGATTAAATTGGTCAACCCGAAACCCGTTTAACATATTCATATACGGGTTAAATGGGTGAGGTTCGGGTTACGTGTAAACAGGTTAGGGTTGACATAGCTGACCCAATGATTTAAATGGGTCTGGTTCGGGTTGAGGTTTTCTGACCCGCCAACCTGACAACCCGAACCCGCCAACCCGAACCCGACCCGAATTGCCACCCCTAGACTTTTAACCCAATTATATGCTAGTTTTGTCAAGGTTTCATCATGTTATATACATTCAAGTCATTATCTATCTGTGACCATGTCCGTGTACAAGTTTGCTCATATGTGTCACTAGTTTACTATCTTAAAGAACAAACACCAACAGAACAAAACCTACGCTGCTCTTTAATGCATTTTTATTTTGTTTTGTTAAACTAATACAAACGAAAACATGCCGTGTTTGTGTTTGTTGTCAATCCTAGTTTGCACAGTTCATTTTCAATCTTATCTTTGGGTGGAGAAATCTTTGATTAGGCATAACGCATAACGTTCTCTGTTATTTTATTTTTTTTGCAAGCCTTACATGTAACTTCCCTTGCTGCACTTCCTTGTTTTCTTGTTAAAGTGATGTTTAGCAGCTTCCTGTCAATTTGTCACTCATAAGATTAAGATCATCAGGACACAAGTTAAATCGTTCATTGTTTCATTCTCATTCAGATCTTCTTTATATAATCTTCTTGTAGACTTAGGGTGTGTTTGTTTCAGTTAGATGTTAGTTAGATGTTTCACATCTGAATCTGACTACCACATCTTACTAGTAAGAGGTGGCTATAATGTCTGAATCTGAATGAAAATTTGTTGTTTGTTTTTTTTTATAATTGTCTGAATGGTTTTAATTTTCCCTTTTTTTAAGTATATATTAAACTATTACAAATACGATTAATAAATAGATAGTGTAAACTTGAAACAAAACATTTTTATCATAAATTTAACACAATTATAAATCATTAAACAATTTATCTTAATACATATAAAAAATTTAACATAATAAAAACTATTACATAAATCGTCATAAAATAAAACATAAGCTTAACGCAAATGAAACAACAATTAAGTTACTTAACCAATACCAAATAATTTAAAACCTAGCTTTGCATAATTTGTGCTGCGATTTGATCTCGTAAGTTAATCATGTATCGTTGATCCGCGTCACTCCCAATTTGTTGAACAACTTCAACATCACCGTTATTATCATCATGTACATTTTCATTATCATGTACGTCACCTTGATCGTATTGAGAGAACAAATTATCTTCTAAACCTTCTTTTCGAATAAAATTATGAATAGCAAAACATGAAATAGTAATATCTCTTTGTGTTATCAAAGGAAATTTGGGCATACTCTTCAAGATTGGAAAATGCGCTTTTAGGACTCCAAATGCCCTCTCAATTACGTTTCGAAGTAAAGCAGGTAAAGAGAAAAAATAAATTAAAAAAAAAGAAAAAAAAGGCATACCTTAGGGTGGTGAAGATGGCGGCGTACAGGTGGAGAAGAAGGTGGCTATAGGTGGAGAAGAAGTGGTGGTGGCCGGCCGAGGCTGGAGGTTTCCGGCGGCGGGTGAAGGTGGAGAAGAGGAATGGGTGAAGGTGGAGAAGAGAATGGGTGTTAATAGGGTTAGAGGCAATCAGACTTGCAGACAACCTCTTACTGAGTCAGATTTATAACATCTGACCGCGTCTGACTCAACATGAAAAAACAAACAACAAAAACGTCTGACCGCGTCTGACTGGTAAGACGTCAGAGGCAGTCAGACCTTTTTTTAGAAAAACAAACAAGCCCTTAGAATAATTTGCAGAAATGGAGTCATTGAAATTACGTAATTGAGAAATTACAGCAACTACTTATCTGATTTTAAAAATCTATAAAATTCCCTTGAGAGTTTCATCAAAATCAGATAGCTGAACCATGCAAAGCTGATTATTGTGACTGTAGGTTTGCAACACATTTGAACTTTCCTTAATTTGCTTGTTCAATCTGTTCATCAATTCAACAAGACGTGTTTCATTTAGATGTTTTAGGTCTGAATCTGACTACAAAATCTTACTAGTAAGAGGTGGCTAGAACGTCTAAATCTAAACGAAATAATGTTGTTTGCTTTTGTATAATTGTCCGAATGATTTTAAGTGCTCGTTTCTGCAATTTATTTAAATAACTTGTGTAAATATGAAACAAGACTTTTATCATAAATATAACATAGTCAATAAGCCATCAAATATATTATATTAACACGAGTCTTCAATCTCTCTTATCGAGTAAGAGGCAGTAAGACAAGTCATCCACCTCTTATTGAGTAAGATGTTATATGTCCAACTGAGTCTGACTCAAAAGAAAAAACAAACAAGCAAAACGTCTGCTCACCTTTTACTGTAAGAGTAAGAGGAAGTAAGAAGGCTAGTAAGATTTTTTTTTTTTTTTTTTTTTTTAACAAACACACCTTAAAACATCTCATGTGAGACTATGAGTTCGAATGCAACATTATTTGCATCATGGTTTTTACCTTTACCTAATGAACGGGTTAGTATTCTAGGTTGTAGCTAGCTATTGGACACAACAGTTCCTAGATTAGTGAAAGTGTATTCCATCTTTTTTTGTCGGTGAAAAAAATGCTAGTTTTCTTTGTCTTTTAAGCCACGTGTTTTTTTTTTTTTTTTTTTTTTTTTTTTTTTTTTAAATTTTAATCATCTACGTGTCACGTTCCGAACAACGAAGACTTTCTGATCAGTTGCAACTTTAGGACACAATAACACTTGACTGTTGCGACACTTTTTGAATAACTCAAAATGAATATCTTTGTCATGCGTGAAATTTGGTATGTTTTGATTTTATTGATTTTCCTTTATCATGTCTATTAACGGATGGCAAATGCTGATCTATTGCAAGTGGTTTCTTCAGAAGATTGGTCATGAAGGTACATAGAATAATCTTTATGTCGTATTTACTTTGATGTTAAACTATAAAAGAATAAAGTTAATTGAAGACTTTCTGATCAGTTGCAACTTTAGGACACAATAACACTTGACTGTTGCGACACTTTTTGAATAACTCAAAATGAATATCTTTGTCATGCGTGAAATTTGGTATGTTTTGATTTTATTGATTTTCCTTTATCATGTCTATTAACGGATGGCAAATGCTGATCTATTGCAAGTGGTTTCTTCAGAAGATTGGTCATGAAGGTACATAGAATAATCTTTATGTCGTATTTACTTTGATGTTAAACTATAAAAGAATAAAGTTAATTAACCACTTGAATTGCGTTTGTAGGTCTAAATAATATGTTGATGGCTTATGAGGATAAATCTGCCTATGCTTTCTGTGTATTTTCTCTTGGTATTGGGGCAAATCATGAGCGTTACGTTTGTGGGAAAGACCCCAGTATGCGGAGAATGTGGAGAAAGAAGATTTTGTAGGTTTCCATTTTGACCTACCCAACTGTTTGAACCTAAACCATTTTGACACTCTTATGGACCTTAATCCGTTTGACACTTATTATTATATTTGTTATAGTTATGCTGAAATGCCCAAGGAAGAAAAGAACAAGATTTCTCATCGCGGAAGAGCTCTTGCACTGGTAAAATCCCACTTTGGTGAGGCTGGTTACGTATTCGAAACCTAAGATAGTAAATTATCTCTATTGGTGCATAACGCTTTAGATTCATATCGTAATTCTGAACAAGATATTACAGCTGAGAGTTTGTGGTTGTAACTCTAAGTTTGTCGTTAAGTGAGTTTTTTTTTGTAAGACTCGCAAGGGTGGCACGTCTATCCATGTTGGATAATTCTTGTGACTAGCATTTGTTAGTCCCTTGTTATTGATTACGTTGTAATTAGCAGGACAAAGTTGTGACTTTGTCTCTTGATACGTTCACTAGAAATGTAGGCAACCATGAGCGCTCAAATCACCAATGTTGTACCCGAGTCGCCTCATTTCTTAGTCACATGGGTGACATCTGGATTAGTTTGAAGGGTATCTTATGTAAATATTGGGTTGTACAATGATAAGAGCCTTAAGGACCAAACTCTTGTGTGCTCAGTAGAGACCTTACATGGAGAGCCACACTTCTTTTTTGTAACATGTCACTGCAGAATCAACAAGGCATTGTACGTACGGTACAACCAAAGTCAAAATAGCCATTAGTCCTTGTAATATAAAAATGAGCATTGGTTGGACAAAGTTGTCGGTCTGTCTTCGCTAGAAATGAAGGCAACCAAGAGGGACTCGAGTCGCCTCAAAGCCCTCAATAGTCACATGGATGTCGTTGATCATTTGGATCAGTTTCAATAACACTTTAATTTTTGCATGAGTGAGTTGTTTAATGGATAGCTTGATGAAGTTAAACTGTTAAAGTGATTTAGAACGATCAATTCTATGACGATTTTGAAGAAGTTTAGGTGCTTGAAAATATGTTCGATTAATTGACTTTATAGTGACATCAAGAGCTTTTTCTTTGAAATTATTTATTTTAAAAGATACCAAAATAAAAAAGCGGCGAGTGACATAAAATCAAATTAAGTAAAAAGGCAAAGAGAAGATAATATGAGAATCGAACAACAGGCCTTCCAGTTTATGTAAAGTTGATTTACCAAATGACCTACGCTCCACTACATGATGTATCTCTTACAACCTTTATTTAACGCAACACGAAACTTTAGAAATGTGGACTCTAATTTTTATAAGTGTGTGAAACGTTCATGAATGTTTTTGGACAATTTGTCCGTGCATTTTTAACAGATTTATAGCAGAAGTCTTAAAGATAAATTTGTTAATGTGGAGTTAAATAATATGTTTTTCTACGTGAGATGAAACCCTTTACTATATCCCTTAGGTATGTTTTAAAATAGAAAATGTCCATCAGTTCACATCAAATTACTAACAAGAATAATAATAATAACTGGTGTTGTATATCTAAAGGTGAACAAATTTAAAAGATATTTGTGAATAAAAAGAAACTGACTATGTAAATATATAAAAAAAACTTATGATTCAACAAAGTGCTTAAAAAAAATGTAGAAATGTGAATACGATCTTTGTAATAAAAAATGGAGAACACGATACACATGGGAATTGAACCCACATTTTCTACTCTACCATTCGATATTGATTCCACTTATAAATTATTCTCCTACATCTTTAAATCTTTTATTTATGCGGTGTTTGAAAAGTTCTATTACACGTCAAATAGTACTTAAGCGTTCATAACTTTTAACAACAAGAGCATTGCTAGAACCACAAAATAAAATCCATTAATAGTTAGTAATATGAAAAGAAAAAAGCTTGAGAAAGTTAAAGTTATATTAAAACAATCAAATCCCATTTCATGGAGCTTGTGGTCTAGTGGTAAAGGCTTAAGTAGTTAAGCGAGCCCAAGTAAGAGTAGTGCCGGTTTGGGTGACCGACCGGGAAGTCCTCACTTGAGAACCACAAGCTCTAATGATATCAGGCGAATCAGGAATAGGAGTGGGGTTATCATCTAAAGAGAGGCTCGCGGCTGGTATCTCTGCCTGAAGATGCGACACTAACTCGAGCCAACAACCAATATCTAACATCTAACCGCTTTTCAAAAAAAAAAAAAAAAAAAAAAAAAAAATCCCATTTCTTAAAACTTGATATCGTAATAACCGGTTTACCAACCCATTGATAGACATATTGTTAGTAGTGTTAGATTATGGACATTATTTTAGTAGTCGTATGTTAGGATCGAACTCGAGATCACGAGATTGCACACAATACGTATGAAGAGAAAAAGAAATAATTATTTATAAATGTTATAAGTAATTATTAATAAACACAAAACTAATAATAGTAATTAGTATTTAATGATAAATGACTAATGACCTATTAATGGAGATTAGAAAAGTAATACTTGTGAATAATTGGAAGATCAAGAAAGTTCTAGAAGGAGTTCCACCTCCTTTGTGCCTTGAGCTCCAAGTATTCATTAGTATAAATACAAACCCAAGATTCATTGTTTCTCATAACTTGTACACACACATGTTGGTGTTTTTCTTTCCTTTTTCTTGTTCTAGTCGATCCATAAAACAAACCCATAAGGGTTTTGATTTTCTTGATCTAAACAAAGTTTTGTGTTTTATTTACTTGCATAAACTTTTTCTTGAATTAGTACGTGTGTACAAGAACGTGATTCAAACACACTATTGTTTGATTCTTGGATTGAATTACAAAAGAGGTAAGGGGTAATTCTTATAATCCACATAAACCCTAATTAGGGTTCTTGATTAAAGATTGCAATTGATTCTTGTTCGGGCTAGAATCACAAAGGTACGTTTACTATTTATATTTGATTAATTAATTACATGTTATATGATCTTGTTATAATTGCTTCCGCTATGCTCACTTTGATGTACCTGGTTTATTTATATGAAAGTCATGATATAATAATTCCAACAGTGGCATCTAGAGCCGTTATAATGTGTAATTAATTATCAAAACGCATAAAAATTGGATCTTGATTCGTTTAGTTACATGTTTTTAGGGATTTTAGATTCCTAACCCTAATTTTTTTTGTGGGTCGATTTTGACCTTAAAGGGTTTTAGGGTTTTGGTTTTTGATTTTTTAATATGATTAGAAACCCTAGGATGTCATGTAATTGTTATGCGTTTTAGTAAACGATCTTGGTGAAATATGTTAATTGTTAAGCTAAATCCATGAAAAAGTGCATATTTGCATGGATTTTTATATTGTGTTATAATTTAAATGGTTTAAATTGTTAATATGAATTAATGGTTAAGTTATATCGCAACATGTAAATTTATTATAGATGTCGAATTGGGGAAGACTCCAATATTAAGTAATCAATTATGTGTTATGTGGTATTTATTTAATTTTGGCTTACGCAATCGATTTATCGATGTATGTGGCTCTTTTTCTAAGAAGAAGAAAGCCCTAATTGAATTAATACGTTATACACCTATATTTGATTATTAATAGGACTATTGAATAAGATTTGCATGTGGCTACATGTTTTATACATATTTAATTGTTATGATTATGTATATTTGTTTATTTAGTTGTTTTATTTTTTATTGTATATTACTTGTTTTTGTTTATTTATTGTGTTAGACATGTTTATAAACGAAAAGGGTAATTTTTTGAATAGAAAAATAATACGGACTAAATAATGGCGAAATTGTTTTGGTTTTTAAGAGTTTAAATTTCAAAGAATTGGTTGATTGATGTTTTTGTACGTAATGGTTAAATAGGCTCGACCGAAGTTTACACACTATAAGATGGGTATAAGGATGGCAACGCATTAAATTGTGGCCTTAGAGAGACAACATTCTGTCTTAACGCTCGTTTGTGTGTAAATTAGACTTACCGAACAACCATTACATGTACATTGTCATCTTAAGGGTGAATAATCCACAATTCCACAATGATTATCCGAAACACTAAGCTTTCGGGCTTATGCAAAAGTACGATATAGTGGACGATAATTGATGGTTATTCTTTAATTGGTGAACCCGATACCTCAATCAAAACCTTGTTATTTTACTCTTAGCGAATTGGTAATAAAAATGTTTTGTAAAACCAATGTTATGAAGTTGTATGCATGCTTCTTCATACATTATTTTGATCACATCAAAATATTAATACCCTTATAAAATTAAGTTGAATGTCATCTAATTAAGAACACTTGAAGTTGTAATTTACGTCAAGTGAGACTTGGCGAGATTGCAATGGAAAGGTAAATTTCATAAATTCATTGCTAGCAGATCAACTGATGTGATGGATTTGTGAGATTGCAGTTTTTAAGTTAGAAGACTTAAATTGAGTAGGAAGTGAGACTTGGACTCAAGGCATTAAGATGGGGACTAAACATGCTTACAATACAAATGTTTTGTGATTGTAGATCCCATAAATCTAGGAATTGCAATATGATATTGGCAATTATTGTTCGACAATTACCTTGTTGAATACTATCATTACTAGCAGATCAACTGATGTAATGGTACTATGTCAATTTAGGATCCTAGCTTTAAGAAAATACTATGGTTTATATGAATATTTACCAATGGGTATTTTATTTTCTTAAAGATCTAATTATCGAAAATACTGAAATTGAATTTTGTAATTCGTTTTAATGTATTAATGCAACGTTCAAACCGTAAACGTATTTTGGGCTTTGGTAAATTGATCGAGTTCTGTTTTCAAACAAATGTTGATTAAGAAATATTTACTTAAAAGACAAAAGAAGTCTCCTTTCTATGAAGGAAGAGTGAGACACAATCCTATTCCTTTTCATGAATGAGAAAGGATAATAGGAATATTAGATATGTCTAAATTCTAATATAACTAATAGCAAATTTTTAATGGTTAAGAAAATTGCATACATTTTTCATAGGGATTTTATCATCCTCATTCGGTGATCAAATTCTTAGTAACAAATATGATATTTGGTTAACAGGAAATTATGTATGACATTTTATGAGTTATTATAATTAGAAGCTAGACTAATTACTGCAAAATGTTTAAAGACAAACTAGTTGTTTTGACTATTTTAAAGGTGCTACATACATTGTAGGATGGTAGACCTATTAAGGAAGAAATTGCATGCCCAATTTTCAAGTTAATAGCATTTGGTAGATAGTCCATCATTTACGTAGTAGAATACACTTTTAGTACATAAGTAATTGTTACGTATGGACATTAAAGGTGTAGGAAAGTTAAAAGTACACTATTTTCTTTCACTAGATATGAAACATTTTAAATGTTGTCAAATTCAGTGAGAGTATTGTGTACTTATTACTGAATAAGAAATTATTGTAATGATCTTTAATCCAGTGGGAGTTACAAGCTTTGACATCTTGGTAGCTAAAGATAATTACTTTCCAAGTGTAGACACTTATACTTTTAAGGATAGTATTGTACGTTTCCTTACTAAACATTGTTGTTTTACATATACTTGTTATGCTCAAATCTATGACACAATCATATTGAACACATAAACAAATGCATGGCATGTTGTTTATCAACTATATGAGGTTGTTTCATGCACAAGTGGGAGAAATGTTATCTTTAGAGTGTGCAAGAAACAACTCATAAAGATATGATTTAATGGATTCTCTTGACTACAAGGTAAGAGAATAATGTTCTAATATTAATTCTAGAAACACTTGGTGTTACAATTTATGTTATGTGAGAGCTTAACTAGATTGCAACAACAAGGTGAATTTCATATTTTCATTACTAGCAGATCAACTGATGTAATTGAACTATGAGAATTTGCAGTTTCTAAATTAGATACCTATTAGAACATGTGTCAATATAATAACAAGACTACTTTAATTTATAGATTTATGAATTCATGGAATGACATAAATTAATTAAGTAATCTAATGCTACTTCAATCTGAATATTTATGTGTTCTTGGAATGACATAAATAAGTGAAGAAATAATGTTGTTTACATTATTGTGAAGTAATATATTAACTTGAAATTACTATTGAAACCAAAAGATGGTGTTCATAATTACTTTAGTTAAACATGTTTATGTTTCATTGTAAAGATATAAACATAAAGTCTTTTAATTGTTACAAGACTTATAATAAAGTAAGACGTTATCTTGTTGTGTTTTTTTAATTAAGACATATACATGAAGTCATTAAATTGTTAAATGACTTATAACGTATAGTGGGATTATAACAGTTTATGTTTTTCTTGTAAAAACATGGACATGAAGTAACTTTGTAAAAAGTACTTGTGTTATAAGGCATGTAATAGGCTTGAAAATTATTATATCATTAAAATGGCTTAGTTGGTAAATAGACAAGTCAAGAGGAATATGGTTATCTTAAATATTGTTAGATTGTCTTACAATATTAATACTAATGAAATACCAAATGTTTATGGTATGTTCAGTTAGGAAAATCAAACTCTTGTTATATTGTTTGATTAAAGATAACTATGACTTCTTTTCTTCCAAAAGTTATCAAGGTTAGAATGTTGAGTATGACTTGGACATATTTAATAAAACTCCAACATAGAAGATTAATAAGACATTATCATATGATGGAATGTGATGAATCACATTAAGTCTTAAATTGAAGTTCTAAATTTGTTTAACTGCTTATGAAGAGGTTGTTAACAAAGTTAAGTCAGGAACTATCAATAAGTATTCGTAATATCCCAAAAGAGAACATTGTATTGTTTCTTAATTTGCTAAGTATTTAAAGATAGTCTTTAAATTACTAAAAGCAAGTGGGAGTTTTGATCTTTAAAAGATAAAATTACAAGATATATAATCTTTTAAAATACACTAGTAAATATCATGATGAAGTTTGACATTTAAATGTTAAATCTCAAGATGATAGAATTATCATTCATAGAATAGCAATATATCTCAGATATTTGATTAATATGCTGAGGGCAATGATTTATAGGATTATTGTAAACCTGATAATCATTATGATACATTACCAAATATGAAATTGGGTAAAGTATACATGATATGAATGATTAAGATGTTGTCTATAAAGATAATCAATTTTAGAAACTTGGTTTATCTTAATAGTTAGACTAGAAAATTAAGATGAGTTTCTTCAAAGATTAGGTAACCTTTGTGGTTTAAATTTTTGTATAGAAATCATATGGACAATGTTGTACACGTATTTAATGTATGTTTTATGACAAAATTATTAATCACATTTAAACAATTAATTGTGATTGAATATTCTATTCTAAACACATTAAATATATAAAGATTATGATTGTCATTGACAATGGAATATCAAAACTCTTTCTTGAGAGATTACTTGAGCGAGGACGATAAGTAATCAAAAGGAGTTTATGAATTCAAATAAATCTTTAGAAGTGTACAAAGTGCAATTATCCATGGATAGATAAATGCAAGCATCTAGAAGATTACTCTTATATTTAATTATTAAATTCATGTTTGGATTTATAATTGAAATAAGATAATTTCTGAGTATTCCTAAAAGCTAGTGGGAGTATTATGTTTAATTTCTTAAATCATATATGTTGTAGAACATATAAAAAGTAACATTTCATATAAGTTAAAAGTTAAGTCTTAGTTTGGAATGAAACTTTACTTGTAAGATTTAGGAAATAAGACATACAACCTTGGAATGAAGTTTATTGTTGAAACATGTGCGGTAAATAAATCTAATATATCATGATATATTATTTAGAAAGTCTAAATAGATATGTATGACATGAATAAAATCTAAGTATGACTCAAAGATTTTTCATGTACATCATGTTTTGTTGTATCATGCTTGATTACAAGATGATTTGGCAATATTAATAACTAATTAAAAAGTTATTAGATAACTTGTGTAAAATTCTAAAAAAGGATATGTTTGATTATAGAATTACATCCTAAATCTGGAACAGCTTCAAAATTCTATAGATGAACAATTTTTCAAATTGTTGTGAAAATTGTCATAGCTAACAAACTTGAAAGTTTGAAGGGCATCAAACATTACACAATAGATATTATGGTTTACGGAAAGTTTTAATAGCATATTGTTGTTGCATACAATGATGCTAATGAAATTGAGATGACACTCAATACTAGTTATGGTAAGGATTTCATCCTTGGCTATTACTAGTTATGCTTAAATAAGAGCATAGTTGCATTATACATTAAGAGAATAAGAATACTTTAAACTTTAAAATGTTTGGAAGTTTAATTATCATAAATTGGTGGTTAAGGATGTCTCACATTTTTATGAAATATGGCATTATCAAAATAGTTGACTATGCACATATAAGAATTTCAATAGTTGAATTCTTGAAATAAGTATTCTTAAAATTCCGATAGATCAAATGTGACAACCGGCAGTTTAGGGAGCTATTTTAAAAATCCGCATTTCAATATAAGTTCGTTTATAATTTTTATTTGAAATTTTTATTTCACAACGAACTTGTAAGACCTATTTTATGGAATTTTATTTAATGACGTTATGGTATTCGTGAATTATGTTCATAATTCATTTTTGATTATGTGATCGGTGATGTATATTTGAATTCTCACTTGGTACTACGTTGACTTTGGCACTAGGATTACCTAACGATAGTCTTATGATTCGTCTTAACGAGTCCGTTATATATTTTAATTAATTACGAGAGGTTCTCGTGTGATATGGAAATTTTAAAATGAGTTCGGGTTCGGGCCACGTGTTTTTACATCTACCCACATTACCCGCTCGATCGTAATAATATTATTATTATTACTATTATTAATATTACTCTTATTATTATTATTATTACATTTAACTTTAAAAAAAAAAAAAAAAAAGTTATTAAAGGGGGCGTTGGCCCGGTTTTTACCCACACACACCAACACACAAACACAAACTTATCTCTCTCTCTTTTCTTCCCTTGCAAACCCTAGCCGCCGACACTATTCCGGCCAGCCGCCGCCGCACCTCCGGTCACCCAACAAAACTAACACCACCAATTTACTCCTCTCTTTCCCCTCTTTCTTTTGATCTAGAACACGCGCCCTAACTCCCACATTAACACCAAATCCGAATCAAATAATCACAAGTTCATCACCATTTTCTTGCTATTTCTTGAGTACTCTTCGATTTTGTATTGGTTTGGAAGGTAGGATGAGTTTTAACTCAATTTATGGGTCACAAATTGACGAGATCCGAGTGGGTTTTCATTTAAAACGTGATAGCTTATGGGTTTTTGGATGAAACTACATTTTCACATGGTTTGGTATCCGGGTTTAGTTTTCTTTGTGGGTTCGAACGAACCGTGAGTCGAAGACTCACGGCTAGATGTGGATACGAGCCACCCGGCTCGTTACTTTTCTTGTTATTTGACCTTGGAATCCTTGTTGGTTCATGTTTGGTGCTCGACCTCGATGTTTGGGTCACGTTTGGTGTTGATCGTGGCTCGTTGGAGCTTAACCGAGACTCTATGGTCTCGGTGTAATATTATTTTTGGCTCGGTTGAGAGTCGTATGGGACCATTGGTCCGATTGGTTTGACCCTTGGCTAGCTTGGTTACCGATTTGTATTTGTCGTTGTTATTTGGTGTCGAGACCCAAGAGGGTGTTTGGGACAGTTTTGGTTGGCTCGTTTGAGCATTTCCGAGACCAAGGTGGTCCTTGGTCGAGTCCTCCTTGACTCGTAATTTCAGCCGAGACCCAAGTGGGTCGCTTGGCTCGGGTTTTGGCTTGGTAAACCGACCCAAATGTTAAGCGTGTTGATGTTGTTCTTATATTAATTGTGAACATATTATTGTTATTGTTGTGGTATTTATTTCTCGGCCGAATACTTTGGGTCGAATTGGATATGGGTTATTGGTTATGGTTTTGATATTGAGGAGTTGTTGTCGAGTGGTATGTGATATGAGGACCGGTTATGAGACGGTCGTTAGATGACGGAGATAGGTTAGTCGGGTACCGTAGTCGGACCTTATTGTTGTAGCCCGTGGTTGAGATTGTGATTGGACGGAGAATTATTATTTGTGACTTGTTCTTATTGTTGGACTTGGACAATGAGCCGAGAGTCATGACTCGGACATATGACCATTTCGTATAACTCAATAACTATTAAAACTAAAAACGAGAATAATAAAACTCGTAATAATAATTATTGATAATATGAACGTTTATATGAAAGTATATACGTGAATAACGTATATATAACTATATAAACGCGTATATTAATAATAATAATAATCACGAGTCGTATTATAAATAATACGATTAGATATATATTAGGCTACGAAAGTGGCGTAATATTATTAAACGTATTATTATTATAAAAATTGTGTTATAAACGGGAAACTCCTGACTATTATGAAACATTTAATAAAAATGTCATTTTGAATATACAATGGATAAATTTATTGAGTTAGGCGAAATTGTTGTCACTCGGGTCCAGGTAAGTTATTTGCGACATTCGTGTTGTCTCGGATATATGACGACTAATATAGACGTTTTCTATAAGTAAATAACCACTCAACCGTAAGGTTGAGCCGGGTTGTTTGGTTATATGAAACGAATATATTAGTGGGCATCGTATCCTACGACGCCCATAGGTTGTAGTATATATAAAGTGTAATAGATTGCGAGTGTATATATTGGAAAATCTGGCCAATTTGACGATATATACGAGGAATTTATTAAACTGTAATATATACTATATAGTAATTATGTGCTATGTGTTTTATATGTGCTTTAGATTGGGTGTAATCTTGGAACGGTATATTACGTAAATAAATATGAGGATTATCAAATCGACGGATTTGGTAAACTTTGGTGATTTATTTAAATGATATATTGGGCTAATATTAGATCTATAGTTTATTATATGTTCTACGTGTGATCTTGTTGGTTTGTTTTGAGTCGACCCCCCACCCGTATGGATACCAAACGCAAATACACCAAACTAATACGAAATGGATTTTCGGAAATAAAACGGATTCTCGTCCGGGTTTGGGAATATTATATATTCAAGGAAATGATTTCTGAAAGAGTTAACATTGTTAGGTTGTGCCAAGTCCGTAGTTGCTGTTTCGTGAGTTATCATACATCTTATTGCTACCTACCTCGTCTTGCTATATTTCTGGACTTGAGGTGAGTCATAGCCCCACTTTTTACTCTTGAACTATGTTTTCAACGATTGGGGTGAGAAACGTGCAAATTATTTTACGTGGACTATTATCGCTTTTATATTCTTTCTAAACTTGCTATGCGTATGGACTAGGATCTATTGTCAGCTTTAGTCGCACCTTTTGTGTGTACTATTCAAGATTGGCTTATTTGGTTAATTGGATTGTCAGCCTTAGTCACATAGTTTTGTGTGTACTATTCAAGGTTGGCTTATTTGGATTGTCAGCTTTAGTCACATAGTTTCGTGTGTACTATTCAAGGTTGACTTATTAGATACTGTAGTGTGCACCTATAGGTTATTAATACTTCGGAGGTTATCCGAGTATTTATTGGTATTGCGGGGGTTACCCGAATATCTATGTTGTTACGGAAGGGTATCCGTGTGTTTTGGTTATTGCGGAAGGGTATCCGTGTGTTATGATTGAGAGCGGAGGGTATCCGCAGGCTTTTAGCGAATCCTTAGTCTAGCTAGCAAGCGTTTTGCGTATATGTCCACTATATTATTAGTTGAATTTAAACCTATGATCTCACCAGCGAAAGCTGACTTTTAGCACGTTTTCTCAGGTAATTAAGTGTTGAGGTGCATGCTTGGATTGGAAGGCTCGGCTGAGGCACTCGGTTATGGATCTATATTTTCTAAACTCTGATAATTAAATTTGGACCTATTGTTATTTATTTTGGGCCTAACTCTGAATGATGTTGGGATAAATGTAAACCTTAAAACCCCGTTTTGGTTGTGTTTTTATTATGTTTACTTTATCTCGTTCTATATTGTCTTGTGTTGGATACCAATCCCCGTAGCACCCCGAAAGCTTGTTGAGTCTTCCGCTGTATCAAATTTTGGGGGTGTTACATCAAAGTTGGATGATTTATGTCTTGTCAACAAGTATGAATGTCATTGCTTGAGACATAATACATCAACAAGAGTTATCATGCATTGATCTATTTAGTATTTGGATAAGGGATGTTAAACAATTATTATAATAAATTGAAATACATGGTATGTTTAATTTATAATATATTGTATCATATATTTGTATGTTTAAATCCATGAATAAAGGTTATTCTTAAATTGTCCATTGTCAGTTAATAATATGAGAATATTATTAAATCAAGACAAATCTGAAGGTTGGTATAATATAATTAAAGTATATTGATGCGTAGTCATGCCATTTCAGATGATATTCAATGATACCGAATATAGGACTTATCCCAACTACATGATGTTACTTTATGGATTTTGTTATTAAGTAAATCATGAGAAGTTATCCTCAGACTTGAGATGCAAGATAAGTGTCATGAATGTAGTACATTTTTGTGGAACAACTTAACGCTATACGTAACTGGTAGTCATAAGGGTTGTTTTCGGAAATGTTACAAAGTTTGTGGGTTTTGCTTGTATTCAAGAAAGAATTTGTTCCTTCAAATTTATTTTTGGAGTTTAATACTGCTGGGCCCCTCGTAGGGTTGGTAAGATGTATGTGTGGCCACACCCAAGATCTCCCCTGAATATGTTCAGAAGATTTGGTAATCTTGATCAATCATAAACAACGAGAAACAGAATGGTTAATTAAGGAATGACTTTAATCCATATCCTTATTAACATGGTATTAGAAACAAAAGGATAATAATAATGAGAAATCATTAAAAGGTTTTTCCAGGAGTCTTACTCGAAATCGTACTAGAGGCATTGGCGTGTTGCAAGACGCTAACCAATGTGATTACACTATTAAAATATGTCCAAGTGGGAGCTGTTAGATTATGGACATTATTTTAGTAGTCGTATGTTAGGATCGAACTCGAGATCACGGGATTGCACACAATACGTATGAAGAGAAAAAGAAATAATTATTTATAAATGTTATAAGTAATTATTAATAAACACAAAACTAATAATAGTAATTAGTATTTAATGATAAATGACTAATGACCTATTAATGAAGATTAGGAAAGTAATACTTTTGAATAATTGGAAGGTCAAGAAAGTTCTAGAAGGAGTTCCACCTCCTTTGTGCCTTGAGCTCCAAGTATTCATTAGTATAAATACAAACCCAAGATTCATTGTTTCTCATAACTTGTACACACACATGTTGGTGTTTTTCTTTTCTTTTTCTTGTTCTAGTCGATCCATAAAACAAACCCATAAGGGTTTTGATTTTCTTGATCTAAACAAAGTTTTGTGTTTTATTTACTTGCATAAACTTTTTCTTGAATTAGTACGTGTGTAAAAGAACGTGATTCAAACACATTATTGTTTGATTCTTGGATTGAATTACAAAAGAGGTAAGGGGTAATTCTTATAATCCACATAAACCCTAATTAGGGTTCTTGATTAAAGATTGCAATTGATTCTTGTTCGGGCTAGAATCACAAAGGTACGTTTACTATTTATATTTGATTAATTAATTACATGTTATATGATCTTGTTATAATTGCTTCCGCTATGCTCACTTCGATGTACCTGGTTTATTTATATGAAGGTCATGATATAATAATTCCAACAAGTAGATGGTTCGTATCATACTTTTTGTATTTTAGTTTGGTTTTTAGATATGTTAGGAGGTTTTCGTTTTTATATTTCGTTTGTGATATACTACTCTTCGAAGGCGTTGTTACTAAACTCTAACCTTTTTAGAAAGAAAAAGAATAAAAAAAATGACGACGTGATATTTTCTGAAATTGAAAAGATATAACTAAAAAACTGCTGACGAGGGAGAATATCAGGAATTGAAACATGGACCTTCAAACTTCAAAGCAAGTCAAACTCCACTTACCGATATACCACCCGGCCAGACATGAATCTTCTCGACCTCCATCTATTTAACATAAACTTTCACAAACTTTTTACATATGGGTTTAACCCATATATTATAACTGATGGTAACCGCGCAATGCGACGGCGGGTACCGTGTGTTTATGTTTTGCGTAATTTGGTTACACGTTTAGTTGTCTTCATGTTGCTTTATAAGAAGAAATATTAGAGATGGTTAAGCCAAATAACTTTAGTTTGAACAAACAACCGCTTCCTAACAAACTTTCTAACCAATTTGATTCCTAACAAATTAATTTTGAAATATTTCCATAATAAGCAAGAAAAAAGTCTGAATTTTAAGCCTTTCTAATTATAAAATAGTTTCAAATGCAGTATAATGAACCTAGAACGGTACCCGCGCAATGCGGCGGCAGGCACCGTGTGATTATGTTTTGCGTTATTTGGTTACACGTTTAGTTGTCTTCATGCTTTATAAGTAGATATATTAGAGATGCCAAATAACTTTAGTTTGAACAACCAAATGCTTCTTAACAAACTTTCTAACCAACTTGCTTCCTAACAAATTAATTTTGAAATCTTTCCATAATAAGCAAGAAAAAAGTCTGAATTTTAGACCTTTATAATTATAAAATAGTCCCAAATGCATTATATATTAGTATAGATATAGATGATAACAACATGCCCATAAGTCATAACTTTCAAGTAGTCAACCGTAAATGATAAAAAGTCAAACTGTAAAATGTGTTTTGTGTTTCAATGCTCTTAAAGGTTTACCTGGTTAGTTGCTAGTATACTCTATCTAATTTCATTTGTTTTACTTAATAAAGCTCGTTTATTTGTTAAAATATCAAACATGACTATAGTCTAAACCCAATAATATATCCAAGTCAATAGATAAACGGAAATACAAAGGCTCATTGTTCATTATCTATTTTTGACCATGTTTGTGCGCAACTTTGTTAAGCTTTATATGATTTCGTCTTATATTTAATAAGCCCCAATTTTCCAGTTTATTTTGAGATTTATGTGCTTATATAAGCTTGTTTTATTGTAATAAACTTATATAAGCCCATAAGTCTCAAAATAAGCCGGAAAATTGGGGCTTATGAAATATATGCCGAAATCAAATAAGCTTATAAGCCCTCATATAAGCTTAAACAAACACTCCCTTATTTTTGCTATCTTAAAGAACAAACATAACAGATATGAACACACAAAAACCTGCTCTTCGATGTTTAAATGAAAGAAAATAAGTCTTGTTCGTGTTTGTTGACAATCCTAGTTTTGTATGGCAAAATCTTTGACTATTTTGTTTTAATATAACGTTCTTGTTATTTTGTTTGCAGGGCCGTACATGTAAGTCTCCCCTGCTGAACTTCATTTTTCATTCTTTTTGTTAAGGTGGTGTTTTATGGCTTCCTGTCATATAGTATTTCTTAATAGCATTGGTGACAAGTTAAATCATCCATATATTTGTTTAAATCTTTGTTATACGAATCTTCTTATAAGAGTGGGAAAAGTTAGCTGAATAGTGTCATTAGAAGTTATGTCGTTACACTTTTTACTCTAAAAGTTCTGTTACAGCTACTCCTTAATTATCTTTTTATAAAATTTCGGATTATATTACATTTTTACACGCAATGTACCATTTCAGGGGAAGATCGTCCCTGCAAGAGGACCGGCTGACTTTGGATGGTTATGATCAAACATAAGCCCATCTCAACATCTATACAATCATCCCTATGGTAGGTGGCAGTTTTGACCAATTAACTTATAAACGGGTCTTGGCTTTTTCATATCTTTAATGGGTCCTATGGTTCAAAGCAAGTTTAGCTAAAAGAGTAACACATCAAATGGGTCGTATGGGTCAAACAGGTTGAAAGTCACGTCAAGGCTATCTTTTAAGAGTAGAATCTTATAAATTGTGGAGAAAGAAGTTTTTGTAAGTCCCCATTCTGACCTGGCGACCTGTTTGAACCAGAATCATATTTGACATTCATATGAACCAAAACCATTTTGATCGGTTTCAGAAGAAAAGAACAAAAGATTTCTCATCGCGGAAGAGCTATTGCGTTGGTAAAATCCCACTTTAGATTCATATTGTGGTCCTAAACAAGATATTATAGTGGTTGTCATTTCACATTGCTTTTTTTTTTTTTTTTTTTTTTTTTTTTTTTTTTTCCCCAAGGAGGTATCCACTTTGTATGTTGGGTTCAATAACTGATTGTTGCAAATACGGGATGGTGCAAAAGCCACCTTTATGTGGCTGAATGTTTGACCATATAAACAATGTGTTGTTTATTGAATATTTTTGGTAAGACTAGCAAGGGTGACACATCTATCCATGTTGGATAATTTTGGTGACTCGCATTCGTTTGTACCTTGTTATTGATTACGTTGTACATTAGTAGGGCAAAGTTGTGACTTTGTCTCTTGATACCTTCACTAGAAATGTAGGCAACCAAGAGGACTTAAATCAGCAGTGTTGTATCCGATTTGCCTCATTTCCTCGTTACATGGATGACATCTGGCTCAGTTTGAAGGGTACCTTATGTATGATTGAGTTGTACAATGGTAACCGTAAGAGCTTAAAGGACCAAACTCGTGTGTGCTCAATAGAGACCTTACATGGAGAGCACTTTACTTCATTTTCGTAATATGCGACTGCAGAATCAATATGGCATTGTATGTACGGTAGGGCCGTAGCGGTTAGGTAAGTTCACGTGGATCGGTAAAAGATGTAGGTTATGTTTGGCAACAACTTTTTTGAAGCGTTTATGAGCGATAAACGATAAGCGACAAGCGGTAAGCATTATCTTGCTTGTTTGGCAACACCTCAACAAGCGTCTGAAACATGATTAACCGCTCTAATCTTAAATGCTTCCTGGAGAAGCAGCAAGCGACAAGCGGTAAACATTTACTTGTTTAACATTTTATAATTACAGTTACAGCTACGTTACCAAACACGTTTTTACTGTACTTACTGCTACTACTTACTGCTTACTTCTTACTGCTACTGCTACTGCTACGTGTCGCCAAACATAGCCGTAGAGATTGGAATGAACTGTTAGCCCATAATATTTGTATCTTGAGTTTTGATGCAAATAGTATTTTACGGTTTATTTTATTTGGCTTGTAAATAGTTTGATCATCATTTGGTTGCTCATCTATTAGTGCAAGTGCTATACCTTCATGATCATATTTCTCACTTGTGTTTTCGTTTTTTTAAAAACCTTCATGGGTTTGATTCTATATTTAATTTGTTGATCTCAAATGGGTCGTTTACGGAATTGAAATTGGTTAATTTCCAGAATCGAAGTGGGTAATGATTCTGTCTCAACTAGGGCTTTTGGTGAAAATAAGGTGTTAAAAAAACTTGGTGATGGTAGAAAAGATGAAACGGGTCGGGTCGGGTTTGGGTTTTGATCACTCATGGTTACTCTTATTGTTTGAGTTTTCAAGTTAATATTGATTAAATCATCACTTATTCTTAAGAAATTTTCAATAAATAAAAGTTTTTTGTCAAATGGACAATCGTTGTAAATCGATAGTTGAAGACTTGAAGCTCCATTTTCCAAAGTTAAACATACATTAAAAAGCGTAGAAATTACATTTAATTCTCAGTAACCAATGTTTACGAAGTTTTTTGTTTCACAGTCAACTTCTCATAAACGACTACGTTACTGAGAACATAACATTATTCTTGCCATGCATGATCTTTACTAACTGTAGTATATAAGCAAGGAATATTTCACTTCTTTAGCCTATGTGGGAACGTGGGATATAACTATATAAGGTTTCCCATCGTATTTTTGTTCTTTTTTGCTTGGTTGTTGTCAATAATGCAACTTGTTTTGTGTTTCTTAAATTACATGCCATGAAGTTGATCAAGTGTACGTGTCGTTGGTAATGTAAAGCAACTTTTGTATGTCTAAATTGGTCGAGAAACTTACTAGATCTACTGTGTGTCATCTGTAGTTAAATTTTGTTGTAGTTTATGATGATATGTTAGTGTATAATTCCTATGCTTCTATGACTATTGTAGTTTTATGCTATGCACAAGTAGCTTAATACAAGCACTATAACTGTTAAATATACTGATCATGTAACACCAATAGGTGATTTTTATGTTACTGATCAAACTAAGTAAGTCGTTTGGTGAGTGCGACACATCTATCAATTTTGGATAATTTTTGTGGCGCACCTATGTTAGTACCTTGTGATCGATTGAGTTGTACGTGCTACCTGTACATAATTAGCAGGACAAAGTTGTGACAACCAAGAGAGCCACATGCGACTTAACTCATTTTCATAACATGTCATTGCCGAACCAATATGGCATTGTACGGTATGTGTTAGGTAAGTAAAGTTGGATCGGTGAAATGTTTAAAGATTGGAATGAACACCAATCACGAAATTAAATGATAGAAAACAATGGATGTAAATTAAATGGATAATACCATAAAAAAACACTATACTTGTAAAAAATATGACTTTTGCATAGCGAACTAAAAAAAATACTCTTGTGAACTCTAATGTTGAGACTGTTGTCTTTATGTGAGTAATAAATATATTTTTTTTGTAATGACCATTTTACCTTTGAATTTTTGAAAATTGCATCCACTCTCCCTAGGCTAAATTACATAAATGGTCCCTGTTCAGTGGCGGAGCCAGAAAAAGTGATACAGGGGGCATCGAGTAGAGCGTAAAATGTTAAGAAGTGCCTTTTTTAAGTATAATTTGAAGTCGGGTCGGGTTTAAGAAATAACAACTCTACTTCATTGAAACTAACACTAAATTATAGGTTTAGATGTCAAATATATTTCGTTTGGTATTTTTCATGTGTGTCCTTTATTAACTCATGTTATAATTAACTCACATAGATCTTATATCATATCCATGGACCAAATATAAATACTTAACGAAAAACTAAACACAAGTTTGTGCAAACAGTATTAAAGCATTTGGGGTTTTCTTTAAAAATGTACTTGAAAAGGAATGTGATCATTGTAAATAACATAATTTTGACATTAACAAATTACTATTAAAAAAGCATGTGACGTTCACGAAATTATATTACTGTACAATTGAATATATTAAAATCTTAAAATCCTGAAATACTAATCCTTAAAACCTTAATTTCAATAGTTATTTTAACATCAAACATTGATATACATGAACATTGTAAATCTAATACGTTAGCAAGACAAAAGAGAAAGAGAAATACGTAGTACTAGTAATATTTAAATATTGTTAAATCAAATGAAAACTTTTTGGTATCCTCTCCCAACACAACTCCCAAGTCTAATTACCACTGACCACTTCCCCACTTATACTCTTCACCTTCCCTATTTTTTCTTCCGTGTTTTCCGACTAAAGAAAACCATCAAAAAAGGGTTACGAAATTAGTTGACACTTGGATTTTTAATTTCTTAGTGAATGACGAGGGCACTCAGATTATCAAGCTGAGGGCACTGGAACTTCTTACTACCATTTTGATATTTTTAATACATGATTTTGTGTGTCTATGAGAGGTTTGTTGGGGGGCAACTCCCCCCGGTACACATAAAGTGGCTCCGCCCCTGTCTCTGTCGTTTGGAGAAAATTGTGTCCGACGTCCCTATTTTTTTTTTCAAATTTTTTTTTTCAAAATAATTTTTTTTTTCGATTTTTTTCTTATGTTTTTGTCCTTATTTTTTTTCAAATAAGTTTGATGATTTACGCAAGTTATAAAATTTACAAGAGTCTATAATTATGAATTTGATTGAAAACCGCTTAAATTTTGGTAGTAAAAAAAACTTTTTTTTTTTCATGTTAAAATCTCACGAGTCTTGATGTAAAACATCATTCCGAACAACTTTTGTGTTTTTCTTTGGTTTGGAAGTTCCAGAATGTTGTCTGTGGATTTCTAACCACTTATATTATATGCCAAAAGTTCCGTGCTGCTCATCACTCCTCGAGGCCAAGGTGATGATTTGGGCCAGAAAGGGGTCAAAATCGTTATTTAAAATTGATATAGAAACCGCTTAAGTTTTTGGTAGTAAACAACCCTTGTTTTACTTTTTCAGGTTAAAATCTCTCAGGATTTGATGTAAAACATCATATCACAACTTTTGTATTTTACACTTTTGACGATTCGGACTAGAAAAGGGGTCAAAATCGATAAAGAAACCGCTTAAGTTTTTGTTAGTAAACAACCATTGTTTTGCATTTTCTGGTTTAAATCTCGCAAGACTTGATGTAAAACATCATTTCGGACAACTTTTGTATTTTACACTTTTGATGATTCGGACCAGAAAGCTGTCATATTTTTTTTTCACATGTGACGGAAAAAAAAAGAATTTCAAAAAAAAAGAATTTCAATAAAAAATTTGGGAAAAATCGAAAAAAAAGCGACGGTGGACGCAATTTTCTTCAAACGACAGAGTCCATTTATGTAATTTAGCCTTGGGACGGTGGATGCAATTTTCGCAAACCAAGAAGGTCTATTTATGTAATTTGAAAGGGTAAAATTGTCATAATATTTAAAGAAAGACAACATTGTCAACATTATTGTTTACAAGAGTATTTTTTTTTTCGCTACACAGGAGTAACATTTTTAATAAGTATGGTGCTTTTTTATAGTATTAGCCCTAAATTAAAAGCGAAATTTCATAATGCCTTTGGAAAAAATAAAAGTTCAGAGTACGAACACTTTATTTTCAACCCGTTTGGTGAAGTTTGAATTTTTTTGCTTTATAAATCAACTTTCACCAACACGTGTGAAAACATAATACCAATCTCGACTTGCACTATAATATATAACCAAGAAAGATTTGACTTCTTTCATCTATGTGGGATATGAATATGAAATGGTTCTATCAAACACATAATATTGTACTAGGGCTCAGCATAACCGCCCGCCGCCCGTTTTCCGGCCCGATTCCGACCAACCCGCCGGCCCGATTCCGATCCCGACTATCAAACGGTTTGGAAGTCGGTTTTGGATTCTGGCCACAATCGGGAGTCGGGTCGGGACGGGATGATTCCGATCAATAACAAGCTAATCCGACCGATACCGACCGATTCCGATACCGACTAACCGAACACAATCGGGATCGGGAGTCGGTTTGGGATTCCGGCCACAATCGGGATCGGGCTTCGTCGGGACGGGTCGGGACGGGATCGGTTCCGGCCCGATGCTCAGGCCTATATTGTACATGCTTACATGCCGACTTAATCTATACCATTCATCTGTTCATCATAGAGCGTTAGTACTTGAAGCTACTTGGATTCTTAATGAAAAAGTTTAAATTATGTTATTAAGTGACGACGAGAATTTTGAGACGGAGATCTTATACAGAGTATGAATTTTATCACTGATTTCATATGGGTTTACTCTCGTATTTTCGTTCTTTTTTGTTCGGTCGTAGTTGAGGAATATATTGTCAATAATGCAACTCGTTTTTTGTTTCTTGAATTACAGCCATGAAGTTAATCAAGTATTCTACGCTGCAAGTTGTTTAGTTAAATATATTTTTCTTAGCATATAATATAAGTTTCGTAAATAAAATCAGTAGGCAGTCATTGTGTGACTAACTAAATTACCCTTTGAAACGCCAATAGTTTGATTAGGTGTACTTGCCTCAAACTGTCTGATTGATGAAGATTTTTTGGAGGGACATGTGAGTGTGACACGTCTATCAATTTTAGATAAATTCTGGTGACTCGCGTTTGTTAGTACCTTGTGATTGATTGCATCGTACATTTGGCTCAAATCAGCAATGGTAAGAGCTTAAAGGACCAAACTCATATGTGCTCAACAGAGACGTTACATGGAGGGCCAAGCCTTAATTCATTGTCGTAACATGTCACAACAGAATCCTTATGGCTACAGGTAAGTTTAGAAGGATAGATGAAACATTTAGAGGTTGAAATAAACACCAACTGCTAATGGATATACATAGAAAGATTATTAAATTTTAGTTGCATAAACATATTGACAATCTTTGTAAATAAAAGGTTTGGAGTATTACTTTTTTTAAGTGACAACAATATTAAAAAACTATATATATATTTTTAAAAAGGTAAAGATTTTTATATCAGTTTTCGACTACATAATGTTGGACGAGTTTATGTTTTGGCTAATATAATAAACTCAAATTGAATCATATAATCGAAAACATGACGGTATTCCCAACATAAGTTGTTCTCTTACAATCTAGTATATAACCAAATGAGATTTCACTTCTTTCATCTATGTGGGATATTTATAAGGTTAGACTAGTTTTTATCAAATAACAATAATCTACACCAGTTATATATTCATTATAGCCAGTGTTTCTAGTTTAAAGAGTCAAAAAAAAACCCCCCTCTCTCTGGAGAAAAAAGCGAATAAAACCCTAACACCCCTAAATCGATCGCATCATCTAATCCTCCATCAAATCGACCCTGTTTTTGCTCTAATCTGTTCTAGTGATTAATTTACATTCGTGTTTATTGATTCTAATCCAGATTTGGAGTGAATTTTGCTGTCGGTTTTGTTGGATCGCTATTTTAGGGTTCTTTGGGTATCGTTGGTTGGTGTTTATTTATTGTTGATCGTGATCTATTTATCCTTATTCTTTACTGATTGATGTTCATGATGATGGGAGGTTGATTTATTGAATTCACTCGCTAGAAACCCTAATCGATTAGATTAGGGTTTTATCTTCTTTATTTGGTTCGTATGTTTCTTGCTGTTCGATTATTGTTCGTTTGTTGGGTTTCCTGCTCGTTGTTGAGAGATGAATAGGGGTTTTTTGAGTCCTATAATTGCTAAGAAGGCTGCTAACATTCCTAGTGTTGATGTTGGAGAGTTAGATGCTCGTATGGAACGATTGAAAGGTGATGAGGTTGAGGACGCCGGTGTTACTCAGCCTAGGAATGCTGTTAGGGTTGTTGCAACACATCAAGAGGAGTCGGTTCCAATTGATGTTGATGGTACTTTCGTCCAATCTGATGTGATGGATACACATACTCCTAATTCGACTATTGAACAAGTGAAGCCGGTTTCACTTGATGCTACTGATTCGAATGGGAGTATTGGGGTAAAGGTTGCTGATTTTGTGAATAAGGAAAATGTTATGGATGATTTGAGTGCTTCGGATCAGCCGAGCGCTACGGAACAGCCTAATGCTTCTCCACAGCCTAATGTGGAGCAATTAATTGCTAACGCGAATAAGCATTTTGAGGATGCTATGAATAAACTTGATAGGGATATTGCTAATATGGCGTCTTCGTCTTTGAACTGTCCGGGTGGTTCGAGTGGCATAAATGTGAAAAGTACTACTACATCTGCTTCTAGTTTTAGTGAGGCTATGAAAACTCAGAAGTATGGTACTAATGCCAACAGCCCTAGTGGGTTAGGTCAGCCTAATAGTATGAGTGGTAATGGAGTGAAATTGACATCTTATGCGGGTGCTACATCTGACGATTCTCAGAAGCATATCCCTAACTTTCGCAGGTTGGAATGTAGCAAAAAGAGATCCGATGTTGATCTTTCTATTCCCATGAAAGTTGTGGAAGAGGTTAATTTCTGTTTTGAGAATACTCTCTATGGGTATTTCCTTGGTCAACGTCTTGCGTTTCCTGTGATTGATTACTATGTTCGTAATACGTGGGCTAAGTATGGGATCCAAAAGGTAATGATGAATGCAAAGGGATTCTTCTTCTTTAAGTTCAATTCGAAGAAAGGTGTTGATGATGTTCTTGAAAATGGACCGTGGTTAATTCGTAATGTACCTATTATTCTTAAACCATGGTCTTTGAACACTAATTTACTAAAGGAGGATTAGACTAATATCCCTGTATGGGTCAAATTCCATGATGTTCCCCTTGCTATGTTTTCGGATGATGGTCTTAGTCTTCTTACCACATTGATTGGAACGCCCAAAAGGTTAGATGCTTTTACTAGTCAAATGTACAAGGAATCGTGGGGCCGAAGTAGTTTTGCTAGATGTATGATTGAAGTGAAATCGGATGTGGTGCTTAAGGAAAGTCTCACTGTTGAGATTCCTTTGCTTGATGGGACTGGCTTTACTATTGAAACAATCCGGGTTGAATATGAATGGAAGCCACCTCGGTGTGATACATGTAAGCTTTTTGGTCATACTCTTAATGAATGTCCTAAAGTTGTTGCTTCTACTATTAAGCCTACACCGAGTGTTACTGTTAGTGATGGCTTTCTACCTACGAACAACAAGAAGAAGGGTAAGAAGGGTGCTACTAATACTACGAGTAAGGGAGGGTTTTTTAAACCTGTTGTGGGTAAGCAATTTCATTATCAACCCAAGAAGACTCCCTCGGCACCTAAGATAGTAGATACCACGAAACCTATTAATGTGGATGTGGCTAGTACAAGTGGTACCAAGATTGTGACTTCCAATCAGTTTGATGCTCTTAATATGGATGATACGAATACCTTTGGTATTCCCACTAATGAGACCAACAAGGATGTGGAATCGGGTTGTTTTATGGAAGCTAATGAGGATGAGTCTCTTAAGACTGGTAATGCGTCGCAAGGTACTTTTGTGAGTAATATTCAAGAAAAGGAACACTATGTTGATTCTACTCCTATTGTTAAGAAAATTGGGGAGCTTGAAAAGCTTATTATTGAAGGGAAAGCGACTCTTGTGGATGATGATGGTCATCCTATTCAGAAGGTTACTTCTTCTTCTAAGAGGTCTAACCCATTTTCTAAAGTGGGCGAGGTCGTGGTGTCCGATACTGACGACGAGGAGGTTGTGGACATGTTCGATGAGACAAGAAACCTATTTGGTGGTGGTCATGACCGTGAGGATAAGTATGATGATTATGATGATTATTCTAAGAAAGTTTATGATCTCCCAGGGAATTTGGATGCTTTTAATGCCATGTATGGCACTAAACTCAAAGCTCGTAGGAAGTAGTTTTTCATCATTGTCAATGTAGTGTGTTATCATGTGAGTAGTGGTTTGTTTTCTTTTTAGAAAATAGGAAGTATCTTGTTATGTAAGCTCTCGCCTATGTAACGGGCTGAGATTTGGGATTCACCCAAATCCATTGTACTTAAACTGTACTTAAACGTTTTTTGGAGTAATACATTTACCGGGTCGCTGACCTTTTACCCCAAAAAAAAAAAAAAAAAAAAAAAAAAAGCTACTCTAATAGTTAGTGCCAAAGTTCCAATACAGTTATTAAGTGACAAGGAAATTGGATTTTGAGATCCTCCGTGAGGTAAAAAATTTATCATGGATTTCAAATGGGTATACTCATATTTTCGTTCTTTTTTAAAAGTGGTGATTATGCAAATCGTTTTGTGTTTCATGAATTTCATGCCATGAAGCTAATTAGAGATTCAACGCTGCATGTAGTTTAGTTTAAGCGCTTTATATGTTAAATATACTTTGCATATCATATAATTAAAAAATCATTGTGTGAGTGATTAAGCTTCCTTTGCGAAACATCAATATCTGGACAACTGAACTGGACTCAACCTGTGTTACGTTCGGTGAGTTTTATAGCAGGACTCGTGAGCGTGACACACTAACACATGTATCCATTTTAGATAATTCAATTCTGGTGAGACACATCCGTTGGCAGCTTGTAATATAGAAATGAAAAGTGGACTCATGTTGACTCTTGCATTTTTATATACAATCTATAGGTTCATTAAGAGCGTTTGTACTTTGAAGCTACTTCGTTATTAGCTTAATACAAGCCTTTTAGGAGAACATTTATGAAATAATTCGACTGGCTATTTTTATGTGACTGATTGATTTATCCTTTTGGAAACTTCATTAGTTTGGTTTAAGTGAACATGACTCAAAACTATGTGGGATTTGGTGATGACTCGTGAGTGCGACACATCTATCCGTCTTGGATAATTTTGGTGGATCGCGTACGTAAGTACCTAGTGATTGATTGAGTTATACATTGGTAGGACAAAGTTGTCACTCTATCTTGGCTAGAAAGTCGTCTCAAAGCCCTCAATTTATAGTCACATGGATGTCGTTGAATATCCGGATCAGTTTGAAAGGCACTTTTACATGAGAGAGTTGTTTTAATAGATAGCTTGATGGACATTCATGACGGGAAATGCAAAGAAGCTTGATGAAGTTAAACCATTGAAGTGATTTTAGAACAATCAGTTCTATAGTGATTTTGAAGAAGTTCAAGTGTTTGAAAACATGTTCACTCGACTTTATAATGACATCAAGAGTTTTTTTTTCTTTAACTTTTATTTTTAAATTTTAAATGCTTGAGAATTTGTTAGTTTGGTATATTTAGATAAAAAAAAAAAAAGTAAATAAATAAATAAAATAAATAAAAAATCAAGTGATCCGGATATTCATTTGTGATAACATTGGTATATTTAGTTAAAAAAAAGTAAATAAATAAAATAACGAAAACAAAAAAGGTGAGGTATGATTCATTTGTGATTCGAACCGCAAACCTTTGCGTTATAGTACAACACACATATATACCAAATGACCTACACCCCATCACATGATACACGTATTCCTACCTCTACTTAACATATAATGTGTTTACGGCTTGACCCTTACAATAATAAGCATTTAATCACGGATAACTAAATGCCATTGTGGACTCTTATCACAATTTGCTATCTTCTTATCATTTTCACAAGCACGCTCACTATAGAACTTTGCAACTCTGATAGATGACATTTATTTTAAGGGTAAAGAATATGGAAATTAACCTTTTTTGGGTTAGAAGAGAACATAATCAGGTAGCTTATTAGGTTGTTTATGACGCGACGCGTTTTCCTCCGCTTCATGAATTACTTGGGATTGTACTTTTCCTCGTGAAATTACCTCGCTTGCGAAGTTGCGAGGAAAGATTGTATGTACATTAAGGTTGTTTAATACAACGATTTTGGATAGTACTTCTTTCCAAAGATACTGTTAATAAGGCTGCATGCAGTAAGGCCTCTCGATCGATTGATGCACTCAATCGTCAATCGATTGCCCTTCTGTGGCTAAGTCGATCGCCCCACTTTTTTTCCTATCTAGGTCGTTGCCACGATCGATTACATTTCATGTAGCATTAAAAATTCAACCGTTGGTAAACGGTTTGCAAACCAACAAATAAAAAATAAAAATAAATAATCAAACTAGCCGTTGAAATTAAAAAATAAAAAATAAAAAACTTTCAAACTAACTTATAAATACACAACATAAACACACTTCAATCCACAAATCTCACAACATAACAAAGACGACACGGCTCGACAACAAGCTCTTGTCAAAGTTATCAAGCAGTTTGAGCTCGCGAAGGCACAAAAACAATGATTGAGACAACGATACGCGGAGTGCAAAGACATCTCAGCAAAAAGAAAAGCTGTGATCGACTAATTTTTGAATGATGAAGCTCGCAAAGACGGCGCCATTAGTGAGACGTTGTGTGATTGTGTTTCACAGATTCAGGCCCAAGTCACTAACAAGATCCGTTGGAATTTTGAGGAAAACAAAATTGCTGGTTTTGTATCACAAGAGAACCAATAATTTGGCCAAGGTGCATCAACTTTATCTGATGCACCAAGATTTCTTAAGCAACAAGAATATCAACCTCAGCTGACTCAATTTGGGCTAGGCTATGAAGAAGATGCGGGTTAGAACGAGAGTAAGGAGCGGAAGCTTAGCAGATTGGAAGCAGAGTATGAACATAGTAGGTTTGAGAACTACTTTGCGTACGACGATGGTTATCGCTCAGACAACTCTCAAACTTGGGTACACTCGGATTACTGAGATTTAAGTTTATTTTTATGTAATGTTTTAAATTTATGTATTGTTTTAATTATTAATGAAATTTAAGCTTGTGTTAAAAATGTTTAAAAAGAATGATAAGGGTAGTCCTTACTGGGGCACCTAATCACCTGAAGGTCGCTGACGTGATAGAGAAAATTGGAGAGATTGACCGTCCTTACTAGGTCAAGCCTAAAATAAACTAAAAGGAAGCAAAAACCATTGAAATAGATCTTGTTTCACAAGTAGATGTATATCTATATTTGAGCAATCATTTGACGTTCTTGGACCAAAGTTAAATATAGTTGGTAGGGGACTAGGGTCAAGTTAAAATTTGGATTTCTAAAAGTTGACTCTTGCATTAAACAATGTTGTCACTCTATCTCTTGATACCTTCACTAAAAGAGCTTAAGGGCCCGTTTGGTTGGCTGTGTTTGCGTGGATTTTGGGATTAAAAGTTTGATTGTTTGCATTTTTCATATTTCCGTTTAGACTCATAACCCCAATATAAAGGGTTCTACAAAAGTAGGCTAACTTTGGTGGATTTCTCACGCGTGGGAGACCATTTCTTGTTTTTTTCTCATATTCCTTTATCTTTTCTTTCAATATACTTTATAAAATAATAAAAATAATGAAAAAAGAACTGAAGCTGAGATTTACAGGATTATAATGAGTAATAAGCCGGAAATATATAATAATGAATTGAATTTACATAGTATTAATTATTTCTCTCTCCCTACTTTATTAATAAAACAATTTTTAATTTACATTTTATTATATAATATATCTTTAAATATTATTTTCTCTCTCATATCTCAAACCTAATTCCATATTCTAAATCAATTTCAAATCAAAATCCTAATCCTAATCCTAGACACATCTACAAACTAAACGGGCTCTAAATCACTTATGTTGTACAAGAGCTTCCTGATCATATCTTAGTTATTTTAATCAGTTTAATTGATTTAACTATATGATGGTAAGAGCTTAAAAACCAAAATCATATGTGCAAATATTATAGTGTGACATCAACATAATTACATTTTTAACTTTTGTAATCTTGGAACATAGAAAGTACCAACCATGAAAATGATACCTTTTGCATATATATGATTTTGTTGTACAACCGTGAGCTTAAAAGACCAAACTCATGTTCTCAACAAAGACGTTACATGGAGGGCTATGCCTTGATACATTTTGGTAACATGTTACGTACAGCCGAATCAATATGGCTAGGTAAGTTCAGTGAATCGGTCAAACATTTAGAGATTGAAATGAACACCAAACAGCTATTGGATATACATAGAAGATTACTATATATTTAGTTGCGTAAACATATGGACAATCTTTGTGAATAAAAACTTTGGAGTACCACTTTTTTAAAGTGACAGCAAATAATAGAAAAACTATTTGTTAAGTTACAACAAATATTTCAAAAAAAAAGTTACAACAAATATTTAAAAAAAAGTTACATCAATTTTCAGTTACATGTAAGCTCAAGTTTATTTTTTCGCTTCCATCATGTAACAGAAAACATGATAGAATTCTCAACACAAATTGTTGTCTTGCAAATGTAGTATATAACCATAGAAGATTTAACTTCATTCACCGATGTGGGATATGTACAAGGATGAACCGTAAATAGCAAAGTCTACTATACTACACCAGTTATATCTACATTATATAGTTTGAAGCTATTCTAATTCCAAAGTTTGAATACAGTTATTAAGTGATGACAAAATTGGATTCAAATGCCCTTTACGAAGTAAAAAATTTATCATGGTTATCGTAAGGGTTTACTCTCTTATTTTCACTCTTTTTTGTGGTCCATGAAAAAATTGGCGATAGCGCAACTCTTTTTGTGTTTCTTGAATTACATGCCATGAAGATAGTTAAGTATTCTACGTTACAACTAGTTTAATTCAAGCCTTTTATGTGTTAAATATAATGACCTTAGCATATAAGATACGTTTTGTAAACAAAATTAGTAGGAGATGATCATGATGTTAATTATTCAAGTATTCTACGCTGCAAGTAATTTAGTTCAAGCATTTTCTTTGCAATATATACTAACCTTAGCATATAAGAGAAGTTTTGTTGATAAATATCAGTAGGAAATCTTTGTGTGACTGATTAAGATATCTCTTTGCGAAATGTCAATAGTTTGGATGCGTGGACTGGACACGGCCCGTGTGAGGTTGCTTCATGTCTTAGCCATCTGGATGATCAGTTGAATCGTACTTATAGGACCAAACTCGTAATAATAACAACAGGCCCATAACTTCCAATCATACTTGTGACTGATTGAGTTTTAGATTGACAGGAGTATAATAGGATGAAGTTGTCTCTAGATATATTCTCTAAAAATATAGGCAACCAAGAGGGTCGTCTCGAATCTCAAATCACCCTAGTTGACTCAATTGTTAGTCGATCACATGGTTGACATATACGGATGAGTGAGCTGTTCAACTTAGAAGCCTAAAGTACTAAGCCATATGTGTTCAATAGAGCCCTTACATGGAGGCACAACTTAGTTTGTTGTAAAGGCTGTATATATATGAGATGGTTTAGCTTCTTTTGCCATTTTCACACGATCATTGGACTGTTGGGTTCGCTAATTAAAATACTTTGTGCAACATTCAAAAATCCAGTTCTCTTAAAAGGAAAATAGAATAACTTAAATTGTTGGTGAAGGTGGGCATGTATTCAACACATAAGATAAAAAAATATTTGTACGTGTCTATATCACTTTGTCTTTTGATTAATGCAAATTTAAGGATCATTTGATTCAACAATCCAAAAGAACTTAGAGAGCCACACCTTCATTCATTCATTTTCGAAACATTTAACTGCATAATCAATATGCATTGAACTACACGTATGGTTGGGTTAGGTAAGTTCAGGTGGATTGGTGAAACGTTTCTATTTAACATTCGTCACATGTTATAAAAATGGTTAATTGTATGAAAATATATCATATTTGTTACCTTTTGTTATTATATGTAGTTAACTTTTCTTTTTCTTATTATCCTTATTCCTTACTTTTTTCGAATGGTAAAATAGTCATTTTACATAGTTGAATAGTCACAAAATACATACAATAATCGAAATTTGAAAGTTCAGTACACAAAAAAAATCAGTACACACACTAACAAAAAATGACAAGTATGATACATTTTCAAGTAATTAACCCTCTAAAAAATCTCTAGCTAATAGTTAAATTGAGAATGATGGCCGGTATAGTACGGTTTTGTTTTATTAAAAAGATAGATAAAAGATTACTAGTAGATATCTAGTTTTATAAACATATGGACAATCTTTGTAAATAAAAAATTTAGATTAATATTTTATAAGTGACAAAAGATACTAAAAAAGCCAAAGAATTTTATAATTATTTTGGGACGCAAGATACTATGAAGTTTGAAATCTTTAGTTTAATAATCAACTTCGTAAACACATGCATCCCAAAACATAGTAATATTTTAGACATGTGTGATCCTCATTCTCTATAGTATATAAATAGAAAATTTTCATTTCCTTACCTGATGTGGGATGTAAACTGAAGGGGTGTTCATTTAAGCTTATGATATTCTCTTTTCAAAAAAGGAAGCAAAAAACATTGAAATAAATCTTGTTTCTAACACAAGTGGATGTATATCTATATTCGAGCAATCATTTGACGTTTGACGTTCTTGGACCAAAGTTAAAAATGGTACTTATTATGGGACTACGTAATTTGAGTGATTTCATGCGGGGCTTACTCTATTATTTTCGTTCTTTTATGTTTGGTCATGTTTGAGAAAAAAATTGTCGATAATGCACAGCTCGTTTTGTGTTTCTTGAGCAAATCACTCGCTTTATGTCAATTTTAGTTAAATTTTGTTATTGTTTATGAAAATTGTTTGTCCTATGTATATATCATAAGTTAAGTACAACTCTAGAGTAATATTTCATATAGTATAGATTTTATCTAGTCCATATGTATTAAAGTATAAGTTAAAAAAAATGTATTAAAGTCTAGTTTGGAGTAGCCATTTTAATAAGAGAACAAATACAAAAAACGTCAAGCATTTATAGATGTTTTCCAAAAGCATGTTCATTAACGAAGTTTGATTTTTTTTACTTTCATAATCAACTTCATCCATAACCATGCGATTGAAAACATGGTAATATTCTAGACATGCATGAAGCTCATTTAGTATAGTATATAAACAAGAATCTATGTGGGATAAAATATAGAGTGTTGTTCGTTCTTTTTTGTTAGTACTAGCAGGGTAATTATTTAATTTCCTTGTAATGTTCTTTCTAGCTCCTTGCTAGCTTTTAAAAGTTGTCGTTCAAAAAAAAAAAAAAAAAAAAAAACAAAAACTAGCAGTACACCACACGTTGCAACGGCGGGTACCCTGAAATAATTTTTTTGGTAAATCATATATTTTAGAGATCAAGTTTAATTTAATGCGGGTCAGTTACACGTACAATTATTTGCACATTATCGATTTCACAAACACACATATTACCAAGGCATATGTTATATATCTAACAAAAGTTTTATACGAAAGTAAAATGTAGTTTGTAACAAACTACATTTTTGAAAAAACTTCAAAAGCTCATATATATAATAGATAGAGGACGGAGCCACGACCAAATATGACCGGGTGCACAAAAAAATTTGAACATTAATACTAGAAACACATTTCAATGGACCGGGTGCATTCAAGATGACTTTAGAAAAAATCGATATTTTTTTCAAATATTAACACTATATCGAAAAAATTTTAAACATTAACGTAATCACGTCGAAAATGGTGATTGCGTGTGTGGTGGCGATTGGCGGATTAGTGAACTTACCTACAGTAACATTCGTGACCGGAAACACAAAGAAGCTTGAAGAAGTAAAAGTTATATTTGGACAATCAAATTATGTTTCAGTCGCTAAAACAGAGCAAACTTAAATTTTACCAAATGGTTCCGGCTTGTGTTCCAATGGTATCTCTCTAGTTGTGTGAGAAGCTCCTCAACCAAAATGGTTGTGGGTTCAAGTCCTTCTTACGACATGTGAGATAGTTTGTGGGTTGTACATTGTGAGATCGCTAAAAAAATGGTTAAAATTAAAAAGTGATATAGGATATCCAAATATAATTGGTTGTCATCCTAAGATGTATTACGTAATAGATGTTTTGTATTACCTGATCATTCTAAGATGTATATTAATTAAGATGTATATTAATAGATGTATATTGTGATAGTTTGTGGCAGGTAAAAAACTATACGTATTTACCGCAAGTTACAAAGTATTTTGTAGTTGATGTGTATCACTTTTTAAGCCGTTAAGCAGGTTCTGTGATTTTTTAAATTGGAAACTGAACATCGCTGAGAATTGAACCGAGGCCATTTGGATGTAAATAGCCAATTACTTGCCAGCAAGCCCACATTCCACATATCAACTTAGGCTAGTAGGCAAGGGAACTTGTTTTTCACCATACACATCAGCGCCACGTCAGCTTTCTCTCTCCTCTCACCCCCCTTCACCACTCTTCACCAATTAGTGTGCAAGGGATATGTTTTTTCACCTTAACTTTTTTTTTTTTTTTTTTACTTACATAATTAAAAACATAAACGTAAAAATATAAATACGTAAACTTCAAATTTAAAAACATACAACGTACGGAATTAGACTACTGTATCGTGTAAGTTGTTAGTAATGTTATGTAATTTTTGGTTATCGATTATGGAACACACATTAGTTTTTTATTAGTCACAGTACATGTGGAATGAAAATGTATCCATTCGTAACATGTCATGTATTTTTATATAAAGATTAAAACTTTTCAATAGTGAGTAACAAGTTAAAAATATACTGATGAATAGAAATTCCATAAAAGGAAAAACAATGGAGGCAACAAATAATGGAGTAGAATAGTAGATTAAAAAAAACACACGCTATTATGTAGACTATGGGGAATAGAAAGATTTGTTGTTGAGAGAAGGTCACGTGGGTCCCGATTTAATAGCAATACTAAATGGTTGTCAGACCACCAAATATTTCATTGTTTTTCGTGTGTGGTGCGTGAACAAAATAGGAGGGCAAGGTAATATTTGGTGATGTGGGACCGGATGGTGAAACTACCACTCCCCTTGCCCACTAGTCTTATGTCCTTCATCTACTTTTTATATAATAAGACAAGAACATCCTTTTTTTTATAGACAATAATTTACACATGGGCTTAGCCTAGTTAAGTATTACAGGCTCGTAAGTCGTAACTGTTAACAAAAATAACAAACAAAAGTACAAAACACAAACAAAAGTGTCGAGTATAAGCGTGACAGTCGGGAAAATTATATAATTGTCAAAACATTAGACGAACCTTGGTGTGTTTTGCGTGATTGTTGATTTTTTTTTTTTTTTTTTTTTCAACTTGTCCGTTATGAAATTTCCAACAATTTTAGATTACTTGGCATTTGATAATAAAATTATGTTGATCAATTTATTTTGTTGCACTTGAAGAATTGATTAGCACCAAAAACAGGTTTTGTATCATTTGAAAATTTTAGTTTTGATTTTTCTAGACAAAATTATCAGATGCTAAAACAAATGATGTTTACAAAAATGAAAAGATGAAATTGCACATGGGATTTGAACGTAGACCTTACGATTGAATAACAAGACGAACATATACAAAACCAGTTTCTCAAAAAAGGTCATTGCCTCATTGGCCTATTTAATCTTTTACAACTAGATTTTGATTATTTTTACACAAGTACACAACACTTCACATGAGCTAGCACTATCAATAGCTACAGGCCAAAATGGTATTTCAAAAAATAAATAAATAAATAAAATCAATTTATGAAAAATAAAAACATGAGTGAGAAATATGCTAAGAATTGAACCATAGACCTTAAAGATAAACTATTGTACACTTACCAACGCACCCCTCTACACATATGACATATCTTTTATTTCATCTATTATCATAAACTTTAAAAAGAACATGACTGAAACTTTATACATGGGCTTAGCCCATATAATACATGTCTTCATGCCTATAACTTTGAACCAAAGTGTAATCAACAATAAATAGTAATAACTGTAAATTTGCATGTTGAAATGAAAAGCCAACTGGAGGAAAAGATGGCGGTGGCGCGTGTAGTAACGTGTGGCGGTGTGCTAAAGTTATCTAGAGTAACGTTCGTAGCCGGAAACGCAAAGACCTATATTAACTTAATTAGACATATTACGTACTACATGTTTTTTATATATGATCATTGTTATAATGTTATAGCTCAAGACCTTATCCCATAAATATTTCAACTCTGTAACATACTTTGTATTATTATATCAACGAAGAGGTAAAAACTCATCGTGACGGGAAAAAATTTATGCATAATTACCGCACGTTGCTAAGGATTTTGTAGGAAAATGTACGTTTTAGAGACTTCTCTACTTCTCTAGCTAATTCCACCACTTTTTTAGTCATTGTATAATAAATATTATTTGTGGTTAAAAAAAAAATAATAATAATAAAAAAAAAATCACAATTTGTAAAAATATGTGTTTATACAATTTATAATATGTATAAATGGTGGTTTTAACGATTTTAACAGTTAAAAGCAGGGGCGCAGCTTCTAAGGGGCGGGGAGGGGCGGCCGACCCCCCGAAATTTTTTTTGCGATGTAGGGGTATATAGTTTTCGTGTAGAAAATTTTTGATATTTTCAGTTTCGCCCCCCCAATTTAATTCGGTTTCGACCCCCCATAGTGTTAAGAAAAAAAATTTTAGATCCCGACCCCCCACTCGAAATTTCCAAGCTTCGCCCCTGGTTAAAAGGTGTTAAGAGAAGTAACCGAGATTAACCTCTGACTTATCAAATAAATAAGAAGAAACATACCAGCAGGGGTGTCATTCGGGTTGACCCGGTCGGGTTCGGGTCAACTCGGGTCAAACCTCCAAAAAAGATACCCGAACCCGACCTTTTTTAGAACTCGGGTTACTCTCATCGTGTCAACTCGGGTTCAGGTATAGGTCCATTTTACTTCAATATGTTTAGGCCTTGTTTGGTTCGAGGAATTTTCAGGATTTTGATGGAATTTGAATCTAATTCAATTCCATAACGTGTTTAGTTGACAGATTCAAGAAATTCAGAATCTGAATTTCATTCCTTAATATGTTTGATTGCAAATGAAATGGAATGGAAATTTTTCAAAATTCCAATTCTGCGAAGCTCAATATTCCATAACAAAATAAGAGGAATGTTTACAATTCAATGAAATTCATTATATTTATCATCAATTATTATTATTATTATTATTATTATTATTATTATTATTATTATTATTATTTTTTATTATTATCAACCAACACTTTTTTTTTTTAACCAACACTTTTATTAACTTTTATTATTATTATTATTATTATTATTATTATTATTATTATTATTATTATTATTATTATTATTATTATTATTATTATTATTATTATTATTATTATTCAGTTTATCAATTTTAGTTTAATATAAAATTCTAAATATTTTGATATAATTTTTTTTCAGTTCATTTTAAGTAAACAAAATACGCGTTAATTTTTGCAAATCCCAATTCCTTCAAATTCTAAATCCTTTACATTCAAATTCCTTAACATTCCATTCCTTCAAATTCCAATTCCATAAACAATTTCTAATTCTATCAAAAACATTCCGCGAACCAAACGGGGCCTTAGTGTTAATTGACTCGGGTTAGTCGGGTTCGGGTCAATTCAGTTCGGGTCAATTCGCGTCAAGGCTAAAATAAACATAACCGAATCCGACCTTATTTAGAACTCGGGTCAATTCGGGTTGACCCGATTGATACGAATATAATTGTGAACCCGATTGACCTGACCGGAATTGACTCGGGTTGGGTTCGGTTCAGGTCGAGTCAACCCGAATGACAACCCTATACCAACTACTATATTTTCCACTTGTTCATTTCTTGCATCCTCTTTCTGTAAGAACACAAAAGAAAACAGATCATCCAAACTCTAGAGTAATGTTACTTATACATTGGGCCATTTACTCTTTCATACAATATTTTATACCCGGACTTAGCCCAATTAAGTATTCCATGCCCATGACTTTCAATCAAAAATAACAAACTCAAAAGGCCAAGGTCAAATGGTCCATCGAAGGAGATGAAAATTCGAGTTTTTTCCATGGGATGTTGAATAAAAATCGCAACCAAATGAATATTAGGGGTATTATGGTTGATGGTGTGTGGAATGAACAACCTGATGATGTTAAACGGGAATTTCTGAATCATTTTCAAAATAGATTTGCTAAACCTGTGGAGGGGCGTGCTAGTATTGATATGCGTTATCCGAAATCGATTTCAAAAGAGCAACGTGTGGATCTTGAACGAGAGATGACTAAAGAGGAGATTAAGTCGGCTGTTTGGGATTGCGGTATAGACAAATCCCTGGGCCCGGATGGATTCACATTTGGCTTTTATCGACAATTTTGGTCTGTTATTGAGCATGATGTGTATGTAGCAGTCAAACATTTCTTCAATCATGGTGATATTCCCTCCGGGTGTAATTCACCTTTTGTAGCTTTGATCCCGAAAGTCCTGGATGCTAATTTGGTTAAGGACTTTAGACCCATTAGCCTTATTGGGAGTATCTATAAGATTATTGCCAAGATTTTGACTAATAGACTTGTTACTGTTTTGGGAGATATTGTTGACGAAGTGCAATCGGCATTTATTGCTGGGAGACAAATGTTAGACGGTCCGTTTATACTTAATGAGGTTTTACAATGGTGTTATAAGAAGAAGAAGAAATTTATAATTTTTAAGGTGGATTTTGAGAAAGCTTATGACTCGGTTAGATGGGATTTCTTAGATGGCGTGTTAAAGAAGTTTGGCTTTGGGAATAAATGGTGCAATTGGATTCAATGTTGTCTTACATCTTCAAGGGGTTCTATTCTTGTTAATGGAAGTCCTACAGATGAATTTCAATTCTATAAAGGTTTGAAGCAAGGGGACCCGTTATCTCTTTTCTTGTTTATTCTCATAATGGAAAGTCTTCATATATCCTTTCAGCAGGTGGTGGATGCGGGGTTGTTTAAGGGCATTACGTTGGATTAGTCATTGTGTCTTTCACACATGTTCTACGCGGATGATGCTGTTTTTCTCGGGCAATGGAGCAATGGTAATATTTCCACTTTGATTCACGTATTAGAATGTTTTTATCATGCTTCAGGCCTTAGGATTAATTTGAGTAAAAGTAAGATCACGGGGGTTAATGTGGAAAGCTCGCATGTCAATCATGCAGCTACAAAGTTGGGATGTCTAGTGCTAAATAGTCCTTTTTCTTATCTTGGTACTAAAGTGGGAGGAGCCATGTCGCGTGTTCATGCATGGCAGGAGATCGTTGAGAAAGTGAAAACTCGGTTATCTAAATGGAAAATGAAAACTTTATCCATTGGAGGTCGTTTAACATTGTTGAAATCGGTGTTAGGGTCAATTCCTATATTTCATATGTCGATTTTCAAAGTTCCTTCAAGGGTTCTGAAAATCTTAGAATCAATTAGGGGTCATTTTTTTAATGGTCATGAGTTGGGCAGTAACAAGGCTTCATGGGTGAAGTGGAATAATGTTTTGACGGATAAAAAACATGGAGGGCTTGCTGTGTCAAGCTTATATGCTTTAAATAGAGGTTTGATGATTAAATGGGTTTGGAAAATTTTCAATCAGAAAGACTCTCTTTGGGCAAAAGTAATTACAGCTATTCATGGTGCCAATGGTAAAGTGAATTCGGGATGGGAGGCTCCTGGTCGATCTTGCTGGTTATCTATTATGAATGAAGTTTGGGCGTTGCAAATAAAAGGTGTGTATATTTTTGATTTTTTGAAACATAAGATGGGAAATGGGGAATTGACTAAATTCTGGTCGGACACTTGGTATAAGGGTGGTATTCTTAAACATCTTTTTCCTCGCCTGTTCGCTCTTGAGAACCGTAAGGAGGTCACCGTTAGTTCAAAGTTGAGCGACATTAATCTAGTAAGTTCTTTTCGACGTAACCCTAGGGGGGAGCCGAACAGACACAATTGGAAAATTTGGTGGAGGTGGTGCGATCGGTCAACCTCGTGCCTATGGCTGATAGGTGGGTTTGGAATTTGGAGAGTACGGGTGAGTTTTCGGTGGTTTCTATTTGGAGGAAAATTGATGAGATGCGCCTTCCGAATATCGGGGAGGCGACTAGATGGGTTAAGTGTGTTCCTATAAAAGTCAACGTCCTAGCTTGGAAAATTAGGAGTCATGCCCTGCCTACTCGGTTTAATATATCTCGTAGAGGTATTGACATTCAAGATATTTCTTGTCCCATTTGTGATTATCATATCGAGTCCTCGGAGCACTTGTTCTTTAGATGTAGTATGATTCGGGATATTGGTAAAAAGATTGTTCGGTGGTGGAACATGGATTACGAAGAAGTGAACTCGTATGATGAATGGAAGACGTGGTTAACTTCAAGTCGGATGGCGTCTAAGCTCAAACGAATGTTCGAGGGAGTTTGGTATACGCTTTGGTGGTATGTGTGGAATTATTGTAACAAGATCCTATTTGATGAGAAAACTCCTATGAAGTCGATGATATTGGATAATGTTATCTCTAGTTCTTTTCATTGGTCTAAGCATAGATGTAAAGCCTCGTTTGGTTGGAACGAGTGGCTAAAAAACCCTTCCCTTATTTCCTTGTAATCTAGCTCCTTGCTAGTTTGTGTTTAATAAAATTGCCGTTCAAAAAAAAATAATAAAATAAAGTAAAATAAAATAAAAACGTAAACCAATGTTAACGAGGAACTTAACCATCGGGAAAGTTTAAAGAGGAGGAAATTTTCGTTACAGGATAAATACTTTTACTTGTGTACGAAACTTTCATGTATGTTTTTTTAACAGTTTGTCAATGCATTGCAACAGATTTATCGGCAATATTATAAATATTAGATTTGTCAAGCAGCGTGGAGTCAAATCATATTTTTTTTCTACGTCATATGAAACAATTTTCTGTATCTCTTGGTGTGCTAAGATTGTTTTAAGATACAAAATGTCCATCTGTTCACATCTACTAGTATGTAAAATTACTAACAACAATAATAATAACTAGTGTTGTATAACTAATGGCATACAAATTCAAGCGATATTTGTAAACTAAAATATTAAAAACTGAGTATGTAAATATATAATAACCTATGATTAAACAAAGTACTTAAAGAAAAGAATGAGAAAACACCAAAGGTATAGAAATGGAATGTGATTTTTGTATTCAACACATAAAAAATGGAATGTTGGAACCCATGGGAATTGAACCAGTGGACCTTGAGAATAAGCCGCACATTACTTCACTTTACCATGTGATTTTAATTTCACTTATCAATTATTCTCCTACATCTTTTTTATGATGTGTTAGAAAAGTTCTACTTACACAATACACACCACATAAATGATATTGTTAAGAAAGGCCATTGGCCCATTTTAGTTTTTGTGGGCTTATCCCAAATAGTACTTACACATTCATAAGTTTTCAAAGTCGAGGAAGTTAAAGTTGTATTAGAGCAATCAATTCAATTTGAGTTACTAAAACAAACATAACACAGCTTTCGAAAATAAATGTAGGATAACCAACTCTAAAACATGAGAATGTAATAATCGGTTAAAAAAATTAGTTATATAACATACTTGTATTATTGTTTGGATAAAGCATTCTTAAACATAAATTGTATAGGGATGAGGTAAATATTAGATTGTAACGGGTCAAAACCCATAAATACTTTTTACTCACAAAATCTTCATGTATATTTCTAGATAGTTTTTCACGCGTTTACAAATTAAGGATATTCTAACAAATATTTTAAAGATTAATTTTGCTAGCATGTTGTGTTATAGTTAGATATTTTTTTAATGACAAATTTTTACAACATACATCACTTATCTCACGCATTATATCTCACGTATATCTTTAACGATACTTCAACCCACAACCTTCAAGTTGTTGGGCCACTCACATATCGCTAAGCCAAGAGGCCTTTGGTTATAATTAGATTTTGTTGAACATGATTAAGGTAGCTTGAATGTTTCTTTGTCACGCTAATGAAACTCTCCATCTTTTTTTTTTTTTTTTTTTTTTTTGGGTACTTTAGTTTGATTTTTAGATCGGTTAGGAGCTTTGTTTTTTCCATTTCATTCGCGGTGTGCTCTTTAGAGCCGTTGTTGTTCATAGCGTTGTCGCTAGGAGTGAAGATCTTGTGCAAAATACCTATGTGATAACTTAATATGACGATCAAAGATATAACATATACTATAGTATTTAGAAACATAAAATCATATATCGCTAATAAGGGGTTTTTTTTTTTTTTTTTTTTTTTTTTTCAATATAATGTTGAGTCCCCAATAATTTAAAAGGTATATTTTGTTGCATACTCTCGTACACGGCTCACATGGTTAAAATCTCACCCTTTTAAAGAAAAACCTAATATGATATTTTTCAAAAATGAAAAGATAAAAAAACTTACAAAATTAATTAAAAAAAGCCGTGGTGAAGCAGGTTGCTGAGAATTGAACCATAGACCTTCCATGAAAGTCGCACTCCACTTACCAGTACACCATCACACCACTCATGAATTTCTTCTCCCTTCAACTATTTAACATAAACTTTCACAAAACAGACAAACTTTTATACCGTAATAATAACAGGCTCATAATTTCCAACTAGTCAACTGTAAGTAAATTTATAATAGTACTAAAAAGTCAACTGTAAAATGGCGGCGGCACGTATGGTCGTGGTGGCGAGTGAGTGGGTGTGTTGACATTTGTGAGAAAAGAAGCTTGAAGAAGTTAAACTTATTTTGGGTCATTCTATTCATTTTCAGTCTCTTAAGCCGGAATTGCAAGGTGACCCGGAGGATATTTCTGAAGAGAAAGCTAGATTAGCTGCTATTAATTTAGTTTTTTTTTCCTTCAAGGTTTTATGTTTTTGTTTACGGTTATGATGTTGTGGTGTGTTTGTGTGTGTAGGTGAAAGGACCGGTGTTGGTGGAGGATACATGCTTAGGTTTCAATGCTCTTATACCGTATCTAATTTCGTTTGTTTTACTTCACAATGCTTGTTTCTTTGTTAAAAGAACGAACATGAATATAATCTAAACACAATCATACGCTCGTTTTGGCAAGGTTTGATCATGTTCTAATGTTTATAAACGGAAATACAAAGGTTCATTGTTCGTTATCTATTTTTGACCATGTTGTGCACAACTTTCTTCATTTGTGTTGGGGGTGTTTATTTAAGCTTATATGTGGACTTATGAGCTTATATGAAATATATCCCAAACTCAAAAGTTTAATTTACGTTGTCCTCTTCGTTAATCAAATTGGTTTAATGTATCATCGTATGAGTGAAAATACCGTGGTTCCTAAATAGTCTAGCAAGAAGCCAAGACCCATAGTCTATTAGTATATCTTATTAGTAGTATAATCGGTATTGGTTTATTAGTTTAAATATTGGCCTAGCCCAATGGTTGGCCGAGTGTTTCTCAAGCTATGTTCTGTATATAGACAAAAGTTCAATACATAACAATAAATATCTAAATATCAAATAACTCCATCTCATCCATTGATTTATATTTCATCATACGCTCCTAATTAAAAGTATGCACTCAATTTGAATTAACACAAGGACATTTTTGTAATTTTATAATTCCCACCTAACACCCACATCCCTTACTCTCAGATATTTACACACAACACACACACACTCTCTCTCTCTCACTCACACACACATACACACACACACACTCTCTCTCTCTCTCACTTTCTCTCTCTCACCATATATTCATCTTCATCACATCTAAACTTTTTCAAATCCAATAATAACCAAATCTTTAATAAATATTTTGATTTTTTGTAGTTTGGTGACGGGGATACGATGGAGAATCCACAGATCTACAATGCACCATAGATGACGTGGTGGTGGTTTCATGACGGTGATTCGCTGGAAAATGAGGTGTGATTGTTTGATTCGCCGGAGAGTTGTTTAACACGGGCTTATGCCTCTCTTGAGTGTAAACGTGCATATACTCTATCTTGAGACTTTGTATATAGCTATGATAAAAAGAAAAGAAAAAAATAGATCCAGGACTGAAAAGATGAATTGAAGAGAGATTGGAGATAACTTGTATGATAAGAGGTAGTAGTAGTATGGCGGCTCTTTATAATCATTACATTTGTATTTAATTCTGAAGTTACTGGTCTTGTATGAGACACAAATTATTAATGCTAGAGGAATGCAAAATATACTTTTATATTAATATGTGATTTAGATCTTTGTGAAGTTTTGTTTGGAGTGCTCATGTAATAATGTAGTATGTGCTCATGTGTGGTGGAGTTGAAGATGGTTTTTTCAAGTGTACTAAAAAAATCGTCTTATTATGAATTCAATGGGATTTTTTACGAATATCATGGTATTTTTTACGAATCCTATGGTATTTTTTACGAATCCTGTGGGATTTTTCTGGACGGAAATTTTGAAAAAAAAAATTCGTCTTTTTACGAATCCCGCGGGATTTCTTTACGAATCTTGCGGGATTTTTCTGGACGGAAATTTTGAAAAAAAAAATCTTTTTATGAATCACATGGGATTTTTTTACGAATCCCGTGGGATTTTTCTGGACGGAAATTTAAAAAAAAAATCGTCCAAAGTATATAACAATGCATATCTATGTAAAGATGATCTAATTCTCGTCGCGATGGTGTATTTTTCGTAGCTTGAAGATTTACCATTTGCAAGATATGTTGTTTTCTAAAAAAATGTTAAAACTGGGTTTTTATATTAAATGAGCTAAAATACCAATTTTACCCTCCTTTGTTATTTTTATTTGATCTTAGCTATTAGATGAAAGGTGGATGGATGATTGAGATTGACTTATTTGTTTCTTAAATGATACATGTTTTGCAAGTATCTCACCTCTCTGTATATATACTTTCAATTGTGTTAATGAGAGATTAAGGGGAATTATACCAAAACTAATATAGTCCTCATCTTTATGATTTTGTATAAGTGTACTTCCTTTGTTGCTTAATATAAGCGTTCATATAGCATCTAGGAGAACATTTCTCAATGTTTACAGCTAGAAATGTAGGTGAACAGTACTCAAAACTTTGGGTTTGATGAATCTTTTGGTTGGGCTCGTGAAGGTGACGCATCTATCCGTCCGGGATAATTCTGGTGACATATTTTCGTTAGTACCTTATGATTGATTGACTTTTACATTGATAGAAGTATAGGACGAAGCTGTCCCTTTGTCTCTTGATATCTTCCTTAGAAATGTAGGCAACCAAGAGGGGCTTGAATCACCTGTGTTTTACCGGAGTTGCCTCATTTCTTAGTCACATGGATGACATCTGGCTCAGTTTGAATCGCACCTTATGCATGAGTCATATGTGTTCAATAGAGTCCTAAGATTGTATGGCACAGCTTGGTTTAGCTTCTTTAGCCGTCTTCACACGATGATTAACTGTTGTGTTAGCCAACAAGAATAAGATAAAAACAAGTAAAATAAAAAAATCCCGCTTTGATCATAACCATCGAGTTGGCCTGTGGGAACATCCCGCTTTACTAAGGCTGGGCATGTATCCGACATGTAAGATGCAAAAAAATTGTACGTTAGGGTTATGGTGTATAAGGCTTTGTATTTGGATTAATGCTAATTTAAGGATCATTGGGTTCCAGAATCCAAAAGAACTTTGAGGGCTACACCTTCATCTTTTTTTTAAAACGTCACTACAAATTCAAAATGGCATTGTACCAAATCACAAGGTGGTCTGGGATTAAGAGATTTGAGTATATAGAATGAATGCCTGATGTGTAAACACTTATGGAATGTGGCCAGTAATAAAGAATCTCTCTCGGTGAAATGGATTAATGTTATCCGACTTAAAGGGAAAAGAATATGGGAAGTGAAATTTGTGGCTGATGCTAGTTGTGGATGGAAACAAATGCTATCCTTAAGAAGCAAAACACAGGAGGTAATGGGTTTCTCCCTCAAGGTGAGTGTAAGATGAACCTACTTGGTCCTAGCAATACACTGTCCATAGGAGGTAATGGGTTTCTCCCTCAAGGTGAGTGTTTCCAAGACTGTGAAGCCATTTTTAAGAGATGGAAATGTGGCCCTTGACTGGAATGTGTGAATGGGTGGCTATATCTTACTCAATGATGCCCCTCCTCTGTTTCTCTTGTCTCAGTGTGGTGGCAGGTTGACTGGGCTTGGTGAGCAAATTGAGTGTGGATTGTAATTGAGAAAATATTGTCTGGTGCTATAATTTAGGTTGAATTAAGAGTTTTAGGTGAATTAAGAGATTGCAGTCATGGGTTGATTGTAACTCTGTGTAGGATGTACACTACATTCTACAAAAAGTGATCTGCATGATAGTTGTTGCTCATATCTGATAGTTCAGATAGTTAGAATGTTTGTTTGTTTTTGAAACTGGATGGGGTCCGTCCATCACAGTTTATTGAATGATGTATAATTTGTTTGTTGATATTAATATAATTCACCCTTTTGCACAAACAAAAATGGCATTGTACCTATGGTTGGGGTTACATAAGTATATCAATTATCGACAAAAACAATGAGGAGGACTGCCAACAACTGTAAGTTTGTAACCCTCCACGATCGAAATGGTGGCAACGCGAGGGCTGTGGGCAATTTTACTGCACATCTGCACGTTCCAACTTGCACTCTAGCAAATATTCTACAGACTAATTTTAGCTTAGTTATATTGCTTTGAGTTTGTTTGATCGCATACAAATAGATCCGAGTTATTGTTTACGAGGAACAGAAGAAGAAAACACGAAGGGTGTCAAAATGTGAATTATGCATTTTAATACTCAAATCACAAGTAATGATATCTACGTTCAAAATGCACGCATATAAAACACCATTGGTTAATAAAACATCATGCTTACTTTTAAAGCTAATATAGTTAGTTGTAATTCACTAGTAAATGCTTGTTTTGAATGAAACCAAAATACAATGATAAAAATCTAATTAGACCAACTAAACATTACAGTCCCAAAACCCATTTTTAAACGTTCAATGAATGCATGGGTAAGAATAACTACTCCTGGAGCTTACCGAACCAACGCTTATGGAAAGACCTTTTTAGCTTTGTACATTTAGTTAAAAACGCTTATGGAGATACGTGGGAATCGAACCACAAACGTTACCAACAATTTCTACTTGTCTTAATTGATGAATATTTCACTGCGTCTATTTAACTTAAAACTTGTCATAACACGACAAAAACTTTATGATTAACAACTTTCAGTCAAAATGATTAGTCAACTGTAGATAAATCTGCAATGTAAGAATAAAAAGTCAACAAAAATGCAAAGACGCTTGAAGAAGTTAAGCTTATTTTAGTAAATTTCATTTCGGTCTTTAAAACTCGACTGTAAGTAAATTGTAAGCAAGAAGTTAAGCTTTTTTTTTTTTTTTTTTTTTTTTTTTTTTTTTTTAATTTTATTATTTATTTTTTTTTTTTTTGTGTTTTTTAAGGTTTCTTAAAGTTATATCTGCCCAAGACCCGGTTAGACCCGGTCATATCCGGTCAAGACCCGTCTATATCCGGGCAAGACCCATTGTATCGGGTTTTTTTTCTTGTTTGGTTGTAGTGCATGGTTTGACTTAAGGATCTCAACTTAGTACGTAGTTGCATAATATGGATGCAATACTCACTGCACTTGGTAAATCAATTATCACTTGACCGTTTTTTGTAGGGAATAGAAAACACATGTTATTTGCACATAATCGATGGCATATGTTATCTAACAAAGCTTGATACGAAAGCAAAAGCTGCATATTGAAATCCATAAACATAACCTTAATATTTGACAAACACACATGTAAGTATCCCAAGCTGCACTTTCATTTTCCCATGAAGGTGATGTTTAATGGCTTCCTGTCAGTTTGTCTTGCATAAACGCATTGTGTCACAAATTAAAATCATTCATATTTCTATTAAAACGTTGGTTATATCAATCTTCTTTAGTTCAGTTACAACTACTAATCGTAAAAGTTTTATTTTTTATTTTTATTTTTTTGAAATCGGATAGCTGACATCAATGCTGATTGTTGGGACTTTAGGTTTGCAGCACATTATATGAAACCTGTTTACGTTGTAGCAAGACTCTGGTAGCTTAAATTAAGATATCTCTTATGTGATAGTTAGTTAGGGTGTCACATTCTTTGCATCTTGGTAAATAGTAATGAATAAACTCAAACTTGTCATGGGCCAAATTTGGTCTGTTATGACATTATTGATTTTACTTTGTAATGTTCGTGACAGGATGACAAATGCTGATCGATAACAAGTGGTTTCTTCAGAAGCTTGGGAAGGTACTTAAATTACTTTTTGTTACTAACTTATCTTATTGCAGAACCTAAAAATATTCTCTAAGCAATATTCTCTAAGTGCTAATCACACATCCAATGGTATTACAAATAATTTAACACAATACTTACGCTTTCAGGGGAAATTGTTCCTGCAAGCGGACCAAATGGCTTTGGATGGGACCTTCCAACCTGATGGTTATGATCAAACGTAATCCTGTCCTTTCATCTGTTTCTCTATCATCATCTTGTTATATGTGGCATTTTTTACCAATTTACTAGAAATGGGTCGATTTGGGATGACAATATCTCAAACGGGTACAATGGGTCAAATCAGTATTCCCTAAATGGAAAACGGGTCGAACAGGTCACTCAGTTTAAAGGTGGCCAAAAGTCTGTTTTCAATGCATACAACCTTCTAATAATATTAATTGAAGATTTAAACTATTGTTGTAATTCATTGCTAAAGCATGAATTGTATATAAGAAAATTTAGAAACCGGACAAAAAGTGTTTTCATGTCAACCCATTCTGACCAGACGTAGACCAAAATATGACCCGTGTCCACCTGAACCCATGTTAACCTGTTACCTAACCCGCTTATCTTGCCATCTAAACTATCCAATTTAGATCTGCATACTCGCATAGATCTCAAATATCTGACCAAAAAGAGTTATATCATGTTATACATATGCTGAAATGCCCAAGGAAGAAAAGAACAAGATTTCTGATCGAGGAAGAGCTCTTGCACTGGTAAAATCCCACTTTGCAGAGGTTGGCTGTGCATTTGACACATAAGATAGAAGATTATTTTAATTGGTGTATAACACTTGAGATTCATATCGTACTTATCGAAAATTATTGCATTGCTTTTGATTCCCAATGAGGTATTCACTTTGTACTTTGGGTTCAGAAACTGATTAATGTAAAATTACATTCATTTGGTTCAAGGATACAACAGAACATGGTTGCAAAAACTGATTTTTGTGACTAATGTTTGACCAAGTCTATGGCGACATGACTCTAAATGTCAGTTAACATGATAAACCAACCAAAACTGGTAGAAAATGACAATTTGATGAACATGCAAAATTGCAGTTCCATTGCCAGTTTTTTCTTGACTGCAGACGGTTTGTTGTATTATATGAGTGGACATTGTCTTAGTATCCATAACCCCTAATCTATATATTGATATATCAGTGTACATTGTCTTAGTATCAATTACAGTATTCTACGCTGCAAGCCTGCAACTAGTTATTTGTTAAACATACTTTCTTTAGGCAATCTTTGTGTGACTCATTAAGTTACCCTTTGCAAAACATATATCCTTTGGATTACGTCAAGCGGACTCAACTCTGTTGCTTGGTGAGTTTTTTGGTAGGCCTCGTGAGGGCGACACATCTATCCATTTGGATAATTCAGGTGACTCACTTGCGTTGGCACCTTGTGATGATTAAGGAGTTGTCTCATATCTTAGTCATGTGGATCAGTTTGAATGGTACCTTGTGCATGCCTTAATTCAACTATGTAAACATGTCGCTGCAGAATCAGTATGGCATTGTGTGGTAGATGTTAGGTAAGTTCAGATGTATTGGTGAAATGTTTAGAGCACCATGGCGAAACAGGTCTCTTAAAAAATGGTTATTGCTAAATTTTTATTTTTTAGTTACTATTAACATAATCATATTTCCTAAAAAGTTTCTAATTAGTAGTCTATTATTTAAAAGATATTGCGAATGAAATTAATTAATTGTTGTTGGTAATGTAAAGTAAGTTTTTTTTCTTGTCTAAAGTTGCCACTCTGTCTCTTGATATCTTTCTCTAGAAATGTAGGCAACCAAAAGGGGCTTGAATCACCTGTGTTGTACCTGAGTTATCTCATATCTTAATTACGCATATGGAAATGGACATCTGGATCAGTTCGAATGGAACTTTGTGTATGATTGAGTAGAACAATGTTAAGAGCTTAACAACTACCAAGATCATATGTGCTCAGTAGCGACCTTACATGGAGGGCCATGCCATAATTCATTTTTTAGTACAAAATATGCACTTTCCAAGTACTACAAAGTTGCAAAACGAAGACTTAAAAAATCAACAGTGGACTATAATTATAGTACGGAGGGAATATAAAGTGGACTATAATTATAGGACGGAGGGAATATAAGATTACTAAAAAAAGTCAACAATCAGATACTCATTTTCTGGTACAAGCTTGTTCAAGAAACTAAGAAAGTATGATTTAGTTTTAACATCAACTTTATCAACAAGCATGCACTAGATAACTAGTAATATTATTGACATGTTTTATCCACATTCACTATAGTATATAAACAAGAAAGACTTTACTTCTTATAACAATGTGGGATGTAAACTTGGAAACGTTTTGATCAAATAATGTACATGTCTACATGTTCACTCATGAATTTCTATGTGCCATTTATCTGTTAGGTGAACTGGACTGAAACTCGGGGTTTTGTGAGTTTTTTAGTAACTTGTGAGGTTTACATGTCCTTCGATTTTGGATCATTCCTCTCTAGAAATGTACGCAACGAAGAGGGCTTAAATTACCAATGTTGTGCCCGACTACCCGAGTTTCATGGTATCTTAGTCATCTGGATCTGTTTGAATGGTAGATGTGTTCAGGTAGATCGGTGAAACATTTAGATATTGAATTGAACACCAATGACGACATGGGTTTTTTAGAAGTTGAGATCCTAAGATATGTATGATCTTTGTAAACAAAAAGTTAGAACGGTCATTAAAGTCTTTTTTTATTTTTATTTTCTTTTGAACGGCAAGAATTAAAGTCCTTTTTATATTTGGTTCGTTTTTATGTAAAACAAAATTTAAACTTATGTCCTAGCTTTTTTGCTTGAAAACAAAAACGATAATTGCACATAAACTCGTCTAAGTGGAGTATGTGATGTATTCACTCTTTTATCCAAGAATAAGATTTCGCTTTGAAAATATTACTGAAACTAGAAGTTTCTTTAAACTAGTAAAACTTAAATTTAAAATCCAACTTTATGCTAGTTGTTGAAGTAAAATCAAAATATAATATTCAACATCCTATTGCTTTTTTGAAGATAAAATAATCAAATTTTGAAAATAGTAGTTGTTAGAACTTGAGACAATTTTGCGTGATTGTTGATGTTTTGTTCTTTTCAACTTGTCCGATATTATTTAGTTGGATTAAGCGTCTTTAACCTTTATTGTTCCAACAATTGTAGCATTTGATCATAACATGACGCAAATCATTTTATTATGTTGCACTAACACTGATACCGAATATGATGTTTCTGAAAGTGAAATGATGGGTAACATGGATATAATTAAAATAAAAATAATAATAATAAAAAAAAAAAAAAAAAAAACCCTAACGCAAGCGACACAGATGAGAATTGAACCATGGACGTTTCAAATATACCATACTCCACTAGGCCCATCACATTCACAAACTTTAGTCACATGAATGGCAAAACGGCAATGGTAAGAACTTAACGGACCAAACTCATATGTGCTCAACAGAGACGTTACATGGAGGGCCAAGCCTTAGTTCATTTTCATAACATGTCACAACAGAATCCTTATGGCTACTAAAAGTAAAAGTGGTCACTATTTTAGATGAAGTGACCAACGAAGTGGTCACTCGTTATCTACTACACTAGGAAAGTGGTCACTTTTCTTTGAATTTTATGACCAAACAATCGTCACTAATTGAAAAAATATGGCAAAAAAAATTCTCTTGTAATCACTAATTTCTTCATTAAAATCCAAAATGGAAAAAATTTATCTGAAACAATAGAAATACAAAATTAATTACATCTACAAAATCTATATTTCTTTATTCGAAACGAAATACAAGAATCGCGATTACATCAATTTATATAAATATAGGTAACTGGAGCTTTAGAATTGAGCTGAATTACTCTGGAAACATTGATAGGGATTTTATGCATGGCTCCATCCACAACCCATGCAAAAAACTGGCCATTTTGTGATCTGGGAGCAAGTTGAATTATCTGATTTGAAAGACAGACAGAAGTCAAGAGGCATAATAAGAAAACATAAACTAGATACCAAAGACGAAAATGTATAGAGTGTGATCTGGGAGCAAGTTGAATTATTTGATTTGAAAGACAGACAGAAGTCAAGAGACATAATAAGAAAACATAAACTAGATACCAAAGACGAAAATGTATAGAGTGTCCTGTCAGTTAAAGCTTTCCTAATGAGCATACATAACGTACCATAGAATCATTGAAAATAGCAAGACTAAGAACTATTTAAATTTTGACTTCTGCATAACGTAAACATGCTCCTTAATGTAGTCCGGGAGTATTATAATGCTGACTAAGAAAATACTTACTTTGCCACCTGGCGCAACAGTCACAAAGCAGGTGCATATAGGTCATTGCAAATGCAAATCACCTGCATATGAAGACAAACCATGAGTATCAAACAAGCAGAATTTGATCATCAAATAAACATGCACAGTAAACAGATCTTACAGGTCTAAGAAGTGGTGTGTCCTTCTTTGACTTTCCTGATTGTTCTGATTCTGCCCCTGTATCAGACCTCTTATCAGCAGTGACCTGCATTGATAATAGTGTGAAAATCTTGTGTGAAAAAAAAAACAAAAAAAACAAAAAAAAAAAAACAAAAAACAAAAAACAAAAACAAACTATATATTTCTAACCATCGTATTGACATTATACATATACCAATCCTTATATTCAAGCTAGTAGGTCTTGACGAGATTTATGAACTATTTAATACCAACGTCCATATTTGTCATTGACTTAAAAATAAAATAAAATAAATTAAAAAAAAATGGAGGCAATTTAAGTTTCATATTCAGTGTAAGAGCTAAAACTATTTAAAAGCTTATGGCGATAAAGCAAAACATAAATGGTAAAAAAAAATCATTTATATTACCATCTTTAAAATAACATCCATTGCGCCTTTTCCATCACCAAGAGCTCCATCAATTACCTACAAAAAGCCATCTCAAACCTTCTACCCAGAACAAAAAACCATGTATATTGTATACTGTATAGACGGAGGATTATAAGGGCAGGGTGGGGCCATGGCCCCCCCAAAATTTTATGTTATTAGTATAAGTTTTGTGTTATAGGCCTTCTAAAATTTAACAATTTATATTATGGCCCCTCCTAAATACTTGAAAACATATTTCACAGCAAAGATATCACTCACTTACTCCTCTTTTATTCTTTTTTTGACTCGTATCATCGATGCTTACGAAAACTACATCTATGTCACAATGAAGACGGCCCCCCCGAATATTTGGTTCAAGCTCCGTCACTGGTATACTGAATGTAACTTACCAAACACTTTGGCCTTGAATCAGTAATGACAGAGTTCATCTGAACCACGTCAAGAATCTTGGTTTCAATGGTTGAGGAAGACCGGTCATCACTGGCATTAATCTGTTGCAAATACTTGTGATGAGTATATTAAACATAACATGTCTCCCTGCCCTATGAAACTTAAAGGGTGATAACATACATCAAAGATGACGCTTAAAACAAAAAACCAACATGATTAATAATGTGGGGCATAAAAACACAATTCACCTTAATGGAAATATTTTCATAAGGTCTAAAAACAGTATCAAACTAGTTTCAAATGTTACCTTCTGTTCTGGTGGGCCGGTCTCCTTACTCTTGTTATGGAGTTGCTGATCGCCATGAGAATTATAGTTTTCTTTGTCAAAGTGATTGTGCTCTTTAAAAGTTCCACTGTTGGATTTAAAGTCTTTGTTCCACCCAGAAGAGTTCCTGTTAGAAACTTTCTTTTGTTGGGAGACAGTGGTATGTCTTTTTAAAGCGGACAAAACATCATCTGTTGTGGTCTTGAGTTCAGACCCGAAAACAGAAAAATCCCATTGTTTCAACCACAAAAAGACCTGAAAATGACAAAAAGAATAAATAGATGATTTAAAGTACTCATAAGTTCATGGATCACTTTTCAGAAAATGTACCTCTATAGGTGTGTTCGTCACTCAGAAGCTCCATGAATGAATTTGGAGAATATTTATCCACCCATAGTTGTTCACTCACCACTGGTGTTCCCGGAATAATTGCATCAGTCTGACTAGAGACACTATCTTGCAAAGCCTTCATGACACAGTTATACAGAAATTAGAAGTCCAGAAAAGTATTATCCTACTTTTTCAGACATTAATTTCACACATGGCATTAATAACTGAGTCAAAAAGTATAGTATTACTAAACAAGAATCAGCCCCAAGAAATTCTGTAATAACCTCCAAAACAAAATAATACTTAAAAATTTGTTGTCTCGGCTAATAATGATACAAGAAGTACATGGCAACTACAAGTTACATCTAGGTGACCAAATGATCATAAAAATAGAGTAAGCATACCTTTTACAAAGCATCTTCTTCCACCTTCTGCATTAGAACATTTATAGGCTCCATCATAAGACCTACACAATTAACCCAAAACAAAGTTCAACTCTTGTCGAGAAATCACGCCCAAACAGCAATCAAGTATGAATAAGAAATCACACAAACACACAACCACAAACCAAAACTATAAATGCATGAGAAAAAGTAACACACCAATTAGTCAGAACATCCTAACACATAGAATATACATATATAGAGGCCGAATCAGTTTACTCAAATCTCCTATCACCCAATTACAATCATGCCCTGACCACCTTAACATTGCCGAGTTTCCCGTGGCCAAGAGCCTTGGTTTGGCCGCTAATGGTGTCACTCTTGTCAAGACTGTTGGTCGTAGGTCCCGTCGCCCAGGACAGCGGACTCCGCAGTCGGAAAAAACACGTGGTGACCCCCAGAGGAAGAATCCCCAAGATCCAACCTCCAGGCAGGCCTCTGGGACAACCAGTGCGCCTGGTCACCAAGAAACGGGACCAACCCTACCTCTCCCAGCGATAGAATTGCCTATAAGGACCACTCAAACCACCACGGTGGTCCCAAGCGTTGAAGAACTTCAGCGCACCCTTTTCAACACTCCACAACAAACGGCACCTATAGTGGACAACACTGTGCCACCTGGTGCACCTAACAGAGATAGGGTGCCTAATGTTGAGCCAGAAATTCTTGCAGCGGATGAGGACGCGCCTGATGTAACGTTAAGTAATTTTGTAGCCCAAAACTACGAAACCCTAACCGCCCTCATGCAAGAAGAAGCAAGGAGAAGGTCGAGTACGAGCCTGCAAGCCCGACTCAACTTTGGTACCGAACGCGAAACATCACTACCGCGCTACCAAAGAGGGGCGCGCGAAAATAACGAAAAACGTACCAACTTCCATGATAGACTTGGTACACCATTCGACTCACAATACTCAGAAGAATATGAAGATGGCGAGAGGCGCGCCAATGTTCACTCCAGACTTGGTAGTCGAAGGATGCAAGATAGACTTGGACGTCAACATTCACCAAGCGAAGGCTCCTCCAGGTCTGGAAGCAGAAGAATTCACGATAGGTTGGGAAGACGAACTTCCTTAAGTGAAAGCACCTCAAGCTCTTCCTCTGAAGGAAACCGGCGAAAGCGCCGCAGAAGAGATAACCCCTCCTCCAGTGACTCCTCGGAAAACAAGGATAAAGAGACAGGACACTGGAAATCTAGAGGAAGGCGTCGCGAGGAAGAAGACGAGGACATATCTCTTCCTTGGCGTCGCCAGAAAATTGATGCATTTACACGACGCATCAGTGACTACTCTGATCACAAGAAAAGGCGCATGCCCACTAATGTAAAAACATATGACGGAACGGGTGATCCTGACGACCACTTAAAAAATTTCGAATCCGCTGCTACTATCGAAAATTGGCCACAACCAGTGTGGTGTCATATGTTTAACTCCACATTATTAGGGAACGCGCGCACTTGGTTTAGCAAGCTTCCACGAAGAAGCATTGATGGGTTTGAAGAGTTGCGGAAAACATTCCGTTTAAACTTCACCCAAAGAAAGAAGTGCGCTAAAAATCCTGTCGAATTAGCAAGAATAAAGCAGCGCCAAGGGGAATCAACCAGTGCCTATATGGAACGGTTCAAAGATGAATGTATACACGTCAAGGCGTGTCCAGAAATCCTAAAAATTTCAGGGTTGATGAATGGGATTAATAACCCAGAACTCATTAGGAAATTAAATGACAAGGTTCCCCAAAACTTCGATGAACTAATGAAGCGCACAAGATCCTTCATCCAAGGAGAAGCTGTAACACCCCAACCCGATAAGGGTAGAAGTATTACATTACAGTGACATATCAGAACAAACACAAGCATATGATTCATACATACAACGAAATTCAGGGTTACAAATGAAAATCTGAAACTACAAGGTTACAAAACAATAAATACTATGTCTAATAAAGTGAAACTTCATCTAATCGTCTCTAGTCCAAAGCATAGTCTTCTAAGTCCAGTCACACTCTCTTCCCATAACCCAGCTTCCTACTAAAACCTGCCGCAGGAAAAGGAAATGCGGCTGAGCTTAAAAAGCCCAGTGAACAGATACATATACAAAGCAATGATAATGAAACAGAACTGAAATATAGTGCATTGGGGAAATAGAATAAGGAATAAACAAATGAATAATAGAATAGAAAGAAGAAAGGATAGTCGTCTACCACGAGCCCAGAAACTCAAAGTCATAAATCTCAAAGTCATAATTCTCAAAGTCATAATCTCAAAGTCATAATCTCACAATCAGAGGGGATACCTCTCAGGCAACCAGATAATATGAGGGGTGTCCTCATGTATCATAAGGGTGGAGTAGCTAGCTCCCAAAAATTGTGAAAGGCGTGTATTGCACACAGCACCAGTCACCTCAAAGTCAACTCAAAGTCATAGTTAAATCCACTAAGCATACATATCTAGGATTGCAACCCATACGCCCCTTACTCAAAGTCAATCTCAAAGTCATATACTCAAAGTCATAATGGCCATAATAATAATCATAAAAAGGGACGGCGTGAGAAATCACTCACCCACACATGAGTCATGCCAGTGGTGCATCACAGACATGCCTATGGTACCTCCATAGGTAGGAAAAACATAAATGGCTCGGGTATCAAACTAAGAGTCAGGTCTCAAAATCATGCAAAAGGTCATATAGCAAAGGTTTATCTCAAAGTCATCTCAAAATCATATCAAGGTTCAATCAAAAGGGAACATAGCAGTGGCTTGGGAAATCTTAACTGAATCATAACTCAACATCAATGTATAGGAACCTTTTACTGAAAAAGGCAGAGTATCCGTACGTTATTGCAAAGCACAAATGAAACAAACACAGAAATGGAAAGGGCTCAAGATCTCTCCTTCTTCACACCTAGAGGAGAAGAGGGGAATTATAATTCATTCTTAAATTCATATCTTTCCATTTTAAGTAACTTTCCATTTTTAGCAGGTTTCCATAAATAGTAGGTTTCCACTTTTAGAAAGTTTCCATATATAGTAAGTTGAATCATTATTAATGGAAATAAAGTATCTTTTAACCTTTTTACTCATTTGGTCCTTAGGGTATCATAACTTTGCATTTTATACCCTTTACTTTCCAAAATTACACTTTAAACCTTTTAGTATTCAAAGTTACACATTAAACCCTTAATTTATCCATTTTACATAATGAGCACTTATTTTATTAAGTTATTCGAATGAATCCTCAAATATTCATAATTTACACTTTAAGTCCCTCAAGTTATAAAAGTTACATATTTAACCCTTTAATTTACAATTTCAATCCTTAATTATTACTAATTACATATTAGGCCATTAAATTATCAAAGTGACACATAAATCCCTGAATATATTAAATTACTCAAAACAGCTCCAAGTTTCTGAAAATTACATGTTTAGTCCCTCTCTTTTAATTATTTTCAAAACAAACCCTAATTAGGTTTAAAATACATTTTAATCCATTTAAATGCAAAACTTACACTTAGCACCCTCATTATATATTTTATTCGAATATTATACAGCTCAAATAAAGTTCCAGAATTAACCCTTAAGTTTTAAAGTTTACAAAACTCACCCAAAACCTTTTTAGCCAAATCGTATAAACATAAAATAAGAATTACAAACCCTAATCCATCTTATTCACTTTCCAATCATTAGATCATTATTAGCATCATTAAATGTCACCTTTTTCCAGCCCTAAACACAAACCCTAGATCCCACGATTTTATTTTCCTTTTTTTTATACGTTTTATACAAAACTCAACAAATCAAAATAAATTCGAAACACATGATTCAAGCCATGATAATTCTTCCAACATTTTTACAGATCATATTACATTATAACAAGTGTAAATAAATTATACTTAGAATTATTATGGATCGCATGGTGTATTTTACGATTTAAACATGTTTTTAGGGTTTAATTCACGAATATGATATAGAGTGTGCATGGATCGAACCAACCATTTTATTTGATGTTTATAGGATGTAAGGGACCTGAGAAAAATACCAAACCAAGATTTGAACGTGTGGAGAGGGCTGTACGAATTGTTGTATATGCGTATGGACAAAAACGAACCCAAAATGCTCACGACTTCACCAACGATCTTCCAACCTTGTAAACATTTTTCGTGGGTTGTATATGATGTAAGAATCACCAGAAAAATAAGAAATAATTTTTGTGGAGGTCGAATGATGTATAAACAATTTTACCTTGTCATTAGGCGCGACAAAGGGAAAACCAAAACCACGATCTATCCAAGCTTCAACAATTCAAAAGGGAATTTTTCTTGGCTTCTTAGGATGATGATAGATCACAGAAAATTGCTGAGGAGGATTGTGTGTGTCGTATGGAGGCTACACAAGTTTGTTTGTGTGTTTTGCTTAGGTCGGCTAGGGTTTAGGAACAAATGAGGTATGGTTTGACTTTTTAAATGGAATGCCGTGTGGTATAAGGGGGGGGGGGGAGAGACCAGAAATTTCGTGATTATAGGTGGGAGAATATCCTTGGTGATTATCTTCCATATTTACCAAATTTAAGTCATATAAAATCTCTTTAAAATTCATTTTATTTCATTCGGCCCTTGTAGGGGTATTTTGGTAATTTTGTATTTTGTATAAATGTTAAATGAAGTTGTTAAAATTATTTGGATACATAACTTGTGCATTGTTTGAAGTTTGGGATTTATTTGGTACTTTAATAAGCTTTTAATTAAATTTCAAATTGGTAAGGGCAATTTGGTCTTTTCACATGTTCTCAGATTTTAGGTGTTACAACTTCTTCCCCTCTAAAAAGAAAAAATTTCGTCCTCGAAATTTGAAGTCGCAAAGTTAGACGAAGTCGTAGCAAACCGCAAAAGTCGTCACAACATTCTCACGCCCGGGGAGGTTCTTCCAAAAGATATTCAGACCAACTGGTTTCTCATGACTCGTAATTATTGTCAAAACAGTTTCAGATTTCTCAGAAGGGCATATCATATTGAATTTGAATCAAAAGGATAATGTACCAAACATAACGGATGATAAACGAATTCTCCAGGAAGAGGTATAAAAATACATAGGATTTTCATCGAATTGATTAGGCGAATCAGATGAGAATACATTGAATTGTAGCAAATATACGGTTTAACCCTTCAGCTTCTCAGATAGTCTCGGCTTTTAGATAACCCTCCAAAGGTATTCTCATAAACAAACAGGTCTCATTTCCTCAAAGTCCACAATCACATATTTTACTCATAGCAGATCATAATGAACAACTTCACGAATGCGAATCGTATACGGACAGAGAGCATATCGTTAGATATCGTTAACGGCAGAAATTTCATAATGGGACCTAAGATCCTTATCAGAAATTGCAAAGATCAGCAAAACACGTGTCGAGAGTCCAAACGTATCGAATCGTATAACAAGGACATCATATCAAACGTATAGGTAGAATGAACCTAAAGTCTCACTAAACTCAGATGATCTTGATCAGATGCCAGAATTCTAAAGCTTCTAAGGCACTTCTTAAAATATCATATGCCCACCATAAGTGCACGTTATATGATGTAAGTATTATCACGTTGGCCAGGCGTCATAATACTGGCATCATATACATATGCCCTCATGATGATCATACTTTATCTCAAGTCGTGAACACCCAAACTTATTTAAATCCACCTAGTCCACCTATAGTCTCAGAGGTCACCAAAATCAAACAACATAACTAAGAGAACGAAATTACTCGAAGAGTAACGGAGATCCGAGAATGTCATTCAAAATTAAGGTACGTCATCAGTAACGTCAATTCTTTACAGCATCATCTCGTCTAAACACAATGTCCGCTTTCAAATCCGTCCACTCATTTACAAATTTCAAAATTTCTTCTAAGTTGGAGTAGTCTGTTTATTCTTGTCCGTCTTACCTCATGATTAAGAGAATATAAAATTCGAGTCTGGTTCCTCAAGCCTTCAGCAACTCTTCTTGGTACTGTGGCGTCGTAGCGGCAGTCTCTGACACGATCACTGTGCATCCCTCCATCCGCAGGTCTGCTTCTGCTCTCGATTCATCTTAGTACAACTAAAATGAATAGAGAAACAAGACTGCGTTTCTTCGACAGGTCTTCTAACATAGCTCCAGGTTTTAAGGTACATGATGTTGTTGTCGACTCCAGGTTGTGTGTTGAATGGTTCGTCTTCTTTGGTCTGGTTGTCTTGGTGCCCAAACTGAAATCTTCACGTGTTGCGTGATGCATGATCGAGCACTATCCTAGTTCCTCACTTCTTCTTGTATGCTTCTTCCATGGTAATGCTTGTCGCAACCATCTTCTACGACTCTTCCACCAAGTTTCTAACTCCGATAACGATCTTCGATCTTGGTCCTTCTTGTGAAAGCTCTGTCTTTACATTATACAGGGTAGTGTTGTCTATTATGCTTTCTAAACGTCAATCAAATTTCTCTTCCAGAACAAGGGTCGTCTCACCAATAATCTCTATGTTCTTCTTTCGTTTTGGAACACAACACAATGTCATACTATGACAATTTGTCCAAAACACGCGAAAAACATGATTATTCTAGCCAACACCATTGGCATCATTCAAGTTCATAAATGTTATAACGAGTGCAAAGGCAACTTCAGAAATCATCTCAGGGAATTTTCACATCGCCTTCTTTCTTCTTTAGGAACTGAAATACTTCCCAAAGGTTACTCTCAGTTAGTTAACCCCCTTCTTAGAAGTTTTTGTGGTTGCTTCTTCAGTCCTTCAAATCTAAAATGATGCAATCAGACGCGGAGTTTCAAAGGAAGACCAAATTAATTATTGATATGCGGAAACAGATAATGATTAGTGATAGTGGTACGTTTAAGTTCACGATAGTCGATACGTCATCGCATACTTCTCTCGTTCTTCTTCATAAACAAACAAGAGCATCTAAAGAGAATTACCAAGGTTAAAAATCATATTCCATCAGCTCCTTCAATCTCTCAACTTCTATGGCACCATGGTTTCTTCACTGATATCAGTTCAATGTCCACTCTACTTCTTAAGCAGGAAGGAGTACCAAAAGGTTCATCAGAGAATACCGAAAAATCTTCGTATGACAAAATATTTCCCAATAGTAGAACTTTCCAAGGGTTGATAATAATGGTTTTCAGGACAACTTGGTAATCACATGAGTTTGGGGTAGGTGTTTCCATAGTGACAGAAATTTTAGCAGATGTAGAGAGTCATCATAATGGAATAGGGTGAAGCAGATTTTTAAGGTCACATTTCAGATATGGTAGTCTATGGTATCTTCACGAATAGCCATTCAGTCCAAAAGACCGTACAATCAGACATCTCAAAGTCAAAGGATTCATAGAGTGAATACAGTCGTCAAATCATACAGATAGTTCATATATCAGAGTCAAGTACATGGTTCAACAAAAATGTTGGGATGGATAAACGAACAGTTTAATGTGTGGGAATTTCGTTTAGCTTCTTAGCATAAGTAGCAGGTAGGATGTGTATCATTGGTAATACGAATATCGTATAATCGTCAATTGTGAGAGGTACAGAATCTCAGTTATCAGCATCATCATGCTTAGTTAACAAATCCATATAGAGATAGTATTTACATCATACCCTTCCAAAGGAAACGGTTGGCAGAACAAGGTTCATCATTCAAAGAGAGGAAACAAAACTTTTCATATTCGTGGTTCATAATTACCAAAATTCTCATAGGAGTAATAATGGATCATACAGAGTTAAGTAGTATCGGATGATACATTCATACCCAGCATAAGTAATGAATTTACAGAATGTGTCGAACACATTGTGGTTGAATGACCTACGATGTGGTCGAAAAGGTGTCAAACAGCTTATCAAACAAATCGGAGGCGGAGATCAAAATCTGAAGGTGAAACTTAAATGTGTAAGGTATCTAGGTAGCCTTCCGAGGTATTCCAAACTTACTTGGTTACTAAGCTTAAGTTGCAAAACTTCTAACTTCTGAAACAAAGGTCCTTATAAGGCTTATCTAAGAGCAAAGGCACGATCAGAGTGATACGGAAGCAAATGATACTTACATAAATGTCTTAGTCTACCCATTCCTCACTGGTAATAACTTAGGTTCCTATGGGGAATCCTGATGTAAAGTTTCAAAGGTTGTCTTATGAGCGCCTACAGTGGAAACTTAGGGGTCCAAACTTCACAGGTCAAGGGTAAATGTATTACGAATCGCAGCCTGGGCTCTGATACCATAATTGTAACACCCCAACCCGATAAGGGTAGAAGTATTACATTACAGTGACATATCAGAACAAACACAAGCATATGATTCATACATACAACGAAATTCAGGGTTACAAATGAAAATCTGAAACTACAAGGTTACAAAACAATAAATACTATGTCTAATAAAGTGAAACTTCATCTAATCGTCTCTAGTCCAAAGCATAGTCTTCTAAGTCCAGTCACACTCTCTTCCCATAACCCAGCTTCCTACTAAAACCTGCCGCAGGAAAAGGAAATGCGGCTGAGCTTAAAAAGCCCAGTGAACAGATACATATACAAAGCAATGATAATGAAACAGAACTGAAATATAGTGCATTGGGGAAATAGAATAAGGAATAAACAAATGAATAATAGAATAGAAAGAAGAAAGGATAGTCGTCTACCACGAGCCCAGAAACTCAAAGTCATAAATCTCAAAGTCATAATTCTCAAAGTCATAATCTCAAAGTCATAATCTCACAATCAGAGGGGATACCTCTCAGGCAACCAGATAATATGAGGGGTGTCCTCATGTATCATAAGGGTGGAGTAGCTAGCTCCCAAAAATTGTGAAAGGCGTGTATTGCACACAGCACCAGTCACCTCAAAGTCAACTCAAAGTCATAGTTAAATCCACTAAGCATACATATCTAGGATTGCAACCCATACGCCCCTTACTCAAAGTCAATCTCAAAGTCATATACTCAAAGTCATAATGGCCATAATAATAATCATAAAAAGGGACGGCGTGAGAAATCACTCACCCACACATGAGTCATGCCAGTGGTGCATCACAGACATGCCTATGGTACCTCCATAGGTAGGAAAAACATAAATGGCTCGGGTATCAAACTAAGAGTCAGGTCTCAAAATCATGCAAAAGGTCATATAGCAAAGGTTTATCTCAAAGTCATCTCAAAATCATATCAAGGTTCAATCAAAAGGGAACATAGCAGTGGCTTGGGAAATCTTAACTGAATCATAACTCAACATCAATGTATAGGAACCTTTTACTGAAAAAGGCAGAGTATCCGTACGTTATTGCAAAGCACAAATGAAACAAACACAGAAATGGAAAGGGCTCAAGATCTCTCCTTCTTCACACCTAGAGGAGAAGAGGGGAATTATAATTCATTCTTAAATTCATATCTTTCCATTTTAAGTAACTTTCCATTTTTAGCAGGTTTCCATAAATAGTAGGTTTCCACTTTTAGAAAGTTTCCATATATAGTAAGTTGAATCATTATTAATGGAAATAAAGTATCTTTTAACCTTTTTACTCATTTGGTCCTTAGGGTTTCATAACTTTGCATTTTATACCCTTTACTTTCCAAAATTACACTTTAAACCTTTTAGTATTCAAAGTTACACATTAAACCCTTAACTAATGAATCCTCAAATATTCATAATTTACACTTTAAGTCCCTCAAGTTATAAAAGTTACATATTTAACCCTTTAATTTACAATTTCAATCCTTAATTATTACTAATTACATATTAGGCCATTAAATTATCAAAGTGACACATAAATCCCTGAATATATTAAATTACTCAAAACAGCTCCAAGTTTCTGAAAATTACATGTTTAGTCCCTCTCTTTTAATTATTTTCAAAACAAACCCTAATTAGGTTTAAAATACATTTTAATCCATTTAAATGCAAAACTTACACTTAGCACCCTCATTATATATTTTATTCGAATATTATACAGCTCAAATAAAGTTCCAGAATTAACCCTTAAGTTTTAAAGTTTACAAAACTCACCCAAAACCTTTTTAGCCAAATCGTATAAACATAAAATAAGAATTACAAACCCTAATCCATCTTATTCACTTTCCAATCATTAGATCATTATTAGCATCATTAAATGTCACCTTTTTCCAGCCCTAAACACAAACCCTAGATCCCACGATTTTATTTTCCTTTTTTTTATACGTTTTATACAAAACTCAACAAATCAAAATAAATTCGAAACACATGATTCAAGCCATGATAATTCTTCCAACATTTTTACAGATCATATTACATTATAACAAGTGTAAATAAATTATACTTAGAATTATTATGGATCGCATGGTGTATTTTACGATTTAAACATGTTTTTAGGGTTTAATTCACGAATATGATATAGAGTGTGCATGGATCGAACCAACCATTTTATTTGATGTTTATAGGATGTAAGGGACCTGAGAAAAATACCAAACCAAGATTTGAACGTGTGGAGAGGGCTGTACGAATTGTTGTATATGCGTATGGACAAAAACGAACCCAAAATGCTAACGACTTCACCAACGATCTTCCAACCTTGTAAACATTTTTCGTGGGTTGTATATGATGTAAGAATCACCAGAAAAATAAGAAATAAGTTTTGTGGAGGTCGAATGATGTATAAACAATTTTACCTTGTTATTAGGCGCGACAAAGGGAAAACCAAAACCACGATCGATCCAAGCTTCAACAATTCAAAAGGGAATTTTTATTGGCTTCTTAGGATGATGATAGATCACAGAAAATTGCTGAGGAGGATTGTGTGTGTCGTATGGAGGCTACACAAGTTTGTTTGTGTGTTTTGCTTAGGTCGGCTAGGGTTTAGGAACAAATGAGGTATGGTTTGACTTTTTAAATGGAATGCCGTGTGGTATAAGGGGGGGGGGGAGAGACCAGAAATTTCGTGATTATAGGTGGGAGAATATCCTTGGTGATTATCTTCCATATTTACCAAATTTAAGTCATATAAAATCTCTTTAAAATTCATTTTATTTCATTCGGCCCTTGTAGGGGTATTTTGGTAATTTTTTTATTTTGTATAAATGTTAAATGAAGTTGTTAAAATTATTTGGATACATAACTTGTGCATTGTTTGAAGTTTGGGATTTATTTGGTACTTTAATAAACTTTTAATTAAATTTCAAATTGGTAAGTGCAATTTGGTCTTTTCACATGTTCTCAGATTTTAGGTGTTACAGAAGCAGCTGCTGCGGACAGTAAAAAAGGCTATCCAAATTATAGGCAGCAAGAACAGCCTAGGAGACAATCCAATGATCAGAGCAGCAACCGCAGCAAGAATTATCGCAGTCAGGGAAGTGGACGAGATAATGACAAATATACCCCCCTCACAAAGACTCCGAGGGAAATATTTGTAACAGATGGCGCAAACTTCCCAAAACCCCCCACCAATGTGCACCACAGAGGAAAAGCGCATAGGAAACGGATACTGCGAGTATCATGGACAAAAGGGCCATACCACCAACGAATGTGTCCAGCTACGACAACTAATTGAAAAATTAGTAAAGGAAGGTAGAATGGATCACCTCGTTAAAAACATCAAAGAAGGGAAGGACAAACAGAAGAATGGAGGTAAAAAAGAACCTTCCAAAGACAAAGCGGACATCATCTACATGATACAGTCATGGCAGCGCAAAACAAAGCAAAAAGTCAGCCAGAAATTCTCTTCAGATAAGGAAATATCCTTCCCCACCCTAGCTGCGGACAACGCAGTCATGGAACCACTAACCATTGAGATACATACTTGGGGGACACGATATTCGCCGCATGTATATCGATGGAGGAGCATCCGCAGATATTCTGTATGAACACTGCTTTAAAAGACTACGACCTGAGATACAAAGTCAGTTAATACCGGCCACGACGTTGCTGACTGGCTTTACAGGAGAAAAGATATGGCCTATGGGGCAATTACGCTTACTTGTGGTCGTAGGCGATGAACAACACTCTACAGCAACATGGATAAACTTCATGATAATCAAGTCTCCTTCACCATACAACGGTATCATTGGGAGACTAGGAATATCATCCATGCGCGCTGTACCATCCACATCGCATGGGATGCTCAAATTTCCAGTAGAGGGAGGAATTGTCACTCTCTACAATACCACGGTGCCACCTAAAGAATGCAACGCAGTCACCAATGAGGTGGAGAATGTTCCAGAACAGCGCACAGTAAAAATACCAAACCTAAAGGTTGCCATTCACCCTGACTACCCAGATCAACAAATATCGATTGGGGGATCTCTATCAGACAAAGGTAGAGCATCTGTGTGCGCACTCTTGCAAAAAAACCTAAATATCTTTGCGTGGGAACCAAAACACATGACCGGAGTGCCACGCTCTATTACAGAGCACAAGCTACAAATCCGACAAGGATTTTCTCCAATACGACAGAAAAAGCACGGCCAAGCTCCTGATCGCGCAAAAGTCATCTTGGAAGAAGTGCACAAATTGGTAGACACAGGCATTATGCAGGAAGTCTACTACCACGACTGGCTTTCAAACCCAGTAATGGCAAAAAAAAGAGTGATGGCAGTTGGAGAATGTGCGTAGACTTCACTGATCTTAATAAAGCATGTCCACAAGACTGCTACCCGCTACCAGAAATTGACTGAAAGATAGAATCCCTGTGCGGATATCTCTTTAAATGCTTCCTAGATGCATACAAGGGGTACCATCAAATTCAGATGGCAGAGGAGGATGAAGAAAAAACAGCCTTCCACACAAGTCAAGGAATATATTGCTACACAAATATTAGGAGATGTTATATTAGGGTTTGTGTGTCATAACTGTGGTGAAATTTGGGGATAATAAGAAAAGAAAGAATTGTATACTTTGGAGATGTTATATTAGGAGGATGTGTACAACTGGTAATTATACTTTTGGAATTATTTCCTTCTAACTTTTGTTGGAGTAATTGACACCTATGTTATATAAGCCCCAATTTTGATTTTTTTTTTTAAACTTATGGGTTAATACAAGTTTGGGAAATGATCCAACAAGAATAAGAACAATAAGAAATATTTTCAGCCACAAATTTCAAATGTAAAAGGAAATATTTTTCAGCCACAAATTTCAAATGTAAAAGGAGAATTTCATGAGAGATGCATTTATGCTTATAGGTTCATCTGAAATGTGCGGCTGTGATTATTTTTCATCCTTCTCATTTTACTTTTATTTCTTATTTAATCCTTAAGGGGGTGGCAATGTGATCGGTGTTCCATCGGCAAGACTCGGCAAGGCACGGCATGCCCATTGCCTCGCTGTAGGCATGATGGAATCGGCAAGGCAAGCGGTGAACATCACCGACTCGGTAAAGGAAGGAACATTCAAAATTGGAACGTTGGACCCATTTAATATTCAACCGTTTGGGTGTTTTTCATAAAAAAAAAAAAAAAAAAAAAAAAAAAATCCTTTAAATACTCACCATTTTCCTTTTTAGTTTCACATCTAAACTAATATCAAATCACACATACAATTTACATTCTAGTAACCATGTCATCATCTTGTTCATCCTCAAACGAGATAATTATTCCCCCTAACTCATCCGAAGAATGGTTATCTGGTAGTACAATCGAAACCTTTTTAGCCGCGTACGAAGCTCTTGAAGACACGGCAAGCTCTACCTTCATCCGTGGTTATGTAAAACGTTTTCGTGATAAAACTTTAGAAAATCTATTGAATGACTATTTCGTTGAACAACCAAAGTTTAACGAAAGTGTTTTTCGTGATCGTTTTCGTATGAGTAAAAGATTGTTTTTAAAAATTGTTGGTGACATTAAAGCGCAATTCGAATGGTTTCAAGAGGGTCAAGACGCGTTTGGAAAGATTAGTTTCACGCCGTTACAAAAATGTACATCGGCAATACGGCAATTTGCAACGGGTGAACCTCTGGATAGATTCGATGACTATTTAAACATGACACGAAGAACTTCAGGTTATTATTAATTTTTTTTATTGGTTATTAAATTTTTTTTATTTGTTATTAATTTTTTTTATTCGTTATTCATTTTTTTAAAATGTTTTTTTGTACAAAAAATATTTCGGAATTGTCTTTTTAAAAATATTTTTGTTTTTTGTTTTATAAAATAATATATTGTTATTTATTTTTTTATATTAAAAGTTGTCGTTTTTTCTAGGTGATGTCTTGATAAATTTTGCGATGCGATTATAAAGTTATACGGTCGAGAGTTCTTACGTAGGCCGACAACCTATGATATTGCACGGTTATTCGAGGTACATGAAGAAAAACATCACATTCTTGGAATGCTTGGTAGCATTGATTGTACACATCTCACTTGGCGAAATTGTCTTAAATATTTGAAAGGCCAATATAAGAGAGGTGATCACCAAATACCCGACTATTATGCTTGAAGCGACGGCTTCATATGATTTGTGGATTTGGCATTCGTTTTTTGGTCCGCCCGGCTCAAACAACGATATTAATGTTTTGAATAAGTCTCCATTATATGTTACCGAGCGAAATGGTACGGCGCCAAACAGTTCATTTTATTTACGTGGAAGTCTCTACAAACGTGGATATTATCTTGCCGATGGAATCTATCCTAAGTATTCAACTCTTGTTAAAGTATATCCGTATCCCACTGACCCGAAGGAAAATAAATTCAAGAAGCTACAAGAGTCTGCAAGAAAGGATGTCGAGAGAGCTTTTGGTCGTTTGAAGGGAAAATGGTTTATTCTCAGTCGTCCTCTACGACCTATGACCGTGGCAAAGATTCGACAAATCGTTTATACGTGTATTATATTGGGCAATATGATTTTAAAAGACGATGGTATGGCAATATCACCGGTTCATATAATGGATCAGCCGGTCTCGCCAGTTTATGACGATAGTGTGCTAGAAGAGTTACTCGACGAAGATATTCATAACCGTCTTCAATATGATCTTACGGAGCACGTAGCGGCGCAAGACTTACCATACCTCGATGACTAGTCATTTCCTAATTTTAATTTTTTTTGTTTTTATTTTCCTAAGTATTATGTAACTTTTATTTGAATTATTAATGAAATTTGATGTTTTTAATTAAATTGTAAATATAATTATGAATTTTAAAAATAATAAATAAAAAGTTTAGGCATGGTTAGGCATCACATTGCCACTAAGAATAAGTAGTTAGGCATGATTAGGCATGAAAAGTGTTGTATTGATTCTATTTGCTAATTACAAATTAGTTTGAGTATTTGTTAGGCAACATTGCCACCCCCTTACTCATACAAGTTTATCATATCATAATAAACTTATGTAAACCCACAAGTCTCAAAATAAGTTAAAAAAAAATTATGACTTATGAAATACAACATTTTTCGCCATTAACCTTTTAAAAATTTAGTGACCAACAATGTTCGTTACTTTTTATGCCGAAAAACAGCGCATATTTATAGTGACGAAATTAATGACCACTTTTAAGCTTGGTGACTAACTGTTTACGGATGACCAAATATTAGTGTCAATGTACTATATGATCACTATTTTGCCCAAATAGTGACAAAAAAAAAGTCGGCACTAAATTTTGGTCACTATAGACACTTTTTCTAGTAGTGTATACATAAACTCGTCGAAGTGGAGTATCTGATATATTCACTCTTTTAAACTAGTAAAACTTAACTTTATAATCCAACTTTATGCTAGTTGTTGAACTAAAATCAAAATATAACATTCAAAATCCTATTGCTTTATTGAAGATAAAATAACCAGATTTTGAAAATAGTAGAACTGAGACAATTTTGCGTGATTGTTGACGTTTTGTTCTTTTCAACTTGTCCTATATTATTTAGTTGGATAAAGGGTCTTTAAACTTGATTGTTCCAACAATTGTAGCCTTTGATCATAAAAATGACACTAATCATTTTATTTTGTTGCACTAAAACTGATACCGAAGATGATGTTTCTAAAAGTGAAATGACGGGTAACATGGATATAATTTTTTTTTGTTTAAAAAAAAGGAAAAAGAATAATAATAATAATAATAATAATAATAATAATAATAATAATAAAAAAAAAAAAAAAAAAAAAAAAACTAATGCAAGCAACGAATGAGAATTTAACCATGGACATTTCAAATATACCATACTCCACTTACCATCCGATCACCCACACCAGACATGAGTTTCCACACACTCCATCTATTTAATGTAAAAATCTTTCACATATAATAATAGAGCTTTGCTACACCCTCCTATCTTTTCATCCTACAAATCCTCCTACACAAACAACAATATTACATAGTTTTTTTTCCACTAATTATCTCTCTGCTTCCACAAACCGTTCATTCTGACATTTGTTAGCATCCTGCGAGTAGGAGCTTTTGTAAAAGGAACATTTTAAGAAGAATGTTACAAATTTGTGGTTTTTTCAACGATATTAAGATCATACTATAAATAGTAAGTGTGTAACTCAATTTTTTGAAAACTAATATAAAAAAGGTCCTAATGATTTATAGTAATGTAAGATAAGATAAGATAAACGTTCATTTAGCATCTAGGAGAACAGGTGGTTTAGGTGAACAGGACTTAAAACTGTGTGGGTTTGGTGAGTCTTTTGGTAGGGCTCATGAGGGTGACACATATGTTCATTTTGAATAATTATGGTGACATATGTTCATTGGTACCTTGTGCTTGATTGAGTTTTACATTGATAGGAGTATATGACAAAGTTGTCCCCTTGTCTCTTGATATCCTATCCAAAAATATAGGCAACCAAGAGAGTCTCGAATCAGCCTAGTCACCTCATTTCCGGATGAGTGTGTTGTGCAATTTAGAAGACTAAAGTACTAAGTCATATGTGTTCAATAGAGCCCTTACATGGAGGCACAATATTGTTGTAAAGGCCGTATGGCATTATATGAGATGGTTTAGCTTCTTTTTCCATTTTCACACGATCATTGGACTGTTGGGTTAGCCTTTGGGAAACATCCGGCTTTGTTGAGACCGTGCATGTATTCGACATGTAGGATAAAAAAATTGTGATACGTTCATGGTTTATAACACTTTGTATTTTAATTAATGCAAATTGAAGGATCATTTGGTTCAAGAACCCTAAAGAACTTGGATGGCGAGTATCTTCATTCATTCTGCAGAATCAATATGGCATTGCACGTTTGGTAGGGGTTAGGTAAGTTTAGGTGGATTGGTGAAACGGTTCTATTGAACATCTATCACATATTTAAAATTATCTCTTACAGTTAAATTGAGAATGATGGTATAGTTATGGTTTTGTTTTATTATAAAGATAGATAAAAGATTACTAAATATTTAGTTATATTAACATGTGGACAATCTTGGCAAATAAAAAAAATTAGATTACTCAGGGCCCGTTTGGTTTGTTGGTGGGTTTAAGATTAAGATTTGGAGTTGGTTTAGAATTTGGATTTGGATTTGGATTTGGTTTTGAGGTAAGAGAAAAAATATTTTTAATTAAAATTAAAATTAAAATTATTATTTAAAAATTAAAAGTGTGTATGTGTGTGTGAGAGATAGAGAGATTAAAAGTGTGAATGTGTGAGAGAGAATGACACCTCATTTTTTAAGTGACAAAAGATAATAAAAAGTCAAGAATTTTATATTTATTTTGAGATACACTAATTCGGGAAGTTTGAAATTTTGAATTTATAATCAACTTCATAAACACATGTATCTCAAAAGATAGTAATATTCTAGACATGTATGATCCTCCTTAACCAGAGTATATAAACAAGAAATATTTCACTTCTTTAACCTATGTGGGATTTAAACTTAAAGGGTCTTTGTTTAACCTTATGATCTTCTCTTTTCGAAAGAAAGTGACAAATTTTTTTTACTAAAAGGAAGCAAAAACCAGTGAAATAAATCGCTGCTGACACAAGTGGATGTATATCTATATTAAAGCAATCATTTGACATTTTTTATAAAGGGACAACGCAATTTGAGTGATTTCATACCGGTTTACTCTATTATTTTCCTTCTTTTATGTTTGGTAGTGGTCGAGTTAAAAATTGACGTTAATGCAACGTGCTTTGTGTTTCTTGAACTACACGTACGCCATGAAGTTGTTGGTAATGAAAGTAATTTTTTGGGTCTAAATTGGTTGAGAAACTCACTCGGTCTTTTTGTCTTTTTTGTTAAACTTTGTTGTAGTTTATGAAGATTGTTTGTCTTTAATTTTTGTTTATGAAAACTGTTTGTCTTTAATTTTTATATAGCATAAGTTAAGCACAACTCTATAGTTACATTTCACAAGGTATAGACTTAATCTAGTCCACATTTATCAATGTTCGTGTGAAATGAGTTGAAAATGAGACCTTACATAGTCAACAAACAATTCATTTGTGGCTAATCCGAATTGTGGTGTAAATGAAATCTTGAATCGAGATCGTGACCCTATATTTAATTTTGCATTGTGCTAGTGAATATACTACTAGGACTTCTACAAAGTCTTGCAAGATCCATGCATAACCTTCATCTTTGTGATGATAGATCAGTGTACATTATTTATTTCTGTGACGGCTGAATTATTCCGCAAGTAGTTTAGTTTAGAATTTAAGATGAGTCTGGTGTATAAAAATCTATAGGCAATCTTTGTGTGGCTGATTGAGTTACCCTTTGCGAAACATCAATAGTTTGGTTAGGTGAACCGAACTCAAACTCGAGGTTTCTTGAGTTTTTTAGTAGGTCTCACGGGGGTGACACATCTATGCATTTTGGATATTGACACACATTCGTTGGTACCTTGTAATATATTGAATTGAACATTGACAAAAGTGGTCACTCTGTCTCTTGCTTCATCTCTAGAAATGTAGGCAACCAAGAGTCTAAGAGGGCTTGAGTCACCTATGTTGTACTAGGGTTACCTCATATCTTAGTCGCATGGATGGCAATGGACATCTAAGGATCAAATGTGTATCATCAACGGAATAAACACATATGTGTTCAATAGCGACTTTACATGGAGGGCCACGCCTTAATCCATTTTCCAGTACAAAGTTTGGACTCCCCGTTTTTAGGTGACTACAGATAGTAAAATAGTCAAGAATTTTACATTCATTTTTTCACACTAAATGATCGAGGAAAGCCTATTTTGTTCCCGTGAACCCCCGGAACTCCCTAAGGTCCGCCCCTGGATGGTAAAGGACGTTTGTTAAGAACTTAATGAAACAAGCTCATGTGTGCTCTATAGCTACCTTGGCCACATTTTAATTCATTTTTTTAGTACAAATAATAGAAAAGTCAAAAATATTTATATTCATCATTACTAAAAAGTTAAGAATTATAGAGTAAGGATCAAATGAGAAATAAAAGTAAAATGAGAAGAATGAGAAGTGATTACAACCGCACATTTCAGATGCACCTACAAAATAAGTTGCATCTCCCATGAAATTCTCCTTCCTCATTTGAAATGTGTGGCTATAAACATTTCTCATTCTTCTTATTTTATTTTCTCTTCTTATTGGATCCATTCCCATTATATACTAATTTTCTTATACAATTTTGAATATAGAGTATGATTTTTTTTTAGATTTATAATCAACTCTACCAACAAACGCTACATGAAAACATAGTAATATTATTGACATACATGATTCACATTTACTATCGTATATAAACAATTTTAACTATGTGGGATGTAAAGTTGGAATGGTTTTTATCAAATAATGTACAAAGTGCGTGTTGCATTTCTATATACTATGTACGTGTCTATTATAGATCGTTCTTTTTGACGCTACTATAAATAGTGCGAAAGTTTAAATACGCTTATAGTGACAACTGACGGCACAATTTGAATCGGAGATCCCTTATGCAACTCATTTTGAGTTTCTCGAATTAGATGCAATGAAAGTAAAGGTGTCGTTTCTTTTTTTACAATAAGCACTTTTTAGCTCCTTTCATTTCTTTTGTCTGCGGAGGGCAGAGGTTTATGTTTGTTTTTTTGCAGACATAAGTGCTTCTTTTCACTTCTTTCATCTTTTTAGATATTATCTTTCACTTCTTACCTCTTCTTTCACTTCTTGCATCTTCTTTCACAAACCATACATTTCTTTCTCAATATCTATTTTTTTATGTTTTCGTTTGTTTTTTCAAGTTTTCGTCAATTTTTTTACGTTTTCGCCTTTTTTTTTACGTTTTCGTCATTTTTTTACGTTTTCAAACATTTTTTTACGTTTTCGCCTTTTTTTTTTTTACGTTTTCGTCTGTATTTTTATGTTTTCATCTGTATTTTTACGTTTTCATCTATTTTTTTCGTTTTCGCCTATTTTTTTACGTTTTCGCTCGTTTTTTTTACTTCTTTGCGTCTTTTATTTATGTTTTTGTCTTTTTTTTATGTTTTCTTCTGTTTTGTTACGTTGTCGCCCGTTTTTTAGGTCTTCCGTCCGGTTTTTACGTTTTTGTCTTTTTTTAACATTTTCACCCGATTTTTTTACGCTTTCGTTTTTTTCTTACGTTTTTATTATTTTACGTTTTCGTCCGTTTTCTTACGTTTTTGTCTTTTTTTTACGTTTACGTAAGATAACTTAGAAAAACGTACAATAACAGACGAAAATGCAAAAAACGGACAAAAACGTAAAAACAGACGTAAACGTAAAAAAATGACGAAAACGCAAAAAATGTAAAAAATGAAAACGTAAAAAGACAAAAATGAAAACGAAAACTTAAAAAAAAACTAAAAACGTTAAAAAAGGTAAAAAAAACGAAAAAGAAAACATAAAAAAGAAAACAAATTTGTAAAAAGACGGTCGAAAATGTAAAAACGAAAATGTAAAAATGGGACAAAAACCTAAAAAAATAGACAAAAAAAGTAAATAAAGGTCGAAAACGTAAAAAAAACATATCAAAACATAAAAAAGATAGACGAAAACATAAAACAACAGACGAAAACTTAAATAAACGGACGAAAACATAGAAAAACTAGCGAAAACGTAAAAAAATGGACGAAAACTTAAAAACACAGACGAAAACGTAAAAAATGGATGCAAACGTAAAAAATGGACAAAAACGTAAAAAAAGAGAGACGAAACGTAGAAAAACGGTTGAAAACGTAAAAAAAAACGTACCAAAACGGTAACAAACGGACAAAAACGTAAAAAAATTTGTGAAAAAGAAAAATGAAAAGAAAAAAGTACTTCAATAGCACAAAAAATGGTACTGAAAAAAAAAACAAAAAAAACTTCAATAGCACAAAAGATACTAGTGAAAAAAAATACTTCAATAACACAAAAAACAAACGGTCTTCTTCTTGCAGATGAAGAGCTTAAATGTACAACTTATTCTACTGACATGGTTTGCAAATAAAAAGTTAAAAGCTCTGACAAAACAAACGACACCTAAGTATTCTACGCTGCAGGTAGTTTAGTTCTTATGGTACATATACCTTCCTTGTCATATAAGAGAGTTTTTTTAATCCTACACTATATAATAGGCTAACCATGACACATCATCAACCTCTAACATTTGCCACCTCATTGCCACATATTCAACAACATGCCATGTCATTGCCTACATGGCACACACTTTTCATGCATAAATCTAGAATATTTAAAAATTTTGTTACTTAAGGGACTCAAACCCATGACCTCCTGAACAACCAACAAACACTCAACCACTAGAGCAATTGAGTGTTTGTGTTGAAACATTTCAAAACAAAATATAGATACTTAAAATAAACATCCAAAACACTCACTAATAACTAGGGAAAGTCAATCAAAATTTAAAACATAAAAGGCAGGAACGATTAAATAGGGAAAGTCAATGGAAATTTAAATGACATAAAAAAAGGGATCGTCTTATTTGCATTATTTTAGGAACGTTTGCCATTCAAAATCAATAACTCTAAAATGCTGCAGATGAATCACACACAATCTCAATGGCATCATCGATTGCAATTAAAAATCAATAACCCTAAAACCATCGAGTTTATAGGCATCTTTATGGTATGTAATATGTTTTCAATGATTTTACACCAATTTGTTTGATCGAATCACCATTATTTAGTCTATGTATTTATTGTTAAGAAAATGTATTAGGCACTTCCAAAGCTTAACATCGACGTTAATTTTTATGATTCCAGGTGTATGGACAATTTCATCAAGTGATTTTATCCATGGATGTAGTTACATCAACCATAAGGTAATCTCTTTACTTTTCTTATCTTTTTATATTAATAAATTTATATTTGTTAATTGTAGTAAGTAAAAAGTATTTTTGATGAAATGCATTATAAGTGTTTGATAAACTGTCTTAGTAAAAAAAGTTTTGAAAATTTAGATGTTACATCATGCTTTTTATTAATTGTGACAAATGCTGAAATAGAGCCTTTAGAAGCTTAACGATATCCAACTTTATTTTGTTCTATCACATTTGATGTTGCAAATATATAGAGTTCAATGCTCAAGTCACATTCAAGTTTATCATTCTATATTAATTCAATCAAAAATTTTGTCATGAAATATAAAATTTGTGTATCCAAGCCGCTGTGACAAATCTTGGCTCAGAGTATTTATGACAAATCTTGGCTCAGAGTAAGTTAACATGATAAAAGTATAAGGCATGGCTATAATTTTTATGATTACATACATTTCTACTACATCAATGAACATGACAAATTTTCTCTATTAGTTTGACATGCAGAATCATAAAAAAAAGTAATGAAAATAATTACTTAAAATATTGACTGTGATGGATTACTTATGGATTGTCAAAGTTGGTCTATGTATTTGCAATGTCTTTGACTTTTAGTACATTAGTTAATCATGGATTAGAAGGGACTAATTTATTTAGTACATTACATGACACAAACGAATGGCTTTGGCTTGATTAACGATTCCGAGGCTCTATGTCGGTATTTGCTTGAAACGAGTCGGGTAGAAAATTACACATTACCATAGTTTCCTATTTTGTAGTAGTTTGGATTTCAAATTATTTTGCATTATTCTTGATTTTTAAAACGTCATTACTTCATTTGTAAAATTATAACGTTGTCTCTTAATCATCTAAATAACCTTTTCTTTTATTTCGAATGTTTAGTTGTCAGTAAATAACCTTCTCATTTTATCTCGCAAGTAGCATTGATATGTTAGAGTTTAAATCATAGGGTCGTCATGTTGAAATGGTAAGAGAAGTATTTTACCTTTCATTATTCTGAGTATAGAATTTAAAGTATATTAGCTAACAAGGGGTTGTAGAGGCACATTGATACGACTCTCGAGGAAACAGTGTCCAAGTGATACTCATACTTATACCTAAAACGCAACACAAGAACAATTAAAAAAAGTTATATTTGGCGATACTATTAAAGCAAAAGGTTTGTTGTTATTCTTAACCAAACACCTCCTTAATGTAATTTTACAGCTTCTACTAGGGATCGTGTTTAACATTGAAGCGCGGAGCCAAGATTTAAAGAATTTGGATTCATTATATTTGTTTTCAAACATTGAAGTACATCCACTTCTTGATGAAAAACAAGACGAAGGTATTGTTGTTGGGATTAAGCTTATACATGGTTTTTAAAAGAGGATATTTGTCTATTTTAAAATACATAAAAGGAAAAAATTGTTGGACACTGATTCGTACTAAGTTTTATATGAACAGGTTGTGTACAACCTTTGTTACAAAAAAGATTTTGTTGTTTAAAATTGAAATGCATCATTAATTATGAGTGGGTCGATCCATGTATGTTTTGTATGTATCAGATCAAATGGGTAAATATATAATGTGGCTTAGGGATGAGCAAAAGAACCAAGGAACCGGAACCGGAACCGGACTAAGAACCGGACCAGAACCATGCAGAACCGAACCGGAACCAGAACCAATGGTTCCAGTTCCAGTTTTTGATTTTGAGATTTTTCGGTTCTTGGGTCGGTTCGGATCGGTTCCATCGGTTCTCGGTTCTGGAACCAAATATCCAATAATTTTAAAAATATGTAATTTTTTTACTTCTTAGCAAAATATTAATCAAATCCTACGTAAAAAAAAAAAAAAAAAAAAAAAAAACCTCTAGCCATCAAGCCAAATCCTCTAAACCCTAATCTTTAATTTTCTAAAACATCAATAAATCAATAATTAATCTAAACCTAATAACATTAAAAAATCATTCATCATAATCTTTAATTTACTAGACCCGTGTAGAACTCGCTTGTCAACACTGATTGTTGAAGCTTTGATTTGCACCCAAGATTGGGTGAGAAAGTCGAGAACGCAAATTAATTGGGATGATGTTAAAGATCTTATTAAAGACGATGAGATTGTCAAGGATATGGAAGAACAATTAAAGAAACTAACCAGAAGAGACAAAGAGAAACAAACTGTGAAACTCTAAACGGTCTTAGTTATTTTGATGGACAAAGTTTTAAATACTTTTATTTTGTTTTCCGGATTGTTATGCATTATTGTTTTGTTAAAAATATGAACAAATGAAAGTAACTATAGAATGATTGATTTTTTGAGTTTATAGTTTAGTTGTTAATTGTTATTTGCTTAAATGTAAATGATTGCAAGTTCTTAAAAAGTTTAATTTTTTGTGTTTTTTTATTAGCTTAATAGAAAAGCAGTTCATATACGGAAAGATCCAAAAGAACCGGAATTGGAACCGGAACCAGAACCGGAACTAAAAAATATATTCGGTTCGGTTCTCACTTTTCAGAAAAAACGGTTCTTGGATCCACCGGTTCCGGTTCCGGTTCCAACCGGTTCCAGAACCATGCTCATCCCTAATGTGGCTATAAAGGGAATGGGTTTAAGGTCGTTTTAAATTTATTGTTTATGCATACGCCCTATAATAAACTTAATTTTCCGAGCTTAAAGTATTGTATCATGATAGATTTTAGTCTGATACACAGGATCAAATTTTTGTTAGCATGACAAAGTGGTTATAAAGAGACCGGATGTATCAGGGGCAGACTAAAAATGCATATGTAAAAATGAAGGGTGTTTGGAACAGGCAACTGTAGAGTAAAGTGAATTTGGATAATCCAAGTGCCCAAATAAGATGTGCTTACATTAAACTACTGCAGCAACAAGTTGTGTTTGGTTTAGGCTACAACAGCAACCAGGAGTGTTTAGATCAGGTTATAAGTCTCTTATCATTTTGGTTTTACATTCAGTTAGAAAATTTTTTTCCTATTATTATGAGTTTTAAACTTACCCTTTTCTTGTGAATATTTTATCTGGATGTATAGATCTTGAACAAGTTTTGGAAAATAATCGGTAAATTGCAGCGGTTGACATTTTCTAGGAATAGTTTCCACTTTTGAAATCTGTATTTGAGTTTTTTTACCGTTTTTAGTTGTTGTTAATTTCGTTACGACCCTGAAACTTGAAGTAGTAGACAAGGCTGCAGCTGCAAAACATCAGCAGCATTGGGTTCGGTTTGAAAAATCTAACATGGTGTGCATTGCATTGATAGATTACATGGTGAATCAGTAGAATTGGGAAGGTTCAACATAAACAAACCCGTTAGAAGAATCATTGATATGCTAAATCTAAAGTAAGTTTTTGCATATATTTTTTAATCATTACAATTCCATAAAATTATTTACCAGCAGGCTTCCCTCCTATGCAGCGGCAACCGCATTTAGCTTACCTTAAGAAATGAAATGGCAGTAGGATTTAACAAACAAGGTTTTGAGGCTATGGAAAAATATGTCATGATAGCTGTCAATACATGCCGAGTAACGGATTTCAAAGGTACTTTTGCAAAATAGACTGCCCATATATACGACATCAGTATTTGCTAAATATATAATATAACCATTTTCTTTATTTTATTATATTTATAGAATGCAGTCCACCTTCCACAAGTTCCTGTTCTCAGCAGCGAGCAATCCCAACTTATGAAATCCTGACTTACAAAGGAACTACTTTACAATTTCAGAACATTAAATGGAAGGTATGCATCTCAAATTCAATAAGTTTAATGTTTCGTAAACATCCGCGTATATGCGTGTCTCACTCTCATGGTCTCGTAATGCACCAATTGCTTAAATGTTGTATATATGTGTATATATATTCCAGCGACAATGTGAATAGCCAATTTTCATGATAACAAATTAACATAATAATGATAACAATGATGCTTTTTCTTTCTTTCTTTCTTTCTCTCCTTTTTTTTTATTTTATTTTTTATTTTTTTTGGTTGCAGCTTTAAAAAGGACACCAGTACCAAATTTATTCATTTTGATACTTTTAAGCACATTGTTAAATATACGTGAAACGCCCATCTCAAAGTCTCTATCCCAGTAGCAAACGAGATTAAATGCTCACAACATTAAACTATTCGCAATTGTGATCGTTAGTTACTAAAATTGCAGTAGATACTCAATTTCTAATGTTTGCATATGGTGATTTTATAGCGCCATTAAGGTCGCATGTGCCGGTGATCTATGTTGTAAATTTGACGTGGGTGGTAATGGGAATTCTTAGATGGTTGAGTTCATTGAAGATATAGATGTTGTAATATGTCTATCAGTATAGGGGGTGTTTGGCTTTGCTTTGTCAAAAGTCGTTATATGATATGGAATAATTCGAATATGATAGTTTGATGAACTAATCTTTCCTATAGGCTGCACGAAATAGGTTTTGGGTGTGCCATTCTCGAAGTGTGCTGCAACTCTTAGTGGACTAATATGAGGTTGTAAATTGCTTTTAGCCTCATCTTCTACGCAACTTAGGTGTACCAAAATATGTGTAAAAAATGAGACGCTTTATATTTTGTTACGAGGTAACGCTATGTTCAAATGACATCACAGATGTTTACATTTTTACCAATGCACACATTTATTTTAAATGATCCATCTAATTAGATGATTAACGATGTAGGTTTCTTCATTCCTCCTTGCGTTGTACTGAACACACTCACAGATGGAAAGAAAACATGAGAAAAATTATGCTGTTGCGATCTCCTTAATAAGTTAATAGGTAAAATTAGATTATTAATTGTATATGTTGCACTATTATTATACTAATACATAAAGAGAATGATACTAAAAGTTGTTGGAACTCAATTTGACTTATCTCTTAACATATTGTACCATTTTAAGGCTTCAAATTCTCTAGCATATAGTTTTTATTTTATATTTAGTTCTCTTCCATTTTTTGTATATTAAACTGGTGATACATGAATGTTGGAGTTCAAAGCATTGAAAAAAGATTATTCAATATGATGTGTATGGATATGATTTGAACTTCTTGGTCCAGACACAAGCTTTGGTGCAACAACAAAAATCGCATGGGGTTTATACAATTACGGCTCAAAGAAACTTATTTTTATTGTGAAAATTATATTAAGTTTAACGATATCTTAAAAATTATGTTACTAAGAAAAGGTAGTACCATCTGGATGTAGAGATAAAGTTCTCAAGCTATGGATTAGCTAATGGTTGTAATATAAAGATAGGTTTATGTAGATGAACATATACCGACCTTGATGTCACTTTTCTTCGGGATTGGTTTTATAATTATTAGAATAATTATCATTGTTATTTTACATATAATATATGAGCACTATATTTTTGTTTCAAGTTATTTCATTTAACATATTTGTCGTTATTCATTATTTAGTTTGCCTGCATATAATTTTGTCAAACAATATTATGAAGCGAACCCGCCCATTGGGCGGGTCATGAAGCTAGTAAATATAATAAGTTGGCAGTCTTTGTAACATTTTAAGTGAAGTTTTGCGAATACTAATTGTAGCATATAAAAACGTCAAGGTTTTTTTATTTTATTTTTTTTATTATTTTTTTTTGTAAAGGGTTTATACCCGGTGAATATATTAAAAAAGAATAAAGGTTCGGTACAAAAAAGGATGGTAATGAGCGACCCTAAACTCAAAACAATATGTTTTGCACATACTCAAAACATAACAACAATGAAATAGAGGCTATAAAAGAATATAAACAGTGACCGCGCAACCTCTACACCGAACCAAGGCTAGCCTATGTCATCGACTTGAATATCTGCAATCTTCCACGTTCTCTTCATTTGATCCACTCGAATACTCTTCTTGAACCGAATGAAAGACAACTTTAACCTAAACATATCAAGAATAACTTGTGCAACTCCATCAGGCTGTCTTCCACACTTCCCATGGGTTCGGTTGTTGCGTTCATGCCACACGACGTTAGTAGAGGCAGCCACGAGTAATCGACCAACAATTGTAGTTACCTTATTTTCTTTGGAGATTGGAAGTAACCATGCAACAATGTCACTCCATTTTGAGGATACACCCCTCATACCAGCCGCTTCCACCATGGACTTTCACACTTTAATTGAAAATGGACATTCAAAGAAGTGGTGGTCATGTGAATCTGGTTGAGTTTTAGTTAGTTGGTGAATGCACACTCGTAGATTAATTTGATTACCAACATTAGTTATTCACCAAAATGTGTGACCATCAAAAAAAATTGTGGCTTTTCTTTATATACAATCACAATTTGGTCTTTCATATGAATATATGATACGCCCCGAGCTTTATGTCATGTTACATTTATTTAGGATATGTGTTTGTGTCGTATTAGGAAACTGTCATTGTTTAGATATATCTTTATGTTTGGCTTGTTTTACAAGCTAGGGTTATTCGGTTATATATACCGAATCATTATTATGAATAAATCAATCAAAAGTGTGGAATACTAGAAGGGGGGGTTGAATAGTTTTACGTCTTTTTAATTAGTTGTAAAAAGGTTTTAGTGTTTACTTAATTTTTAAAACTTAGATTCGATAATATGTGATCTCAAGTATTGCACAATACAAACAAATATCAATACGAAATATATAAGAATGATAAGTAATGAAATAAGTAAGAGATGGAAAGATCGAACCGCGAGACAAGAGATTTATAGTGGTTCGGCTACAAGGACACCTTCCTTGCCCTACTCCACTCCCCGAGCACCTAACTCGAGAGTTTTCTTCACTATATCAACAAGCTCCCTTATGGCGGAGAAAACCTTACACACCAATTTACACACCAATATACACACCAATTTACACACCAATCTACACACCAATCTACACACCAATGATCACACCACAACACCTTCACACCTAAGTCACAACTTCTACACACCTTCTTCAAATCAATCTACTTCACAACTAACTACTTCAACTCTATCTTCTTCACACCAATAGATTTCCTAGCTTTTCTTCTTCACACCAAGCTATCAACTAATCACACAATCTATATCTAACACAACTATCTACAAGCAAATATTCACAACAATCTTCACAAAGAATATGTAAATAATCTTGATGATACACCAACAACTTGGATGTGGAGATCACAACAAGTTGTAATACTTCTTGTCTAGGAAGATAGAAGTATTCTTCTCTTGCACTTGAGAGGATGGAAATTGGATCACTTTGAAACAAAGAATATATACACTTATGATCAAAGGATGAGAGAATAGAGAGAAATAGATCTAGATCAGAAAGTTTAGAAGTGCAAAAGGTGAGGAAAAATTGTGAACTGATCCAGTATTTATAGGGGAGAAAAACACTGTTCTGGAGCGTGGCCGGTCCCCTTAATTAGTGGCCGGTCCCCTTAATGATTAAGGGGGCCGCCTAAGGAATTAAGGGGGCCGCCCATTTCAGAACGTTGGTTTTTCTTGTCTTTTAGTGGGGAATATTTTTCTGGATAGAATTTGCCATTTTTGGTTGGAAATTTAAAATCATATATTTATTATGAATTAAACATATTCTTTTAATTCCAAAAGTAATTTTGTAAAAGATATAAGATGTTTAATTCATTTTATAAAAATTCTAGTGATTAGAAAAATTTCCTTTGATCATGAAATGTAATAAACCCTTTGTTTATTCATACCTTAAGTGATATGGAAGCAAAGACAAATATTAAGCACTAAAAACTTGTTTACGTCATAAGTTTTAGATTAATGAGTTTATGCTTTGTAATTATCAAAACATAGAGACATTGTTAATATGCTAACAATGTTTTAAGACATTATTTATGTCAACAAAAAGTTAATAAACAAATCTCTAGTTCTTCTCTTCTATTTTCTGACGGAGCCAGCACACGCTTGAAGTGGTGCCTTATCCCGATACAACCCCTAACCCTCTTGGCGAACGTGTCCATTTCTGTGTTCAATGTGATTTTCCCATAGCTATATATGGATGTTTGGTATGTATTACTGCTCTTTTACTTGTTGCACATAATGTCAGTAAACTAGGTGTTTTTCCTTGTGTTATAGCCAGATGCTAGCAGGTTTCAGCGTATTCCATTATGAAACATGTATTTGTTATAATATGTGATATAAGACAGATGTTGGATAATCTAAATTTGAACCACTAGATTTTTACATTACGAATCGTATCTTAGGATCTCTATGGTTTTTTAGCCAAAATTAAGAGGGTTAATAATCAAACAAGTTATTTTTATCTTTGCCAAAAATGATAAACTATATGATAAAATGTGCTGGATGGGTAACTGATCAAGACTCTTGCTGTTAAAAAATGATCAATTTTCACCTTTGGAGTACCAGTTGAAATGGGCAGGTTGACCTACTCTTTTGTAAACTTTTTTTAAATAGTTGATGTTTCAGTTATAATTACGTCAACAAACTATTAAAATGAGAGCTTTAAGTATTCTTTAAGCACCTAATCCCCTTTTTGCCAAAATTTGGATGCGACCCAGTTGAGATAAAACATTACTCAACTCAACCCACTTTTAGAAATGGGTAAAAAAAGCCACCTCTACATCATAACTCTGAATTAGGGATCACATAATATATTATATATCCAGTTTATCGAACAAGGGAATGATCAAATTATATTACGATGGGCTGCCCTAGATAATAAAATCCTTGAATAATGTAAGTTACATAGACATCTAGTTATTAGTGGTACACACCTAGTCTGTATATGTTCAGTTGGTACCCATTTAGCATAAGTAACATCCAAATAGTGTGCCATGTTCTTGTTCTGCATTTCTCCTATTAATAGTGCGACCTCTTTGCAGTTCTGTAGAATGCTTAAATGTTTCTAGTCTCTTACTTTGTATCTATTAACGTAATAACCGTTAGATAAAAATCTAAGCAGGCAGATCACTAATGCTAACCTTACAACTATTTACTTCAATTACAAACAAAAAAAACATGCAAGTAATCAATTATGTACGCCGTCGCATAACCTGTACGTCATCGCCGAATTTTCTTCATCTCCTCTGGATCACTCTCGTAATCATCCATTTTATTTTTTATTTTTTTGGAAATTGATTGGTTAGAAGTAAAATTGATGTGATTAGGGTTTAATTGTGATTTGGTTGATTAATTTGGGTTTAATTGTGATTTGGTTGATTAATTTGGGAATTAGGGTTAGGGTTTGTGTGGTGGTGAAATTTGGGGATAATAAGAAAAGAAAGAATTCTATACTTTGGAGATGTTATATATTAGGAGGATGTGTACAACTGGTAATTATACTTTTTGGAATTATTTCCTTCTAATTTTTGTTGGAGTAATTGACACCTATGTTATATAAGCCCCAATTTTGATTTATTTTAAAACTTATGGGTTAATACAATTTTGGGAAATGATCCGATAAGAATAAGAACAATAAGAAATATTTTCAGCCACAAATTTCAAATGTAAAAGGAAATATTTTCGGCCACAAATTTTAAATGTAAAAGGAGAATTTCATGAGAGATGCATTTATGCTTATAGGTGCATCTGAAATGTGCGGCTGTGATTATTTCTCATCCTTCTCATTTTACTTTTATTTCTTATTTGATCCTTAAGGGGGTGGCAATGTGATCGGTGTTCCATCGGCAAGACTCGGCAAGGCACGGCATGCCCATTGCCTCGCTGTAGGCATGAAGGAATCGGCAAGGCAAGCGGTGAACATCACCGAATCGGTAAAGGAAGGAACATTCAAAATTGGAACGTTGGACCCATTTAATATTCGACCGTTTGGGTGTTTTTCAAAAAAAAAAAAAAATCATTTAAATACTCACCATTTTCCTTTTTATTTTCACATCTAAACTAATATCAAATCACACATACAATTTACATTCTAGTAACCATGTCATCATCCTGTTCATCCTCAAACGAGATAATTATTCCTCCCGACTCATCCGAAGAATGGTTATTCGGTAGTACAATCGAAACCTTTTTAGCCGCGTACGAAGCTCTTGAAGACACGGCAAGCTCTACCTTCATCCGTGGTTATGTAAAACGTTTTCGTGATAAAGCTTTAGAAAATCTATTGAATGACTATTTCGTTGAACAACCAAAGTTTAACGAAAGTGTTTTTCGTGATCGTTTTCGTATGAGTAAAAGATTGTTTTTAAAAATTGTTGGTGACATTGAAGCGCAATTCGAATGGTTTCAAGAGGGTCAAGACGCGTTTGGAAAGATTAGTTTCACGCCGTTACAAAAATGTACATCGGCAATATGGCAACTCGCAAAGGGTGAACCTCTGGATAGATTCGATGACTATTTAAACATGGCACGAAGAACTTTAGGTTATTGTTAATTTTTTTTATTGGTTATTATTTTTTTTTATTCGTTATTAAAATTTTTTTATTTGTTATTAATTTTTTTTATTCGTTATTCATTTTTTTTTAAAAATGTTTTTTTGTACAAAAAATATTTCGGAATTGTCTTTTTAAAAATATTTTTGTTTTTTGTTTTATAAAATAATATTTCGTTATTTATTTTTTTATATTAAAAGTTGTCGTTTTTTCTAGGTGAATGTCTTGATAAATTTTGCGATGCGATTATAAAGTTATACGGTCGAGAGTTCTTACGTAGGCCGACAACCCATAACATTGCACGGTTATTCGAGGTACATGAAGAAAAACATCACATTCCTGGAATGCTTGGTAGCATTGATTGTACACATCTCACTTGGCGAAATTGTCCTAAATATTTGAAAGGCCAATATAAGAGAGGTGATCACCAATACCCGACTATTATGCTTGAAGCGACGGCTTCATATAATTTGTGGATTTGGCATTCGTTTTTTGGTCCGCCCAGCTCAAACAACGATATCAATGTTTTGAATCAGTCTCCATTATATGTTACCGAGCGAAATGGTACGGCGCCAAATAGTTCATTTTATTTACGTGGACGTCTCTACAAACATGGATATTATCTTGCCGATGGAATATATCCTAAGTATTCAACTCTTGTTAAAGCATATCCATATCCCACTGACCCGAAGGAAAAGAAATTCAAGAAGCTACAAGAGTATGTAAGAAATTTGATGTTTTTAATTAAATTATAAATATAATTATGAATTAAAAAAAAAAAAAAAAATTAGGCATAGTTAGGCATCACATTGCCACTAAGAATAAGTAGTTAGGCATGATTAGGGATGAAAAGTGTTGTATTGATTCTATTGGCTAATTACAAATTAGTTTGAGTATTTGTTAGGCAACATTGTCACCCCCTTACTCATACAAGTTTATCATATCATAATAAACTTATATAAACCCACAAGTCTCAAAATAAGTTTAAAAAATTATGACTTATGAAATATAAGCTAAAACACGAATAAGCTAATAAACCACATATAAGCTTAAACAAACATTTTTCGCCATTAACCTTTTAAAAATTTAGTGACCAACAATGTTCGTTACTTTTTATGCCGAAAAACAACGCATATGTATAGTAACGAAATTAATGACCACTTTTAAGCTTGGTGACTAACTGTTTACGGATGACCAAATATTAGTGTCAATGTACTATATGATCACTATTTTGCCCAAATAGTGACAAAAAAAAGTCGGCACTAAATTTTGGTCACTATAGACACTTTTTCTTGTAGTGTATACATAAACTCGTCGAAGTGGAGTATCTGATATATTCACTCTTTTAAACTAGTAAAACTTAACTTTATAATCCAACTTTATGCTAGTTGTTGAACTAAAATCAGAATATAACATTCAAAACCATATTGCTTTATTGAAGATAAAATAACCAGATTTTGAAAATAGTAGAACTGAGACAATTTTGCGTGATTGTTGATGTTTTGTTCTTTTCAACTTGTCCTATATTATTTAGTTGGATAAAGCGTCTTTAAACTTGATTGTTCCAACAATTGTAGCCTTTGATCATAAAAATGACACTAATCATTTTATTTTGTTGCACTAAAACTAATACCGAAGATGATGTTTCTGAAAGTGAAATGACGGGTAACATGGATATAATTTTTTAAAAAAACAAAAAAAGGGGGAAAAAAAACAAAACAAAAAAACAAAACAAAAAAACAAAAAAAAAACAAAAAAATAAAAAAAATAAAAAAAAAAAAAAAAAAAAAAAAAAAAAAAAAAACTAATGCAAGCAACGAATGAGAATTTAACCATGGACATTTCAAATATACCATACTCCACTTACCATCCGATCACCCACACTAGACATGAGTTTCCACACACTCCATCTATTTAATGTAAAAATCTTTCCCATATAATAATAGAGCTTTGCTACACCCTCCTATCTTTTCATCCTACAAATCCTCCTACACAAACAACAATATTACATAGTTTTTTTTTCCACTAATTCTCTCTCTGCTTCCACAAACCGTTCATTCTGACATTTGTTAGCATCCTGCGAGTAGGAGCTTTTGTAAGAGGAAAATTTTAAGATGAATGTTACAAATTTGTGGTTTTTTCAACGATATTAAGATCATACTATAAATAGCAAGTGTGTAACTCAATTTTTTGAAAACTAATATAAAAAAGGTCCTAATGATTAATAGTAATGTAAGATAAGATAAGATAAACGTTCATTTAGCATCTAGGAGAACAGGTGGTTTAGGTGAACAGGACTCAAAACTCTATGGGTTTGGTGAGTCTTTTGGTAGGGCTCATGAGGGTGACACATATGTTCATTTTGAATAATTATGGTGACATATGTTCATTGGTACCTTGTGCTTGATTGAGTTTTACATTTATAGGAGTATAGGACAAAGTTGTCCCCTTGTCTCTTGATATCCTATCCAAAAATATAGGCAACCAAGAGAGTCTCAAATCAGCCTAGTCACCTCATTTCTGGATGAGTGTGTTGTGCAATTTAGAAGACTAAAGTACTAAGTCATATGTGTTCAATAGAGCCCTTACATGGAGGCACAATATTGTTGTAAAGGCCGTATGGCATTAGATGAGATGGTTTAGCTTCTTTTTCCATTTTCACACGATCATTGGACTGTTGGGTTAGCCTTTGGGAAACATCCGGCTTTGTTGAGACCGTGCATGTATTCGACATGTAGGATAAAAAAATTGTGATACGTTCATGGTTTATAACACTTTGCATTTTAATTAATGCAAATTGAAGGATCATTTGGTTCAAGAACCCTAAAGAACTTGGATGGCGAGTATCTTCATTCATTCTGCAGAATCAATATGGCATTGCACGTTTGGTAGGGGTTAGGTAAGTTTAGGTGGATTGGTGAAACGGTTCTATTGAACATCTATCACATATTTAAAATTATCTCTTACAGTTAAATTGAGAATGATGGTATAGTTATGGTTTTGTTTTATTATAAAGATAGATAAAAGATTACTAAATATTTAGTTATATTAACATGTGGACAATCTTGGCAAATAAAAAAAATTAGATTACTCAGGGCCCGTTTGATTTGTTGGTGGGTTTAAGATTAAGATTTGGAGTTGGTTCAGAATTTGGATTTGGATTTGGTTTTGAGGTAAGAGAAAAAAATATTTTTAATTAAAATTAAAATTAAAATTATTATTTAAAAATTAAAAGTGTGTATGTGTGTGTGAGAGATAGAGAGATTAAAAGTGTGAATGTGTGAGAGAGAATGACACCTCATTTTTTAAGTGACAAAAGATAATAAAAAGTCAAGAATTTTATATTTATTTTGAGATACACTAATTCGGGAAGTTTGAAATTTTGAATTTATAATCAACTTCATAAACACATGTATCTCAAAAGATAGTAATATTCTAGACATGTATGATCCTCCTTAACCAGAGTATATAAACAAGAAATATTTCACTTCTTTAACCTATGTGGGATTTAAACTTAAAGGGTCTTTGTCTAACCTTATGATCTTCTCTTTTCGAAAGAAAGTGACAAAATTTTTTTTTACTAAAAGGAAGCAAAAACCAGTGAAATAAATCCCTGCTGACACAAGTGGATGTATATCTATATTAAAGCAATCATTTGACATTTTTATAAAGGGACAACGCAATTTGAGTGATTTCATACCGGTTTACTCTATTATTTTCCTTCTTTTATGTTTGGTAGTGGTCGAGTTAAAAATTGGCGTTAATGCAACGTGCTTTGTGTTTCTTGAACTACACGTACACCATGAAGTTGTTGGTAATGAAAGTAATTTTCTGGGTCTAAATTGGTTGAGAAACTCACTCGGTCTTTCTGTCTTTTTTGGTTAAACTTTGTTGTAGTTTATGAAGATTGTTTGTCTTTAATTTTTGTTTATGAAAATTGTTTGTCTTTAATTTTTATATAGCATAAGATAAGCACAACTCTATAGTTATATTTCACAAGGTATAGACTTAATCTAGTCCACATTTATCAATGTTCGTGTGAAATGAGTTGAAAATGAGACCTTAGATAGTCAACAAACAATTCATTTGTGGCTAATCCGAATTGTGGTGTAAATGAAATCTTGAATCGAGATCGTGACCCTGTATTTAATTTTGCATTGTGCTAGTGAATATACTACTAGGACTTCTACAAAGTCTTGCAAGATCCATGCATAACCTTCATCTTTGTGATGATAGATCTGTGTACATTCTTTTTTTCTGTGACGGCTGAATTATTCCGCAAGTAGTTTAGTTTAGAATTTAAGATGAGTCTGGTGTATAAAAATCTATAGGCAATCTTTGTGTGGCTGATTGAGTTACCCTTTGCGAAACATCAATAGTTTAGTTAGGTGAACCGAACTCAAACTCGAGGTTTCTTGAGTTTTTTAGTAGGTCTCACGGGGGTGACACATCTATCCATTTTGGATATTGACACACATTCGTTGGTACCTTGTAATATATTGAATTGAACATTGACAAAAGTGGTCACTCTGTCTCTTGCTTCATCTCTAGAAATGTAGGCAACCAAGAGTCTAAGAGGGCTTGAGTCACCTATGTTGTACTAGGGTTACCTCATATCTTAGTCGCATGGATGGCAATGGACATCTAAGGATCAAATGTGTATCATCAACGGAATAAACACATATGTGTTCAATAGCGACTTTACATGGAGGGCCACACCTTATTCCATTTTCCAGTACAAAGTTTGGACTCCCCCGTTTTTAGGTGACTACAGATACTAAAAAAGTCAAGAATTTTACATTCATTTTTTCACACTAAATGATCGAGGAAAGCCTATTTTGTTCCCGTGAACCCCCGGAACTCCCTAAGGTCCGCCCCTGGATGGTAAAGGACATTTGGATCAATTTGAATGGAACTTTGTGTATGATTGAGTAGTCCAATGTTAAGAACTTAACGAAACAAGCTCGTGTGTGCTCTATAGCTACCTTGGCCACATTTTAATTCATTTTTTTAGTACAAATAATAGAAAAGTCAAAAATATTTATATTCATCATTACTAAAAAGTTAAGAATTATGGAGTAAGGATCAAATGAGAAATAAAAGTAAAATGAGAATAATGAGAAGTGATTACAACCGCACATTTCAGATGCACCTACAAAATAAGATGCATCTCCCATGAAATTCTCCTTCCCCATTTGAAATGTGTGGCTATAAACATTTGTCATTCTTCTTATTTTATTTTCTCTTCTTATTGGATCCATTCCCAAGAATTATTTACTAATTTTCTTATACAATTTTGAATATAGAGTATGATTTTTTTTAGATTTATAATCAACTCTACCAACAAACGCTACATGAAAACATAGTAATATTATTGACATACATGATTCACATTTACTATCGTATATAAACAATTTTAACTATGTGGGATGTAAAGTTGGAATGGTTTTTATCAAATAATGTACAAAGTGCGTGTCGCATTTCTATATACTATGTACGTGTCTATTATAGATCGTTCTTTTTGACGCTACTATAAATAGTGCGAAAGTTTAAATACGCTTATAGTGACAATTGACGGCACAATTTGAATCGGAGATCCTCTTATGCAACTCATTTTGAGTTTCTCGAATTAGATGCCATGAAAGTAAAGGTGTCGTTTCTTTTTTACAATAAGCACTTTTTAGCTCCTTTCACTTCTTTTGTCTGCGGAGGGCAAAGGTTTATGTTTGTTTTTTTGCAGACATAAGTGCTTCTTTTCACTTCTTTCCTCTTCTAAATTTCAGATATTATCTTTCACTTCTTACCTCTTCTTTCACTTCTTGCATCTTCTTTCACAAACCATACATCTCTTTCTCAATATCTATTTTTTTTATGTTTTCGTTTGTTTTTTCAAGTTTTCGTCAATTTTTTTACGTTTTCGCCTTTTTTTTTACGTTTTCGTCATTTTTTTACGTTTTCAAACATTTTTTTACGTTTTCGCCCTTTTTTTTACGTTTTCGTCTGTATTTTTATGTTTCCGTCTGTATTTTTACGTTTTCATTCATTTTTTTCGTTTTCGCCCATTTTTTTACGTTTTCGCTCATTTTTTTACTTCTTTGCGTCTTTTATTTATGTTTTCGTCTTTTTTTACGTTGTCGCCCGTTTTTTAGGTCTTCCGTCCTGTTTTTACGTTTTTGTCTTTTTTTAACATTTTCACCCGTTTTTTTACGTTTTCGTTTTTTTCTTACGTTTTTATTTTTTTTACGTTTTTGTCTTTTTTTTACGTTTACGTAAGATAACTTAGAAAAACGTACAATAACAGACGAAAATGCAAAAAACGGACAAAAACGTAAAAACAGACGTAAACGTAAAAAAATGACGAAAACGTAAAAAATGTAAAAAATGAAAACGTAAAAAGACAAAAATGAAAACGAAAACTTTAAAACAAGTAAAAACGTAAAAAAAGGTTAAAAACGAAAAAGAAAACAAAATTGTAAAAAGACGGTCGAAAACGTAAAAACAAAAATATAAAAATGGGACAAAAACCTAAAAAAATAGACAAAAAAAGTAAATAAAGGTCGAAAACGTAAAAAAAAAACATATCAAAATATAAAAAAGTTAGACGAAAACGTAAAACAACAGACAAAAACTTAAATAAACGGACGAAAACATAGAAAAACTAGCGAAAATGTAAAAAAATGGACGAAAACTTAAAAACACAGACGAAAACGTAAAAAAAACGGATGCAAACGTAAAAAATGGACAAAAACGTAAAAAAAGAGACGAAACGTAGAAAAACGGTTGAAAACGTAAAAAAAACGTACCAAAACGGTAACAAACGGACAAAAACGTAAAAAATTTGTGAAAAAGAAAAATGAAAAGAAAAAAAGTACTTTAATAGCACAAAAAATGGTACTGAAAAAAAAAACAAAAAAAACTTCAATAGCACAAAAGATACTAGTGAAAAAAAAATACTTCAATAACACAAAAAACAAACGGTCTTCTTCTTGCAAATGAAGAGCTTAAATGTACAACTTATTCTGCTGACATGGTTTGCAAATAATGAGTTAAAAGCTTTGACAAAACAAACGACACCTAAGTGTTCTACGCTGCAGGTAGTTTAGTTCTTATGATACATATACCTTCTTTGTCATATAAGAGAGTTTTTTTAATAAATATAATAAGTTGGCAGTCTTTGTAACATTTTAAGTGAAGTTTTGCGAATACTAATTGTAACATATAAAAACGTCAAGGTTTTTTTATTTTATTTATTTTATTATTTTTTTCTTTTTTTTAAAGGGTTTATACCCGGTGAATATATTAAAAAAGAATAAAGGTTCGGTACAAAAAAGGATGGTAATGAGCGACCCTAAACTCAAAACAATATGTTTTGCACATACTCAAAACATAACAACAATGAAATAGAGGCTATAAAAGAATATAAACAGTGACCGCGCAACCTCTACACCGAACCAAGGCTAGCCTATGTCGTCGACTTGAATATCTGCAATCTTCCACATTCTCTTCATTTGATCCACTCGAATACTCTTCTTGAACCGAATGGAAGACAACTTTAACCTAACCATATCAAGAATAACTTGTGCAACTCCATCAGGCTGTCTTCCACACTTCCCATGGGTTCGGTTGTTGCGTTCCTGCCACACGACGTAAGTAGAGGCAGCCACGAGTAATCGACCAACAATTGTAGTTACCTTATTTTCTTTGGAGATTGGAAGTAACCATGCAACAATGTCACTCCATTTCGAGGATACACCCCTCATACCAGCCGCTTCCACCATGGACTTTCACACTTTAATTGAAAATGGACATTCAAAGAAGTGGTGCTCATGTGAATCTGGTTGAGTTTTAGTTAGTTGGTGAATGCACACTCGTAGATTAATTTGATTACCAACATTAGTTATTCACCAAAATGTGTGACCATCAAAAAAAATTGTGGCTTTTCACTTTATATTTATATACAATCACAATTTGGTCTTTCATATGAATATATCCATATCAACAATAAATCTCTATGTTTAGCACTTTTTCTAGTGACTTGAATGTGAGCGTTTTCTTGTTTTTACTCAAGATGAATTTCGTATACCCAAAGCACCAAATATAATACAAATATTGTATTAAAAAAGTGATATACACGATTCAAGTGTCAATACCCTAAGAGCTCTAGGTATCATAATACATTAAGAATTAGGAATTCTTTACTTAAATTGTTTGTTTATCTTTTCAACTTGTATTTTAAGTATTGGGGTATGGCATTAGGAATTCTTTACTTAAATTGTTTTCAGATTTCGACAAAGCCGAATAACTTGACATTTGATGATAAATCGTTTTGTTACTCTCTTTGTGTTATTTGATGATAAATCGTTTTGTACATTAAAAAGTGAGAGAGAAATTAGGATTAAAAATAAATGATGTTTTATGAAAATAATAAATGATAAATCGTTTTGTACATTTAAAAGTACTAGAGAAATTCCAAAAAGGATTGAAAATAAATGATATTTTAGGAAAATAAAAAATAGAAACGCGATGGAGAATCCGGTGAGAATTGAACCACAAACATTCAAGGTAAAATGCACTTCAACTATCAACGGACTACCTCACCACATATCATCTAACTTACCATATAAATTCTATAACAGGACAAAAACTTTCATCTTTTATGTGTACTTTCAAAATAGGCCTAGCCCATAGTAACAGTAACATGCCCATAACTTTGAATAAAAAAATAACACCAACTGTATTAATAGTCAACTGTAAATCTGCAAGGTAAAAATTAAAAAAAAAATGCGGCAAGTTGATCGTAAAGGGTAACTTACACACTTAATTTACCAGTACACCAACTCGTAACACATGATTCATATCTTGCTACATCTATTTAACTTATACTTGTCATAACTGAACAAATTATAACTGTAAATCATACTCACAAACTTTTCATATATGACAACAACAAGTCAACAACAGGCCCGTGACTTCCCATCATAGAAGTTGGTAACTGTAAATCTAGTAGAATAAAAATTCAACCATAAACATACCGAGTGGTCTTATTTTGGGACAATCTATTCCTTTTCACTCACTAAAGCTTGACTGTAAGTAAACTGTTTAATCAAACTTATATAATAGTCAAATTGCAAGGTGATCCGGAGGATATTTTTAAAGAGAAAGCTCGATTGGCTGCTTGTTATGTGTAATGCTGGTTGTTGATAATAAAATGAATAATCGTAGGTTAGTGTTTGTGCTTATTTCATATTCATTTAGCATCTAGGAGAACATTTGTGAATAAAATCGATAGGCTATTTTTATGAGGTTGGCCTTGTTATCGTTTTGGAAAGTATAAACGTTTGGTTTAGGTGAACAAGACTCAAAACTCTGTGTGGGTTTGGTGAGTCTTTTCGTTACTACCTTGTGATTGATTGATTTTTAGATTGACAAGAGTTTAGGACGAAGCTGTCTATGTCTCTTGATATCTTCTGTAGAAATATAGGCAACCAAGAGGGTCGTCTCGAATCACCCTAGTCGACTCATTTGTTAGTCACATGGATGACATCTATGGGTCAGTTTGAATGGCACCTTATCCATGACTAAGCTGTGCAATTTAGAAGCCTAAAGTATTAAGGGTGCGTTTGGTATGCTGCGAGGAATGACAATGGGTATGAGTTTGATAGTAGTGGTGGGTCCCTCAACTATGAAAGATCCATTCCCCCCTCAAGAGTTGTATATGGAGTATGGAATATATTAGACTTTCATAGTCATAGTTGTGGGCCCAGGCATTCTAAACAAACACAAACTATCACTTTCATAGTGATAGTTTGATTCCCTTAGGAGGAAACCAAACGCACCCTAAGTCATATGTGTTCAATAGAGCCTTACATGGAACCACAACTTAATTTGTAGTATACTTGTATAGGCCGTATGGTGCTATAAAGTATGTTAGAATTTGTGGATAAATATTAATACGTGTATGACTAGAATCAAATTTGAGACCTCGGGGATTACACACTTTACAAATGAGAATTAAAGAATAATAATTGATATATATTAAATGTTGTATATATATAATTATTTAAACGCAAGAAATGGCTAATGGTCGTTAGTACTTAACGGAATTGACTAACGAATAAACGAAAGGGACTAGAATGTAATTAGGAGGCAAGAAGGATCCGGAAGGACCCCTTGGGTCCTTAGGTCGGTCGATCCACACACAAAGGGGGTTCCCCTTTGCCCTAACTTGTTCCCAAAGTTTTACATTTAGTATAAAAGCAAACCTAGGGTAAAAACTTTTCTATCTTTTGTGCACACACACAAAACCCTAGAAAGTTTTTTCTCTTCTTGTTTTTTCCCTTCTTGGCCGATCGTCCAAACCACCCTCAAGGGTTTTTGGATCAAAAATTTTCATAAGAAAATTCTTGTGTTTCGTTTACTAGCATAACCTTTAATTCGTTAGTAGTTTGTGTGTACAAGAACGAGGTAATAACTCACAATAGTTATTATCAAGGGATCGATAAACAAAAAGGTAAGAGGTTTATCATAGATCCATCTTTACTCTCATTCAAGGTTTATTGAAGTGATTCTTGTTTAGCTAGAATCTAACGGTACATTCTTATTTACGTTTATGTTAATCTTTTATATGTTATAAATGTTCTTACGCTTCCGCATATTGTGACTACTTGATTTACTTAATATTATGATTGTCATGCTTTATTAATTCTAACAAAGTAGGGATGATTGGACTGTTGGGTTTAGCTTCTTTTGCCATTTTCACACGATGATTAAACTGTTGGGTTAGCTAACAAAAATACTTTGTGCAACATTCAAAATCCAGTTTCTCAAAATGAGAATAAAAAAAGCTAAAATTTTGGCCATTCTTCTGTGTCACTGATCGAGTTAGCCTATGGGAACATCCCGCTTTGCTGAGGTTGGGCATGTATTCGACGCGTAAGAAAAAAAAAAGAAAGAAAAAAAAGTAATTGAATTTTAATTTCCGGTCTATAACACTTCGTATTTTGATTAATGCAAATTTAAGGAGATCATTGGTGCAAGAATCCAAATAAGAACATGGAGGGCCACACCTTGATTCATATTTTTAACATGTCACTGCATAATCAATGTGGTTGTACATATAGTGGGGGTAAGGTAAGTTCAATTGCATCGGTGAAACGTTTCTATTGATGATATAGTTATGGTTTTGTTACATTATATAGATAGATAGAAGATTACTAGATATTTTTAGTTATATAAACATAAACCTAGTTCCGGTGATAAACTAAGAAATGCGAGAAATGATCACCAAAATGCAATTTATAACCTTGAATCATGTTTTTTTATGATTTTTATTTTTGCATTTTTTTAGTTGATTAAAAACAAATTCATGATCCAAGAGACCTCATTGATGCACCATATATGCAAAATCTTATAAGAGTTTAAAAGTCTTGAATTAATTTACAAATTTAGTGAATCATCATTTTGTATTGAAAAAAAAAAGAAAAAAGAAAGAAAAAAATGTATTTGGAATGTTTTACTTTTTCCACAATTTCTTGCGTTATTTATTATTATTTTTTCATTTGCTCTTGATTGTATAAACATATGGAGAATATTTGTAATAAATATTTGGAATTACCTATGTTTTTAAGGGACAACAAATACTAAAAAAGTCAAGAATTATATTCATTTTCTAAGACACGAAGATTGACGAAGTTTGAAAATTTTGATTTTATAACTTCATCAGCTCTCATACCCGAGAATATAGTAATATTCTAGACATGTGTGATCATCATTCACCATAGTACATAAACAAGAAAGATTTTTACTTCTTTAACCTATGTGGGATGCAAAAGTTGGACTAGTTTTGATCAAATAATGTACCTACCTACATGTTGACTTGCATTTCTATATAACAGTATAACATTTATTTGTTTGGTTGTGGTCGTGGAAAAATTGGCAATAATGCAACTCGTTTTGTATTTCTTGAATAACATGTCCGTGAAGTTAATAACATGTCCGTTAAGCAAAATCAAAATTATATTAATTAATAATGAAACTAAAATAAATAATGAAAGTCGAAAAATGATTACATATCGTGCTAATTAAATGTCATCGATCCCCTAGTCCAATATCGGGGCAAAACCTCGAAGGATTTCCCCTCAAAAAGCTACAACTGCACGCCTTCTTTTTCTCTTGTTTCTGTCTGCGCTACAGTAACCCTTCACCACTTTTTGATATTCCTAATTGATGATAATACTGTACGCCATCATGTCCAACAAGATGGAATCAACCCGCGCTTCGCGCGGGGGGGGGGGGGGGGGGGCAAAAGTTTCGCTCGCAAATATTTTTTGCATTTTTTTTGCCCTTATAGTTTTAAAAATATTTAGGATAATAATAAACTTTGCTATATAAACAAAAGAATTATATATTAACTCTTATAGAGCTGTACGTTTTTTGTCCTTATAGTTTTTAAAGAATTATATATATATAGTGAGGATCACGTGCGGATTTTGAATTTTAGTGCGAACGTACGGACAGATCTGGATAGTCCATCCAGATCTGATTTAGATCTAATCACACACCCATCACACACATACACACGCTATTATCACGGTGCCAATTTTACCCTTAAATTTTTTTTTAATTTTTTTTTCCTTTTGAGCGATCCTTACTATTGTTGTAATCTTTACTTTTTTAATTTTTTCAGATTTTTCTGAGTACTTTTGTTTTTGTGATTATGAGTCCTACCGTGATATTAAGGATATTATGAAGGGTTTTATGATTGTTATGGTGATATTATAAAACCAACTTGATATTAAGTTTTTTTACATATAAAAATGAACTGTGATATTGAAAAAGTAACATTGATATTAATAAAAACTTAATATCGTTGTTTTTTTTTTATTGCGATATTAAAAAAACTTACGGTGATATTAAAAAAGTTCAAAAACAAAGTATGAGTTTTACAGTGATATTAAAAAAAAACCATAATATCATAATACATTTTAACCATGAAAAACGATTCTTTCTTGAATTTTTTTTAGCGATTCTTAATATTTTTTTGACTTCTTTCTTTTTTTTATTTCAGCGTAAAAAATATATCAATATTGGACTTGTTTTGCTCGTTATCGAGATATCTTTTTGTCAGTATTTTTTTTATTCAAGAAACCGCTAGATATCTGTTAGATATTTGGCAAATAAAGTTTGTTATATAAAAAAACCTGTAAATATTAAGAAGTTCAGAGGATTTTCTTTTTTTTTTTTTTTTTTTTTTTTTTTTTTTTTTTTAGTATTGTATGGGTTGTTTTCATTGGGAAAAAAAACAATTTTTTAATTGAGAAATTATATTTTAATATTTACTTATTAATTTTTTTTTCTAAACTCCCGTCTATAATATATAGTATTGGGGAAAAAAACAATTTTTTAATTGAGAAATTATATTTTAATATTTGTTTATTAATTTTTTTTCTTTCTAAACTCCCGTCTATAATATATAGTATCAACGAGGATTGGAACCCGCGCGTTGCCGCGGGATTTTTGTATACGCAGATCAGCAAAAAGAAGAGAGGAAGAAAAATGCAGAGCTTCATAGCATAAAGTCTAATACAATTCCTTATATTATGAATCATTACATTGGTATATAATATATGTTGTTGTGCATATATGATATGCACATGCCCAAGCAGAAAGCTGTCATCTAGTCATCCATAGATGGAGCTGATCCTATAGAAAATGCTTCTAGTTCAAATGACATTACAGACTCATCGTTATAGACGCCTGCAACTGATCTGCTGCGTTCTTCGACGCCATATATAATGTAGCCCTCCTTTTGGCTGCTTTTAGTGTTAATAAGAAGAGCAATGGACACGAAGAAACATATAGCAAGAGCCATGAATGTGTTCTTTATTGGTTTAATACTGCCTTCACCTGGATTGCAAAAATATCTAAGTCAGCCATCATGTAAGAGTTTTGAAATTATGACTTTTTAATCGACTTCAAAACACATCAACAATGTTTAAACCTTAACCTTGTTTACAACAACAATAAAAAATGGTACACCTAAACACTGACATGAGTACATACCGACGACCACAGCTGCATTATTGGCATGAAGTTTTTAAGATGGAACCGAGATGGTTGATTTGTTTGATAATCAATCATCCTATTCATTAAACACATGAAAATCTATTTCATAAACAGAAAGGTACGACAAATTATTATCATATAAATACACAAATAAATGAAAGTGTTGACATACCTGATCACAACATCGTATTCAAATATTATAACTTAAATTCCAGCCTACCAAAGCATATAAAGTAAAACCCATAATTATTGTGTCATAAATCTAATGTTTAACTTCATACCTGGATTTTTAGAATTTGTTTCCTCATTTTATTTCATTCCTTATCTTGTCATCCACCTTGGCATCCGCTTCTGTAATAGTGAGTTTGTAGAAGGTTTTAGATCGCAGGCACACAAAGAAGGTGGGATTATCTCTGGAACATACAGGTCGGTCTCTTTTGTAATTATCTGAAAGAAAGGGGACGGGTCAGAAACAATTGGGCAGAAAACCTGGCAAAGATAATAGAACGTATTGGGCTAAAACGGCAAGACATTAAAGGCACCTGAATCAGTAAAGCTATTAACACGATGAATTAACGTGAAGTTATGTGAAATTACAGCCAACCTAAAATATAACAATTGAAAGTATCATAAAAAGTAGCATACATATTTTTTTTTCAACTTATCAACATAGATTACAGTTTAGGCTTTAGATAGTATCATTTTAAGTATGAACAATATACTCAATTAACATATTCTATTATCTTCTCTTATAAGCTTTAAGGAAATGCAATAAGCAAAGAGTTTATAAGGAAACCGTAACGTTATATTAAAGCATAAATGCATTCACAAAATCCAATATATCAAGCCATGGCAGTATGAACCCCAACCTGGAAGTTTTAAATGCATATGGCATAAACCTGAGAAGCAGCAACTCCCTTGATTTCAAGGACAAATCCCGATTGACGGTTCTTGTTTTGTGGCTTAGTTTCATTTTCATAAAGTAGCGCAATCTCCTAAACAGGCCTCCAATTCTCTGCTTTTCGGCTTTCTTTCTCGCAGCATATTCCATGGTGGGCTTGCTCCAATATGTCTCATGTTTAGGATATCGAGAGCTCACCACCTGTGATACCTGAAATTTAGACACCACCATCACTGAATCCAAGTTTTCCTCTGAAACATGGGCGCATATGTCAGCATTTAAAAACATGTACTTCATATTAAATACAGTATACATTAACACCTATAATAAAACACCAAATCGATCCTAACTATCTGATCCATCATTTAAAAAGTTTTTCTATAGCAACCAAACTCTCACCAATTAGCACACAAACTTCATTAGAATAAAAAAAAAATCATGATAAGCATTTGTACAAACAGTATCAGGTGCAAAATGAGTAATAGCAGTAACAACATTAGCAAAAATAGTTTTTCTATGTATTTTGTTATGACTATTATCCATACGTTTCTGCATCCAAAATCTATAAAATCCAATACCAAACAAAGTTTTTATAAGATGAAAAGATTTTTATATATTAAAACTCACCAGCCAACGAAACTGATACGTGGGAATCGCACCAGGCTTTACCTCTCAAGGGATCTTGAGAAGCTTACAACCCCCACCAGGCAGTGTACCTGATCGTTGTAGTATAGTATAGTGACAAGTACCGGGGGATTGATCGTTCAGCTAGGAATAGTGTCGCTAGGATTAGAAAACCTAGATACTAGTTCTAAAGGTGAGGGATGATTATTTTTGTATTTTTATATTTTTTAGAAAGCAAGTAAAAATCTCGGGTTTGAAGGATTTGGGCGGAATTAGTTGCTAATCAACTAACCCAATACTAAAGATGCAATTAAAATAAAATACTAAAAATGAAAATAAACTAAATTATACTAAGGTTGTGAGCAATAGGTGGAGAAATTGTGTTTACTTAGATTTCACTACTCCCTAGATATCTTTTACACGTTAATTACTTGTTATAGTTGCGTGGATGACGGATTGTATTCCTTAATACCATTCATGGGGTGGCGCACGTAATTCCCCAATCTTATGAGTGCCTACTTCACTCCTATGTCGAGCCGGCTAAGAAGCTCTTAACATGGGATCATTAAAATTTACTCATGCATTAAATACAACCAATAAAACCTAGTGCACGTCAGTTCATGTTTCCTAAGACGTTCAAGCATGTTACCAATTGGAGATCTGCCAGTTTTCTTAAGCCTAACATCGAAATCATTCATCCAATACAACCATAAACAAGTAATCAACACATAATTAACATCTAGGTTTCATTAGATCCAAGCAAACACAAGATAGATCTAGCCTAGCATGATGGAACTAAGACAAGAACAAGATATAGACAACCAACACATAGACATATTGATTGAATTAAAAGAATACTTATCTCAATTACACATGAAAGGGATCAAGGGCTAAGAACCCTTGAAAAACCTGTAAAATTCGTACCAAGTTCGGACTTAGGGTTTCTCCAAAACTTCTCTCCTTTTAATGTGAAAATTAGAAAACTATATATAGGAAATAGGGTCTGACGGCGTCAAGAACAAATTTGTGACGCCGTCATCTCGCCGCCAAAATACTCCTCGGACTGCCTTGATCCAGATCTGACGCCGTCAAGTGTTATGTGTTTCCAGGCCGTCATGCATTTTCCTCTTGACGCCCTACCTTGTGACGCCGTGTAACACCCCCAAAATACCGCAGCGGAACGATAGTGTCATTGGGATGCTACTTCAGGGCACAAAGTACAAGATATAGAAAACGACCTCTAAATGAGACGTTTTGAAAAGTTACCATTCGAATAGATAAAAGTCATAGTTTACAAACCAAAAGATCCCAAAGTAGAAAAATACATAAGTTTTTAAAGAGTATCGAATGGTAAACGATAAAAGCGAAAGTCTCCAAAAGCATGCCCTAAGACTCTCAGCTCCACATACCTGCTATCGCCCTTCTAACCTGAGATAAACATGCTTAAAAGTGTCAACACAAAGGTTGGTGAGTTCATAGAGTTTGTTTAACAAATAAAGTTTATAGGAAAAATGATCACACAGCAAAGGCATCGTAAATCCACTCAGTTACAAGTCCCGCCATAAGAGACTTGTAACCTGTGTGTTCACAACCCACTGCTAACATATATATAGTAAGATTAAGACATGTATAAGTTCATCACAACAGTTAAGCAATTAGTCGTGAGTCTACACTTCATCTCCGAAGACCTCACGTTTGTATGTATGTCTCAATGGTTGTGTCCAGCAACTTAATCTGGGGCCATTGAAAGTCTCAATGGTTGTGTCCAGCAACTTAATCTGGGGCCATTGGAAGTATGTATGTATGTATGATTACTGGGTGCCATTTCCCAAAGTATCAGTTGCTCAAGAATACACAATCACAGTTTAGTATAACACAGTTAAGTATAGCACAATCACGTATGTATGAAATCAAGTATAAATGTTTTGAGTATCAAGAAAGTATGTTTTGAGTATTTATACTAGTAAGCAAGTAGTTGAGCATGTATCTCCCCCAAAGAGTTAAAACAAGTATAAAGAGTAAAAGTGGGGCTATGACTCACCTGGAGTGAAGATACAAAGATGCGAAATGATAAGGACAACAAGGAGCGAACACTATCCGCAACCTAAAATGAATGATAGTGATCTAATTTAGATCATTCCGTGATGTAATGAATGCACATGCACATGATACCTATACCACTCGTAATTTGGAAATACTAGTTATCGTCATAGTAAAATAGTTTCCATACTTAGGAAAAATAAGTCCAAATATAGAAGTATATAACTTGTTGTATTATCTCGTATGAAAATGTTAGCGTTATATTCCTCGTATCAAAACCTTAAAATAACTTCGTTAAGTCGTATAAATATTCTCTTGGGTCATACGTAATCATTTGTTAAGAATATAGTCCTTAGTAACGTTTCTAGAAAATATGCCATTTAGTGCGTAAGTTATTATTTTTATTTGTGACCAAATATATATATATATATATATATATATATATATATATATATATATATATATATATATATATATATATATATATATATATATATATAGTTTTGGTGATCTTAAAACGCGTATAACTTGGTCGTTTTAGGCTCATTTTCCTCGTTCTTTATATCCACGGATTCGTTTTTGTATATACTAATATATTTTTGATAACTCGGCTCCTCTAGGTTACGTTTAATACCTCTATTTACCCGTCGAAAACTGCCAAACAGCATGCAGTTTTTATAAAAATAGTTTTCGTCGTTAAATTTACAAAAATCACATCTCCTTCGTTATAAACTCGTTTTAATCCGTTCTTTCGCCTAAAGTTTCGTTTTTGAAAGTATTTTCTAAATCTTTGGTCAAAAATCACCCATCATTCACTGATTTTCCCACGAAATAAAAATAAGGACAGTAGGTCAATATGTAGTTTCAAAAACCATTTTCAAGTCTCCAAACTAGTTCTAACTTCAATCAAACCACTTTCAATCACCACAAAACTAGTCTAATCCTACCATACACCTTCTTAGGGTGTCATGGGTTCCTAAACATCCTAACCAAGTAGATCTAACAAGGATCTAACCAAAAATCATTTCTAGGGCTTGTATGTTCCAAAAGTTTGTAAAAATATAGTGGTATAACTATTTTGTGTATGGATCAAAGCATGAAAGCTATAAGATATAAGTAAATACTTGATGAAAACATAAAAATTAACTTGGTAACTTACTTTGAAAGGTGGTGTGATTAGATGATAAAACCTTATTATCCTTAAGTTTGTATTTCAAAACCTTGTAAGAATAACTTAACTAAACTAGAATAACACTAGATCTTGAGAAAATAATTTTGATCTTGCTCCTCCTTCTTGTTGTTGCCGTGAGTTCAAGAGAGAAAAAGAGAGAAGGAAGTGAAAATTTTTGCTAGTGAGAATGAGAAAAATATCTAGTATTATTGTTATGTATTATTAGTATTATTATTATTATTATTATTTTATACAAAGTTAGTATAGGCATTAATGAGGATGGAGTGAGTTAGTAAACATTGTAAGTGATTGGAAAGGGGGGGGGGGGGGGGCGGCAAGTCAAGGGGGGGGGGGGGGGAATGTGGTGTAAGACTTTGAAGACTTTATGTATTATTGTGTTTAATTTGTAGTTTTAAGGTGTACCGGGTACCGGGTTAACTAAAAATAAATTTTAACGGAGTTAACCGGGATAAAATAAAGTTATAAAAATTATAAAAATAGGTTGGGTACAAATATTAAGTGTTTAGATAATTATTGTTTAATTTCTACGAAAACCGTCGAAATTTTAGTAAACTTAAGTTAATAATTAAAATAAATATCCAAAATACCGGGTAAATTAATATTATAATTTTTATATTATAAAAATGAATATAAAAATATATTGGGATCATAGTCGGGAGTGTTGGACGTGTTAGTCACATTATGGATCGTTTGTTAACGTTTATTTAAAAATAAACATACGTAAAAAGTCAAATATATCAAAAGTATTAATTTGAATATCCTACGAGTGGAATAGTATGCAAGTGCCATAGTGATGATATGCGGACTATTTCTAGTCCGTATGAAGTGTCCCTAATGATAATGTATGAATTCGCACCTGAACCAATACGGTTACGCGAATTTAATGCACGTGAATAGTGATTTGGCGAAGTTTGGAAAATGACCTAAAATTTCGAGTTGTGACACGCCGTCATTTCTGTACTGGATCGTCATGGAAATTACTCTTGACGCCGTCAAGATTTTCTTCTTGACGCCGTCACCTACTGTTCCCAGCAAGGAAAATTAAGACTTTGGCGTTTTCTTCACTTTTATGCTCCAAAAACGTCCGAATTGCTTCCTTTTCCAGATTTCTCTCCCAAAGTACCTAAAATCATAAAAGGAACGATTTAGGGCAATATTTGATCAAATAAATTCAATTCCGGGCTTAAATGACCCCCTAAAAGTGGTTCATTTTTCGCCTCATCATATACCTTTACACTTGAGATTTGCTTGTCCTCAAGCAAATGCGCTTTTATTCTAGTCAAAATACAAGTTAGGGGTCATTTAACACTAATATAAAAGTAATTACAACAAATAATCGTTCCACTAAAGACCAAAGACAAACACGGAGGTCATACACTAGCACCTCACAAATAGTGTTTAGATACTCACATCTCTCGGGTGTAATAAAGTATAAATTACAATATGGAAACGGAAGATATCTCCCACTACCTGTCATAGCAAAATAGATTACCATAGGATTGGGAAAGGATCAAACCTCCACCATATGGCGTAAGCACCTAGGATAAACTATCAAAGAGGTCTTTTAAAGGGTTGTAACGTTAGGTGTAGGGATATGAAATACATGGTTTTGTTGGATAAAGGAAGTTTTTACTGGTGGCAAGTTAACAATCTTAGTTAATTACATGTACAATATGGCGTTGCTAAGCCAAGACTAGACTCGACTTAAGCTAATAAATGAAAAATAACAAAAACATAAAATGAACATAGAATAAAAAGGAATGGTAGTCCGTATGTTTTTTCTCTTTTTTCTTTTTCTATTTTTTTTTTCTTTTTCTTGATTTTTCGATTTTTTTTTTTTTTTTTTTTTTTTTTTTTTTTTTTGCATACACTCTTACCCTACCATCCAAAATAATACATCATAGGAAATGAACATTCCCCTTACACTTGAATTTTTACATACTTTACAATTAACTAATCTAATGACTCGAATTAAGAAAATCAAAACACTTGGAGCACTTTTAAGATTAACGTACATATGGGGGTAATAAATGATGTTCTTCTCCATTACTCCATAAAATAAGTACTTACCCATGAGTCCCAATCGTCCCAAAAAAATATGTACAAGGATATGACTCGACTTAGCAACCATGTAATCAATTAGATAGTTAACTTAGGGTTTAACAAATAACTATAATGCACTAAAAATGAGCGCATACACGGAAGGCTAAGGCGATTTGGGTGTACATTGAAGTGAGGTGTAACAAATTCTTCCTTTAAGTAAAATGTTTAAAGTTAGAAACGAAAAGATAGGCTCGGAGGGGTGTACTAGGGGTTTCGTGTACTAAAAATGAGTACAACGCTAAGGGTGTGGGAAAAATTAGTTGACTTAACTAGCCAAGTATATGACTTAAATGGTCAAGTAATTATGATACGGGTTTAACACAAGGGTGATCCTAATGCCTCTTATCATGTAGTAAATCCTACTACACGAATGTAGTCTCACTAGCGGTCTCGGGATGCATCACTAACGCAAGTTCTAGAATCTAAATGCTACCGGTACACTCATAAGCACTAATAGTAAATGTTTTTCCTATCAAATCTAAAGGCGAACCTCACATATTTGGGTGGAAAATTTTTCTGAATAGTACGGTTTTGTGCTAGTCATACAATCTCCTATCCATGAGACGCTTGCTATGGCTGAAGTTTCACTCCTAAATGTTGTAAAAAATTTTAAATTTGGCGCTAAAATTGCACTAACAAGTATTTCTCATAGTTTTATTACACATCTACCATCAAACAAAACAAACTCAAGCGAAAGTGCATATGTAAGGTATCATCATTTTACCCTCCCCTTACACTTTAGATGAACATTGTCCCCAATGTTCAAGTAAAGAATGTAAAAGTGAAAAAGTAAAAAGAATGAAATCAAATACTCCCCTGATTCGCTCGGTATGGATAATAAGGTGGCCAGGTTAAATCTTCCTCCAAGAAAATGAACAATCAAAGCTTCCCTTCCAGAATATAAATCATCTTCTTGTCATACATAACCTGTAAATCCTGATAAAATAGACAAGACAACCTCGCATAAAATCGGCGGCATCCTATATAAGTTACTAAATCCTAGAAAACAAAGTAAGATATAATGCTTGTGGAATGAAGTTTGCAGATTTCCTGGAGATTATAAAACTTAATAATTCACAAAAACCATAAGACTCCGTTAGAAAAACGAAACGGGTAAAATTTCCAGATTTTTACACGTGACGCCGTCAAGAGTTAACTCGTGACGCCGTCAGAAGTTACCTGCAGAAATTCTTATGTTAAGTTTCCGGAAAATTTCTAGAAAAACTTGGTCCTACTTCCTGGAAAATCCTGCAAAACTTCATTATGACTCAATACAAGCATTTGACTCTAACAAATACGAATATACATGTTCATTTAATATTGTGGAGAATCATGATCGGTTTGTTTCTTGAAAACATATTTGGGGTTTCCCCTTACACTTATCTTTTGCAAAAATACTTTTAGGTGGAGTTAAGACTAGGCCAAAACAACAAAGTAAAGTATTTTCACTTTTTAGTTTAGAAACATGATCTACCAACAATAAAAGTAAAACATGCATACGGAAGCAAATAACAAACAAACAAAATAAAATCACACAAAATCATGGGTTGCCTCCCAAGAAGCGCTTGTTTTTGTTCGAGTCACGAGTCTGACTCTACCCTTATTTAACGGAAATAGGGGAGGCTTTCCCTACACTTAGGATTAAGTGCGGGTGAAAGTAGCGATACACACCCTTAGGGTAGAAATATGCTTCGTGAGGAAATAGTGGTGGATGAATTATATGCTCAAAGGGGTGTGCTCCTATCATCATAACCTTACCTAATTCAATCGGGTTAGTGGGTGGATAAAGATTTTCTCCTAGAAAGGGATCATTTTCAATCAACTTCAAGAGACTCCTAGTTGGGAATCCATCTTGACCTAATAAACCCGGTTTAAACCCATAATGTTTCTTGTGATCAATCATAAATGGGTGATGTAAACATGTAAGGTCATTTTCCACTCATATATTGGCCTCCTCTCTAAAAGGCTTAGAGTCCACTACCTTTGTCCTAAGACTACCCGGACTATATGGTTTGATGGGTGGATCGGAACCTATTTCAATTCCTAAATTTTCATCCAAGGATAGAAGATTAGGTAACGGTTTTGGTTGAGGCTCTGGTTCATCAAAACTAGGAACTTCCCTAGAACTAAGAGTAGGGTTATCATTATAAGTATTCAAACCTATATCCTCTAGTTGTGTTTGGTTCAAAGGTTCTACCTCAATTGGGATTCCTAAAGTCTCATCTACTTCATCCGAATAAGTCACGGGTGGTGTGTATGCCTCAAATGATGGTAGGACTTGTGGGGTATTTGGTGAGCTTAGATTTTCTACTTTATCATCCATCTTATCAAGATCACCTATATCCTCAACATGTGTTTCATTATAATCCAACCCTAACATTTTCCCAAGTATCTCACGTACTTCCTTAGGCATCTCAACTTCTATGTCCGAATCATATGGATCATCCTCAATATTCTGACTGCTATATACATATTGCCCAAAAGATTCATCATATGTTTCTTGAGATTCATCATCATCGATCATAGGACCTAGGTCTTTTTGATCAATGTGATCATGTTCGGCTAAATCCTCCATCACATCAAGGTCACCTATGTGTTCAGCTTGTACTATGGCATTACAAGACAACCACTTAGGTATCTCAACACTAATATATTCATCCCCAAACAAAATTGTTTCACGATCCTGGAAATTTATATTCAATTGACTTGTACTAACGTTTGTTGGGTTGTCTACCCTATAATAATATTGGGCACAATCTTCTATGGTATCCCATGCTTCTTCAGCACTTAATTCCCTAAAGTCCCCATTGGCAAAATCCTCAATGCGCATAGGTCATATTGGCCAACACGATAGTAAAAGGTTCGGGTTAGGGATGCTAAAGCGAAACTATGATGAGGGAATTTTCGAAGTAAATTTCTAAAACGAGTCCATGCATCATATATGGGTTCATCTCGATATTGTTTGAAATTCGAGATGTCAATAGGGTAGAATGGCCTTTGTGGTTGGTGGTATGGTGGATTCGCGTACTCCATAATGGTGAACGGAAGAGTCAATGGAAATTACGAACAAACACACAAAGAAAAAGATAGACTAAAGAAACCTAAAAATAAAAATAAAATCTTACTAGAAAGGAATCTAGCAAGTAGACATAATAAAAAGAGATTCTAACCTAGACAATAACTATTCATCGGCAACGGCGCCAAAAACTTGATACGTGGGAATCGCACCAGGCTTTACCTCTCAATGGATCTTGAGAAGCTTACAACCCCCACCAGGCAGTGTACCTGATCGTTGTAGTGTAGTATAGTGACAAGTACCGGGGGATTGATCGTTCAGCTAGGAATAGTGTCGCTTGGATTAGAAAACCTAAATACTAGTTCTAAAGGTGAGGGATGATTATTTTGTATTTTTATATTTTTTAGAAAGAAAGTAAAAATCTCGGGTTTGAAGGATTTGGGCGGAATTAGTTGCTAATCAACTAACCCAATACTAAAGATGCAATCAAAATAAAATACTAAAAATGAAAATAAACTAAATTATACTAAGGTTGTGAGCAATAGGTGGAGAAATTGTGTTTACTTAGATTTCACTACTCCCTAGATATCTTTTACACGTTAATTACTTGTTATAGTTGCGTGGATGACGGATTGTATTCCTTAATACCATTCATGGGGTGGCGCACGTAATTCCCCAATCTTATGAGTGCCTACTTCACTCCTATGTCGAGCCGGCTAAGAAGCTCTTAACATGGGATCATTAAAATTTACTCATGCATTAAATACAACCAATAAAACCTAGTGCACGTCAGTTCATGTTTCCTAAGACGTTCAAGCATGTTACCAATTGGAGATCCGCCAGTTTTCTTAAGCCTAACATCGAAATCATTCATCCAATACAACCATAAACAAGTAATCAACACATAATTAACATCTAGGTTTCATTAGATCCAAGCAAACGCAAGATAGATCTAGCTTAGCATGATGGAATTAAGACAAGAACAAGATATAGACAACCAACACATAGACATATTGATTGAATTAAAAGAATACTTATCTCAATTACACATGAAAGGGATCAAGGGCTAAGAACCCTTGAAAAACCTGTAAAATTCGTACCAAGTTCGGACTTAGGGTTTCTCCAAAACTTCTCTCCTTTTAATGTGAAAATTAGAAAACTATATATAGGAAATAGAGTCTGACGGCGTCAAGAACAAATTTGTGACGCCGTCATCTCGCCGCCAAAATACTCCTCGGACTGCCTTGATCCAGATCTGACGCCGTCAAGTGTTATGTGTTTTCAGGCCGTCATGCATTTTCCTCTTGACGCCCTACCTTGTGACGCCGTCATTTCTGTACTGGATCGTCATGGAAATTACTCTTGATACCGTCAAGATTTTCTTCTTGATGCCGTCACCTACTGTTCCCAGCAAGGAAAATTAAAACTTTGGCGTTTTCTTCACTTTTATGCTCCAAAAACGACCGAATTGCTTCCTTTTCCAGATTTCTCTCCCAAAGTACCTAAAATCACAAAAGGAACGATTTAGGGCAATATTTGATCAAATAAATTCAATTCCGGGCTTAAATAACCCCCTAAAAGTGGTTCATTTTTCGCCTCTTGAGAAACCATGAGAGTGGGTTTCCCATTCAGCGGAACCTGCTGAGAAAGTTTGTATTTGGCCATTTTGTTTGCATCTTCTGTTTACCAGTAGCATGTCCCCCTCAAAGATTGTGGCTGCATTTTCTCTGCATTTTTTTTCTTTTTTTTGCAAGTCATCTGTAATAAAGTAAAGTAAAATAAAAGCAAGAAAAAAAATAATAAAGGGAAAAAAAATGAACCATATATCTCACCTCCCTCTCTGACTATTTTCCCGCTCCGACAACCACAAAACCGTGCAAACATTGAAGCAACACCAACACCATGGCTGCAACCTGGGATTACGCATTTTGGCTAGAGAGATGGAGTAGAGGGCTCGTGATATTGACCTTTTTATTCAGAGGCTAAAAGGTATCATGGTGCTTTTAAGATTGATGTTGGAATGGTGTATGCCTAAGTTAACTACGGTGTTTTGAACGAATGTATTGTGGCCTATGTTTGCCTAACATAAGTGTTAGTCATGTTCTGTAATCCTGTATTTGTGTTTTAGTTTCTAAGTTGGTATGTTGTCAGGTCTGTGTTATGCCTATTGTACCAATGTGTATGATATTTATTGAATGAAAATTTATGTTTGTGTTAAGGAAAGTGCGGTTTTGTACCTTGTTGTTTCTTCATATTTTCTGGTTGATCTGTAAAGAGCGGCCTTTTGATGATTTGTTGTTGTGTCTTGTGAGGAGTTGGTGGGTAGGCAAATATTGTTACCTTGAAGTTCTTTCTCAATTCCTACTGTTCCTCCAACAGTTTCTGTTTTGTAACCTAAACTCACTGTAAAGAGCGGCCTTTTAATGGTTCTGTTTTGTATGTACCTGCGGGGGCATATGGATGTTAGACCAGTGAGTTTAGGTTACAAACTTTCAGTATGCATGTTAGTGTAGCTTTCGCTTTGATAAAAACGGTCTGGGTCGAGTCATTCACAGTACTTGTTTAAGTTTCGGTATACCAAAAATACTAAACACTAATTGCATTGAAACCAAATAAGCAAGCTTATATGGTGGGACACTAAGCTAAAACAAACGACCTCTTAACACTGTTTTCAAGTTGAAAAGATATTGGCATTAAGTTATGTTTAACGTGAATACACAACAGGTGCTGATATAGAGAAGCCAAACGCCTGGCCATTCAACAGTAAATAGTTTGATTATATTCTAAAAAACATTGAATATTGTAAGCTCTTGGTACTTCATTGTTGAAGAATGAAGCCTTAACCATTTACTGTCCATATAACGTTAATTACGGTTGCAAACAACATAACCTCAATTAAAGTAGAGAAAATTAAGAAAAACATGAGGCCATAAAAGAAAACTAAGTTACACTAAATAAAAAACTCACCCAATTCGCTGGTGTTCTGAGTAAAAAACTCACCCAAATTTACTGCATTTTTTCAGTTCCTGTGCAATATTCTTTGAGTTCTCTACCTTCATACATCCATTAAAAGTCCAAATCGCGCCTTCATCTGCATGAACAATCCAAGCGTTTTGGTATGTATCTATCAGAACTATAATATATAAAATTAACCTACTTATCAACTTGAATTCTTATCCACAATATAACGCAATGGGTTTACCTTAACATTTACACACACCTGTGCTTACATAGATGCTGTTCAGCAAAGTAAATGAATTACTGATTTACTGTAACCTGCATGTTACAGATCGTAGGAAAAAATTTTATCAAAAACCTATAAACAATGAATCTCAAACACCCCCTAAACATCTTAACTATGACATACCAGTGTAATCCATATTGAGTTAACTTCCATTTGTAGTAGACCATGTTGATAATACCTGGAGTTAACAGGACAATCAAAATAAGTAAAGCCCACCATGCTCATTGATTATAACGATTTCCAGGTTAATTTCCAAACTGATTGCACCAAACAGGCAATATTTATTCTTTAGTGTGTGCATAACCACAAAGTATAAGTAACCCTGAATGATAAATCTATAACCAAAATCTGCAAACGGCGGATGTAAATCGAAAAAAACATAACCATAACTGTAACAAAATAAGTCTTAGGTTTACTAATACAGTAGCGAGACCAAATACCAGCCATGTGTGCTATCACATTCTAGGTGACTGGCCAGCCATGATATAGGCGTGTGTAAAGTATGTACCGAATTATTTATAATATCTATTCAATGACACTATTTTTATGGAAATCTGGAACATTTGCAACTTTGGGTCCGGATGAAGATTCTAAGGAAAAACCATTAGTTGAAGCATAATTGATGCATAAGAATGTTATAGCTAAGGTCAAATATTATGACATACCAAGGTGAAGGCCAGAAATCTACTTGTTTCAGACCAATCTCAAGTTTCAGGTACATATCCATGCCATTGCAACCTTTCTGCTGTTGGGAAGTCATTTAAGCCAAGTGCCTCACATTCACTGTTGACCATGAGCAGTTTTACTGGTCTAGAAACATGATGTATACAAATAATAAAGTGAAAAGAAAAGTTGATCATATTTAAATGATGCCTTACTGGCGGAAATTGGTTATTAGACGGCAGAATCTGAAAAAGTCTGATGAAGACTATTTTTTCTTATCCCAGTGGAAGTAGTTCATCTGTGGAAAAAGATGTAGTTACCTCATGAAAACATACGGCTCTTTAGTACAAAACTTAGATGATTAGGAAGCAAAAAACTACCTGGTTATGATGGCAATATGTGTTATTGTTTCCTCCTTTTGTGTGGCCATATTCATCACCCATATATATCATGGGTACACCCTGGAAAAAAATATCTTAAGTAAAAAAGAATGAGAAAATGGAATGATGTTACAGTCTTGAAGATACTAATGAAACACTAAATGACATTATAGGGACAAATTACCTGTCGACAATCCTAGCTATTGTTGTGACTATCCCCATCTTTATTGGCTTCTCCATTTGCGATGTTATGTTTGTCATTGTATGTAACCAAGTCAGCCAGCGTAAATCCATCGTAAGCACAGATGAAGTTTATACTATTCCATGGCTTAAAACAAAAGCCAAAAACCCTTCCCTTTTGTTTACCCCTGTTAGTCGATGGTCACAATGGCTCATAATTAAGTTCATCATTGCCTATTTTATTTGAGACGTCGAAAAGGAATACATGACAAACAAAAAAGTCATGGACAACCCACGACCCTAGCATATCAAATTGACAGCAAGTATAAGGCTCAGAGTAAACGTTAATAAGCAAAAAAGGTGGACGTCTGCCATGGCTGCAAACATAAGAGTTTACCTAGCCAACAGATGGACGTACTCAACCTTAGGTAACGCCTCTATTCATCATAGCCTAGTTGCCGTATTCTCCTTGGGCTTCTTATGGACCGGGTCAACACAAAAAATGGGCCAAAAAGATCCCAATAAATGTTATAGATAATAATAATTCAATAATTCATCAATACCAGATTTCACAAAGGCGGAACAACCGCTATGGCTGCGTTAGTGTAAACGCCCCGCCAAAATACGGCTGCTCTCAGCCATTGATCAATAACCGATCTCACGAAGGCGGAACAACCACTATGGTTGCGTTAGTGTAAATGCCCCGCCAAAAGACGGCTGCTCTCAGGCCATTCATCAATAACCGATTTCACAAAGCCAAAACAACCGGTATAGCTGCGTTAGTGTAAACGGCGACAATTTCAGTAACATGACCTACAACCAAAAGAAACCGCAATAGCAGTTAACTATAAAAAAAAAGGTCCATCTTATTTCACTCAATCTATGCTAATAATACCAACTAAAACTTAGTTGCTACCTTTTGTGAGTGAATAAAAAAACACTCTGTGCACTTAAAACCAATGCTAAACAATATATACCTAAACGAAAAAAAAAAAAAAAAAAAAAAATCAAAATACTCAATTCATTAAAAGACAGACATAGCTAAAACCTAATCTCAGTTTAGAATAAAAATCACAACTTTAACCATCTAATCTAAATTAAGAAAATAATTAGAATAACAAAACCCATTATAAAAGGAAAAAAAATATCATAACAATATCTGAAACAAACTCCATTAGTCCATTACCTGTTGAAAGCGTAATGCCGCCAAACCCTATTCACCCAACAAAACACATGAACAATCGTAATCACACATTCGAGCCTGAAATTATACATAAAACAATCAATAAAAAATACAAATTTTTATAAAAAAAAATCAGCCACAATTTAAAAAAATAAGAACCCTAAATGTGCCTCACCCAAGAAAATATGAAGAATCCAGAAACACATGTATCTGAATTAGATGAACCTACCCAAAAGATGTGGGTGAAAAACGCGGATACACTGTAGGTGTAATATATGGCCCAACAACAACCACACATGTAATAAAAAAAATACTTGTACTGTTCATAGCACTGTACACCCCCTCACAGTCCACTGTAGCTGCAACCGGGCTAATTATATCGGATCGGGCAAGCGTCCAACGGCACCGGATTTCGGTTCTCGGAGGTGAGGGTTTCGGATCCCCAAAGATAACGGAGAGTGTGAGTTAAGGTGAACAGCACTGGTTCTTTTATCTAACCCGTTTTTCTCTTATGGTTTGGTTATGGTTTTGGGTGGGTCGGTTTGGCAAACATTTTTGGCCCAACAGCCCACTCTTTAGTATATATCTATAATATAATATAATTTATACGTAATAAATATATACTTTGGCCTCAGCCAAGTTTAGTCCCTGATCATGCATTAATTTCATTTTTAGTCCTTGTGGCCTTTATTCACCATTCATGCATACATATACATAAATATGTATTGAAACCTCAATTGATTTTAACACTTTTGGCCCCTCATCGTACTTTGTATTATTATTTTCAGTCCTCGTAGTAAATAAACTTAATATTAATTTGCCGCTTCATCCCCTTGACTTTAACTCCTACGCGCCCAAGTTATTAATTACGGCGTAAGTCAATGACAACTTACGCCGTAAGTCTTCATCAGTATATGATTATCCACATGTATATCCATCACTATGGCGTAACTAAATCTCAAGTTATGTCGTAACCTTCACTTTTGGTTACTACGGCGTAAACTCAAGAGTAGGTTACGGTCGTTAAACTCTCGTCAACTTTTTCCCATTTTTACGTCGTAACCTATTAATTGGTTACGGCGTAACCTTCATAGCTCTTGAATACAGCTAACTCTTTGGATATCTACGGTGTAACCTCAATAACCAAGCTACGCCGTAACTTTCTTGCTACTTAGAAAATTCCTTGGCCTTATGACCTTTTCTCGCATCTTTTCCGTTCCAACGCTTCAATTAACCTGAAATACAAATGTGAACAAATATGAACGAATTAATTACCATATTAATATAAATGAGACAATAAACACGGGAATTTGATATATGAAATATCAGGCTAATTTGATGTTATCATTAGGATTGTGTTGATAGTACCATTTGGGAAGTAGCACCCTGTACTAGTTGGGTTGACACCCACACCTCATGAGAAGATGAATACACTCCGCACAAGTTATAAGGTTAGGATGTATTGATAGTACCATTTTGGAAGTAGCACTCGGTACCATTAGGATTGTGTTGATAGTACCATTTGGGAAGTAGCAACCTGTATTAGTTGGGTTGACACCCACACCTCATGAAAAGATGAATACACTCCGCACAAGTTATAAGGTTATGTTGTATTGATAGTACCATTTTGGAAGTAGCACTTTGTACTATTTGGGTTGGCACCCGCACCCTTGAGTTGGTGAATATTATCCGAGCGAGCTATACGTATATGTCATCATGATGATTAATTGTTGTGAAACGTGTGAACTTTATTTTGTGCTTGTTTATGCATTTCTTGCTCACTTTTGTCCCACACTACTCTAATCATAGCTCCATGGTTTTACTTTCAAACCTAGAAGCTCACCAACATTATGTTGACGTTTTCTATTACCATTTTCGGGTGATCATTATTAAGGTATTCGAAGGTACGCTTATTGGAGTCAGACTATTTGATAATTTGCTACCATGTTTTAAAGATAATAAGATTTCAAAAGACACATGTTGTACTTCAAAATATGCACAAAGATATGGTATTGTAAACTGTTTTGTTGAAGGGGCCGTATGCAATATGTTTTGTGCCTGATTGCTTTTACACATGTGATGGGACGTAAGTTCCGCAAAAATGATAAAGTTTCACAAAAAATATAACCTGTGCTCCTCAGTTTCTGCCAGTGGCGGCAATTAGCATGTGCAAGTGGTGCAATCGCACAGGGCCCTTCGTTGTAAGGGGCCTCCAATTTAGTATACATCCATTAATATTTATAGTTTTATACATATCTAAGTATATAATGTTTTGAATTTTTAGTATATGTTAAATATTATCAAGTTTGAATTTTTAGTGTGTTTGTGTAATATCAAAAAACTTTTTATTTTCAAAAATAGTTAAACTTTTCGCGATTTATGAGGGTCTCATTCGTGATTTCGCACCGGGCCACCCAAATCAATGGGACAGCCCTGGTTTCTCCATTTAGTAACGAAAACATGCAGTTTCTATGCTCAACCAAACTATACTTTACATGTAGTATTAACTTTTTAGAGGCCAAAAGTCTACCGTCTATACTTCTTAGTAAACGGAAACCATATAGACAACCACCTGTGTAAACAAATGTTTCATATTTTTTAATACTGATCACACCCACATTAATTATATAGGTAAGATTATATATAGTTTAGAAAATGTTATATTTAAAGAGTAGAGATGGAGAAAAGCAAAGTTTTCGATTCCATGGCCGGCTCACAACATTGCTTGCTCGTTGGTTTATACCTTGGCATCAACTTCAAGCCAACAACTGGTGAAATCTTTCTAACCTTTTTTGCTTTTACGTTTTTTATATGACGATTTAATTTTATACATGCATGCCAACTGTTTAATTCAATGCGTGAATGAAGAAAAAGGTTTTTATTTTTATTAATTGTTAGATGGATCAATTTTAGATGCTGTGGTATTTGGGATTAGGAGTTTTTCTCATTTTATGGCTAGGGTTTCATGTTAAAATCTAAAAGGTTTATTAAAAATACAAACAGTTTACAATACCGATGGTCCTAAAAGGGTATGCATGTGGATACTTTGTGTCTCAAGTATGCCCGTCCCTGGGTGTGATGAGAATCTTGAATTATCTGCTTGAATCGTGTTGAATTCACTTTCAAAATAAAGTATTTTATGTGTTCAAACGAAACCAATTTTAAGAGGAGTTGGTTGGCCAACAAACACACTTGTCGGGTATTTTGGCCAGAAAAAACTGGTAGCTTATTTTGGAGCACTGTTCCGCGTCTTGACTTTGTTAAAATCATATTAGCTCAAAGGAGTGTGTGCACTCTATAAATAGTGAAACTTACCAAACACTTCTTCAAATTTCATAATTTTTATTATTTCCTTGCCTGATTACATTTTAGTGAAATTTTCTCTATTCCTAGATGCCTTTAGTTTAGAAAAATGATAAACTTGTGACTAAAGGTTATCCATCGTAAACCACAATACCACATAGTATCAGATGCTTTTCTAAAAAAATAAAGAGTAAAGATGGAGAAAAGCATATTATTTCCATGGCACAAGAATGCTTTGCTTGTTTGTTGGTTTATTCCTTGGAGCACTTTTAATATCATATGATCCAGCTCAACCAAATTATTTGTTCAGTGCACATTGGACTTTGATATACCATTACTTCCTTCATTGCGGCTTTGTAGCTATCCTCTTTTACAACTGGTGAGCTTTCTATAATCTGTTTTGCTTTTACATGTATTATTATATTATGTCAATGAAGAAAATAGCTTTTATATATATATATATATATATATATATATATATATATATATATATATATATATATATATATATATATATATATATATATATATATATTAATTGTCGTGGGTTCTACTTTAGATTCTGTTAGAAGGTTATACAAGCGGTTTTTTATTTGTTAATGGGAGCATTGATCATGTTTATTTGGGTTTTGCTAAAAGTGTTTGATAAGCTGATGTTAATTGGCATGCACTATATAAATTATTGTTGAAGCTTATATGTTCAAATCAATTTGATTGAAAAAGTTAGTTAGCCAAGTCGTTAGTTAAATTCAAAAGGCTAGATATTTTAGGCAAATGCCGCTATGGATATATTCATAATATTGCACTCACGATGATCCTATGTGGTTAAAAAGCCACCTTATAAGTTGTTCCTACCCTCTTAGAGCATTGGGTGTGGCAACAAGGCCTTGGCTCCCCATTCGGGCCCCACCATGCCACATCACCAAAACACCTCAACTTCAACAAACCACAACAAACCCCCCCTCACCAAACAACAAACCTCCACTTCCCCATTCGGGCCCCACCTCTTACACATTTATTTTTTTATTCATTTCATTAAATAAATTAAATCCATTTCACAAATACTAAAAAATAACAAAACATACTAATTTTATTTCATCAAATAAAAAAGTTACAATACGGAAAAAAAAACATACGACTTGCGGAAAAAAAAAAAAAAAAAAAAAAAAAAAAAAAAAAAAAACATACGAAACGGCACGAAAATAAATACTTAACATAAACCAACAAACGATACAATAATACAAAGGCGATTAATTGATAAATCGGTTCCAGATGGTGTTGCTCTTCAAAATCAACCAAACCTGAAAATATTTGAAAGCTCTCCCATCATGCTGTTCTTTGTAAACATTCAACGCATCTTCAACACGATCATCTGGCTCACGTGTCGGTTGCAAATTCAAGTAAATTTCATGAAACTTTTGGCAATCTGAGTTCATTCTTGCCCACTTACCTGTTAGCTGGCTTTTGCTACGAGTTGGACCGTCAGATTGTTCATTGAACTTTTCTGTTACAACTTGCCAGAAAGGTCCTTCGTTGGCATGGAATTCGTGAACGTTTTGCCACATCTCGGCTAGCCAGCATTCTTCATCAATAGACCAACGAGTTGCCATTGTGAATTTTTTTGAAACTGAAGTGTGTGCAAAGTTGTAGGATAATGTATGGTTTATATAGGAGTCTATAAACATTTAGGATTCAAAACCTGAGCGGGATAATATTCAAATTTCAAAATATTCAACCTTCTTTAATTCAAATTCACTTAAATGGGCGGGTAAACGTTTAACATTTGAATTCAAACGTTTAAAATACATAAGAGAAGTACACATGATACGTAATTAGTTAACATAAAGTACATAAAATAAATCCACCATTACTCATCGAATCTGTCCCATGTGAACGTGTTTCTAAGAGCGAACCACACATGTTGATATTTAATCGCTTTACCATATTGTTCATGATAAATACGGTTTGCATTGCTGAGACGATTAGGGTCTGCACTTGTACGCTCCAACTCTTTGTAAATAGAATTATACCTACGACATTCAAGGTTCATTCTGTTCCATTGAGCCGTAATACTATTTTTATTACGGTCCTGACCTTCAGTCTGATTGTTGAACCTTTGTGTAACTGCATTCCAAAAAGAACGTTCATTCACAAGTTCTTCAGAATCGTGAACTTCAAGCCATACAGTTGCTAACAACCGTTCTTCTTCCACTGACCAACGATTAGCCATTGTAAAACTTAATGGTAAATATTGAAGTGTGTCTAAAACTGAATGGTATAATATGGTATTAATAGGGGTTTTTTGAAAGCGGGATAGTTTCAAAATTTGAATTCAAATTGAAAGCGGGATAATTTCAAAATTTGAATTCAAATTGAAAGCGGGATAATTTCAAAATTTGAATTCAAATTGAAAGCGGGATAACTCCACCAGAAGTTATGTTTCCACCTCAAAACACACAGCCGGAAGATATATTTCCGGTGTTTCAGTACGACAACCCACCACCTCCAACTCCACCAGAAGTTTTGTTTCCACCGCCAAACATCCAACAACCAAACAATCAACCTGCAAACCAACCCATCATTCGTCAATTGACTGAACAAGAACAGTATGAGCTGGATATGGAAGTGCTACGGGCATATGAAGCTGAACAAGACCGTCAGCAAAGGGCGCGTGAGGTAAAATAATTGTACGTATGCTACTTTAAGGTTTTTAATTTTCGTTTTTAAGTTTAATCTTGTTATCGTATTTGTAAAATAATTGTACGTTGTTTCAAGTTATTTTAATCCTATGTTTAATATAGTTGTATTATTCAAAAAAAATATACGTATAAAAACCATACATATACATATACATATACATTTTACAAATCAAAACACACATATACATATATACATGTTACAAAAAAACCATACATATATAAATACATTTTACCATATTAAAAGTGTAAAAAAAAAAAAAAAAAAAAAAAAAAAAAAAAAAAACAAAAAACAGACTTTTGTCAGACAAAGAAGCTCGTCGTCCCGACGAAGAGTTTCCCAACGGCGAGCCACCTCCGGTGTGGCGGCGAGCAACGGCTCGCCGTTGGCACCTCCAGCTCGGACGGCGAGCTCCCTATCGTTGTCCACACCCAATGCTCTTAACTTGCTTTAACTGAATTTGTGTGACTGGATATAAGTAACAGAGATGGGTCCCAGATAAATTTTGGTTGTTCAGTAAACATTGGTTACAGTACTTATTTGACCTGGCCTTTTGATGTAATTGCGTAAAGGAGTAAGCAATCGCAGTGTCCAATTTTGATTGCCCAAACAAGATTTGAGTAATTCCTGTTAAAAAGCTTTTATTTTATGCTCTTTTATTAGAAACCTTTTGTATAATAAAAGAAAAAATATTTTGGGAGGCAATTAAGAAAGAATAAAAATACAAGAACCGATTAGATTGCTCAATCATGTCACGTCAGCAAAATTGAGCATTATGATTCGCCAATCGAGTTGTTTGATTGTAGTCTAATTACATATCACATGCGATTTTTTTCGGTAAAAAAATAAAAAAATAAATAAATAATAAAAAAAACGAAAAATAAAAAATTTTGTCGAACATATATCAAAGTGTTCATCTATAGAAAGATAATTAAATGCTTATCGCGATGGTGTAACTATTTTCGCTTAACGATTAACGGTTTATAATATATTTAAATTATAAAAAATAGGTAAAATATTAAAATACTTTTATTCTCAACAATTTTTTTCTTTTTAAATAAATGGCGAGGATGAGTCCTTGTATGTAAAATATCTCTCCTCGTACCACGAATATGTAAAACTTTTTGATTATGTAAGTGTAAATAATATAAAGTTTTAGGTAAAGATTAATTAGGCTTTCATTATTAGGAATAAGGGTGATATGTATACCATTCCGATAATGTAAGGGTTGGTAATAGAGAGCTTGGGTAAACAATGACATCATCATATGCTAATAAACTGCCACACCCGCATATGTTTCTTTAAGAGGTCGACCGAGTCATTTTGCTAAGTACCATGCCTTGAACGTGTGACCTTTGCCTTTCATTCAATATTTGAAACCGGCAAAGACTAGCTAGGTACGTTGGCATATGTGATATCATCATGAATTCATAAGTCTTTTGCTTTATTATGGATACTAGTAGGGGTTTGTACGGTTCGGTTTGGGTCGGTTTTTGGTTAAAATCGAAACCGAACCGAAATGTTCGGTGTTTATAAAACCCAAAATCAAAACCGTTCGGTTTTTGGCGGTTCAATTTTTTTGGTTTATTATCGGTTTCGGTTCAGTTTTTGGTTTTTTCGGTTTCTAACCGTTTATATATGGGCATGAGAAATTTATACCAACAAACATGTATTACATAAAAAATTGGTTATTCTTATTTACTCATTTTTTGTCAATCCAAGCATAATAATTTTTATTGCATAATTGTATAATTACACATATATAAATGAGACACACACATGCAAATGAACATACACATAGTTTGATTATCATCAAATATTTATTGATATATCCTCAAGTAAACAAACGACACGACAAACACGCATATAAACATAAACGTTAAGATAAATATATTATAAATCTACCCAAATAATGAATATGAATTTATAAATTTTATTTATTTAGTTATTCATTCATATTATATTAATTATATATTATTATATAATAAAGTTGGCTCGGTTCGGTTTTTGGACGAAAACCAAAACCGAACCGTATTTTTCGGTTTTTGAAAAATTAAAAACCGAACCATCGATTTTTAGTTTCAGTCGGTTTTTCGGTTCGGTTTTTTCGGTTCTCGATTCGGTTTCGGTTTTTTCGGTTTTGTTTGCTCACCCCTAGATACTAGTAATACCTACGGGTGGGCTCAGCAAGCAGGGACAGATGCAGATATGGGCAAGGTCTAGCACGTGCCACACATGGATTTGTTTGACGAAATACATTTTTTTTATTAAACTTGTGTGTTTTCATTTATTTAGCGTTGTGTTACAAGTACACATTTAGGCAAGGTTGTAAAAATCGCTAGGCGCTAGTGAGGCGGTCGGGTAGGGCCTAGCGATGAATCGGTTAGGCGGGGATTAATTGGATTGGAATTTTTATGCACAAAATTGTAATTTTAGATATTATATTATATTATATGTATAAGATAAGCATAATGCATCAAAGTTCAAATATTTCAAGTGTTCAAATATAAACATAATACATAATTCTTTAAAGTTCAAAGTCAAACATAGATATTACTCGGTTTGTTGACCATTTTAAAGCGATCTTTGACTGATTTTGTCTAATTAATCGGTTTGTTGACCAATTTGTAAGCTATTTTGTCCGACTTTTAAGCGATTTTGTTGACCGAATTTTAAGAAATTTTTCCGATTAGACCTATTTTGTCCGATTAATCGGTTTGTTGACCGATTTTTAAGCAATATTTGACCAAAGCGATTAAATAGGCCGATTATGATAAATCAAGGCGCTTAGTGAGCGATCAGCGATTATGCGAGGATTAAATGGCTGCCTGGGCCGATTTTTACAACAGAGCATTTAGGTATAGTATATAGCAGATTGGCAGCATGAAAACCTCGATAATTGTTAATCACCATATTAGTCCTAGTAGCTATATTGTTAGCCACCATATTTTTAGAGAGGATGACAATAATGATGAATTGGATTGACAGATTGATTAATTGAGCTAGTATATTTGATTTTAGATCTTCATTCAATTTCTCTCCTAAACCAAACTATAGAACATGTAGGTTCCGGGGTTCAATGTTAATGGCTAATATGTACAAACAAATATCTACTACTTGTTACTTCATGGCGAGTGCTCTCTTTTCTTAAAGCGATTTCGCCCCCACTATTCGAATGAATATCGTGCAACGGGTTATTGGAGAATCACCTCCCAAGATACAATGAAGCAACGTACGTAGAAATTTATCAACACTACAAGAGGTGGTGATAAACCGGATGAACTACCGAATTATCAAGGTTTTCAAGACACTAAAAATAATAATTCTATAGCATTATTATTTATAGCATTCGGGTATACCAAAAGAGCGGATTTTTTTATGTGTTTCTCGTTTGTTTTGGGATGATTGGATGATCAAAAACACAAGAATGATGGCACTATATATAGGGAGAATCATGACCATTCAAATAGTCACAATGGTTCACTAAAAGGTGCAATTCCCAAAGCTTCAGCGACGACTAACGACAAAAACCGTCACTAACCGGTGCTTCTTCAAACAGTCACGATGGTTCGCTCAGTTATGCCTTTTTTAACAGATATAACCACTACCATTTCGATTAGGCGTGTCTTTATGTCGGCGATGGTTCATTAGCGTCGGTTTTGTGACAGAAAAACTGTCGCTAATCTCCATTTCATGGCAAATACCAAAACACAACAAACCTCTCTTTTCCTTCATAAGATTCAACCAAAATGACTAATGTGTCTTTTGAAAATAATTACCTAATAACCCCCCACCATTTTCAAAATGGACATAGGTTTTGAAAACGACACATAAAGACCTAACCCGATTCAGAAATCCCCTGGGTGTTATGCATAAGTAAAGATGGAATATTACACATTGAATCTTTATGTAAGGAAAGTGCTCAAGCTTAACTAGGGTAAAAGTTGTAGAACCAAAGTCATTGAACCATCTTCCTTTATATGTTAAATGGAAACGCTTCACACATATCCTTCCTCTCGTTCATCCAATCCACTTTGTGCCGACCCTTTAACTGGCCATGGGTCTTATTTTGGTTTCTCAGAATGCTTTAGAGCCAAGCCCTAGAACTCATAGGAAGTGGCCTCACTTCCACATTCAAATAGGTGGACCTTATCAAGATTGTTCATGTAACATAAAACAATCCAACGCAATTGTGTTATAAGTCCATTAAGAATTCTATTCAACCTTTAACTAGATTACGATTCCAAGTTCTACTAAGCCTGGGATGGTTTGTTGTAAATGTTGTAGAACTTCAGTCACATTCGGATGATGTACTTTTACTTGATCTCGAGACTTGGTGAAATACCAAGCGTCAAGGCAAGGTTCCATCATGGGTGACTATTTTATGTGGGCTTGCTCCCATCCCTCACACTTTTCAATCAGTTTTAGCATGATAAGATGTTACTCAATAGTAAGACACTAATGGCGATCACCTTTTTCAATTATCAACTGATTGACTTGTATGTGCCTAAGTCTGATATACCTGGACTTACTATTGTACACTGATTGTATGCTCTTGATAGTTTAAATTGACTATCACTATGCACAAAGATTGGTGGCATAGGTTTTGGCCATAAGGGTATGTTTATTAATAAGTCCCATAGCCATTCTGCTTCTTTGCAGCATGAAAGAAATGCCATAAGTTCCGTTGCCATAGTAGAGTCTGTTAAACAGCTATGTTTCTTTGATCACCTAGACACTACACCCTCACCAAGAGTGAATATCCATCTGCTCGTGGATGCATAGGCTTGATCAGTTATCCAACTTGCATCAGTATAACCTTTTAATACTGATGGCTCTACACTTCCAAACCATAATCCATGGTTTTCTTCAAGTATTAAAATACTCGATTTACAACATTCCACTGCTCCTTACCAGGATTACTAGTATCTCTACTTAATCTTCTTACCACATATGCAATATCAGGTCTAGCATATGTCATGGCATACATAAGACTACCATTTTGTAAGAATTGAATTTAGAAACAATAAATTTCTTACTTGTTGCATCCTCCGTGAAGTATCGTTCCTCGAGAGCATTCCAGAGTTCCCTTGCCATTTCGATATTTTGGTAAACATCAAACAATGGGTCTGACATAGCATTGAGGATGTTCCCATGACATATAAAGTCATCTTTCTCAAACTTGAGTCATTCACGAGAAGCATTAAGAGTTACGTTTTTGGTCTCCAAAGGATACGACTTGGTGAGGACATATGCCACATTCAACGTAGCCAACAAAAAATGCAACTTCTTTTGCCACCATGTAAAACTATCACCATCAAAACACCCCCTAATATAGCCATTTGGAAGGCAAGGATAAAAAAAATAAAAAATGAAACTTACCGTTTGAATACAACGGTTATGTTTTTTAAAATTAAATTTTTTTCAAACCTTTATAAATACAACTATTATACTTATGTTATTCACACACAAAAAAACATAAAAAAAAAAACCAAAAAAGTAATGGCTTGCAACAAACTCCCTCATACTGTCGAACAAATTCAAGAATACGTCAGGAAACTGGCGAAGATAGACGACACGGCTCGACAAGAGGCACTTGTCGAACTTATTAACAAGTTTGAGCACGCAAAGGAACTCAAACAACAACTGAGAACACAATACTCAGAGTGCAATCACATCTCTGACGACAGAAAATTTGTGATTAACGATTTTTTGTTAACTGAATTTCGCAAAGATCATGCCGTTGTTGAGAAATTGAAGGCCTGTGTGAGTCAGATACATGCCCAAAATGCAAACAAGATTCGTTAGAGTTATGAAGAAAGGTGCATCAAGTTCATCTGCACCAAGAGGTGTTGATGATAGTGGCTGGAACTCTGAGAAAGAGCGTGAGCTGAGCAGGATGGAAACTGAGTTAGAAGCAGAGATGTTGGCGAGCTTTGATCCTTATGACGACGGTTACGACTCAAAAAACGCTCAGACCTGGGATCACCCGGACTACAACTGAAGCTAGGGTTATGTGATGTTTTAATTTAGTATCGTTTTTAATTTATGTGATGTTTTAAGCTAGGATTATGTAATGTTTATGTAACGTTTTAGTATTTATATTAAATAAATTCATTTCCTAAAAAAACATTACAATACGATACGAGAAACAAGACATACGACACAAATAACAGATACAACATAAAAGACATTACAATTCGGCCCATCTGGGGTTGTTTCTCAAAACCTACCACACATGAACATAATTGAAGCTTTTACCACCATAGCGATCTTTAAAAGTTCTCATTGCATTCGTGAGACAAACAGTGTGATCATCCCCGGTTGTTAGCCGCAAGTGTTTGTAAATACCATTGAATACAATACATTCACTGTTGAGTCTGCTCCATTTACTCGACACCATATCTTTGTTTCGATTGGGACCGCCAGAAAGATTGTTGAAAATGATAACAACCCGGTTCTAAAAAAAGTATGCATCATGTTGGTAAGGATCTTCATGAACTGCAACCCAAGCTTGAGCTAGCAAGATTTCTTATTCTACTGACCAACAATTACTCATTTCGAATGTTTGAAGTTTGAAAAAAAATTGTAAATTGGCATGCTATTTATAGCCGTTTAAAACAATAGGAGCGGGATAAATATTTAAAATTCAAATTCAAATATGAGCGGGATATATATTTATAATTCAAATTCTAATATGAGCGGGATATATATCTAATAATATAGTGTATGAATGTTTAATTAATGAAATTGTTGAGGGTGGAATTTGTAAATTTGTAAAAAGTGGTGTTATTTGTTGTTATGATTTCATGGTGTTTTTTTGTGTTATATTATTTGGTGCTGAAATAATGTGACGCTGCCGTGACGCGGTGTTATTTTTTTAACTCAAGTTATCACTCCCTTTACTCTAAGAGTTTAAAGGACCAAACTCATGTGTGCTCAATAGATACCATACATGGAATGAGCCATACTTTACTTCATTTTCGTAACATGTGACTGCATAATCAGTATGGCATTGTATGTACGGTAGGGGTTAGGTAAGTTCAGGTGAAATGGGTTTATTAAAATACGGTTAGTTACTATTGATGAACATTTTCTTAGGAAATCTTCAATAAATAAATGTTTATTGATCTACTTGGCATGATAATGAATTAATAATAGTATAACTAGCAGGGTCCTTGCGCGATGCAGTTGCGGGCATCTTGTAATTTAATTTTTTCGGCTAATAATTTATTTTATTTGTACGTTTTTTGGCAATTGTTTTACTGATTAGTTTTTTATGGCAAAAGTTTGATGAAATTTTGCTTAGTTTGTATTATTTTATTATTATTATTATTATTATTATTATTATTATTATTATTATTATTATTATTATTATTATTATTATAGTAGTTTGCTTGGTTTGTACAATATGTGAACATATTTTAGTTTACTATGTTCCTTTTTACAATAAACTTACGGATATAAAAAATTTCGTTTAGCTCGTGTCCGTTTAGGCTCGAGCCTGTTGGCTCGTGTCCGTTCGGGCTCGAGCCCATCGCCCGTTTGGCTTGAATATTTGTATAATATGCTTTATTATTTGTATTAGTGACATTTAATGCAGAAGTTGTGTTTAAGTTAGTTGTACAATATGCTTGATAATTTGTATTTCTTATGTAAGGAGTATTTTAATAAGTGCATTAATTATATTTATTGACCAGTTAATTAATTGTATTTAATGTACATAATGATTTATTTATTGAATTTAATGTTAGTATTAATTGTATGCTAGAATTAAATATGAGGGGAATTTCTATAAGTAGCATTTGTGTTAGAATCACTTGTACTTTAAGCTTATTAACTTGTAAGGCTTAATTTTAAGTATTCTAATATTAGAAGGCCTTCCTCCATTATAATATAGTATGATATGATATGATTAGGGGAATTATGGGCCTGTCTTATGCAATATGGATGTCTTATGGGCCTGTTAATATTGTATGGGCTAAGCCCATTTATATAAACCATTCGTCCTTGTACAGTAATAATTTTTTCTATGTTAAATAGATCCACCAATATTTATACGTAGTATTATGGTATTGAGGGTTTACATGATTATTTTGTGCTATCTAGTTAATTTGTTTTACGTAGTTTTCAAAAATAGAAATATTAAAATTTGGTGAAACGTAAAGTATTATAGATAATCACAAAAAGTACAAAGGCCCAGACACGTTACATGGACGATCCCAATGAGTGTTAAGAGACATTAGGATCAGTTTGAATGGTACAATCGATATAACTCGAAATGTAGGCAACAAAGAGGGCTTAGATCACCAATGTTGTACCTTTTGCATGATGGAACTCTAGAATGCTAAGAGCTTAAACGACCAAAGTCGTATGTGCTCAACAAAGACCATACATGGGGGGGGGGGGGGGGGGGGGGGGGGGCATGCCTTAGTTCATTTTTAAAGTATGTTACTGCAGAATCAATATGGCGTTGTATGGTAACGGTTATGTAAGTTCATGTGGATTGGTGTAACATCTAGAGATCGAAAAGTACAACAACGGCTATTGGATGAACATTAGTGTATATTAGTTGCATAAACATGTATGGACAATCTTTGTAAACAAAAAGGCATAGAGTGCCATTTTTTTCAAGTGACAATAGATACCATGAAAGTTCTTTTTTAGTGACGCACATATTTAAAAATAATAATAATATAAAAAATGTCAAGTTTTCAATACACATTGTTTGTCAGTGAAGTTTGATTATTATTATTATTATTATTATTATTATTTTTTATACAATCCCCAACAATGAAGTATAAACTAAAAACATGACACTATTTCACGACATGTATGGTGTTCATACACTTAAGTATATATCCAATGAAGCTTTCACTTCTTTAATCCATGTGGGAATATTAAACGGTACATGCTAATTAAGCTATATGTTCATTATAGAGCGTCTGTATTTTGACGCTAATCTGATAACTAATTAAGTGATGACTGCAATTGAACTCGGATATCATCTATGGAGTACAAACTTTATCACTATTTTCATATGGGTTTACTGACTTTACTCTCATTTTTTTCATTCTTTTTTGTTATCTTCAAATTAGTATACCCATATAAAATAAGCCACAAAATCTATAAACATCCATTGTTGTAAGCTCATAATCTCAAGCTAATAAGGGGTGCTTGGTGGGGTTAATTAAGAGGGTGAGGAATAGGAAATTGATTGATTAAAAGTGCTTGGTTGGAGGGGTTAATATAATGAATACCCACTAATGAATAATTGATAATTATAGAGTAAGTTGAGAGGTAAATAATTAATTATACATCATCACCCATTCCTTTGGGTTCCTTTTCCCCACACCCTAAAATTACACAAAATATTCATGCAACTTTACTTTGACCGCATAATTTAAGAACCTCACAAATCCATAAAAGACTAAAAAAGAAAAACTTAAACAAAGACCCCCAAAGACTATAAGAAATTCGAAAGAAAAAAAACCTTGTACATGCATTGACTTGAAAAAAACGTGTAAACGCGTGTTATTCGGACCCCGACCCCCAATCAGCCTTTCAAGACCCGTGAGTAAATATGGTACTGTTAAAGTCAATAATGCACTGTCTGCTATGAAGAGTCACTTCATGCAAAAAGTAGCTGCGATTTAACAAGTTATCTCTCTCTCGTTATTTACTCCCCTCACACTCAATGATTGCTTCATTTCACACTCCTGAAATTTTCAACCAACTTGTTTTTGTACACTAAGAGGGAGAGGTGTGGGCTCGCCATGGCAGCTCGCCGTCCGACGTGGAGCTCGCCATGGCTCGCCACCACACCGGATGTAGCTTGCCACAGCTCGTTGGAGGGTCCTCGTCACCCAGACGACGAAGCAAACCTTCTGACACCAACTGAAAATATGTCCTTTTTTTTTCTTTTTTTCTTTTTTGGGTTTTATGGAAGCTTGATGTTTTAAGGTGGTGATGGAGGTGTGTGGGTGGTGCAGCTGTGGTGATGGAGCTGTGGTGATGGAGGTGGTGCAGCTGTGGTGATGTTTTATGGAAGCTTGATGTTTTAAGCTTGATGAAAGCTTGATGTTTTATGGAAGCTTGATGTTTTAAGGTGGTGCAGATGTGGTGATGGAGGTGGTGCAGCTGTGGTGATGTTTTATGGAAGCTTGATGTTTTAAGCTTGATGGACGCTTGATGTTTTATGGAAGCTTGATGTTTTAAGGTGGTGCAGCTGTGGTGATGGAGGTGGTGCAGCTGTGGTGATGGAGGTGGTGCAAATCAGATTTGGTTTGTTGGTTCAGGAAAGAAAGAAGAAAATATACAAGAAAGAAAAGGAAAAAATGAATAAAATAAATAAAATGAATAAATAAAAAAATAAAGGTGTAAGTGGTGGGCCTCAAATGAGTAAGTTAAGGTGTGAAGAGGTGTTGGGGTGATGTAGCACCCGTGGCCCCCAAATGAGAGGTATAACCTCCTCACCACACCTCTTGGTCTTAACATTATTTTTGATCCTTGAGAGCTAGCTTGTGAAATCTCTGAAATCTGTATAAGGTATTTTCTATAAGTCACTCATTGCAGACCCCATATCTTTACTTTTCTTCGAGTTATGTAACTTTCTTTTTAAGTATAATGCATCACTACTTTGACATGTACTAATCTAAGGAGAAATAGATCTGTTTATTTATAGTCTTTTTATAGATCAAGTTGGTGGTATTGCTTATTTATTTTTAGTTAAATTAAACAAGTTTTTGATATGCATGCTTATTTATTTGAGGTAAAATTAATATTAGCTCAGTTTTTTACTTTCATATTTGACCTTATTATATGTATTTGATAGATTGATTTGAATGAAATTTTGTAACAAATTGTTATTTTCATAACCCGAGTGCTTGTTTTGAAGTAGCTTATAAGTATTTGTTTATAAGCAGAAAATAATAAGCAATCCAAAAGTATGAATACTGTAATAAGATTCTCATCCCTTTTGTTGGTAGTTCTGTCGTGTTTTGTTCACAACAAACCAACCATGTGAACTACCCCTGTTTAGACCCAAGCTTAACTTGTTTATTTTCCTATCTGTTTCAGGAATTGCCACCCCTAATTTTGTTTACATGATTTCTTATGCCTCAGGAAAATGGAAGTTGTAACTGCAATTGTTGGTCCTGTTGTGACTTTTTTGATGGGTCATATTAAGCAAAAGCTGGGATACCTCACTTCATACGCTGAACATGTTGAGCACATGAAAAACAGAATGAAGGTTTTGGAAGATCGAAGTGCTGATATCGAACGCCTCAAGAGACAACATCCCAATATGCCTGCTCATGTACCACAGTGGTCGGAAGAAGTTAAAAAGATCAAGGAAGATGTTGACAACATTCCAAGCAACAACATTGGATGCTTTAGTGTTAAAAAGAAGTTTCTAGCAGGAAGAAATGCATTAAGGCTTACCAAGGTTATCGAAGGTCTTATCAGCGATGGTTCTGGCATGATCTCTGATGACACCCTCTGGCGTGAAGCTGAAGGATATCTTGGCAGAGTCGATTCCATAAACCCGGCATCAACATCAACATCAGGTGTAAGTGTGTTCGACTCAAGATTAAAGGCATTCAATGATGCACTTAAGCTCCTTCAACAAGATGATGACCATACGGCTCGAGTGATAGCCTTGTGTGGAATGGGTGGCGTGGGTAAAACCACACTGATGAAACAACTGAAAGAGGCTGCAGAAGATAACAAGATGTTTAATTGGATCGTGGTTGTAACTGTTGGGAAAACTTCCAACTTGTTTGCCATTCAGAATGCCATAGCAGAGCACATAGGCAAATCTCTAACTAAATCTGATGAAAACCTCAAACCTCTAACTAAAACTGATGAAAAACTAAGGGCAGCTTATCTTTCTAAAAGATTTAAAGAACTTTTGAAGGATAACAAAAAGATTCTGGTTATACTGGACGATGTGTGGGAGAAGATTAAACTTGAAGACATCGGATTAGCGAGTCCTTTGCCAAATGGGGTTAAGTTGTTGCTCACATCGCGGGATGTAAAAGTTTGCCGGCAGATTGCAGATGATGCTGCTTTTGAAGTAGTTGAGGTTGTTGTCTTGAAGGAAATTGAAGCACAAGATTTCTTTTGTCAAAAAGCAGGGATTTCAGCCGAACATGATCATGATCACTATAAGATAGGATGTGAAATTGTTAAAAAATGTGGTTGTTTGCCGCTTGCAATTGAACTCATTGCCGGAACTCTTAAATGTGAAATGAAATGGGTATGGGAGCATACACTCAATTGTTTGATGATAAATGATCTTGGTGAGGAAGTGCAAGAAATTATTGAGATGAGCTACAAGAATTTAAAACAAGAGGATAAAGAGATTTTTCTGCTTTGTGGCTTGTTCCCCGAGGACTCTAATATCCCGATAGAAGATCTCACAAGATACGCATGGGGACTAGAACTTTTAAAACAAGTTTCTACTATGGGCACAGCTAGAAACAGCACTCAAACAAGTGTGAGCAATCTCAAAAATAAATATTTGTTGATGGATGGTGATAGTGATGAGTATGAGTGTGTGAAAATGCATGATCTTGTGCTTGCATTTGTGGTAAATACTATTTCTAAAGGTGGTGAGGACAGATGTTTGATCATTCACCATGAAGATGATTTCTCAAAGTGGAGTGAAGCTAATAGTATGAGCCAGTCTTGCAAGCGAATTTCGTTAACATGTAAGGATATGTCTAAGTTTCCTAGTAACTTAAGGTTTCCAAACCTTTCACTTTTGAAACTTCACGGAGATGAGTGGCTAAGGTTTCCTCCAGGCTTTTATGAAGGAATGGAACAGCTTCAAGTTATAGCATTTGAGAATTTGGAGAATCCATTAATTCCCACACCGGTTCAGTTCTCCTCCAACCTTCGAACTCTTTGTCTCCATGAATGCTCCTTGATGTTTGATTTAGCTTGTATCGGAAATCTTTCGAATCTGGAAGTGCTTAGCTTTGCTAACTCTGGCATTACAACCATACCTTCCACATTCGGAAATTTGAAGAAGCTAAGACTACTGGATGTAACAGGTTGTTACAATCTTGTTATAGATGACGGAGTCTTGAAAAGCTTAGTGAAGCTTGAAGAGCTTTATATGATGCCTTATGATAAAAAAGCATGCTGCTTCACAGACAACAACAATAGTGAACTTGCAGAACGTTCAAAGAACCTTTGTGCATTAGAATTTGAATTTATTGGTAACAATGCGCATATGAAGAACATGTCTTGTAAGAAACTTAAAAGATTCAAGCTCTCAGTGGGATGTTCTTTTACAGAAGTTAGAAACGCGCTAGGCACAAGGCAAGTTGACACGCACTCATATGAAAACAGCTTGAAGCTGATCACCAATAGAGAAGAGCTCGAGCTACTAAAATCTATGATCAATGAGCTGTTTAGGATAACAGATGCCCTTTACCTGCAAGTGAATGATATGAATACTCTGCCATACTCTTCGTTTTCCAATTTAAGACTTCTTGTAGTTTCAAAATGTGCAGAGTTGACTTACCTTTTCACACCGAGTGTTGCAACAAATTTGTCAAAGCTTGAGTATCTGGATATTTCTAAATGCCCTAAAATGGAAGCAGTCATACATACCAAAGATATATTTAAGTTTTCCAAGTTAAAGTATCTCAGGTTGGCTGACCTACCAAAGTTATTGCATTTCTGCAATAAAGTTGATGTAGTAATTGAGTTGCCACGTCTCATGGAGTTGCGACTTGAAGGCCTTCCGAATTTTACAAGCATTTATCCCAGTAGTGCATCATCTTCTGTGTCGAGTAATATTTCCTGCGTGCAATCTTTCTTTCACAAAGAGGTAAGTATGTGTTTTATTTTTAAATTACAATTTTAACAATCTTTTATACTAACAGTGGTTCAAAAAGTGGTGAGTATCTCATGAATGAACAAATTATTTTACTTTGTAGGATGCGACTCCTATACTGGAGGAATTGGTTGTTTCTGATATGGAGAATTTGAAAGAGATATGGCCTCCTCAGTTTAGTATTAGTAATCTTTGCCCATTGAGAGAGCTTACGGTCGAGCGTTGTGGTTCCATTGAAGTTTTGTTCAACATGGATTTTGGTGAAATTGAGCAACTTAGCAGCAGCTTGAGAAGAATTGAAGTGGAGAGATGTGGTAGTCTTGTGAAGCTTTTTTCATGCAATCCGTTTCCATTCTTGAATAATCTACAAGAGCTTGAAGTTGCAAGGTGTGTTTCTGTTGAAGTGATATTCGACATGGACATGGGATGTGTTGGTGAAATGAATAAAGTTAGCAGCACCAGCAGGTTGAGAAGCATTCGTTTGTGGTATTTAAGGAAGCTTAGAGAGGTGTGGAGGATAAAAGATGCTGGAAATAACTTGATTCATGGATTTGAAGCTGTTGAAAGCATATATATTAACATTTGTAACAGGTTTGAAAATTTAATCACACCTGCCACAACCACTTTTGATATGAGAGCACTCAAACAAGTTGACATTAGTTGGTGCGGCAGAAAAAGAGAGAGAAATAATGTATTGGTTGAGAAAGAGAAAGAGGTACAACTTAATTAAATGATTTTCATTTTTGTTTTTATCCTTTTGTGACCTCTACTTGAATGTTATTTACTCTTTTTAAAATAAATAAAAAAATAATATTGGGTTTTTTATTATTTTTAAAATAAAAAGAAAAATAATACTCTTTTGATAGTGTTGCCAGCTATTTCTTCGCTGTTTCTTCCATCTTATATCCATATCTTTCTTCTTGAATAAATTATATTTAAAAAAAAAAAAAAAATTTTGTTGCAGTTATATTCATATTTTTTCAATGGGAATTATTACTAAATATATCATTTGTGGTTGTGATATGCAGATTTCTAAAATTGCATTCCCATTACCCACTTTTAATAACCTTCATAAACTTCATCTTTGGTGGAACCGCTGCTATGAAGATGTGGAGGTGGTTTTTGAGATAACGAGTCCAATTAGTAGAGAATCACCTCACAATACCCAGCAACAACTCATCATACTCCCCAATCTTGAAGAATTGAAATTGTCTGGTTTGGAGAAGTTGAGTCATGTGTGGAAGTGCAATTGGAATGAATTAATTCTTCAAAAACAACCATCACAGTCCTCATTCCATAACCTCACAACCATATCAATGGAAAGATGCAATAGCATCAAGTACTTGTTTTCACCTCTAATGGTGAAACTTCTTTCTAGCCTAAAGGAAATTGATATACAGTATTGTGATGCTATTGAAGAGGTGATTTCAAACAGAGATGATGAAGATGTGTCTATAAATTCCCACACAACTGCTTCTGTTGGGATGGTCTTTCCTCGTTTGAAGACCCTTTCACTAGTCTTTCTACCAAACTTTGTGGGTTTCTTCTTGGGGAAGAATGAATTCATATGGCCAGCATTGGAAAAGGTTGAGATCCGTGAATGCCCACAAATAACGGTGTTTACTTATGGTCAATCTACAGCTCCGGAGCTTAAGTTCATAAATACAAGCTTAGGCAAACATAGTGTTGAATGCGGCCTTAACTTTCATGTGACGACCACCTCGCATCAGGTATTATTTTTATTTTAAATAAAAAAAGAAAAAACCTTGCCATGTCAGTTTCTTTTCTAGTATTAGAGTCAATTAACCTTATTGATAATTGTAATCTTCATCAAAATTACAGCGTAGTTATTGGATCGATAGTAATATGATTAGCAAATATCAACGGTTTGGTTATGTATGTGATCCCCAAAGCCCAACGGTTTTACAATCATGTAGAGCCTTTTGGCTTATTTTACTCGCATATGAAGTTTTTTTTATCATAAGCTTGTGTATGTGTGGTTTTATTTATTTAATTTATTTTTTACCTTGTAGGCCCGATTACCAAGTTCTGAGAGTTCAAGCTCGTACCACCCTACTACTATGAAACGGTTGCCTTGGTCTCATCATAATTTGATCGAAGTTGATATGGATTATAACCCCCGTGGTGGACAGACTCTTTTTTCATCTAATGAAGTGTCACAACTGCAAAAGCTTGAAACTGTCAGTTGTAGATGTGGGGGCATTGAGCAGATATTTGATTCACAAACTGATGCTGAAATTCCAAACTTGAGACAAGTGGACTTGGAGAGTATGAGAAGTCTCAAGTATATATGGAAGAGTAAGCAGGGGACAGTATTAAAGTTTCCAAACCTAACAAGACTGTCTATTCATAATTGCAGTAGTTTAGAATATGTATTTACATGTCCCATGGTTGGTAGTCTATTGCAACTCCAGGAACTACATATAGATTACTGCAGAAGTATGAAGGCAATTGTGAAGGGAGAAGAAGAATCTGATTCCATAGTGGATGCTATTGTAAAGTTTCCTTGTCTGAAGTCCTTAAAACTTGTTGATCTTGATAGTCTCGAGGGATTTTGCTTAGGAAAGGAAGCTTTTGAATTTCCATCATTGGATACCTTGGAAATTAAGGGGTGTTCAAAAATGACATCAAGGGAGATTTGTCTGCTCCGAACGAGTTTAAAAGGTGAAGAAATATTCAGAACCAACTCAATCCAACGAATCTCGTCTCTATTTGCCGGCGGAATCAGGATCTCAGGCTAACCGCCACGGCTATGGGCACCGGATTGTACTCCGCCAGTTACGAATGAATCGATGATGTCCTCTCAAATTACTCAAACACGAAATCTGTTTTCAGGCAAGTTGTTTGGTTTATGTTTATATATGCATAACGAACTCAATTTATGTGTGTTTGTCTACTTGATTCGTGTGTTTGTCTATTTATTATTCTAAGTTTAAACTGTATTAGATTTATTGATGTTAGCTAAACGTTTTTATATAGTTTAATTTGGATATTGCAGTGTGGGTTAATCTGTTATCTGTGTTAGTGAATCATATCTTTTGAATTCTATTAGATTCATGTTCTAATAAAAAGATGCGTAATGTGTCTTGATAAGACAAGTTAAAGAGCAATGATGCGGTAAGTGCCATGTTTTTAGCTGATTGGAGCACTTTTGGTGTTGTTCATCAGCTATAACCTGTGTTTTTATTTGCTACTTAATTACATATATGTTTGAAAGTAGTAATTGTAAAATCTTGTTTTGGTAAAGTGTGCCTTCACTTATGCTAATCAAACCTTTTCCTAGTACCACATACATGTAGTATAGATATAGATTTATAGGCTTGAAACTTCACTTATGGTAATCAAACCTTTTCCATTATTTGTTAGTTCATTTTTAAATATGCAAATATTTTTTATGAAGGCAGTCGGAAATGATGGAGCTCTATCTGGAATTATGGTTATTTCAGCTTCTCCAGGGGGTCCCGCCAGTAGGGCTGCCATTTCCACCTGGTGATCTGATTATGGCTATTGATAATACGAGTACAGAAACGATGGACATTTATGATGCAGCAGAACGCCTGGAGTAAGTTATGATTGACTGTTTCTAATTCTTTGTTAGTTAACGCTCTCCTTGAGCCTTAAAGTAAAGACTTTTAACTGACTCTCAGGGGCCCCGAAGGAACTACAGTACAGCTAAAAGTACGAAGCAGATCCGAGATAAAGCAGCTATCGTTAACGTACGTTCATTTGCTTCAATTCCTTCCATTTAAATTTGCTGCAAGCTTCATATGTGTGATCGTTTGTGTAAATTATAAGAACAAGGTATCAAAATATAAGCATGGGTTTCTTCTTGTTATTGTTGGATATAGATTTAAAAAGGGTGGATCAGGCGGATTGGGTGATAGAACAAAATCATTTATAACTAAATGGATTGAGATTGTTCTGGACGCCTTAACTATAGCACTTCATTTGTACACTAGTTAAAATGTTATGTTGTTTAGACTTTAGTGGATACGTACTCTTAATGGACTGTAAATGTGGTGTGCAGGCGGGAAAACATTTCGTTAAATCCTGTGAAGTCAAGAGTTTGCGAGACACCTGGTCTGGGAAAGGGTACCTCCATGATTGGATACATAAAGTTAACATCATTCAACCAAAATGCTTCTGGTATGGTAACTACTTACTGTTATTGGTTGATGTTGACGGATATATTTCATACACCACTTAATATGTATTTTTTATGTACCTGTTATAAATTTGTTAGGGGAAGACACTTTAGAATACAAGATGATGCAATATTTCTAATTTTATAACCTGTAGCTTTATTTGTAAATAATCATTCTAATAAAAAAGCCGTTCCAGCTGCCGTCAAGGAAGCAATTGAAATTTTAAGGAGAAAAAATGTTGGCGGTTTTGTATTGGACCTTCGCAATAATAGGTAATGTTCTTATAAGTTATAAGGATCAGTGTTTATGGGATTCATTTTAAGCATTGTTATTGTAATGCTTTCTAAAAGATGATTAAATTGTGATGCAGTGGTGGTCTTTTTCCCGAAGGAATTGAGATCGCTAAGATTTGGTAAGTCTGCATTAACATTTCTGCAAAAAAAATCATTATTATAACTTTTTGCTGGCTTTTTAGAGTATTAAGTATCTGGCTTTTATGTTTGAACTCATGGTTTAACGAAAAATTTTGGGTAAAATTTTTGACCCATTTGGTTCTGAATGTGCTATACGTGTTTAAGTTTTTATTTTTAACGGGTCAAACAAGTAAATAAGTATTGCTTTCATTGGAAATAGCTTAAATGGGTTGAAGTTTTCCTAAAATTGTTATCATATTAGTTCAAAGTTCTTATGGTATAACTGATGCAAACCAGGTTGGATAAAGGTGTGATTGTGTACATCTGTGATAGCCGTGGTGTTCGAGATATATATGACACTGATGGAACCAATGCAATCGCTGATTCAGGACCTCTAGCCGTGCTGGTAATGCCATCTATACCATTCTTTTCATTAAAGTGCTGTAATGGCTTTCATTGTTAGGTCACAGTTGCGATTTAGATTGCTGTAATACGTAAATGGGCTGAAATGACCACCTGTAAAAAGTTATTTGTTCTTGTAGGTGAACAAAGGAACTGCAAGTGCAAACGAGATCTTGGCTGGTGCTTTAAAGGATAACAAGCGTGCAGTGCTTCTTGGAGAACCCACTTTTGGCAAAGGGTAAACAATCTTTACAATACTTATACTTTTAATAGCATTATGTTTTTGATAAAATGTCCTAAAATGTTCTTTATTCACAGGAAAATTCAATCGGCATTTGAAATGTCTGATGGATCTGGCTTGGCTGTTACTGTTGCTCGTTATGAAACCCCTGATCACATCGACATCAATAAGGTTCTCTATCTTTCTACTTCTCTCCACTCACAGAGACTATTGATCTCTTTGGTAAATTTGGTTTTTGAAAGGCCTGGTATTTTTGACCCATTTGCTTATATGAATGAGTCAGTTTGGAATATGTATTATCGTAAACGACCCAAACGGTCAGATTTTGAGAACATTAGACAAACACGTGCTTGTGGGTCAACTAGGCCCCAGTCATTCAACTTGCACTAAAATTACCCATTTGACCCTTTACAAGCCCGTTATACTTTGCCTTCCTTAAATTTTGACTACTTTATACTTGCCTTCACCCATGTAGGTTGGTATAATTCCTGATCATCCACTGCCAGCATCATTTGCTAAGGACGATGATGGTTTTTGTGGCTGCATTGGAGATCCTGCTTCTGGCTGTTTTCTAAACAAAGCTGGATTATTTTCAAGATGATACACTTGTATAATAAACTCGAATTACAATTTATCAACTGTTGGTTATATATTCAATAGTCCGTGATTGGCATTTGTATAGTTTCGAAGGAAATTGGATAACAGCGGTTAATCTCTTGTTGTAATTGTAAATTACTAACATGTAATGAGTTCCAAATCTACAATCATGTTTTAAGTCGCTAAACAAACAAAAATCTCTATATTTTGGATTAAAAAAATGAAAGCGATAACTTGACCTAACTTGTCAATCAGAATTTGCCTCCCCTACAAGTAGTGATGTGTTTGGTGAAGGTCCTTTAGCTTCTTTGGATCATTATCGTTTAGCTGAAGCTGAGTTTTTCAACTTTTTTCAGGATGATTTCAATGACACTAATGTTAACTAGTCATGAGTCATGGCGTCGTCATTTCAATTCTCTATATAGTGATGTGCCACTTTTTTTTTTTTTTTTTTTTTTTTTTTTTTTTTTTTAGTGTTGCAAAAAAGTCTACAAGGCCAATTAATTGTTGCCTAGGCGTTAATCGGCCACAAACCTTTTCGATTTGTGCAAATCGGTCAAATAACTTGGTCAGCGGTGGTCTATAGTAGTCAACGTTGGCCAAACTTGTTGGAAACATGCAAATCTTGCCGGAAATACTATAAACACGCCGAAAACTTGTTTTAATCACTTATAGTCGCTGTTTATATCTATTACAAGTTATTGGTATAAGGCAATTCTTGTTATAAATACCTAAACTTACCGGAAACGGCAAACTCGATTAATCCCAACTACACCTACTATAAGCTAAAGGAGGTCAACCGACCGACTACCGATTCTAATAAAATGATGCGTAATGTGTCTTGATAAGACAAGTTAAAGAGTAATGATGCGGTAAGTGCGATAGTTTTAGTTGATTGGAGCACTTTTGGTGTTGTTCATAAGCTATAACCTTTGTTTTTATTGGCTGCTTATTTACATTTGTGTTTGCAATTAGTAATTGTAAATCTTGTTTTTGATCATTGAGTATCACAATTTTTGTAAAGGACTAAAGGGTGGAAAAGTGTGCCTTTATTCTTTTAGGGATAATTTCTTGCTTTTAGAGTTGGAATGGACTGACCTTTCATCACAAGATATAGGCTTCAAACTGCACTAATTATGATAACCAAACCATTTCCTTGTACCAGATACAAGATAAACGAAATAGGGGAGGAGGGGAAACGAATTAAGTTGACTAAACGCAAAGAAAACGTGCAGTTAGCACCTGCTTTAGCGTCCTATATTAGGGAATGTTTTGTGCCAACCTCAACTACTTGTGAATCAAGGTGTGATTAAGAAGAGATCAACATCAAAATGTTTGATGACACTAAAATCATCAACATTTCTGGTATCTTTTGGCACATGAAAAAAATGGGTACTCCGAACTTTGTGTTGAACACAAAATCAAGTAAAAAGATACCATTCGAAATATCCATGTGAGTATGTGACTAAGAATGAGGCGACATTGGTATAACAAGATGGCTAGAGCCCTCTTATTTATAGAGAATATATGGAGACAGAGGAACAACTTTCTCCTAACAATGTAGAGCTTAATCAATCACTAGGTACGAGCGAACATGTATTTATCCAAAATGGATAGATGTGTCACCCACATGAGTCCTACTAAAAAAAACTCATGAAACCCAAAGTTCGAGTCCGGTTCACTAATCCAAACTATTGGCGTTTTGCATGGAGCTACTTATCAGTCACACAAAGATTGCCTACTGATTTTATTAAACGCTTGAACTAAACTACCTGCAGCGAATAATACTTAATTAATTTCATGGCATGTAATTCAAGAAACACAAAACGAGTTGCATTATTGGCGTAGAAGATCTCAGTCTCAAAATTGTGTCGTCAATTAATAACATAGTTTAAACTTTTTCATTAAGAATCCAAGTAGATTCAAATACGAAACAGATGAATGATATACATTAGAGTACTAGAAATGCACAAGTCGGCATGTAAGCATCTAGAAATATGAAACTTCCCACCTGATGGTTATGATCAAACGTAATCCCATCTCTGTTTCTATACGATCATATCCATAATAGGTGGCAATTTCGAGCAATTAACTTATAAGCGGGTCTTGGCTTTTTGGGGTCCAATGTCTCAAATCAAGTTTAGCTAAAAGAGGAACACATCAAGTGGGTCGAATGGGTCAAACAGGTTAAAAGTCACGTCAAGTTTTTGTAGGTTAAGGTTCCCAGTCTGACCTAACCACCTGTTTGAACCTGTTACATTTTGACACTCTTATGGACCTTAATCCGATTTGACACTCTTACGAAGCAAATTGATTTTGATCCGTTTCAACCCGACCATTTTGACTCACCATCTCTAATCTCCCTGCACCTTTTATATCATCGCATGCTTGCAATAAAACCAAACTAATTTTATGATTTCTGCTATTGTAGATATGCTGAAATGCCCAAGGAAGAAAAGAACAAGATTTCTCATCGCGGAAGAGCTCTTGCATCGGTAGAATCCCACTTTGCTGAGGCTGGTTATGTATTCGAAACCTAAGAAATTTATATCTATTGGTGCAAAACGCTTTAGATTCATATTGTACTTCTAAACAAGATATTATATAGCTGGGAGTTTTTGGTTGTGATTTTCTCACTTCACATTGCTTTTTTCCCAAGAGGTATCAGTCAATGCTACTTAAGTTATCGGTTCATTATAGAGCATTTGTATTTTGAAGCTACTCTGATACTAATGCCAATGTTTAAATACGATTATTAAGTGACGATGCAATTGAACTCGGATATCTTTTACAGAGTACAAACTTTATCACTAGTTTCATGGGTTTACTCACATATTTTTTTCATTCCTTTTTGTTTGGTTGCAGCAAAGGAAACAATTGGCGATAATGCAACTCATGCCGTGTTTCTAGAATTACATGGCACGACATTAGTTAAGTGTCATTGGTAATGCAAGGCCACTTTTTTTTGGGTCTAAAGTTCAAATACAAGAGTTGATATGGAGGGAAAAACCATGTACAAAATTTGATAAATGTGGATAAAAAAGCTGGTGAAGAAGGATCCAATGCTCTTTAATGTCTTTGAGACAGGATCATTACTAGCTTTGACAAAAGAAGACCTTTTGGTAACAACAAAGAAAAAAACAACATTATTATTAAAGAAACCAAAATCATGACCACACCAACTCACCCTCCAAAACATTTAAATTTCACACCAAAAGTGAAAAGTTGAAACAAGATCATGCTTGGCACAAGACAAAGCAAGAAACATAACAGTTTCATCATTTTGCAATGCTTGTGTTTCTTTTCATTACTACGTATTTATTTACTTTTGTACAAACAGTTTATGTTTCTAAAAAACCAAAATTATTTTACCAAATTTGGTACATTACATAGAAGATCATCATAGAAGTGACATAATATTTTCACAAGAGATCTCAGGTTCAAAACTTCACCACATACACATCTTGGAAGTAGCTATAGAAAGGGTAAAAAATGGTCAAGGACATACCCCGATTAAGCCACCTTCATTTGAGTTAAAGGCTCACGCTTCCTGAATAACCTCAATAGTCCTGACCTTATATGTTTACCCGATACATTACATATGCAAATTGCAAAAATACAATGTATGTCAAAGAACAATATTTCATATGAAATTAAGTTTGTTAGATGCATATGCTTTTAGCCTTTTTGTATAAAGACACCCAAATTACACTTGAAAAATTAGGAAGAAAGCGGAAAAGAACGAAAAAAAGAAGAAGCCATTTGGATCATGTAACCTAAAACCAATATACCTAGTCAGATCTAAAACACAAACTAGCAGACAAAGCACACGTGTGAACAACACTTCAAACCTGCTCCCGAAAATAGTGAATACATAGTTCGTGTTCTCAGTTGAAGCTTGGCCGAGGTTGCACGAGACATGTTGATGTGTAAATAACACTCACTTGCCAGAAATAGGGCAAGAAAAAAAAGGATCAAAAGGGAGAAAAATATAGAATGTGAAATGAACACACTAGAAAAACATTGAAATAAGTTTATGGTGAGAGGATAGATGGAGGCTAGCACTGGCGACCCCTACGGCAGCCAAGAGCACCAGCATTGGAGGTCATGCTACCAACCATGCTAGATGATTTAGCACCCAAACTTGAGGCTCTAGCATAGCTAGCCGATGCTCCAGCACCAGATGGGGTGAAATAAGCACCGTTAAGAAGTAGATCACCTTCTGATCTCCAGTTCCATCCATGCCATTTTCCTGCAGCTGTCCACCCTCTTTGTAACCTGTACACATAACCAAATTTCCATCTCAAAATCAACATCAAAAAGGCAAACGTCCAATAGGTCAAGGAGGGGTTTGAAGAAACAGGTCTCGGGTTTAATCCCAACTTCCAGCTAAAGGTTAACGTAATAGGTGCCCAATGTCTTTAGCCGGCATCGAAAAAGGGTGCACGGGTCAGAGTTTTTCCGCCAATTTAAATATCAAGTGTCAATAATTACATAATTTGCATAATGACATCTTAACACCAAAAAGTACACCAACCAAGTTATAAATATATAGTCAAGAAGTAATAAAGATACCTCTTTAGCAAAAGGATTGGCATGGGCAAGATATCTGTTGCCTTGGCTGTTAATGGTGGGGCTTGCACTTCCACCAATAGCATACATCTCCCAGTGAGTGTAGTCATTGTTTACTACATGAAAATAACCATGTCTGCATCTGCAACATTATTATTTTTTTTTACCAAAATTAAGTCAGATATGCACCTAATTTACATTGTACAAAAACAGTGGAATTAAATTTCTAGTAATAAATGGATGTGTACCATGGCATTCTCTGAATTAGACCTTTACCAAAGTGGTTATAAGCTATAGTCAGTTGCATCATCTTGTCTCTTACATATGAGTTACTATGGCCCAGCAACATCACCTGTTATCAAAGTATAAATCATTAAAGTGTCGATCTTTTTGCTTTTTTACAATTATTAGTAGATATGATAATGTGATGCATGTGCTTATACACGCGTTGATTGTGGTTATATGTGACCTCTAACGCGTTTTAGGACAACCCATTTGACTGTTTTGACACAAAACAAAGTTACCCTTTTGACCCGTCTTTTCTAGTTATGATATCAAGATTGACGTACCTCGTTGTGGTGAGCTAAGTGGTTATTGGAAATGGTGATGGCAGTCGAGCCCATAACAGCATCCACAAGTCCGTCAGCACATTTAGAGAGCGAGTTATGATCTATCCATATATGACTTGATCCAAAAATAGAAATAGCATCATCATCAGCCATTGTCCTCCAACCGTAATGAGATGGAGAGCTTCTAACCAACGCGTTACCAGTTGGTTTACAGTCATGAATGTGTAAACCGTGAATAATAACATTGGTAATAAACTGAAGAGTTAGGCAACCTCCATAAGCTATATGAACATTAGCTCCACGCGCATCAATGGTTTTAAAACTGTTCATAATAAGTTCTTGCTTTAACGAATCAATCGATTCGTGATTAGTTCAGTTTAGAACTTGAGGTAATTTTTTCTTATCTTGTTATTGTGCTTCTAAACAATTGAAGCTTATGGGTATGGAACATGCGATCAAGAAGTTTTTCCCCCTTTCTTTTGATTTTGTAATGTTATATTTTTATGTGCAGCTAAAGTGTTTGATAAAATGTCTGAATGAAATTTATTTGTTTGATAATGGAAATCTGATTAAGAGGTGTTTGTTTAAGCTTATATGTGGCTTATGAGCTTATTTGATTTGGGCTTATATTTCATAAGCCTCAATTTTGTGACTTATTTTGGGACCTATAAGCATGTTACGTCATAATAGACTTATATAAGCCCATAAGACTCAAAACAAGCCACAAAATTGGGGCTGCTATGTTAACTTTAAATAATTCTCTAATATATTGTGTTAGTTTCAACATCAACTGATCTCGTGTGTTAAAAACGTGTATTGGACTTTTGTTACCAAACTGTAACTTATCAAATTGTATATTGATAATGTCACTCTTATTGATAGTGATGTGATCTGTAACTAAACATGCCAACATGGTACTTTGAGAATCTAAAGTTCAATTTTGAAGTCATTGTGTGAAAAATTAAAGTATACTATTTAATTTGTTTATGTTTGTCGTTTGTTCAAAATCATTGGATTATGCAGAAAATTTAGAATTAAGCATTTCCTAGTAGCGGATATCTATCGATATGGTGGAAGTCTAGTGGAAAGTGGATCATGATTGTGCTTTTTCAGAAGAAGCTGTCAAATTCTAATCTCTAAAAGTAAGAACAAACTCTTTGTTTAAATGTTTCAAAAGGAGAATTAATCTTATCTGAAATCTGATGATTACTTATAATCCATTTAAATATGGTTTTCAGAATACATGTTTAACATTGAATACTACAGGTTACCTTGGCTTCTGCTGAACTACCGAAACAGATGCTCCTCCTAGTAACATTGCAAAGTCAACAGACAATGGTTCAGAAGTGAGAATCTCAGTTTTTTAAGCTCGGATGACTGTTTATAATCTATCTAAGTGCTTCTAGTAAAATGGTGCAGAAGTGAGAACGAAGTTTTCAAAACTCTGATGATTGTTTATAATCCATCTAAGTGCTTATAGTTAAGAGATTTAACTTCTGAATATTGCAGGTTCCCGTGTTTCCTATTGAACAAAGCGAAAAAAAGTAGGCCATGTCACCTTCAAGGATTCGTAAGAAGCATAGAGATGGCAACTCTTTAGACATGACGCAAATTATTTTGATGGTCATCCTACTCTGTTCAGAAAACCAGACTCTAATATGGTTTTGAAAACTGGACTCTTCTAATATGGTTTTAAACCCTTATTTACTTGACCGTGAACATACAATTTTCTTCAATATTTTTTCCAGTAGAATTATTGAGCTTAGCGGAGCTGACTGATGAGTTACTTAAACTACAGATTACTTGCAGAAGATGCAGCAGCAGAATTTGCAGCTTGCTCAATCACATGGTCAGATGCTAGTGGTTGGTTTGCTTAACAAAATTCTCCAGTTTGCTAAAGTTTTTTAGTCGCAAAATTGGTGACAGTTTCATTTAATTTGCAGGATCACAATTCTGCAAGGAGATGGTAAGTTATTTATGATTATATTCATATGAGACTTTCGTTTCACTTCCATCCGTGATTTTGACACCATTGTTTATTTTGTTTTTGTTTAGCTAAAAGAAATTCGACATCGACATGGATGCAAAAATAGTCTGCTTATAGCCAAACAATTAGAGTTAGAGGTTAGGTTGTTGCTATTTCTCTGTATAATTGCAGACATGCTAAAGATTTGTTATCCCATGTTTACATACATGTTACTTGTAATCTTAGGGAAAAAGGAAACAGAAAACATATGGATAAAGTGATAATAAGGTTAGCAGCTGATGAATGAGTAAACCTATCCAACTTTTGTTAAAGGTTGTTACTAGATAATAATGCATACAACTGATAGATTTGAGTAAACTATCTGACTGCTAGGAACCAGGAATCTGTGCAGTAGCAGAAAGCGCGAAAGACCATCATGGTAGGTAAGAAGCTACTCCATTAAATTTAGGACCTGCAATTACTTGTGATTATGCGTTTTCTGGTTAACTTTTGATGACACTCCAGCTTCCATTCATCTTGACCATATAAAACTTAAATTAAGGAGTTTTAAATAGGCACTAACATATGATTCATTCAACAAAGTCATTTATGCAGCAATGATTACCGTACTGATATGTTTTGACCCATTTTAAGTTGATGGGTCAATGTTGTAACCTATAGTTTTATTCTCTTTTCCCTAACTTTTCATAGCATATAAACATGTCTGAGTTAATTCAATAGCAAGTTCTCATAAATTGCGAGTTGAGATTGTTTTGATGTAATCTAAGGCAATTGATAGCTAAACAGTACAATTGAATTGCCAGAATGGATAATATATGCACTAGTGCAGTTTGTGTTTCTGATTTAGAACTATCATCTTCTATTGTTTCTACTTTGCGAAAAGATATATTACTTGATCAAATTAATATCTCCGGTGAGTAATCTTGACTCTGTTCCTTACACATCAAGGTTATATTTTGCATACTTTCTTGTGACAAGTTATTATAAACGTATATTGGCTTCTATTCTTATGTCTTTTTGGTGTAGTTTGAACTCAAAGATTAGATCAACAAAAAACGCGGTTTGAGGTATTCAAACAATTCCCATTTTAATTATAGTTATAACTTGCAATTTTTTGAAACATTGAATTATATTGTTTTGACTTTCTTTTTTTAATTTCATTAGTTGTTCTGCAGTGAAGATGATGCAAGAGTCTGGCTGTTGTTCCATCTGAAATAGCTGCACTACACGTCCTCTTGCTTAGCCAATGGACGTCACGACTGTTTCGCAGACTGGGCTTAGAAAATCACGTTCATGGTCACCTTATGAATTAGTAATATATTGTAACACATTTGAATTTTGGTATATGTACTACATTTTGGAATGCGAATTACAGTTTCATGTTTACATGTGTTGGTATTTGTATTGCTGATTTTTGTTTTCAATTAGCAAGTATTGGATTTGAAATTGCAATTTCGAATGGTACTCCGTATCTTTTAAAAACAGTTATGAGACTTTTACTGACTAAAGTTGTTTAGTCAGTATGATTTTTTGACCTTTCCTCACTGAAACTATAGTGAGAATAGACATATACCTACCCCTTCAGTACTGACTGTTGTATTTTTAGTGGGAGTAGACTAAATGGCTTTTACTGTCGGATTTTTGGCTGTTTTTTTTGACAAATAGTCAGTCAGGAAAAGTCACATATCTTGTAGTGCCATGTCACGTTTGAACACGATCCATAATGGAGCCTTTTGTATGACAGCAAGACGTAGGGTGCCTGGTCGTGGGTTAACAGGTCATCGTCTCTGGAATCAGTGACTACATAAAACCGACCATCACGGCCTCCAATGGCATTTCGCCCAAACTCAATGCCACAGTCAGCAAGACGCTTGCGGTTATGCTGCCAGTTTTTGTCACACCTCCAGCAGTCATCAATTGGATTACCGGTCCCACATGAGAAATATCCCAGTTTCCTCCTCTCTGTATTGTTTCTCATGGTCCTGCACAACATAACTGATTAATGCAAAACTACATTCATTTGGTAGGATACTATACAGACAAACTTGGTTGCAAAAACTTGATATCGTGGCTACTATTTGACCCAAGTTTACGATGGCAGGACTAAATGTGAGTTAACATGATAAACCAACCAAAACGGGTAGAAAATGACAATGTGATGAACATACAAAAGTGCAGTTCCATTGTCCGTTTTTCTTGATTGCAGACGGTTTGTTGTGTATGAGTGAACATACGGAGGGCGGAGACTCCTAGCCTTGCAAGATCCACAACCCCTTATCTATGTATTGATATATCATTAAGTAGTTATTTGTTAAACATACTTTGTTTAGGAAATCTTTGTGTGATTCATTATGTTACCCTTTGCGAAACATCAATAGTTTGGAATACATCAAGCGGACTCAAACTCTGTCGCTTTGTGAGTATTTTGGTATGACTCGTAAGGGCGTCACATTTATCCATTTGGATAATTCTAATGACTCACTTGCATTGGCACCTTGTGATGATTAAGGTATAGTACCAAGAGTTGTCTCAATCCATTTAGTTATAATTGAGTTTGCTTAATCTCTATACCAGAAGGAACCCATGTTAGTATCTTGATACCTTGTTCTTATAACTAACTAAACTGGTAAAAAGGAAAGGACTACCTTTCTTTCGCCATCAGTTTACTTCTCTTTTCTGAACCGGTTCAGATACGATGAGTTCAGAAATAAAGCTGCTGTGATAGAGAGAGAATATGACTAGGGTTAGGTAAGGGGGTTCTTTCGAGAAGGTTATCTTAATTAACCCTTTCCTTCTTATTGGTCTTTTTAGCTATATAGACCGGACCATTTATAAAACACGCCTTAAAATGACTTACCAGTACTCATTTGGACCCATCCATTTAAAATTTTTGGTCCTTGACGATACCTATTTACTCCGTATATTCTTTCTATCATTTTATACCAAAAACATTTTATTTATTGTACCAAATATAGAGTAACTGTTTCACCATTTTCTCTCTCTCAACAACCATTTTTCACCATTTCTTTTCTTCACTGTTTCATCAATTTCTTCATGATTTCTAAATGAATTTCAATTCTGATTGCATATTTAGATTATGCTAATCATTGCGAACACAATGACTAGCTTCAATCTGATTTTTGTTCTTTTGTGATTTTAGGTACTTTGGGAGTGAATTCTGGAAAAGAAGGCAATTCGGACGTTTTTGGAACATAAAAGTGAAGAAAACGCCAAAGACTTAATTTTCCATGCTGGAACAGTGATTTGACGGCGTCAAGAAGAAAGTTTTGACGGCGTCAAGAGTAAAAACCATGACGGCCTAGTGGATTCATGAAGGCGTCACGAAGAAGAGCGTCAAGAGTTAAATGTGTGACGGCCTGGGCCATGACGGCGTAAAAAGTAGATCAAGGCAGTCCGATGAGTATTTTTGCGGCGAGATGACGGCGTCAGAATTTTGTTCTTGACGCCGTCAGATTCTATTTTCTATATATAGTTTTCTAATTTTCATTCATTAAAGAGGAACAAGTTTGGAGAAACTCTAAGGCCGAACCACTTACGAATTTTACAGGTTTTCAAGGGTTTTCAACCCTTGAATGCTTACATGTGCTATTGAGATAAGTCTTTGCTTAATTCAATCAATATGTCTATGTGTTGGTTGTCTATATCTTGTGCTTGTCTTGATTCCACTATGCTAGGCTAGATTTACTTTGTGTTTGCTTGGATCTAATGAAACCTAGATGTTGATTATGTGTTGATTACTTGTTTATGGTTGTATTGGATGAATGATTTCAATGTTAGGCTTAAGAAAACTGGCAGATCTCCATTGTGTAACATGCTTGAACGTCTTAGGAAACATGAACCGATGTGTACTAGGTTTTATTGGTTGTATTTAATGCATGAGTAAATTCTAATGATCCCATGTTAGGAGCTTCTTGCAGGCTCGACATAGGAGTGAAGTAGGCACTCATAGGATTGGGGAAGTAAGTACGCCACCCCATGAATGGTATTAAGGAATACAATCCGTCATCCACGCAACTATAACAAGTAATTGACATGTAAAAGATATCTAGGGAGTAGTGAAATCTAAGTAAACACAATTTCTCCACTTATTGCTCACAACCTTAGTTTAATTTAGTTTATTTTCATTTCTAGTATTTTATTTTAATTGCATCTTTAGTATTGGGTTAGTTGACTAGCAACTAATTCCGCCCAAATCCTTCAAACCCGAGATTCTACTTGCTTTTCATAAAACATAAAAACATAAAAAGAATCATCCCTCATCTCTAGAACTAGTATTTAGGTTTTCTAATCCTAGCAACACTATTCCTTGCTGAACGATCAATCCCCCGGTACTTGTCACTATACTATACTACAACGATCATGTACATTTCCTGGTGGGGGTTGCAAGCTTCTCAAGATCCCTCGAGAGGTAAAGCCTGGTGCAATTCCCACGCATCACGCACCAACGGCTGGAGCCTCTGGATGCACATCCGGAGGGATAAAATAGTCGGACGAGAATTGACGCACGTCATCCTCATCCATCTCACTGCGAAAATCTTCTAATTGGGCAACCATTTCTACAATACGTACGAAGGTTTACCTAATTAATAAATTACTCTCTTTAAAAAAGATTCGAAGATTTGAAGATTAGCAGAAATGGTAGAAATGATTTTTTACTATGTGATTGTAGAAGAAGGGAGGCGGTAATTATATAGTGTTACCAAAACCCTTGGTGGTCAGCCACGTGGATTCCACTACACTAATCGTGTGGTTAAGAATGGAGAAAGCACATGCACTTTCCCGATTCTCGATGCACACGTGGACACCCTCCCCGATTTACGAGGCACTTCCTCAAGATATTATGGACTAGATACATAGTCCCAAGCAAAAGGGCGGGAAGCGTTTTGATTTTTTCCCGCCACGCTTACCGCTATCCTCATAAAGTCTAGCATCCGCGGCTACGAGCCGCGCACACTAGACTGGGGGGACATGATGACGTATAGTCTACATTCGGGCCACGAGTCCAAATTATAAACATTACTAGCGCCTAAGCCCACCACAATTGGGCTACCATGACAATGGTTTGGGCCACGGTATCAATGGCTTGGGCTCACGAAGCCCAAAGCCCAACTAAACCAACCGGATATGTGATAAGGATTATCTATTTACGGAATAGATATCCTTACCGCGGATAAGCACCATGAGTGCGAAGAGTAAGGAGCAAGAAACACGGTTTCTACGCCCCTATATAAGGAATGATACATCCTTATTCAAAGGTACGATTTACTAAATCCCTAAACTCTTTACGAGAACCCTAAAACCGATTACTTACTCTCACGCCGGAGTCTAATCGTGGGAGACAATCCCACGATAAGCCTAACGGTGTTTGTTTATTTTCTTAGTGCGCAGGTTTCAAACATTAAGGAGCGAATTGATACGAGAGCAAGAGCCCAAACTAGGAACGCCCAAATTTTGTATCAACACCATCCATGTAACATCTATGTTGAGTACATATGAGTTTGGCGCTTTAAGCTCTTACCGTCGTACAACTCAATCATGCGCAAAGTAGCATTCAACTGATCCAGATTACTAAGAGATGAGGCAACATTGGTGATTTGAGCCCTCTTTGTTGCCTACACTTCCAGTGAAAGTATCAAGAGACACAAAGGCACAACTTTATCCTACTAGAGTACAGAGCAATCACTCACGATACTAACAAACATGAGTCGCCAGAATTATCCAACATGTATATATGTATCATTCTTGCGAGTCTTGCAAAATAATAAAAATAATAATAATAATAATAATAATAATAATAATAATAATAATAATAATAATAATAATAATAATAATAATAATAATAATAAGGAACCTCACTAATCGACACATATGTGGATCACGAATACATTGTGCCGACACTTAATAAGAGTATTAAACAATGACTGTATTATCTAAGTGGCTTCAAAGTACAAACACTATATATATAAGTATATAACGAACAGATAAATGTTATATCGAAATGCAAAAGTCAACACGTAACGCACGTATGTACATTATTTGATAAAAGGTATTCCCAGCTTTGTATCCCACATAGGATAAACAAGTAAGATCGTTGTTGTTTATATACTCTAATAAATAAGGTTCTTCACACATGTTAAGAGTACTACCATGTTTTCCAAGCACTTGGTTGCTTAATCAAGTTGATATATTTAAAAAAGAGAGAACTGCAAAATACATCCTTGTGGTTTACATGTTTTGACATCCTACATCCCCGTTAGGCAAACGTTTGCCACAATACATCCCTCATTTACAATGAGGACTAACGGTGCAAATTTTTTCTCCGTTATCTCTTAACGAAACTGAAAATATTACACAGTTAGCCTTCGTTAGCCAAACATTTGCACCGTTAGTCCTCTTTTTAGAAAAAAAAAAAAGTTAAAAAAATTTAAAATTAAAAAAAAAAAGGAAAAAAATTTTAAAAATTATTTTTTTTAAAAGTTCATATTTAAAAAAAACAAAATTTTTTAAAAAAAATAATATTTGCGAAAAAAAAATTTATAAATACGCATTTTTAAAAAATATTAAAATAAAGGAAAAAAATTAAATTTTATTTTTAAAGTTTATATTTAAAAAAAAAAACTATTTTTAAAAAAAAAATTAATATTTGCGAAAAAAAATTAATTTTTTTTATAAATACGCATTTTTTTAAAAAATTAAAAAAAAGGAAAAAAAAATTTAAAAATTATTTTTTTTAAGTTTATATTTAAAAAAAATCAAAATTTAAAAAAAAAATTAATATTTGCGAAAAAAAAATTAAATTTTCTTTTTATAAAAACATTAATTTAAAAAAAAATTTATAAAAAAAAATTAAATTTTTTAAGAAAATACGCATTTTTTTTATAAAAATTAATTTTAAAAAAAATACTCATTTTTTTTATAAAAATTAATTTTAAAAAAAATACGCATTTTTAAAAAAATTAATTATTATTTATATTTTTTTTTTGCAAATATTATTTTTTTAAAAAAAATTTTGATTTTTTTTAAATTTTAACTTAAAAAAAAAATTAATTTTTAATTTTTTTTTCCTTTTTTTTTTAATTTTAACTATTTTTTTAATTTTAAATTTTTTTAACCTTTTTTTTTTTTTCTAAAACAGAGGACTAACGGTGCAAATGTTTGGCTAACGAAGGCTAACGATGTAATATTTTCAGTCTCGTTAAGAGATAACGGAGAAAAAATTTGCATCGTTAGTCCTCATTGTAAACGAGAGATGTATTGTGGCAAACGTTTGCCTAACGGGGGATGTATATTGCCAAAAGTTTCTAACAGGGATGTAGGATGTCAAAACCTGTAAACCACAGGGATGTATTTTGCAGTTCTCTCTTTAAAAAATTGAAACTTCTTTAATAATCATATAAACGAGCGGGTAAACCCGCGCGTTGCTACGGGAATTCCGTGTACATAAAGTAAATTTCCCAATTTCTCAAGTGCAATGGGCGTGAACACCTTCCAGCCTGTCAAGAATCATACTTAATGCTTAGAGAAGAATTTTTATGTTTGCTTTTTGGTATCGCATCTAAGTACAAATAGCTAAATGTATACTTTGATTGCAGAATACAGTCTAATTTCACTTCACCTAAATGTATTACAACATTGCTAAAAACTTTAGTTCACTACCTGATACAATCACATGTACCACAACTACGAAAAAGCTAAACCAATATTCTTCCATAAAGGAAGCAAAATATTTATCTTTTTTCATATAGATGTAATTCTATCTCTTTGTGTCCATAGTTCAGCAAGCATGGCCCTGTATTCCAAGAAGCAATAAACTAAAATATCACTGGTCTTCGAAAAATTTTATGTCATCCTTAATGTACCGAAGATCATTTTGTGCCTACAATAACAATAAGCAAAAAAAAAATTTTTTAACACATAATGTAGTCATTTAAGTATATCATGACAGTGCTTAACTGAACACATGTTTATTGGTGCGGAAGACAATTACCATTAGATTACATAATGGGGTTAAACTGAATAGTACATTGCATTCTTTGCAGTTTTTACTTCCAAAATATGTCTAGCATTGGTCAACGTTAACAGCAATGATCTACTAATAGTACTCCAAGAACATGGATAATTTGCATCAAATAAACCAAGTACGATATCTAGTTAAGAAATCAATCACTAAAAGGCTATTATCACTAATCTAATGTGTTACTATAAACAAATATTATAATTATGATACTCATATGAATAAACATAATTACAATAATGAAACCTAGTTACATTGCCCGTAAATAATCGGGAAAAAACAAATCATAATCATGTTTGCATACACTTAAAACTGAGTTCAAGTGCACATCTGAACACCCCTTCATACTTATACAAAATAGCACATTTATACACTTAGTCTAGTATATTGTCCCTCCAAGAGTGCTCCTAGCACAAACTTGCGGACATTACAACAATATTTCAGCTTCATTCACATCCAAGAACAAATAACTTTCTATGTTTTAAATTCCTAAATTCCATACGTGTTGTGTGAAAGGAGACCAACATAACAAAATCCTTTAACTTATAATGAATTGCTACTACTTTAAGTGATCAAAGTTTGGATTTTTACTCTAGCTATGCAAATATTACTCAACTTCTTGTTTCCGCAATGTGAAACTTTAGACAATAATAAATAAACTACTACACAACACAAATCACTAAACTTACAAAAGAAACATAAATCATAATCTTCAACATTTCACATCAATTATCAAATCCATAAGCACCAAAAAAAATAAAAAAAAGAAGGGTACCTAGTCACGACGATGAAGATGTGTGATTCATAGGAAATTGATCATCTTGCACATATATTGAAGAACAATTATGGCTGAAAAAAGTCCCGCTATAAAAAGAACCAATCATAACTTAAAGAACCAACAAAATAGCCTGGCCTGACTTCAAATCAAATGCAGCTTATGTCCTTCTAAAATTTTGCACTGAAAAAATGATTTAAGATAAAGATTTTCAGAAACTTTTTGAGCTGTTACCGATTTTGGCACCTCAACATCAAGTAGTGAGAAGAAACAAACTATGGATTCAAAATGAGAGTAGCTACCTCACAATTACAAATGTGTGCTTGCAATCTTCTTGTTCTTGGGTTGTTTTAACAGGGACACCAACTGACTCTTTGCTTAAAGGAACCTAAACGAAATGGTTAAAGCAGAAACTGAAGCATGTGACCCCTTCGTACCCTTGCTGGAGGCTTCTGCATGTGACCCCTCGTCACCTAATAATAAAAGCTAATATCAAAAACACTATTAAATGATTAACATATGTGTGACCGGTGTAAGAAAATTACCTAACTACATAGAAAATAAAATAATTAATGAAACGAACTAATGGAAAAAGAAATTTTTATTATAAGCTGATAAATTCATAACAAAAACTGAAGCAGACATATAAGTGGTTGGGATTGCTTATTAAAAAAGGCCTTTAGGATTTCATTTGAGGTAAATTATTTGTAACTGCGTTTGCAAAACAATAATCAATAGCCCCACAAACTATGGCACACAAACTACCATTTTTGCACAGACGACTTGATTTCGTCCACCAATTCTGATAGCACATGGAAAACAACGTAGTGCGGCAAATGCATTCAGGATTTTAATAGAAGCTGCAACATCTCCTTTGTCGTAGTGTGGGTCAGTTCCCGTACAAAGAGGATTTCGTTTAATAACTGGTATTCTCTTTTCCCTTAAAACACGAATGAATAATATTGGTCATGTGTGTAGACTTTAAAAAGGGTGAAATCTTGCAAAATATTGAGCATTAGTAACAGCAGTTAATGGATTAATTCTTCCTTTCTCTTTTAGAATATCATATAAACTTCCCTGCAAATATCCCAAATTATAATTAAATATAAAACTTCATTGTGTGTAATTTAAGCTGATCCAAACAACATATAAAAGCAGTTAAAATGGCATACAAGCGTTTCCGAACGACCCATGTTTCTGCTATCCAAACATCACATACAAAGCGTATAAAATACCATATAATGTTGTCGAAACAGCTTTTGGCGTCTCTGAAAACTTGTAAAAATCAATGTGGTACATGTATAAAACATTTAATGGCAAACTTAACATAGGTGTTGCCGTTGTTGTTGGTGCAACTGCAGTAAATTAGGGTGGGTTTGGGAAGAAAGAGTATATACTGAGAATAGGGAAGTGTGTGTACAGATGATGCGGGTTTGGCACTGGTTGTTAGGAAAACTCACCATTACAGTAAAATGGGTCAAAAAGCTAAATTTCTAAAAATATGCCTTATATTAACAACACGACTGGTAGGCTAAGTTGGTGCAGCATAATGTGTTTTAAAGTAAGTGCAACCCTAAATAGGTATGTAACTAACTTCTTAAGCGTAGGTAATAATGCTGTTAATTAGATGAGCGCGCTACTCAAACAATATGTTCTAGTATTTGTTGTATCTGGCCAGGTTCTAAGTCACTCAACGGTAAGCCGAACCAGCATAAGTGATTATTACAACTTCAATTCTTACAATCAAATTAAATAGATGCAAACACCAAAAATTATGATGGACCATAATAAGGGCAGACTGATATATATGTTATAAGCGCAAACTATTAGAATGCAACCATCAGATCATATATCGCTAGATTTTGTATATCACTATAATGTCCGCAGTTAAGCAACAATTTTTAGGGCGTATATACCATCCTGTCTCAAAGCACACCTAAAAAGTATAACTGCAACCCAATCTAAATTGACATAAGGATAATAAGTGCAACTCACCTTATTTTACAAATTAGGAGTCAGTCTTATTCCTTCCCAAAACTACCAAAATTCAGCACCGGTCTGCTGCACCACTGAAATTCCCAAAACCACTTCAACAATCTGAAACAAATTTATGAAACTTGCTTAACCGTGTAATGCCACCACAGCCACCAAAGTCCCTATCGAATCATGTTTTCTGTTGAGTGTCCTCGTGAAACATGATACATGGTACTCGACCAGTTAAAATGTTCCCATCTTAGCTGCCCTATAATCAAGCATTGAAATGAGTGGTTAAATATTGCAATAGTTTAAGATGGTTCTTCATCCATCTTCTTCCTAAGACAACATTCTCTTTTGTATATGTTAGCATTCACATAACATGATACAACTACATCTACCCAAAACCCACTATGATAATAGTTTATAACAGTTCATCCTAATACAATGTTTTATGTATTAACTAACTGATTTTTCAAATGATTAAACATCTGTATAGATTTGTGATTATTATTATTAACCTATACTATATTTAAAAAAAATGGAAATCCACCTATATTGTAAAAACATATAACCTGATATCAATTAATCAAACCATCTTTTACAAAAAAATTATATATAACAAACCCGAGGTAAGATAAGGTTTGATTAATACCTGATCCATGGCCGGATCATTCGGAGCTGTCGTCGGTGGCCGGAGAAAGAATAAATCCGGTGAATTTTAATTGAAACAATTCATACCTTTAAAGTTTAAACTAATTTGAGGGGTTTCATGTTTCCTTAGGATCGCTTATCCCGGATGTAATCAGAATGATAAGTTACCCATTTGTTTTGTGTGGTGGTTGTGGAAGGATATCGATCTGGGTTTCTTTCTTTTTTTTATCATATATTTGGGTTCCTGAATTGTTAATCAGTTAGAGAGAAGATTAATGGTAAAGTGAGTGTTTTGAGTATTTGTGTTTTAGATGGAAGAATCTTGAAGAGTGCAGAAAACATAAGAAGGATTTGTGTGTGTGAATGGGAAGAAGGTTATAGGTTATTGTGGAGATGAGCAGAAAATATCAAGGAGAAAACGGAACCGGAATAGTGGAAAAAAAATGAACAGTGGTTCAAACAGTTCTCTTACGGGGTAGCAACCAATAAGAAGGCGCTTTGTGTAAAACGGGAATTTTAGGTTTTAGTATATTTGTATCATGAAAAACAAATATAAAATGCTTGATAGTATTTGTTCACACTTGATAGTATCTAAATGTTTCACCGATCTACCTGAGCATATCTAACCCATACCATGTAATTATAAACATTCCGCTGCGATATTTTGGGCGTGTTACAGAGGTCTAATCTTGTGATATTTTGGGCGTGTTACAGAGGTCTAATCTTAGCGCATCGGAAAAGGAAGAGGAAAATTACTCTTACGATTGGACTACTCAACTATGCAGAAAGTTCCATTTAAACTCTTCGAAATGTCCATTGCAATCCATCTGGCTAAGAAATGAGGCAACTCTGATACAACATTTTTGCGACTTCATCAACCCTCTTTGCTGTCTTCATTTCGAGAGAGGAATCAAAAGAAAAATTGACAACTTTGTGTTGGAACATGGCGAAAACTTATCACACATAAGAGCAACAATGAAACTATAAGACATCTTTATAATGACTTTCCACCAATATCTTGCAAATGCATCAAGCCTCTAGTAGTGTGCGGTGGGTTTTAGGCTTAATTATAATTGGGCTTATAATATGTATAAATTAATATATATTAAATGATCAAAAGATGGACCTTGGGGCTCTAGTTGAAAATTCTAGATTTGTTTTTATATCCAGATTAGCTTTTTTCATTGTGTCGTTTCACCATCTGATGCAACGTTCTATTTTTTTACAGTTATACAACATAACGGTAATTTGACGAGTTTCAATGGTTGTTGGTACCCTTTCATGCAGTATATATATATGGCTGTATAATCCATCATGAAGCATCATTCAAATTCATCACATTCAAGTAGGGTTAATTCTACATATAGGTAACGAATTTTCAAAAATTTCCAATGTTAGGTAATTTACTCTAAAAAATACTAAGTTAGGTAACCAAACTTTGTGCAACCTTCAAAGTTAGGTAATATTACCGGCTACGATGATGGGTCCCACATGTGACGTCATATAAACGGTTATATCTCCCTTTTTCTTCTTTTCTCTCTTTCTTCCCCTCTTTATCCATAATTCCATCAAACCCTAAACCAAAATTAACCCTCAACAGCCCAATTAAACCACAAATCATTCATCTCCATAACCAAACACACAATACCCACTTTTCAATTTCAAAATCCAAAATGAACACCCTTGTGGTGGCTGTGACCTGTAAGTATTATATAAATGCATGTTTATCATTCAAGAAAATTATAAGCTTTAACTTGCTGAACGTTGTGAAGTTGTAAAATGATTTATCGAGTTTAAGCTGCTATAGACAGATAATATATTGATATCTGTGTTGGTGACATTGTAGGACACGAGTGCTGCTAAAATGGCACAAAACAAGCTCAGTGAAAACATAAAAAAACTAAAGGTAGATTATAATAATTTTTTAGGTCGAAGCGTTCTCTTAGTTTACTCATTGCTTGTTTTTGCTATAACTGCGATGACTCAAGAACCAATTTCTTTGACTAGTAAAAGTAAAAAGTTAAAAAAACAATTGTGATTTGTTTGTGCGATTTGACATGTACTGATTTAAGTGGGATGTAAATGTGTGTAGAGATCACATGGTGAATGCTAGAAAAAGAAAAATAGATGGTGGCTGTTGCAGTTGGTGGTCGTAGGTGTGGGTGTGGGTGGAGGAAAAAGAATGGTTTGTCAAATAATGGTGATAAGATGATCAGGAGGTTGAAGATGAGGGTATTTTAGTAATTTACTCTAAAAAATATAATAAAAAATGACGTGGTACAATGGTAACCGGTTTAGCAGGTCACCAGTTGCAAAAATACCCAATATTACCTAACATTGAACAAAGATTAAAGTTTGGTTACCTAACTTAGTATTTTTGAGAGTAAATTACCTAACATTAGAAATTTTGAAAATTCATTATCTAACAGTAGAATTAACCCATATATTCTTGAATTGATTTTTCTATCCTCAAAATAGTCGCACCAATTCAGGCGAAATTCTGTTTTATGACACTGCTAATCACAGGTCTCAATCACATAATTGTAATCTTTCAATATCTGTAACATACACTTTGTATTACCATTACCAATGTTCAATTCAATAATTATAATGCACTAACGAGTGTGTGTCACCAGAATTATCCAAGTTGGATAGATGGGTTTGTGGTTATTGTTAAGTGTTTACTGATAAGAAATAAGCTTGTCCGTGTTTGTGCACGTGGTTGTTTATGTCCCTTTGCTAAAACTATATCCGTATTTCTGGATATTAAACTGATTCATTTATCAACCTATGATATTGGAGCCTGAACATGTTACAAACATTCACTAGCGTAGAATGAAACATTCTATTCAAATTCATATCCGTTCATTTACTTGCATCGTCTTTATGCACGCTTGATAAATACTCCATCCGTCCCATATTTATAGTCCACATTTCCTTTTCGGGTTGTCCCAAAATAATTGTCCACTTTCCTTATTAAGTAAAAAACTAGAGAATCTAGTGGAGGAATATTTCATTTTAGTGGCTGAAAATTAAAGTGCCCCCACTTTTATTAAACTTTGTGATTTCTCTGTCATGACAATAATTTTGGGACGAAGGGAGTATATAATTAAGACCTTACCATGTAATACGAATAAGAATGTAGACAGTAAAACAACTAACCGGGTAAACCCTTAAGAGCGTTGAAACAAAGACAAGTATCGTCCACCAACTCCTGTCCTTTCAACTACATACACAAAACACACACACATTCAAACCTTAAAAAGACACAAAACCTTAAACCTTACAAAAAAAACATGAAACCTTACAAAACATGAAACCTTATGAAAAAAAGTACCTGATTAGCAGCCAATCTTGCTTTCACTTTCGAGATATCCTCCGGGTCACCTTGCAATTTCGACACTACTCAAAAAATCAATCAAACAATTAATAAAAATAAAAAATTAATTATTATTATTATTAGTGGAATGAATCAATAGCATATACAATCAATATGGAGTATTCCTAATCTTTATTGTGGGTTGGTCAGTCACACGTATATGAACTAGCGTAAGTGATCGACACCTATTGGAATGTCAATAACCCGCCAATAACTAATTCACGCAATAAATACCCATCATTGTTACAAACCTAAGACATAAGCAATAACTAGACATATTTTAGTGGACGTTCAAGCTAAGATACGGGAGATAGCCAGTTTTCCAACACCTAACGTACACACGATTGACAAGAGACGATAAATTAAACAATTAATAACTAAGAGAACTTATCACAATTGTAATACCTCAAATTTTAAAACATTCAAAATAACCAAAATACCCCTATATCTAAAAATCTTAATTACTACCTATAAGATATCAAATAAGCTCTAATAAGTTTGTAATTTACCACATATTATTTAAATTACTTACAAACCTAAAATAAAATATGAGAAAGATATTTAAGTAACATGAATAATTAGTTTGGGCCGTTTCTCAATTATATACAAGCAATAAGTAAACCCAAAGAACCTAACTAGTAATCCAGCCCATGTAATTCCTTTGTTTGGCCCATACTCGATCCACACTAAAAAAAAAAAAAAAAAAATCCGATCCTTATTGTTCCTGTTATTCATACGCTTCATGAAAAAAAAAATTCCAAAACCTTAAGTTCTCAAAAAGTCGATCAAGTTCAAGGTTTTGTGGACTTTGTTTCTTGCTCCATTCAATCTCTACAAGTTTAGGTATCCTCATAAATCCCTTCTTGTTCTTTTAATCATAAGTTAAAGCAAACATGAAACCCTAAGAATTATTTATATGAAATTGAATGCATATGTACATATTAAACAAGAAAAGGAATTAGGGTTTTGTTAGGGTTTGATTTAAATTAGTTATGTGTTAATAATTTGGTAATGATTAGATGATTAATGAAGTAATTAATGAATTAGGGTTAGGGTTTTTGTTAATAGAGAAGGGTTTGATTGGTTTGTGAAGGTTAGGGGTGATTAGTGTGAACTTGTTTACTGGACAGATTTGAAACTTGAATATGTAAACGTTATAGCTTAAGTTTCACAAAGGGTAAATACTGGGTTTTTGGTTGAAAACTTAGTTTTATGTCTTAGTTAAGTTTTCCAATTGGTTGGGAGTGATTTGAAGTTGTTTTAGTCGTGTTTTTGATTTTTGTGTGATTAAGTGTTGAAGCTGAAATTCGGGAGTCTGAAATCAGTCCACTTTGCCGATTTTTCATTCAAAAACTATAAAGAGTTGGACTATGAAACTCATCAGTATTTAACTTCTATATGATTAGAGATACCATGAATTTTTGGGGATTTTTCCTGAATGTTATGATGGGTCTTTTAAGGGGATACTTTCTGGGTACATCAGCAGGTAGGTTTTCTGAATAGTCTGAGTTTGGGTATTTTTCTTGTGGGGTTAAACTAATTAATAAATTCTGGAAAAATTCGTGTGGGTTCTAAAGACTTTGAGGTATCTCTGTGAATTTTAGTGAATTTTACTTTTGAGTTCTAATATGGTTTAAAAATTCGTAAAGTTGTGACCTGTTTATGGATAAAAGCCATAGTCACATGAAACGCGGGTCGCTTCGTTACGGGAACGGGAAACGCTAGTTCCCTAAAATATAGTACGACGGGGGTAGTCTTATTTCGGAACGCTACGGTACGCTTTGGTTCATTGTACCATAAAGTTTGGTACGATGTACCCAATTGGGTACAATGTACCATATTAATAATAATATTAAAATTTTACATTACGATAAGTATAAGCTAAATATCCATATGATATATTAATAATCAAAAGATTGTTTGGGTTTTAATATAAGTGAATAAAATTAAATTAGTTGAGTAATTATTGGTTAAAAGTTGGTTTTTTGTAACAATTCGTTTAGGTACGCTGTACCAATTCATTTTGGTACGCTGTACCGATTTGTTTTGGTACGCCGAACCAGTAGACTTCGGTACGGCGATTGTTGATGTCAGGGAACGCCGAAAATAACGATCCGGAACGCGATTCCGAGCGATCCGGATCGCGATCGTACCACGTTTGGGTACGAACGATCCGGAACGTGGAACGCGGCCGAGTCAGTGTTTCATGTGACTATGATAAAAGCTGAATTTTATTAAAAGGTGATTTACACACTTAAAGTTTATTATATCATTAATATGGGTAACATAATCATAATGAATCTTTAATTAAGTGTTTAATACAGTAAATGAACTACCTATGATCTTTATATAACCTAATATGGTATTTAATTTGACTACTACATGTTTAAGTATGTTAAAAACCCTAATTTACTACTATTGGGAGTAATAACCAAAGTAAGCATGAATACTTGTATTTGTGATATAAAACACTTAAGAATTAACTAAACCTATAATATGTGATAAGTAACATTAAAATTATATTACTAATTAATTAAGCACTTAACTTAATCATATGTTTAAGGTTACTAATAAGAAAGGTTACTAAAAGTGGCACTACTAGAAAAACTGCCAATAGCAACGGCCCAAAATCGTTGCAATATGGCCTAAATTCGTTGCTAAACGCTGTTAGCAACGATATTACCAACAAAACAGGTTCGTTGCTATATCGCCCGTTGCTAAACCACATATCGTTGCTAAATGTCTCAGTTCGTTGCTATATTGCAACGACCTTCAAAGTCGTTGCTGGTTTTGGGATATAGTCGTTGCTAAATCAAAAGATAGCAACGAAATTATTATTGATGATATTAGTAACGACCCCTCGCTCGTTGCTAAATTAGCAACTAAATTTATAATCAGCAACAACTTTCTATTTTACAATAGCAACGTCAAAGTTGTTGGTATTTTGGTTATAGCAGCAACCACACGATGTCATGAAATACACAAATTGGGTTGTTTCATTACATCCCGTTTATAACCTGCTAGTAACTAATCAAAGATAGACCAAAAGGATATTCATAACGACAATGCAATATATGAAGCTAAACAAGATCCATCAACCATTCATTCAAAATAACAATAACCCATCAAAAATCGGTAATGGCGGCTACAGTTAAGAATTTACAATATCATTACAAAATTAGCTACCTAAAAGTTTAGAGCTTATATACCGATAAGGGTTAAGACATTACCAACTCACTTGTTAGAAGACATGGCCTTTTGTTGATCACTGAACATTTTTCTCATCTCAGCCCTCATTTCTTCCCTCACATCTTCGAGCCGGCTTTCAACTCTAGCATTCACTTGTGCTTCAATGATGGCCTCATTGTTGACTGGTGTTGAATCGACTGAAATTCCATGGCCATGCAAGATTTCAGGATCTTGAGTAATTCCATGACCGTAAAAGTTCTTCTTCTTCGGATCACCGATGGCTTTTTCCCATGCTTTAGAGTTAAAAGGAATATCAGAAGGCGAATCCAAACCAACACCATCTGGTGAATCCAAACCAACACCATCTGATGAAACCAAATCAACACCGTCAACAGCTTTGATAGACTCTTTATATGTTGTCACAACTTTTTCCGACCTTGTATCACACCAAACGCCTTTACCTTTGTTTCTCTTGTGCAACTTCTCAAACATATCAACCTTTGATGCTCGTTTTCCTGTTCTTTTCTCCTGTAAAAAAGCAGATAAACATAAATCACATAAGGTGTTGCTTGTTGTTTAACAATATACATAGCTCATATCAGTAAGAATGTACAAATATATTGTGTCCATTAATTGGTAACCAAATAGTTTGCAAGAATTCAACTCCTAATAGCTTATTCAAAAAGTATTAGAATAAAGTGCTTACACATTACCAATTAATTAGATAAAGTGCTTACCCATTGGTGAGTATGTGCACGAAAGCTTTTGGACCCGCCGGTATGTCTAACGTAGGAGCTCGTACCTTCCACATCCCCGGGAACCTTTTTCCTGTTCTCAGCACCCACCTTTGATCGCCTCATCCATTCCGGTTTCATCCATGACTCAAGAATACAATCCCAATCAGTTGCGACGTTAACGAATTCAGGACGAAAATTCGTCCAGTTAGCTTTGTTTTTACTTCCAGACTTCTTTTCACAATTTTTCCTAACCATAGCCCATGTACCTCGACATCTCTCCATCGACCTCCTTACCCAAACCTTTTTAGCCTCTTTCGGATCCACTGTTTCCTCATATTGATATCGATCCTACATAAATCATAAAAGATATTAAAGCATTATGTTTCAAATGCAAGCTCAACACTACAACATAGTATAAGTTTTAGTTTATAGTTCTAAGGTCAAGTTTTAAAAAACTTTAATAAACACAAAAACACATTGTAAATAAACACCAGAAAGCATTGGTACAGAAGATCCACAAAATCGTCATCAAGCTTACTCCACTGAGTTTGTGTCCCACGAAAATGTGGCTTGAAGTCCTTCGTGATTGAGATTGCAGCACATGATTCCAGATACCTACCTGCTGGTGAGTGCTTACTCACTCACTATTATTTGGCCAATTACCTACCCAAAACGACTATTTGAGCTAATAAATGCCTAGAAAACATGTGTTTTTGTGTTTGTGATATGCAGGGACGGATTTATCAATAAATGACGAAAAACCACACGAATACCGGAAAAACGAGCACGAGAGTTGAAGATGGTCAAAAAGTCAAAGCCGGGAATCCAAGAATCAGTTTCAGTCCTCTATCTACTCAGACTTGGCAAGAATAGTCCCTGGAATATATCTTTGAAGAAAGTTTAGTTCAGCCCTTGAAATTTCAGAAAGTTACATATATGGTCCTTGAACTTTTTCAATACCAAAAATCTGAAAAGAATCACAAGCCTGGTCCATGTTATGAGTTTAAGCCAAGTCCATATCCACCAAATTATTACCAAGGCCCAATCTACCCATGTAAAGTGACCCGAGCCCATTATTCCTTCGGTCAAATTTAGTCAACACCAAGATAATAAAATCAAAATACGCTTTTATTTTTCCCCAAATTCCCCTCAACCCAGAACTTCCCCAACCATGAACCCTAAATTCTTAAATAGCTCGAATCACCTCACACCACTTCACTCAGCTAATAATTAGCTAATCATTTGTGTTTCTAGAAGCAATATCACGTGTCAGAGTCACGTGTCAGAGAGGTTACTAGATACTACGAGAGACATCTGGCAGCTTGAGATTGGATGGAACGCGTCATTCCTCTCCTTGGATTCTGCTGAGTCACATGTCAGAGAATGAGACACTCAAATGTGGACAGATGGAGGTGTTTGATTGGACAAGCCATATCTCAGATTATGATCCAAGGGCCAAGATCAAAATAAAGAAACACAAAAGCAATCCAAGGGCTATATGATGGATTAAAGAAACACAAGGTGGTGTGGATCGCCAACCTGGCAAAGAAGACCCCAACCCCTTCACTCCTCTTATAAATAGGTCTCCATTTTAGCTCATTAGAGTAGTTTTTTTTAGTATTGTTATGCTGCTGAAATGTTCTTAGATTAGTGAATGTAATAGTTTAATTAAGTTTTAATAAAATTTCGATTTACTTTCTTTACTTTTCAGTTTATTGTTCCATTTCTATTGCTTATTCTCATTTAATTATGCTTTTATATAGTTCATAATCCATTATTCTCAGCTTATTTTTGTGTGATTTAGTAAAATCCTGTTTCTATTTGTTATTCTAATATAGTTTTATATTCAGAGTATATAAAAAATAAAAATATAAAAACAATCAGAAAAATAAGAAAAATAATAAAAATAAAAAAAATACTATCATAGTTATTAATTTAGCTCATCATAGAGCTTATTTTACTTTCTATAAACTTCATTTTAGCTTTTTAGCTAATAGTGAAGCTTTTGAGTCTGTGCTAAAAATAAGTCAAAGAATCAGAGTTATTGAAGCAGTTGCAGTGGTGTTTTGGATAGACTGATACAGAAGGAAGTGACATCAGCCTATCAAAAGATAGGCAAGCATAGTGAATCCTCCTCAATTGTTGCTGAGGAGGAGTTACTTTGTAAGTAATTTCTATTTTTGAAATTCCACTAAATTTTTAGATTAGATTTGGTGAATGCTTGTGTAGTTTAATTGTACTGTTTTGGTTTTAGTGTAACTGTTAGAATTAGATCTAGTGTAGTGATAATTGTATGCTTGTTTCATTATCTGTCTAATTGAGAATTGTTGAATTGAGATTGATCTTATTTGATTCTGAGATTGAGTTCATTCGACAGCTTGGTGGAAAGTAACTGTTTGATTGAGTTTTGTAGTTGATAGCTAAGTAATTTTGGTAATATTCTGTTAGTTTGGATCTGGTGTAGCATTAGTTGAGATTTGGTTGCATAATCAGTCAGGCTTATTTACTGAGATTCTAATAATTGTAACTTAGAATTAAGTTGTTGTTTCATTAAACCCTTAACTGTATTAGTTGCTAAAAGTGATAGCATAATTTTATTCTTGATCTGAGTTTTTAAATTGCTCATCTGTCATAGTATATTGGATCTGAGTCATATGTGTAATTGAATTTAATTGCATCAGTGTTTTGATTTCTGATTTCAGTAAGAGTTATCAAATCTTAAGTAGCACATAGGAATGTTTGGTTGATTGGAGTGATTTTGGTTTGTGGAACAGAGATTTGTTGTGTTTTCATATAAATTTTAGTTGTTTTTGCCATATCAAGGGGTGTTTGGATCTGTTAACACTGAGTTTTATTGGAGTTGGATTGCTGATATTGGGACAAACATAGGTCATAATAGAGTAGAGAAGGTAGTTTGAGTAATAAGATCTGCTTTTCATTCATTTAATAATCAAAAAGTAGAAGTATCACATAAATCCATTTTAGTCATAGTAGATTGCATCTCTAAGATGTCAACTGTTGCATTGGGAATGAGTTTGAGGTCTGCTAAAATTTGATTGATAGTGAGATAATTTAGGATTAGCTGAGACTACTGAGTTGTATATTTTAGTATTCTCATTGTTGTCATTGACCATTAGCCTAATTAGCTGTTTCTATTGTACATTCATCAAGTGATTTTGGCACCTGTTTATCAGCATTAATGAAACAGGTTGTCTTATCGTTCACATAGGTCTGCTAGTACTCTTGATTCTACTAGTGTTAAACCAAGTTTGTTTTGGATCTGTGAATGTTACTGAGTGTGACTGAGTTGGCTGATTACTTGGTATCATTACTTTACTTCTGATTTTGCTTAATCTTGTTCTGCTGATTATCTGTGAGCTTATTATTTAGCTTATTGCTTTTATTTGTGCAATCTGTGGTGTATTTGAGCTTGATTTGATCATCATCTGTCAACATTGAGTTTTTCTTGTTTCATTTCTAGCCTAAGTTTTCAGTTTCAAAAGTTTTTATCACAAGTGCTTATTAATAAGCACTTGTGATAAGCAGTTTTTAAGGAATAAGCAGTTCCACTTTTCAGTTTTATTTCAAAATTTTATTTTAAGTTCTTTTTAATATTTTAGAATTTCTGGAATTTTTCCAGAATTTTCCAAGGCTTTTTACTATTTTTATTAATTTCTTTTGATTATTTTCAATTTTTAAATAGTTTTTAAATCCCAAAAATCAATAAAAAATTAGAAAAGTTTCTGAAAAATACAAAAATATTTTTATAATTTCTTTTATAATATTTTATAATTTTTAGAATTTAATTTTCATTTTTCCAATTTGTTTTTCTATTTTTCTCTATTTTTAACTCATTTTTAATTCAATAAATAGGAAATTAATTCTAAAAAATAAAAGAAAAGTCTAAAAAATATTTTTCTTTTTCTTAAAATTCTTTTTATTAGTTTTAAATTTTTAGAAAATATTTCCAAGTTCGTAGGATCATTTTTCGTCATACGTTACGTTTTAAATTTTACGGTTGCGTTTCCGTTTTTACGTTTTTTATTTCGGTGCATAATTAGCTTGTAATCTTTGCATATTTCATACTTGTTTGTGTTTACGTGAACTATTTGATTGCTATTTTTCACTTTCTCACTTTTCAAATCACGATTTCACGAATCGATATTCTCGATTCCATTCGCCTTCGTTGGAAAACGACTCGGGTGATCCGTATTTTACGCGGATCACTTCGATACTATACTATAATTATTATAATTGGTTTTCACACGAATCAATTTTTGGCGCCGCTGCCGGGGAAGGCCGAAGTGAATTTTTGAATATCATTTTTGAAAATCGTGTTTTGTTAAGCCTTCCTCTACTTTGTATATATATCTCTATAAAAATTGAAAAATCAAAAACACTTTTCCTAAAGTGTTTACAAAATACCAAAAAAATAATAAAAGTTACAGCCTCGACTCGATCGAAAGAAAAGGCGTTGTAAACCAAATAAGTCTCGCAATATAACGAAAACGTAATTTAGTTGTTTATCAGACTATTTCAATTACTACAACCGAATAAGCGGGAAATACGGATAGCTAAGACATTAAATTGCTAGCTGAAGAGAGATCCATTCTTCTCTCCCGTCCCGTCGCGCGTGGTTTTGAAAGAAACGGTTTTTGATTAACGTTACGTTTTAAGAAAAGAAAAAAACAAAAGAAATAAAAAGTTTTTGTGGAAAAAAAAATATAAAAAACAAAAAGATTTTCCTTTTTCTTTTTCTTTTCTTTTTAATTTTGTTTTTGGTGTATGCACACCCGCTCTTCTTTTGAGAGTCTTATATCACCATTATCAAATCCCGAAAGGGTAATACGTCACACACACCGTGTCCATTTCCTTAACGTTGAGGAAATGGATATGAATAATCAACACCCTCCGGTGGGTGGTGATGAAAACCAACACGTGCCGGCTCCTGATCTCCGAACGATGGAGGAGCTGTGCCAACCCACAATGCATGGTAGAGGTGGCCCGATTGCCCCTCTAAATATTGAGGCTACGGATTTTGGACTTAAGCACCACATGATACAACAAGTCCAAAATTCGTGCCAATTTCACAGATTACCGGGTGACGATGCAAATAAGCATCTCGATAAGTTTCTAACCGTCACCCAAAATATGAAACAAAACGGGGTCTCCGATGACGCCCTCCGTCTCTCTCTCTTCCCCTATTCTCTTACGCATCATGCCACCGCGTGGTTTGATCGCCTTCCCAGGAACTCGATTCATACTTTTAATGAAATGGTTTCCAAGTTCCTGGCGAAGTATTTTCCACCATCGATGGTGACGAAATTGAGGAATGATATTAGTAATTTTCGACAACCCCCCGATGAGTCTTTGTTTGAGGCTTGGGAGCGTTACAAGCTTGCCATTGATCGTTGTCCGAATCATAATATGCTTCTCGTCACGATAATTGATACGTTTTATAATGGATTGACTTTACGACATAGGGACACGATCAATGCTGCAGCTGGTGGTACTTTTATGAAACGTCGTCCTGAGGATTGTTACGATGCTAATCGAGAATATGACAGCCCATTACAACTATTGGGATTCCTCAGCCGAGAGGAATGAGCCAATAAGATCGACTGCGACTCTTAACTCTTCTTCTAATCCCGAGCTAGCCGTCTTGAATAAGAAAATTGACGATTTGTCGACGGCTATGCTAAGAATGTACCAAATGATGCCGAATCAAGTCAAAGAAACACAAGTTAATGTGGTCAATGTCGTTTGTGAAACTTGTGGTGGTCCACACCCGTATTATGAATGTCCGACGACCGGCTCTTTTGCTCAAGAGAACGTGTATGCTGCGAATATGGGTGGCAACGGTTACCCACCTCTTCAAGGAGACTGTAATCTCCTCAGCTACCGTTCGAGCCATTTTCAAGGACCACCCGGGTTTAATCAACCTAATCAAGTGAATCAGAATAACAATATGCAAAACCGTAATCATCAATTCAATAACAATCAAAATCACAACCGTGGAAATAATGGTTTTCAAGGACAAAATTAGAATTTTCAACAAAATCAAAACCGGGGAAATTTTCATCAAGGCCCGCCTCAAGGGAATAATTTTCAAAATAATGGGAATTTTCAAAATAATAATCATGGAAATCAGAACAATGGAAATTTTCAAAACCGTGGGCAAAGTTTTAATAATCAAAATCAAGCTGCTATTGCAAATCCGTCGCCCACGGAAGAGTTGATTAAACAATTGCTTCAAGGACAACAAGCTTTAATTGCTAAACAAGAGGAAACCACGAAAATGTTTGCAACTCAAATCAATGATATCAACAAGCGTTTAAATGATCGACCCTCGGGCTCTGGAACTTTGCCTAGCAACACGATCGCTAACCCGAGGGGCGATGCTAAAGCGATCATTACGAGGAGTGGTGTTACTTACGATGGACCGACGGCTCCGACTACCTCTTCTTCTCTACCTCCCAAGGTAGTCGCCCGTGAACCCGAGGTGACAACGGATACGGAAATTCCTAGTAATAATGGAAGGACCGAGAACATCCAACCTCCGGTGGTCCCAACGTCTAAAGGAAAAGAAAAGGTTGTTAACGATAATGAAAACGAAACACCCGTCAAAACAAAGTTGCCATATCCATCACGCTTGAATGAACAAAAGCACCGCGAGAAGGATAAAAACCAAATGGAGAAGTTTTATCAGATTTTTCAAGAATTACATTTTGATATAAGTCTCGCGGATGCTATACTTTTGATGCCGAAATTTGCTTCAATGCTAAAAGGTCTTTTGAATAATAAAGAAAAGCTTTTTGAAATGTCGAGAACCCAAATGAACGAGAATTGCTCAGCGGTTCTTCTTAAAAAGCTACCCGAAAAGCTTGAAGACCCTGGCAAATTTCTTATACCATGTAATTTTCCGGGTATGGTTCAATGCTTCGCCTTGGCCGATCTTGGTGCTAGCATTAACCTTATGCCGTTTTCGATTTGGAAAAAGTTGTCTCTTCCTAACTTGACACCGACGCTTATGACCCTCGAGCTTGCCGACCGATCAACGTCTCGTCCAATTGGCATAGCTGAGGATATTTTTGTCAATGTTGGGAAATTTCATTTCCCTGCGGATTTTGTGGTTGTTGATTTCGATGCCGATCCACGGGTTCCTCTCATTCTCGGGAGAGGTTTCCTAAGGACCGGTCGTGCTTTGATTGATGTTTATGACGAGGACATTACTTTACGTGTTGGAAATGAAGCCGTTACTTTTAACCTTGATCAAACCTCGAGATACTCCTCCGATTACGATGTTTCTTCCATCAACCGTATTGATGTTATTGATGAACTTACGGAGGAGTATGCTCAAGAAATTCTTGGTTTTACCGATAATGCTTCGAGTGGCAATCCCACTCCTTCTTTTGAACCGATCGTCTCCGATTCTTCCCCTTCCCTCACTCCGTTTGAGGGAAGTGATCTCGCTTGGGAAGAATTAATGCTTGTCTTACAAATGAATCATTTTCACCGGAATTTGATAATAACAATTTTGATCCGGAGGGGGACATTTTATTAATTGAAAAATTGTTAAATGAAAAACCGATTGTTTCTTCCCCTCCGGTTGACTTAAAAATGGCAGACGTAAAAGAAGTTAAGCCGTCTATTGAGAATCCTCCGGAGCTCGAGCTCAAGGATTTGCCTCCTCATCTCGAATACGCATACTTGGAAAAAAATGAAAAATTACCGGTTATAATATCAAAAGGTCTTAAAGATGAGGAGAAGTTACGACTCTTAGATGTGCTTCGGAAGCATAAAAGTGCAATTGCTTGGCAAATATCCGACATTAAGGGAATCGACCCTCGATTTTGTACTCATAAGATTCTTTTGGAGGATAATCACAAAGCTTCCGTTCAGCAACAACGAAGGGTTAATCCACAAATCCATGAAGTGATCAAAAAGGAGGTTATTAAACTCCTTGACGCTGGAATGATTTATCCGATCTCGGATAGTTCATGGGTTAGCCCGGTTCATTGTGTGCCAAAGAAGGGCGGAATCACTGTTGTGAAGAATGACGATAATGAACTTATACCGACTCGACTTGTGACCGGATGGAGAGTTTGTATCGATTACTGCAAGTTGAATGATGCAACACGTAAAGACCATTTCCCGCTTCCTTTTATGGACCAGATGCTTGAACGTTTAGCGGGAAATGAGTTCTATTGTTTTCTGGATGGCTTTTCTGGGTACTTTCAAATTCCCATTGATCCACAGGATCAAGAAAAGACCACTTCTACTTGCCCGTATGGAACGTTTGCCTATCGTAGAATGCCCTTTGGCTTATGTAACGCTCCAGGCACGTTTCAGCGGTGTATGATGGCCATTTTTTCGGATATGATTGAAAAAACCATGGAAGTGTTCATGGACGACTTCTCCGTCTATGGAGATTCTTTCGACTCTTGCCTTTCCCATTTGGAAAATATGCTAGTTCGGTGTGAAAACACTAATTTAGTTCTAAATTGGGAAAAGTGCCACTTCATGGTTAAAGAGGGAATAGTCCTCGGCCATAAAATATCCAAATCTGGAATTGAGGTAGATCGGGCAAAAGTCGATGTTATTGCTAAATTACCACACCCGACTACCGTCAAAGGAATACGAAGTTTCCTTGGTCATGCCGGCTTTTACCGACGTTTTATTCAAGACTTCTCTAAGATAGCCCGGCCTCTGACCCACCTTTTAGAAAAAGATGCTCCGTTTATCTTCTCAAATGAATGCATCAAAGCATTTAATGTTCTTAAAAAGAAGTTAACGGAGGCTCCCGTCTTAATTGCCCCCGACTGGGACTTGCCCTTCGAGCTAATGTGCGATGCTAGCGATTATGCCATTGGTGCAGTCCTGGGGCAACGCAAGTCAAAACATTTTCAGCCGATACACTATGCTAGTAAAACAATGACCGACGCTCAATACCATTATACGACTACTGAGAAAGAAATGTTAGCCGTCATTTACGCTTTTGAAAAGTTTCGATCTTATTTGCTTTTGAAGAAATGCATAGTGTATACGGATCATTCGGCTCTTAAGTACCTTATGGCAAAACAAGATGCGAAGCCACGCTTAATGCGATGGGTTCTCCTCCTTCAAGAATTCAAAGTTGAAATTCAAGATAAAAAGGGAGCCGAGAACCTTGCTGCCGATCACCTTTCTAGACTTGAGAACCCCCATCAAAGTGTTCTCGAGAATAAGGAAATTAATGATGCTTTTCCTCTCGAGACACTTGGGAGTGTGACCAAAACTGACCAAAGTACCCCATGGTTCGCCCATTTTGCGAATTACCATGCGGGGAATTTCATTAGGAAAGGGATGTCGTCCCAGCAGAAGAAGAAATTCTTTAAAGATGTTCAACATTATTTTTGGGACGACCCCTACTTGTTCAAAGTCTGTGCGGATCAAGTGATCCGGCGGTGTGTTCACGGTACGGATGCCGTTGAAATACTTAAGGCATGTCATAGTGGACCCACGGGGGGACACCATGGTGCCAATTTCACCGCTAAGAAGGTTTTCAATTCCGGCTTTTATTGGCCGACGATATATCGGGATGCCCATGAATTGGTGAAAACATGTGATTCTTGCCAACGTCAAGGGAAAATCTCTCAAAAAGATGAAATGCCACAAAATGCGATTCAAGTTTGTGAGATCTTCGACGTTTGGGGCATCGATTTCATGGGGCCATTCCCGTCATCTAGGGGTAACAAATATATCCTCGTGGCCGTCGATTACTTATCAAAATGGGTTGAAGCGAAGGCGCTCCCCACCAATGACGCCCGAGTGGTTGTTAAGTTTTTAAAGAGTCACTTTGCCCGATTTGGTGCACCTCGAGCCATCATAAGCGATCGTGGGACCCATTTTTGCAATGATCAATTTGCGAAAGTTATGCTTAAATATGGTGTCACACATCGTCTTTCCACGGCTTATCATCCACAAACGAGTGGTCAAGTTGAGGTCTCCAATCGTGGTTTAAAACGTATACTTGAAAGGACAGTAGGTGAACACCGTGCCTCTTGGGCCGACAAATTAGAAGATGCATTATGGGCTTTCCGGACCGCTTACAAGACCCCAATTGGGTGTACACCATATAAGCTGGTTTACGGGAAAGCTTGTCATTTGCCAATCGAACTAGAGCACAAGGCCTACTGGGCCTTAAAACATGCCAACTTTGACTTGAAAACCGTGGGTGATCACAGAAAAATTCAATTGAATGAGTTAGTAGAACTCCGTGATCAAGCTTACGAGAATTCTTTGATTTATAAAGAGAAAACGAAAAGACTTCATGATGCCAAGATCAAAGACCGCGTTTTTAACGTTGGTGATCAAGTGCTACTTTTCAATTCTCGGTTAAAGATATTCTCGGGGAAGCTTAAAACCCGTTGGTCTGGACCATTCACAATAACCCAAGTTTTCCCTTATGGAACCATTGAGTTAGCTCAACAAGATGGTCCCAATTTTAAGGTGAATGGTCATAGGTTGAAACATTACTTTGGAGGGGATGTACCAACTATGGTAGTCCCGGATCTCCAAACTTTCCCCAAGGACAATTGAATGCGGGGATCGAGTCAAGCTCATGTGACTCGGTGAACAAAAACAAGCGCTTCGTGGGTAGCAACCCATGCTTATCCAATTTCATCTTCTTATTTTCTATTTTCTAACACCTAACGTGAGGAGGGGGTGCCTCTTCTACTCTTGTGTTTCGTGGTTGTTTGTGATGTTTGTTCAGGATTGTCCATGATTTATGATGACTCTCGTGCTCGTTATCTCTTCACTTGGAGTCTCATTCATCGGTGCTATTTGGAAATCCTATATCCGTTAAATCTTATCGACTAACGTTTTCTTTGGCATAATTAATAAACGGCCTAGAATTTTGTTAGGATTACCTTACCCATAAAACATTGAGGACAATGTTTCGTTCTAGTCGGGGGGAGGGTGAATCTTCGATTCAATTTTGACTTTGCATGTTTCACAAGTCGTGTACTCTTGCAACTCCGTTTTTCCACCAAAAATAAAAAAAGTGAAAAAAATGAAAAATTTCAAAAATTTTGATGAAAAAGTCATGAGAAAGTACAAAAAGATGTGAAAAAGTTGAAAAAAGTTGTGCAAAAATATAATAAAGTTTGAATAAGTGTTTTGACACTTTGTTGACTTTCTTGCTGGCGAGAGTAGGAATAAATATTTTGACTTGACCGGGCGTGTTGAGCCCTAGCTTGTTCCCTTAACCAATGATGATCACATAAGCTTGTGCTAGTTTTGTACACCAGGAGCTATAAAATGCGAATTCTTTCTTAAGAATCTGCAAGTTCCCGTACTTGACTTTATACATGCGCAGCTTAAAAGCTTTCGCTAGTCTTTTACATAAGGAGCTAGAAAACGCGAATTCTTCTTCTAGAGTTTGCAAGTTTTCGTAACTGACTTTATATATGCGTGGCTGATTATCGGCTAAGTATTCGCGGGTTTCATTATTTGAGATCTTAAATTGCGAAGAGCGAGAAATGATAGAGTTTATTTAGAAGTTAGATGCTAAATATGGAGTAGTGGTTCTCTTTAGAGCTCATGAGAGGTACTTGTGGCTTTTTACTCCCATCAGATACGTCACCGATATATAATAGATGTTCTAGGTTAATTAGTGGTATTTCGGTTTGAATAATATTTAGTTCTTTGTTTTCTTAAGAGAATTTTTGCTTTAGAAATTGGGTACATATCAAGGAACATCAAAAATAAGAGCGAAAAGTGAAAAAATCAAAAGTCAAAAGTTGATTATCTATGTGGTTTTGGAGCTACCCGTTAAGCTTCCATTGATGTATTGAGAAAAAAATCAAGAAAGAAAAAAAAATCAAAAGTATGAAAAAAGTGAAAAATGAAAAAAGTGAAAGTTGTAGTATTGTTGAATAAGAGCTATATATGTATCAATAAGTTGTTGGCGCGTGAGGTGCATGTGATACGTGATTAGTAATCAGTCACATGAGGTGCACGTGATCGTACTCCGCAACTTATATCCTTGATATTGTATGTACCCCTAATTCCTTGAAATGGACCGAATTTCTATTGCAGTGGTTCTTAAGAGAAAATGAATAACTACTTATCGTTGTAACTTAGGTATCACTATCGGACTAAAAATTAGTGAAACGAGAAAATATGAAGCAATTCATTTCTCAAAATAAAATATTGAGATACAAAACCTAGGAAATGGGAGTAAGGAGTTTCCACAAGTAACTTTTATGAGTAGTGTTAGCATCTAATTTGTAGATAAGCTGTGATCTCGTTTGTACGCTTAGTTTGGGGACTCGTGAAAAATCAAGAATGACGATTTTTATCCGTATGGTCGCTTCTTAATAGAAGTGTTTCTACTCGTTGACCCTAATAATTATTGCAAGATAATGAAAGTTCAACAAACCGTCACAAATGTGAAGTATGGAAAAGTCCAAAAATAGAAAGTATAAGTGGAATAAAGGAATAAAAAGAAAATTTTGGAAAACGGAGCGTTTGCGGGAATAAATGATTTTGTAATCTCTTTTGAACCTCCTTGCTACTGTACAAAGTTAGTAGAAAGAGTATCAAAATTATTTATCCTAAAAACGTGAATTGATCACATTGCGTGAGGACACGACAATACCTTAGTCGGGGGGATTTTGGTGAGTGCTTACTCACTCACTATTATTTGGCCAATTACCTACCCAAAACGACTATTTGAGCTAATAAATGCCTAGAAAACATGTGTTTTTGTGTTTGTGATATGCAGGGACGGATTTATCAATAAATGACGAAAAACCACACGAATACCGGAAAAACGAGCACGAGAGTTGAAGATGGTCAAAAAGTCAAAGCCGGGAATCCAAGAATCAGTTTCAGTCCTCTATCTACTCAGACTTGGCAAGAATAGTCCCTGGAATATATCTTTGAAGAAAGTTTAGTTCAGCCCTTGAAATTTCAGAAAGTTACGTATATGGTCCTTGAACTTTTTCAATACCAAAAATCTGAAAAGAATCACAAGCCTGGTCCATGTTATGAGTTTAAGCCAAGTCCATATCCACCAAATTATTACCAAGGCCCAATCTACCCATGTAAAGTGACCCGAGCCCATTATTCCTTCGGTCAAATTTAGTCAACACCAAGATAATAAAATCAAAATACGCTTTTATTTTTCCCCAAATTCCCCTCAACCCAGAACTTCCCCAACCATGAACCCTAAATTCTTAAATGGCTCGAATCACCTCACACCACTTCACTCAGCTAATAACTAGCTAATCATTTGTGTTTCTAGAAGCAATATCACGTGTCAGAGTCACGTGTCAGAGAGGTTACTAGATACTACGAGAGACATCTGGCAGCTTGAGATTGGATGGAACGCGTCATTCCTCTCCTTGGATTTTGCTGAGTCACATGTCAGAGAATGAGACACTCAAATGTGGACAGATGGAGGTGTTTGATTGGACAAGCCACATCTCAGATTATGATCCAAGGGCCAAGATCAAAATAAAGAAACACAAAAGCAATCCAAGGGCTATATGATGGATTAAAGAAACACAAGGTGGTGTGGATCGCCAACCTGGCAAAGAAGACCCCAACCCCTTCACTTCTCTTATAAATAGGTCTCCATTTTAGCTCATTAGAGTAGTTTTTTTTAGTATTGTTATGCTGCTGAAATGTTCTTAGATTAGTGAATGTAATAGTTTAATTAAGTTTTAATAAAATTTCGATTTACTTTCTTTACTTTTCAGTTTATTGTTCCATTTCTATTGCTTATTCTCATTTAATTATGCTTTTATATAGTTCATAATCCATTATTCTCAGCTTATTTTTGTGTCATTTAGTAAAATCCTGTTTCAATTTGTTATTCTAATATAGTTTTATATTCAGAGTATATAAAAAATAAAAATATAAAAACAATCAGAAAAATAAGAAAAATAATAAAAATAAAAAAAAATAAAAAAAATACTATCATAGTTATTAATTTAGCTCATCATAGAGCTTATTTTACTTTCTATAAACTTCATTTTAGCTTTTTAGCTAATAGTGAAGCTTTTGAGTCTGTGCTAAAAATAAGTCAAAGAATCAGAGTAATTGAAGCAGTTGCAGTGGTGTTTTGGATAGACTGATACAGAAGGAAGTGACATCAGCCTATCAAAAGATAGGCAAGCATAGTAAATCCTCCTCAATTGTTGCTGAGGAGGAGTTACTTTGCAAGTAATTTCTATTTTTGAAATTCCACTAAATTTTTAGATTAGATTTGGTGAATGCTTGTGTAGTTTAATTGTACTGTTTTGGTTTTAGTGTAACTGTTAAAATTAGATCTAGTGTAGTGATAGTTGTATGCTTGTTTCATTATCTGTCTAATTGAGAATTGTTGAATTGAGATTGATCTTATTTGATTCTGAGATTGAGTTCATTTGACAGCTTGGTGGAAAGTAACTGTTTGATTGAGTTTTGTAGTTGATAGCTAAGTAATTTTGGTAATATTCTGTTAGTTTGGATCTGGTGTAGCATTAGTTGAGATTTGGTTGCATAATCAGTCAGGCTTATTTACTGAGATTCTAATAATTGTAACTTAGAATTAAGTTGTTGTTTCATTAAACCCTTAACTGTATTAGTTGCTAAAAGTGATAGCATAATTTTATTCTTGATCTGAGTTTTTAAATTGCTCATCTGTCATAGTATATTGGATCTGAGTCATATGTGTAATTGAATTTGATTGCATCAGTGTTTTGATTTCTGATTTCAGTAAGAGTTATCAAATCTTAAGTAGCACATAGGAATGTTTGGTTGATTGGAGTGATTTTGGGTGTGGAACAGAGATTTGTTGTGTTTTCATATAAATTTTAGTTGTTTTTGCCATATCAAGGGGTGTTTGGATCTGTTAACACTGAGTTTTATTGGAGTTGGATTGCTGATATTGGGACAAACATAGGTCATAATAGAGTAGAGAAGGTAGTTTGAGTAATAAGATCTGCTTTTCATTCATTTAATAATCAAAAAGTAGAAGTATCACATAAATCCATTTTAGTCATAGTAGATTGCATCTCTAAGATGTCAACTGTTGCATTGGGAATGAGTTTGAGGTCTGCTAAAATTTGATTGATAGTGAGATAATTTAGGATTAGCTGAGACTGCTGAGTTGTATATTTTAGTATTCTCATTGTTGTCATTGACCATTAGCCTAATTAGCTGTTTCTATTGTACATTCATCAAGTGATTTTGGCACCTGTTTATCAGCATTAATGAAACAGGTTGTCTTATCGTTCACATAGGTCTGCTAGTACTCTTGATTCTACTAGTGTTAAACCAAGTTTGTTTTGGATCTGTGAATGTTACTGAGTGTGACTGAGTTGGCTGATTACTTGGTATCATTACTTTACTTCTGATTTTGCTTAATCTTGTTCTGCTGATTATCTGTAAGCTTATTATTTAGCTTATTGCTTTTATTTGTGCAATCTGTGGTGTATTTGAGCTTGATTTGATCATCATCTGTCAACATTGAGTTTTTCTTGTTTCATTTCTAGCCTAAGTTTTCAGTTTCAAAAGTTTTTATCACAAGTGCTTATTAATAAGCACTTGTGATAAGCAGTTTTTAAGGAATAAGCAGTTCCACTTTTCAGTTTTATTTCAAAATTTTATTTTAAGTTCTTTTTAATATTTTAGAATTTCTGGAATTTTTCCAGAATTTTCCAAGGCTTTTTACTATTTTTATTAATTTCTTTTGATTATTTTCAATTTTTAAATAGTTTTTAAATCCCAAAAATCAATAAAAAATTAGAAAAGTTTCTGAAAAATATTTTTATAATTTCTTTTATAATTTTTAGAATTTAATTTTCATTTTTCCAATTTGTTTTTCTATTTTTCTCTATTTTTAACTCATTTTTAATTCAATAAATAGGAAATTAATTCTAAAAAATAAAAGAAAAGTCTAAAAAATATTTTTCTTTTTCTTAAAATCCTTTTTATTAGTTTTAAATTTTTAGAAAATATTTCCAAGTTCGTAGGATCATTTTTCGTCATACGTTACGTTTTAAATTTTACGGTTGCGTTTCCGTTTTTACGTTTTTCATTTCGGTGCATAATTAGCTTGTAATCTTTGCATATTTCATACTTGTTTGTGTTTACGTGAACTATTTGATTGCTATTTTTCACTTTCTCACTTTTCAAATCACGATTTCACGAATCGATATTCTCGATTCCATTCGCCTTCGTTGGAAAACGACTCGGGTGATCCGTATTTTACGCGGATCACTTCGATACTATACTATAATTATTATAATTGGTTTTCACACGAATCACCTGCACAATAGACGATTCATATATCAGCTGCTAAATCATAATAAAATAAATAACCATGTGAGTAATACTTACTCTGAGGGACTAATAATATGTATTAGTTTTTTTTCGGATGGGTCCTTAGGAATATTTTTGTTCAAGTATTCTCCTCTTGGTCCCCTTTTCTGAGTAGATGTGTCATCATCTGTGTAAACAAAGTAATTCACATATAATGTTAAGACACAAAAAATTAGCCTAAACCATGAAAAAGTGTAAGAAACATACTTGTGCTAGTGCCAAAAATTGCCTCAGTGGGCGCAACAAGTGTTTGGGATTCCACTGGAGTTGGAGACAATGTATCTGGCACCGGTGAGAAGGAATGAGGAACAGGCAATGTGGAAGGTTGGGTTACCGGTATTGGTGAATCAGGTATCAACCTTTGTGATATGTTAGCTCGACGGTTACCCTTCCCTCTAGTTGCTTGAGATCTACCCCTTCCACTCATATCTGTCATGTGATAGATAAAAAATGAAATCAAACACAACTGAAAATTGCGAGGATAAGAATTTATTGAATTCCAATAAGTGTCATAGATATTAAGTTGAGTAACTTATGAGATAGTAAACAAAAAGAATGTCGCATTTCAGCACACTAAGCTATTACATACGTATTAAAGGGTAGGCCACGAGTTCAAGCTTCACTGTTACCCTATTTTGTAAAATTTTCATAACTTGTAATAATCTATAATTTATTAATGAAAAGTTGCCTTATAATTTAGAGTATCATCAAGTTAGAACACAAATTAGAAGTTTAGCATACTGTTAAGTTTTTCCAAAACAATCCTAGGTCTCGAGTTCAAGCCGCACCCTTACCTTATTTTTTCTTCCTGGTTTTGCAATGTTTTATCAAACATGTAACATTCATTAAACTACAAAAACAACAATTATGACAGTACAACAAGAATGAACATGTAACCATTCCTTTTTACTACAATAACAACAATTATGCTTAACACAAACAAATATAAAGTACATAGTGCGTGGCCAAAATACCAAACAACAAATGAGATTGAACATAAAATTAAACATGAAACCAAACATATAATTGAAGAACAAATGAAAGCCAGCTTATTAAACACAATAACGAGCAAATCCTATGCAACTATTGAAATCTACCATAAAACTAACAAGCAAAACGAAGCAACAATTGTGAGAGTATAAGTGAACATAATATCAAACATAAAATCAAATATAAATCGAAAATTAAATAAATTGCATCATACCTTAGGTTGAAGAAAAGAAAAGAAGAGTGTGGCGATTTGGGGATTAGATTTAGGGTTTTTTTTTTCCTTATAAACAAGATCCCCTTTCTCCCGCTCACTAAATTTTTCATTATCCCGCTAAAACTTTTCATCCCCTTTTTCGGCTTTTTTCACAAGAATGAGAGATAAGAGATAGTAGTAGCACAATAGTACATTGGAGATGTGAATGTAAAAGGGTGGATAAGGTTTGCTTGGCTAGAAACACGTGATCAAATTTTATATTTTTGTTCTTTATTTAATTTTTTACATTTATTTAATTGTAAAACTTATATTATATATAGGGGTGGAAATGAGCCGAGCCGCTCGTGAAAAGCTCGGGATCGGATCGGTAAAAAGCTCAAACGAGCCGAGCCTAAACGAGCTCGAGCCTAATTTGCAGCTCGTTTATTAATCGAGCTCGAGCTCGAGCTTTACATAAAAAGCTCGTTTGGGCTCGCGAGCCTAAACGAGCCTAAACAAAAATATGATATTTTAACTTATATACGAGCCGAGCTCGAGCTTATTAACGAGCTCAATAAAGATATATTACGAGCCGAGCCCGAGCCTATATAATATTCCACGAGCCGAGCTCGAGCTTAAAGTTTAAGGCTCAAAACGAGCCGAGCTCGAGACTTTTAAAACTTAAACGAGCCGAGCTCGAGCTCTGACAGGCTCGGGCTCGGCTCGGCTCGTTTCCACCCCTAATTATATATAGGGGTGACAATTTATGACCCGACCTCAAATCGACATGAAAATTAACAGGTTTGGGTTAAGTTTAAATATATTTTTGATCGGGTTTGGGTCGACGCATCTAACCCGTTCATTAAATAGGTCGGATTTAGGTTGGGAATAAATTAAGTGGGTCGACCCACCAACCCATTTAATATTAGGTCGAACGCATCTAACCCGTTCTATTTACTAGAGTAGCGGAGTAAAGAAGTTAAATTGGGTCGAACTTTGATAGGGCTGGACTCGACATATACGCCAACAATATATACGTTTATAAGGCATGGTACAAATTACAGGATGATCCAACGAACAAACTCAAGATCGGTATTTTCCCTCAATTACTAAATGCTTAACGAATTTAGAAGAAACGTTATGATTATAGCTCCATTGGAGGTGACATGCTGATAAATGCTCGAGGAACGACGATTAAATGATTAAAAGTTGATAAAAGATGGATCGATGTACTCTTCGACTAGTTTGAAGGCCTCCCTTTCAAACTATCTCAGAAGCTACATTTCAAATGATCAAGTCAACCTCTTAAAATCTCTATCGGCGTCAAACCATTTACGAACAATGGTTACTAGTTAGGAATTCGCCAGTCAAAGCCTCGCACCCTTCGAGGTGTGTACTTTGAAGATGACTATCACAGATAAAGCTTGATTTGGTCTTCTCCCCACGTTCACCACTCAACCTTGACTTTCCCGCCAAGGAAGAAGACACGGGGCACTAAGCCCGGCGGTTACCAAAAATCAGAGGACACCTCCATGATCTCCTAAAAACATGCTAAGACTTGCCCAAGCTATTTCCCTTCCCCTATAAATAATTTGGCCGGTCACTACTTGACGGTATGTTCTAAACACTTAACATTTCTCTCAAACACCTTAATCACAATATCATATACTTATTCGCACGCCGAACGTAGTTCACAGGGTCCGACCCCTGCGCAATAACTTAACATAGTGTCTTCGTATATCTTATTTCAGGTTACGAGCAAGCTTGGCTAGATCGCACGCCCCTCAATCATTCGATAACCATCGCAAGGCTTGGTTGTACTAATTAGTGTACAATCAATAGCTCTATCGGAGGTTACATGCAATGAAATGACCAAAGAACAATGATTAAGCTATTAATAGTTGATAAAAGATGGATCGAGAAAGAATAAAGTGAAGAAACGAATAATGAATGATAAATTAACGATAACACATCATATGCTGACAAAGTTACATTGTTTTGGCCATAACTCCTTCATATGAACCATGCTTTTAATGATTAACGAGGCCACGAAACCATGAGAGAGAGTTCTAAAACTTTGTTTTTTGAGCTAAAAGCTAAAATTTAAGCCCGTTAGCGTCGCGAGTCAAATCACAAAAAAGTTCAGTTTTGTTATGTGAGTCAAACACTCGCGACGCGACTAGCTATATAAATATGGTTATATCTCCATTGGGGTTACATGCTGAGAAATGACCAAGAAATGATGACTAAATGATTAATGTTTGGTAAAAGATGGTTAATCAAGTGAATAAACGAAAACAAATAAAGAATTGACAATAACACATCATGTGATGACATAGTTACATTGTTTTAGTCATAACTCTTTCATATAAACTTCGCTTTTGACGATTCAAGAGGTCACGGAACCGCGAGAGAGAGAGAGAGAGAGAGAGAGAGAGAGAGAGAGAGAGAGAGAGAGATCCACAAGTTTCATTTTGGAACTGAAAGCTTAAATTTTATCCCGTTCGCCTCATGAATCAAGTCACATAAAACTTCAATTTTTAACACGAGTCAGGCACTCACGACGCCGAAGTTCACACTTTTAAGACATATAAACAATGTACATTATTTATTTTATATGGGTAAACCATAAATTTCATATTTATTTATGTAATTGATTGCATGCTGTATTTATATGTGCATACATTGTCTTAAGTAGACTAAAATTAAACCGCCATTAGTTATTAAGGTTTAGTAAAAAGGTGAAAATTTTGTTTTCTCTATACTTCTTCATAAATGTAGTAACTAGAAAGTAATTAAAATAAAATTGGTTAACCTTTTTCATGAAAAAGATGAGAATTTTCCCTCCATTTTTTTTAATAGATTCAGTAACAAAAATGTTCAAAATTTTTGACAAATAATTTTTTGCAACAAATGATTCGTTGCTATATTTGCAATTTCGTTGCTAATAATTTTAATGGTTTAATTGATAAAAATTAAAACTCCGTTGCTAAAGTTTTTGCAACGAAAATTTCAGAAAAGTCGTTGCTAAAAAGGAGAGGGAATGTTCCCACCAAATTTTGAGAAGATAGCAACGAATTCAGCAACTAAAAATCGTTGCTAATCGAAGATTCCATTTTTGCTTAATTTCGTTGCTATATTCGTTGCTAATGTGTGAATTTAGCAACGAATTATTGGTTGTTGCAAAATTTTCGTTGCTATTGGCACTTTTTCTAGTAGTGTGGATAGCAGATCTAATATGGAATAAGAATAAGTAAATAAATGAGCAAGCTATTAATAACTAAAATCACATGTGTAGATTTCTGAAGAAGGGTGTTATTCATTCTTTGATCCTTTCTATTCTCTCAGCTTGCATTTGTCCAAGGTAAGGATATTCTGACCTTACTCTTAAGGTTTCCTACGTGATTACAACCTCTGTTATAAACTTTCTGTTTTGAAATCTCTGATTTGAACCTCTGTTATGAACCTTCTGTTTTTGAACTTTGATATTTAAACCTTATGATATGAAAATTATGTTTTGAACCCTTAAATATGAACCATTTGATTACATGAGTTTCACTAGGCATGGGGGTTCCATGTCCGTGTTAGGGATGCACCTCTGACATGACTCTAGGGCAGTAGAGTGATGTTCTGCCACGTCCCTTGGTTTGGCTGCAAATGTTTATGTGTTGGGAAGGGGCGTATGGATGCATCCTAGATCTGTTTATGTTTATGTTTCTGATATGATATGATATGATATGATATGATTTGTCTGGTGAATGTGGCTGTGTGTGCAATACACGTCCTTCACAAATTCTGGGAGCTAGCTACTCCACTTATGTGATTATGATGTGATTATGATATGTTCTGTTATGAGCTTATGGTTTGATTGTGGTTCTGACTCTGTTTATACAGGTGACTATATGAATTCCTTAACTAACCTATTTTTTTTATCTCCATATTATCCGTTACAGCTAAACATGTTTTCCCCAAAAATATATCATTTGTATTTCAGCATTTACATTTCGTTTCATTTTATTATATATCTGTTCACTGGGCTTTTTAAGCTCAGCCGCATTTTCTTTCACCGCGGCAGGTATTCAAGTTAGCTTTTGGGATAGCTTTCTGGGATTGAGAGTAGAGTTGAATTGAAGATTTTGACCATAGTTATTTAAAGTAAGTTATTTATTTAAGACTTCATCTTTTGATCTGTTCTGTTTGTTCTGATGTAACACCATATTATTGTGACACTTTTACCCTTGTCGGGTTGGGGTGTTACAACAATAATACATAAGGTCTTCAAGAGCCAAAATGGTCTAAAAACTAGTAAAAATGACTAGGGTTCGGACTTCAAAGTTACACACACTAAAAATATGTGTTTGTATAAATAAGAATTAAGGGGTGACGACGTCAGGTTATGGGTTTGACGCCGTCAGCTCAAGCCCACTTACGGGTTCGTCCTTCCACCGCCATACGTGACGGCGTCACCTTGTCACTTCGTACTTGGGACGACAAGGACATTATATACCCTATAAGATTTGTGAAGATGCGACTCTTTTCTTCTGCCTTTTCTTATTTAGTCACTTAATTATCATTTTTAGTATCCATTATTTAGCTTTCTTATTTTGTTTGCAGAAGTTGGATTGCTTGGATGTTATGCTTTGAAGGATTAGTGGAGCTAAACACATACTATAAAGACAAATTTTTTGTTTATCCAGGCCTTACTCTCGATGATCAACAGGAGGAAGTATTTGTTGGGATTTATATACTAATATAACTATTATAACATGTAATATACGCTGCAGATTAGGTCCCATAAGTGGATTTGTATGATATATAAAGATTAACAAATAAGTACCTTACTAATCTCCTTTAATGAATCGGTTGGACAACACGGAGAAAATCACTGATCTTGGTTCACCACTCAAACCCCACGAATAACCCTTAAACACTAAAGTAAGTGATCTTTATGAATCGTCCACACTACACGTCTTTGTGTATTACCCGAAGGCTAGTTCTTGTATTCCCGATCAAATCAACGAACCCGTGTTTCTTGCTTATTGGAGATCGACCCAAAACTCTAAAAGGGCGTGAGTGTCGATCAGTTATAAGGAGAGGTGAGAGGATTGTATTTTGTGTTTAGGTTTTTCGAAGAGTTACAATAATGATCTAATCAAATCCTTATAGGCTTATATAACCTCTTGGATAACTTGGTCAACAAGTTGGACTCCCCTCCTCCTCGTTTTCCTTAGGTCGCCCGAAAACCCACCAACACATGGGGTTCTCATGTGTTTTGGGCTAAGTCTATTTTAATAAGTCCATTACTTATTATTAAAAGTTTATTAGTTAATTAAAGCGTCTAACGGTTTAATTAATGACTGTTAATCATTTTGTGAATTATTTAACTAATATTATTAATATAATTACTATAAATATATTAATTACATTATAAATAGTAATACCTTGGTGTATACGTGTGTGACACCAGAGGTTCACGTATTTCTAGCCATACAATTATTTACTAAGATATGAGCACTTCCAAGTAGCTCCCACTTTCGAATGTCATTATCATAATTAACTATACAAGCAAAGGTTAACGTCTAACAACACGCCAATGCTCTTAGAAATACCTGAGTACAGTTTCATAAAACGTCTCAGTGTTAATGGTTTATTATTAATCATCCTTTTGTTTCAGATACTTGTTAAACTATGGATATGGATCAAAGCCATTTCAAATGTTAAACTATTCTATTTCTCGCTAGCGATATTGAAATAAATTACCGAATGTAAACAAGATTCATCTTGACTTACTTTCAGCACGGCTATGCAAACATCTAATCAATTCATCGAGCGACCTAGTATTATCTAACTCCAGTAACACGTGGAGGAATAAATCTTATTTTGACTGCACGTGTCATGCGTGTGCTTCACATCACTTCTAAAAATAACCTTCATAACTAACTTATGCAGGACAATGTTTAGCTATATAAAGAATTATTATTATTATTATTATTATTATTATTATTATTATTATTATTATTATTATTATTATTATTATTATTATTATTATTATTATTATAAATCACTTTATACAACTCAGAAGATTTACAAAAAAAAAATTGTAGAAAGCCGAGATAATATCTGGGCCACCACTCAATTAGTTATAACAGAACTAATCCTATTAAAGATGTGAACAACAGTTTGTGCCCCAATATCTTCAGCCATGAAGAACTTTTGTATCCACTTTAGCAATGCAACCACATTATTCTCTAATTTCCCCCAAAGAAGAAAATGAGAAGGGGAGAAAACCATACCCAATAGATGCACAACTAGCCTCATACTTGACACGTTTACGTTGTGCCACATCAATCACCGAACGACCGGATAAGAAATTAGCCATCCAAATTTGCGTCAAGGGCGAAGATCCACACACACATCAAGCCCCCATCCCATGAATAAAGTAACATGTCCGGTTGTCCGCTACACATAGGGGTTAATCACACCTACCACCCAACTCAATATCAACTTTCTTACTAACTAAAATCCTCGTATGATAGCACATGTCGATATGGGTATCACGCATAACATTATGTCGATGTTTAATATCAATAATACCAACAAACGATACAACATGGTCTTTATATATACCCCAACAAAACCATGAAGCAAGCTGAGCACAACTTCAAAATAGAAAATAAAGGAACAACTAACCGATAACATAACTCACAACAATATGTCTTACCTTTCATAGTCTGTCCCAAATGAAATCGGAACTGCCCAAAGCCAGTCAAAAGAGTGATCTCCCAGTTGAGATTTTCGCAAAGCCATCTGTCTCAGAGAAGGAAAAAGTGGATTTTGCATTTTTAGTAACTCGTGTAAATATATATCTGCTAGTTTCTTCATGAGTTAATGGCAACGAAATTTATTATTTTTACTATTTGCATTTACACATGGAATTTATAAGGGAAAATGCCCGAAGTAAACTAGTTGCCCAGGGGCACATCACTTTCTAACCAATTTTTTTTGGGTGAGCCGATACTAGACCGCGGGCAACTCTTTTTTTGGGCAACTCAAACCGATAAGTGACAAGTGTCCCGTTTGTGATTACGAGGTGATGAGTCATAGGGCAAATGATCTATTTTGGTATAATAATGGGCAATTAGTCTAATAATACGGGACACATGGCAATACATGGTTGGGTAGTACAAGTTGCCAAGACAACCGATCTATTTCTTTCCATCGACAAAATGGGTTAGGAAGTGATGTGCCCCTGGATAACTGGTCTACTTCAATTATTTTCTCAATTTATAACTAGTTTTTAGATAGCGAGACTCTATATTGAATGACGTAGAAATCATTAATATGGCATCCTAAAAACAAATTTACGTTATCTAATATTCATTTCCAACTATCTCTATCTGTTTTTTATTTAAGAAATAGAAAAGGCTTAATAATGTAGTAAATAAAAGGGAAATACACCAAAACAGACGAGTCACCTTATACTTGTCACTTTTTAGATCAGAAATAATTTTAATTCGAAAATAGACCGCATAACCCGACAACTTGTACAATAGAACACTTGTCGAATTCATAAGCCGAACACTTAGCATTTACCCGGACATTTGTTGAATTTCATAAGCCGACACTTAGCATGTTGTATAGGCCACCCGATAGCTCGGTCTATTTTCGAATTAAAATTATTTCATGTCTAAAAAGTGACAAGCCATAGGGTGAGTGGTCTATTTTGGTAAATTTCCCTATAAATAAAAAAGGTCATTTGTTCGGTCATGCCTTTATATTTTTGTTTCAATGTCTATGTATATATGAAAAATAGTAGCAAGTAGCAACAATTTATTGTGTTAGTTACTCCCGATGATAACTTGATTCCGCTTAAAATGTGTGAACACCTACCATTTTGAAAAATAGATTAGGTACAATATATGTATTTATAACAATCAATAGAATAGAACTCACATAAAAAATACAAGGATAAAACCATAGACTACAACTAACATGCAATGGATATTTGAACTACCCGTAATAATTTAGTAGTGTTAAAAAAGAAAAAAATAGGAAAAGTCTAATAATATAGTAAATAAAAAAAGTTATTTGTTCAATCATGCTATATTTTATTTTTGTTGAGGAACTCAGCATTATTTAGCAAGAGATTTTTATTTATTTTTTATCTATGAATTATTGCTCAATGGTCTTTTTAAAACTAATAAATTATTAGGGGTAGTTCAAATGTCCATTAATTGCATATTAGTTGTAGTCAATCGTTTGATCATTGTATTTTTTTTTTTTTATTTGAGTCCTATTCAATTGGTTGTTTTAAGTTACATATTGTACCTAATCTATCTGTTCATAATGGTAGGTGTTCACACATTTGTGGCAAAATCAAGTTATCATCCGGAGGCTAACACAATAAATTGTTGCAACTATTTTCTCACATACACAGATAATGTAACAAAGTTGAAGGCACCACCTATAGGTTTCAATGTATTACTCGTGTATGTACGAGTATTATAACTATACTAGACGAGTACCTGAGCAAAGCAACATGATTTTATAGCAACAAATAGTTTTTATTAATGATAAAAAAAGAAGTTTATGGTCTATAAACGAAAAATAATAAAAGTTTGAGGATTTGGAAATTAAACATAATGTTTTGAAACCTGATTCGACCAGGGTGGTTCAACCAGTTGAGCCGTTCCGATCGAAAAACGGGTCAATTTAAACCGGGTCAACCCGACGGGGTGGGTTGGAAAAAGAGTCAAATTAAACCGGATTAACCCGTCGGGTTTTAAGTGTCACGAATTAACCCGACTTTTGATGTGTATTAATAGTTTTCTTTTGAAATAGAATAAATATAAAAATATTTAACGTATTTTTGTAAAGAAAAATCTTATCTACAACCGCAGGGTACAAAACTAATTTTATGAAATTGATTAAAAAGCCTTACACAAACCGGCACTCCCGTAATATCCGGACACGCTGTTCCATATCATCATATTATAATCACTTGAATAATATTTTGTCTTGACGACTCCTCACCAACTCTTCCCATACGTTGAATAAATTACATGTGCCGCCTCGGGCCGGCCAGGTAGATCAAAATTCCTTCAATAATCAGTATGGTTTTGTTCTCTATCATATCCTCCTTCACAACTGGCTGATTGTATGATTTTAAAATGAAACTCAGGTAAAAATTGAGGAAGAAATGAAGCTTTTATTGAATATGGGAAGTGGTTTTACCCGGTTCGAGTCTCGCAAGTGACAAAGAAATTTCAGATTTTCCTCTTAGTGCGAAATCGTGAGTTCTAGGGGTTTTCCTTTGCAGGTCTCTTCTAGTGGTTCGGGTCCCGTAGCCTACCCGTTTGGATTGTTTAACTCGAGGGGTCAGATTTCAAGTGTGGTGTCATTCTAAAAAAAATGAGAAAAAATATGAAGAGAAAGTTTGTTACGGGAAAGGCTTTTAAATGTTATTGCGTGCTATTAAACATGTAAATGTTTAGAACATGACATGAATAATTAAATTTAAATAACATCAAACTCAACAGCATGCCAAATAACGAAATTAAATTTTGCGTCCAACAAAATTTTAATCTATTGTACATAATGGAAAATCAATGTATTACTCGTGCATGTACATGTATTACAACTATACGTATATAAGAAAAATTTAATGTATTTTTGTAAAGAAAAATCTTATCTAGAAGCGCGGGGTACAAAACTAATTTTATGAAATAGAATAAAAAACCTTAAACAAACCGGCACTCCCGTAATATCCGGACAAGTTGTTCCATATCATCATATTATAATCACTTGAATAATATTTTGTTTTGACGACTCCTCCCATACGTTGAATAAATTACATGTGCCGCCTCGGGTAGGTAGATCAAAATTCCCTCTTCATTTCTGGTTATTGGTTTTCTTCTCTATCCTCCTTCACAACTGGTGACATCTTCATACACGCTGTATTGGTAAGCATTAAGTTCTTTGTTCATATATAATAATGTAAATTGCACACTCCATTACTTTTCTATTTTGCATGCTAGTTATGTACTAATTTGGTCTCAAACTAAATATTCGCGTTGCTTTTTTGGACTGATCCAGCAAGTGTTTACTTACTATTTTGAACAAAAATGTGCTTAAAAGAAAAGATGATACTCCTACTATTTTTTCAGTTTATTATGTCATGATTGCACCTTTGTAACACCTTCTAAAAAGGAACTTTTAATTTAAGTTTTTAAGTTTGAGGCCCCAAAACTAAATTATACGGAGTATATATTTTCGGATCGATTAGAAGAGTAAGAGAGACTCTAGTTCCGGTGAGAAATTATGGAATTTGAGAAATCATAAAAATCGTAGTTTGAAGCCTTGATGTAAGTTTTTTTGCGATTTTTTCAAAAGCATGTTTTTTAAGCTGATTAAAACAAATTCGTGTTTCAAAGTTTTGAAAATTTAACCTTTTATTTATATTATTTGCAAAATATCATATAAAGACAAAGTTTTTAATCAACTTACACATATATACATACAAATATAAATATACATATAAATATACATATATATGTGCGTGTTAGATTAATTAGGTTATTAATCTTTAACTAGTATCGGGCGCGACTCATTTATTACCGAGGCCTAAAGCGAAGATTTAAAACAGAGCTTTTCTTTATCAAAGTTATTTGTCAAAAGGTCGTTTATATAAAAGTAAATTTTCTCGTAATGAGAAATCTTTGATTAGCTTTTAAATCTAAATTGACCAAATTTATTTTCAAGTAATTAAATAGCTTGATCTACACTGTATAAGAAATAATTGGTTCTAAAAATCTCTTTACAATGTATAAGAATTTCTCATTTGATCATTGATACTATATATTATATATGTTAAATTAATTAGGCTATTAAATTTTAAGTTGTTGGGTGTGCAAACCTAATCACAAGTTGTTTGGTATGTATTCCTAGCTTCTATTACCGATTGATTTAAAATTAACCCAATCTAGGCTTATATATTAGACTTGCTTATTTTGCCTGTCATATGACAAAGAAAGATTGAATAATACATGTTTTAAGAAAAAAATAAAGGTATTATTTTACTTGTCATATGTCAAAGAAAGATCGAATAATAGACGTTTTTAAGAAAAAACAAAGGTATTTATTATATTATATTATATTATACAATATAATGATATATCATTCCCGTTTGAAACGGCGTTGTTTTGAATAGGTAAAAAACGATGTCGTTTTCACGAAAATTGTCATTTTTGCCGCGTTTTGCTCTTGATCAATGTAAAAGTCGATCACGTCGTTTTGACTTTGAATTTAGTTTTATTTTGCAACGGCGTCGTTTTACAATTTCGTTTTTTAATATACAAAAGATATTCCCACGCCTCACTAGAACTTTCGATCAGTGTTACATACAATAACTATCTCATCTTCAAAACAACAAAACCACCACCTCACTAAGAGCATCTCTTATGCAAAAAAGCTTTAAAAGCTTTTTACTATTTTAAAAAACCTTTGTAAAGGGTTTTTATCCATAGTGTTGAAAGCTTTTTTATAAGGTTTTTAGAAAGACTTGTGAAACACAAAGTCTTTCCTCAAACCTTGTTCATTAAATTTGAAATGCATTTAAGGCATTAAATGCAAAAAGTCTTTCTTCAAACCTTGCATTGTTGATGCTCTAACCGCACTTACTCTCCCCAATTCACATTCAAACAAACACGAGATCTCAGTTTTGTTCATCACAAATCTTTAAGATTTTAATGTGTGAACATAAGCCATCATAGATCTATTAGAAGCATAACTTCTTTCAAATGTTCGAAAATTATAATGAAAATACTAAAACAACTCGGTTTCATTCTTCCTATTTTTCGGTTAAAAGAAAAACAAAACAAACTGAAACAAGAAACAAAATACAAACAAAACCTACCCGAGACCTCATTTAAGAGATCTTGAAGACATGATGCGCTACGGTGAGATAAGGGAGGAGGATGGTACTTTGTTTCGTTAGAAAGGGGTAACAGTGTGTTACTGCTGCGATTCATTTGGAGAGAAAATGGTAGCATTTTGTTTCGTTGGAAAGGGGAAATAAGGGTGGTGTTTATTTTTGTTATGGAGTTATAAGGTTGGAGTTTGGTAACTGTATTTTGAAAGAGAGAAGAAGGAGGCGTGGGTTGTATGTGATAATAAAGGGAGGGGGGGGGGATTATAGATGATAAGTGATTAGAGTTGCAATTGTTTAGGTATTGTTCTCGAGTTTTTTTTATAAAGGAATGGAAGGGGATGGGAAGGGAAATAAAAAAATGGGCGTTCTTGAGTTATTTTTAAGATGAAAAGGTAGGGGACGGGAAGGTGGAAGGGAGGGAAGGGATGGGTTTTTGTGTGTATTTGTAATCCCCCATATTTGGGATGATCAGGAGGGGAAGTGGGTAACTTACAACATGAGCTTTTGTTAAATTATTATTATATCCTATTTTCTCATTCACGATCCACACCTAGTTACAACAGCTATCGGTTTATACGCTGTACAATGAAATGCTATAATTTATTTAGCAGTTGACAATCGAGATTCCTTATCTCTTTGCCCAGGCATTGGTATTTGCTTGCCTCACATATCGATTGGATATTTATTGCCCAGGCATTGATATTATCTTTGTTTATTTGCTATCCCGCATGTTTTACCTATTATTTCATTTTTCCAAAATTCATGTTCACTTTATTTTAATCTAGTTTCTTGTTCATTTACTATGAAAGTGAATTACTCCAATTAATAATTTATTGCTGATCTTGTTGTGCAAAATTTAGTTAACTAATCTATATAGTTTTAAGGGTATACTGGTAATTTGGGTAGTTTTCTATCCTTTCCTTGCTACTTAAAAATTAAACTCAAGAACACAAAAATAAATAACCACTTTTTTCACTATGTCATCCCTTACTTTACCCTTCCCATCTCATCCCCTTCCATTCTAGGGTAAAATGTCTTATTTATATCCTCAAATTTATGGTAAGATTGTATTATATAAGGCTGGGAATGTTAGACTTCAATTGGCTCTTATTCTCGACTTTATCATAGTTTATAAAATCTGGGACAGTCTGCAGATATAATAACTTTAGCCCACCTAGGATCATAGTCCACTCATATTGTAGCCATCGAGATAACATAACAAATGTTAGATGATATTCCTTTGTAAAGTGTTTTCTTATCGTTAGATAATACTACAATGATGTTATTTATAAGAATATAACCTTTTGCATATTGTAGGTAAAAGATAAAAATCAGGTTGGCACAAGAACCGTCGCCGTGGTTTGAAACGACAGCGAATTTAAGAAATATTTTGTCACTACCGGGTTCTCGCATCGAACTGTTGCAATTTCAGGTTAGTAATTGAGCTTTGTCCAATATATATTGGATAGTTGTGAAATGCTTTAGTATAGTACAAATCTTGAAAAAAGAGTATGATTTTCAAATGGAGTGTATCGACTTAATAATAGGCGCACTCTTAATGTGCAGGTATAAGCTTATTAAAAAGAAGATTCGTTTAGCTTTTTTTTCTTTTTTTTTTTTTTTAATTTTTATATAGGGCCTTATTAAGGGTACATACTACATATATTCAAAATTCATTATTCGTAATTAGGAGGTTGAGTCCCAAAATCAAATGGAAAAGCGAAACGAGAACATTTAAAGAGGGTGGACGTAAAAAAATGGCTAAACAACGTCGTTTTAGGCCCATTTTAAATGACAGCGTATAGCTTCGTAAATGTTTTTGGCCCTTTGAAAATGTGCTGGATACCATTACTAATAGAATGTACATATCAAAAGCCAAAAAAAGTCCTCGCAACGCGCGGGTGTATCCACTTCCTTGTTATAATTTCTAAGCCTACACTCGAGAATTTGCTTTAGGCCTCTCTATACCTTGAGACGGCTCTATTTGACTGGTATCATTAGATTGTTTTTGTTAAAAGTAACAGTAGCAGTGAGCAACAGTGGGCCCAAGTTTACTAGTTTAATTTCATGTGCTGGAATTCCCACCTAGTTATCTTTACATGAATCATTTATTTTCATGTGGTGAGAGACGACTGCAAAGGTTGACCATTCTCACTCCTAACTAGATGGCAGTGAGCAAGGGAGGTAAGTTTACTCCCTGGCTTCCCCATCCTCTATTTTCTTATTTTGTTCCTTATATACCCTTCCGCCTGATTCCTTTTCAAATATGCTCGTATCTATGTCGCGAACATCTTAGAATCCTACCACCCTTCTCCCAGACCTTCGAGCACGTAGAGAGCCATTCCTCAAGATCGGGGTGTATGTTGGTTACGTGTTGGCATAGGTTTCGCTTCTATTTCCTCATTGTATTATTCGCTCGAGTATTCTAACTCTTATTGGACCCATTCATTACATGCTTGTCTCCTTCGTTCCCTCATGAAGGACTCTAGGGCTTCAAAGTTAATCTCCACAAAGGCATGGCTAATCACGGGTTCTGGATTAGCTGAAGTAGAGGCTCGGTTAGCGAGAGGGTTTCATGTCGATTTGGCGGTAAATGTGGAGGTAGTTATGGGTGGTAAGTCACCAATGTTTGGAACTTGTACTGGGGTTAAGGTCGACAAACCCGGGTTGGTGTATATTCTCTTCCTTCAATTGTGCCGGAAAAGTAGGGCACGTTGTTTACCGGTTACAAACAGAGAAATGAACAGGATTTATAGCAGCAGCCCCATGATGGCACCGCTCATTGTACAAATAAACACATTATCATGCCTTCGATGGTGATAGAAGGATATGAGATTAAATGGTGACTTACCAAGATGTGTGTAACTTGTGACAATCAAATGAAGACACTACTTTAAGTGATGCGCAGGGGTTGGACCTGCGAATCACCTCTGGCGTGAGAGTAAGTATGTGTTTGTGATTGCAATAAATGCTAAGATATACAAAGTAGGTGTTGAGAGCGTAGTATTCGATTGAGCTCGAAGGGAACCCTTCAAGCTGATCGAAGAGTACATCATCAATCAAAAAAAAATATATAAAGATATACTGTAATTACTAAGTTTAAAAAATTTGATATTATCTCAATATATAAATCTATTTAAACAAGTAAAGGATCAAATCCTGACCCGACACACCCTAGGGGTGGTCAGCCGCATGTGGGCCCCACAAAGGGTTCGTCCCTTTTATGTTTAAGCCCAATCTTCCTCTTTAATTAAGCTCAATAAGTCAACCTCGGTGTAAGTCAAGTGACGAGAAACTAAAAGTAAAAAGAAAAAGTCAACCACCAATAGTCAACCCTCATCAACAACAACTAGAACAACCGACAAGGATTCCATCTCCTCATGTCAACAAACATAGCACAACATCCACTCATCAAGATTTAAAAAAAAAAAAAAAGGTCTTGGATTATTGTTGTTCTTACCCAAGATTTTATCAAGAAATCAAAATCCAACAACAAAAAGATATTGAGTTTTTCCCTTTTGAAATAATCTTCATCTCTCACTCCAACACTGTGATCAAACCCGACACCGACATCCGAGACAACCATGACGTGTCGCCGGAAGATAAACACCCACTCAACCACTCACAATGTTGAACATTCAATGGGGAACAATTACAGGTAAAACAATTTCGAGCTGATCAAACATAATTCAATACTCACAAACACGTATGGTTTAACGATACTTAGATCTGGATTGGCAATGGATTTAACTACAACACAGATAGTGGTGACATCGAGAAATAAGGTTTGGTAGTGAGGTGGGTGGTGACGACGATGGAGTATTGGATTATATATTAAAAGTGGTACATGGATTTATGATGTTCTATATCTTGTGTTGTTTATCTAGATTATACATTCTTTTTTGATTTCTTTAGATTTGTGGTCTTCATATTGATTATAAAAATTGGTATTTATTTATTTGGTTTTGAACAAAGTATCTTGTACATATGTGTTTGTTGTTGAACTAATATAAGAAAAATTAAAATTCAAGAACAATTTAGAGAGCTAGGTGTGGGAGTAACAAATAACACGTTATTCATCTTCCACCTCAACGTCACCTCAACAGCCTCCAATAATTAAAATATTGTCCCTAGCAAAAAACCAATAACACTTATTGGTGCATGTAGGCTTCACAAAATACCCCACAAGAAAATACCCTGTACACTTGAAAAAAAAACGAATGGCACCGTTGAGTGAACCCATTATGGACGAATAACGTGCACCATACGATGCACTAATGGCGCCATTATTGGTTATCAAAGGGACAAATGGCGCCAACTACCAAAGATTCCACTCTCCTAACTGAGCTGATTTTGGTCTTTTCCAGACATGTTTAAACCACTTCAATCGTTTTTTCCTCATTTTGTTGATGATGGTTTCACCTTCAAGCTCCACTCTATAGACTCCATTCGTAATCATTTGCGACATTGTCTTACCACAAGTCCACCTTAGCAATCTTAATTCCGCCACTTCCACTCTATTTGCTTAGGCTTCCGTAATTGGCTAGCATTGTGACCCGTACAACATTGCAGGTCTAATTGCCACTCTATAGAATTTTCCTTTAGCTTAAGAGGGACATTTCTATCACATAGGACTTATGTGGCCGCTCTCCAATTCAACCAAGCTTCTTTAATATGGTGGGATACGTTTACGTCAATTTTCCCGTAATTGTGAATCAACGATCCAAGATATCTAAAAGACTTATTTGGTTGTAAGATCTTGTCTCCAATACAATCTCCCACTTATTCATTGTAGGTGACCTCAATGCTCATAAAGTCACACCTTATATATTCTTCTCTTGGCTGATCCGTAGGCCAATGTCTTCTAGTGCCTCTCTTCAGTTCTCAAGTCTGTTATTTAATCCTTCCGCCGATTCCAAAACTAGCACAATATCGTCATTAAATATCAAGCACCATGGGGTCTTGTGTCCCTATTGATAGGTCATCAAGGATAAAGGCGAAGAAGTATGGGCTAATGGTCAATCCCTGGTGAGGCCCTTCTTCCACGGGGATGATTGTTGTCGTGCTAAGCAATCAAAAAAGATTAGGATCGTCAACGTTTTTTTAAAGAGCAAGATATGCTACAAAACCTCAAAGAAAGAGACAAAAATAGAAACAACCACAAAAGCTTCCAATAAAGAAGCAACCCCCTCACAAAATCACACCAATACAACTAAGATTGCTCAATGTATGGTGAGTAGAATTATTTGATGGCCATTAGTTTGTGCCGGTTAACGTTCATATTGTTATTGTTAGATTGTTTTATAAACACTAAATAAAAATATATGGTTAAAATCCTTATTAGACGGTAAGACTTTTGATAAGTTTTGGCACATTTTCATTTCTTATTTACACACTCATATGTACAGACTAGTAAAACAACATAGTGTTGAATGCATAGATTAGAGTGTGTAAATAAGAAAGAAGAGTGCAAATCACCTCCCCAAGATTAATGGTGCATCCTGTTGATTTTAGAATTAAAAAAGTGGTTAAAATTCTTACCAAAGAATTAGACTTTAAAATGTAAGAGGCGTGCTATTTTACGAAATAAAAAGAAATTCTAATATCATAAATTAGTTTGTACAGTTTCTTCTTTATTTCAATAAAATTTATGAGATAAAGGGAAAAAATGACATTATTACGACATTTTTTTAAAGAAAAGAGTGACCGTAACGAAAGTTCTTATTAATTTTAATTTTATTTTTTATTATTGTATTTATTTAAGAAGCCCTTAACTTTTTATTTACCAGGTTTCAAATGCTTTATAATATAGTACAAATACTTTATAACTAATGTTAGTATGTATAATCAATACAATTTCATAATAGGTAAGTGTGTTTGTTGAAAATTTTAAGAATTCTCATTTAGCACAAATACTTTATAATGTATTAAAGACAGTATATATGTGATTTAGTGATTAGTATGTATAAAGTGATAATGATTGATGTGTCAACTTAAGATGTATGTATACGTGTAATAGAGCCGTTAAGAGAGTTAAGGTGTTGCAAGTTTTATATATTTAAAGATAGATATTAAGCCTTATTAAAGTTTGTTTTATAAAACTTGTTTAAAAAAAAGGTTTGTTTTATAAAACAATTAGTGCAAGTGTGTGTGAAGATGAAAAATATTGTTGCATATTACTAATAAACAAGAATATTTTCCATGTTTTATTAAAAGTTTTAATACTTTAAGGTTTAAAAATGAGTCCTAACGTGTCATCAACATAAGTAAATGACATGTCCTAATTATAGATGAACAATTTTGAAAGCTTTATCCTTTTAATAGTATGACAAGGTGAATCATAAGTTGTACATACGCACAGTTCGTTGCATTTTTGATAGATGGGTGACGTACAATTGGAACATGTTCCTTAGTCCACTTGTGTATACGTACCCACAATGACATATTGATAACTTCTTATCTAAATTATTTTACATTATTATTATCGATGCACTCATCATTTTTCATCGCAAAAGTTCAATAAATTGTTAATGAGAGTTTTGAGGAAATAGGTGATGAGTTCAGTTTCAACTTCTAGTTAAAAACAAATAAGACATGCATTTATTGATTTGGGGTAGAGTATTGAGGAAGAAGTTACTCGGCGAAAAAAAAATGTACGATGTCATGACTGCTAATTTAATCCACAAATTTGTTAATATCAATATTTTTGTTCGAATTATTATTGTTATTAGAGTTAATTGGTTTGCCGGTTTTTACAGATTTAGTCACTGATTTTTTTTTTTTTTTTTTTTTTTTTTTTTTTTTTTTTTTTTTTTCTCACCAAGTTTAGTCATTAAAGTTTCAAATGGTTACAAATCCAGTCAACCTCAGTGACCATTTATGTATTAACCATTTATGTAACAAATTGAACTCGATTTGTAATCATTTGAACCACAAATACTAGACCTAGTGAAAAAGTAAAGTAAAGTAACTCCCAATACCGTCTTCCACGGGATATGGGTCCTAATACCGTCATCCACGGTGTATGGGGGAGGATGAGACGTAGACAGCCTTACCCCTACCTAAGGTAGAGAGGCTGCTTCCGGTTCTACCAAAGGTAGAAAAGGACCTCCGGCCTTGCAAGGGGTGAGGATCGAACCCTTGACCTCTGTCTCTAGAGGCAAGAGTGTTAACCACTTGATCCAACCTTGTTCTTTGACTAGACCTGGTGAAAAAAAATAAATAAAAAAATCAACGACTAAATGTGCAAAAATCAACAAGCCATATTCCATTTATATAATCCACTCTTATTATTATTATTATACGACGACCAATTATCATAAAGATGCGTGTAACATGTTCAACAAATGTATATGTGTTTCTAGCTTTGCATTTGTAATTATACAAAGTATTACTTCCTCCGTCCAAATAATTGGTCATAAACAAAAACACACAATTAAAAAAAAAATATCATCGTGACAACTTTTTTTTCTTATTTGCATAATAACAGTTTACCCTAATCAATTTTCTTACTTTTTTAAAATTTATAATAATTACCTCAAATGAAAGTAATATGATAAAACTTAATTCATATTCCTTGTGTATTTTTAAAAATAGACTATGAATTTGAAAATAAGTTAAAAAGAAAATACAAAGTAAAAAAGAAAAAAAGTATTCCATGTAAAATAGAAACAACAAAATGAGCCACGTGTGGGATGCAAAAAAAGAAACGTCACACAATCTAGTTTCGTCTTCTCCGTCACATAAAGAAGTCAGTTTTTTCCTCACAGTTAGCTGATTTTGTATAAATACTCTAGTAGTATATAAAATAAAAATAAACAGAAATCAACTCTTTTCACAAGAAATACATCTTCGGTTACAAACACTACGATGTAATCTGTTTATGCAAACAGGTCAACCCGAAACATGTTTAGACCATAGCTTAACCTGTTTATTTTCATGTCATTTTTGGAATTGGCACCCTAGTTTTAATTACATGATTTCTTATGTCTCAGGAAAATGGCGTACTGTTTATCTTTTTTCGGTGGTCCTGTCGTGGACTTTTTTAAGGGTCTTTGGACGGGTTTTGTTACGGAAAGGCTGAGTAACATCACTTCCTCTGCCACACGTGTTGAGGAAATGGAAAATAAAATGAAGGATTTGGAAAGAAAAAGAGTTGTTATCCAAAAGCAGAAGAAGGATAACGATACAAACAATAAAGAGATACCTACTAGCGTACCGCAGTGGTTGGAAGATTTTGAAAAGATCGAGAAAGATTTCGACAAGATAGTGAAGAAACCAAGTAACAACGATGGATGCTTCAATTTAAAAACGAAGTATGAAGTAGGAGAAGAAGCGTTGAAGCTTACCAAGAAGATTGACGTTCTTATTACACAAAGTAAGGACATCACCTGGACTAATGCAAAGAAACCTCTTGGAAGAGTCGATTCCAAAGGGCCGGCATCAACATCAGCATCCACATCAGCATCAACATCAGCATCCACATCGGCATCAACATCAACATCAACATCAGGTGGAAATACTCGAATTGTGTTCAAGTCAAGAGATAAGATATTCGATGATGCATTGAAGTTCCTTCAACAAGATGATGATAAGCCTCGAGTGATAGCCTTGTGTGGAATGGGTGGTGTGGGGAAAACCACACTGATGAAACAACTGAAAAAGGCTGCAGAAGATGACAAGATGTGTAAGTGGATTGTGGTTGTAGCTGTTGGGAAAAGTTCCAACTTGTTTAAAATTCAGGAGGTCATAGCAGCACACACAGGCGAATCTCTAACCGAAACTGATGAAACACTAAGGGCAACTCTTCTTTCCAAAAGATTTCAAGCATTTTCAAAGGATAAAGAAAAGAGTCTGGTCATATTGGACGATGTATGGGAGAAGATTAAACTCGAAGATATCGGATTAGCGAGTCCTTTGCAAAGTGGGGTTAAGTTGTTGCTCACATCGCGGGATGTACAAGTTTGCCGACAGATTGCAGAGGATGCTAATTCTGCTCTTGAAGAAGTTAAGGTTGGTGTCTTGAAGGAAAATGAAGCACAGGATTTCTTTTGTCAAAAAACAGGGATTTCAGCCGAACATGATTACTATGACATAGGATGTCAAATTGTCAAGAAATGTGGTTGTTTGCCGCTTGCCATCGAACTCATTGCTGGAACTCTTAAAGGTGAAAAGACCAGGGGTGTATGGAGACGTGCACTCAATCGTCTGAAGAATAATGATCTTGATGAGAATGTACAAGAAATTATTGAGATGAGCTACAATAATTTAAAACAAGAGGTTAAAGCGATTTTTCTGCTTTGTGGCTTGTTCCCCGAGGACTCTAACATCCCGATAGAAGATCTCACAAGATATGCATGGGGATTAAAACTTTTAAACAAAGTTTATGCTATTGAAGATGCTAGAGACAGCACACAAACGAGTGTTAGCAATCTCAAAAATGTATATTTGTTGATGGATGGTGATAGTGATGACTGTGAGTGTGTGAAAATGCATGATCTTGTGCTTGCATTTGTGGTGGCTACTGTTTCTAAAGGTGGTGAGGAGGGATGTTGGATCATTCACCATGAAGATGATTTCTCAAAGTGGAGTGAAGCTGATAATATGAGCCAGTCTTGCAAGCAACTTTCGTTAACATGCAAGGGCATGTCTGAGTTTCCCGGTGAATTTCAGTTTCCAAACCTTTCACTTTTGAAACTTATGCACGGAGATGAGTCGCTAAGGCCTCAAGACTTTTATGCAACAGTGAAAAAGCTTAAAGTTATAGCATTTGAGAGAATGGAGTATGCATTTGTTCCAACATCATTTCAGTGCTCCACCAACCTTCGAACTCTTTGTCTCCATAAATGCTCATTGACGTTTGATTTAGCTTGTATCGGAAATCTTTCGAATCTGGAAGTGCTGAGCTTTGCTAATTCTGGCATTACAACCATACCTTCCACATTCAGAAATTTGAAGAAGCTAAGACTACTGGATGTAACAGGTTGTTACAGTCTTGTTATAGATGTCGGTGTCTTGAAAGGCTTAGTGAAGCTTGAAGAGCTTTATATGATATCTTATGATGAAAATGCATGCTGCTTCACAGACAACAACAATATTGAACTTGCAGAACGTTCAAAGAACCTTTGTGCATTAGAATTTGAATTTATTGGTAACAATGCGCATATGAAGAACATGTCTTGTGAGAAACTTAAAAGATTCAAGCTCTCAGTGGGATGTTCTTTTACGGAAGTTAGAAACGCGCTGGACACAAGGAAAGTTGACACGCACTCATATGAAAACAGCTTGAAGCTGATCACCAATAGAGAAGAGCTCGAGCTACTGGAATCTATGATCAATGAGCTGTTTAGGATAACAGATGCCCTTTATCTGCAAGTGAATGATATGAATACTCTGCCATACTCTTCGTTTTCCAATTTAAGACTCCTTGTAGTTTCAAAATGTGCAGAGTTGACTTACCTTTTCACACCGAGTGTTGCAACAAATTTGTCAAAGCTCGAGTATCTGGATATTTCTGAATGCCCTGATATGAAAGCAGTCATACATACCAAAGATATAGTTGAGTTTTCGAAGTTAAAATATCTCAGGTTGGCTGACCTACCAAAGTTATCGCATTTCTGCAATAAAGTTGATGTAATTGAGTTGCCACGTCTCATGGAGTTGCGACTTAAAGGCCTTCCGAATTTTACAAGCATTTATCCCAGTAGTGCATCATCTTCTGTGTCGAGTAATATTTCCCGCGTGCAATCTTTCTTTCACAAAGAGGTAAGTCTGTGTTTTATTTTAACAATCTTTTATACTAACAGTGGTTCAAAAAGTGGCGAGTATCAAATGAATGAACAAATATTTTTTTACTTTGCAGGATGCGACTCCTATACTGGAGAAACTGGTTGTTTCTGATATGGAGAATTTGAAGGAGATATGGCCTCCTCAATTTAGTATTAGTAATCTTTGCATATTGAGAGAGCTTGAAGTCATGCGTTGTGAGTCCATTGAAGTCTTGTTCAACATGGATTTTGGTGAAATTGAGCAACTTAGCAGCAGCTTGAGAAGCATTCAAGTGTCAGAATGTGATCATCTTGTGAAGCTTTTTTCATGCAATCCATTTCCATTCCTGAATAATCTACAAGAGCTTTACGTCTATAGTTGTGGTTCCATTGAAGTGATATTCGACATCGACATGGGATGTGTTGGTGAAATGGATAAAGTTAGCAGCAGCAGGTTGAGAAGCATTTATTTGGAAAAATTATGGAAGCTTAGAGAGGTGTGGAGGATAAAAGATGCTGGAAATAACAACTTGATTCATGGATTTGAAGCTGTTGAAAGCATATGGGTCGAAAAATGTGAGAGGTTTGAAAAACTAATCACACCTGCCACAACCAATTTTGATATGAGAGCACTTAAACAAGTTCAAATTTGGTGGTGCGGCACAGAAAGAGAGAGAAACAATGAATTGGTTGAGAAAGAGAAAGAGGTACAATTTAATAAATGATTTCCAATTTTGTTTTTATCCTTTTGACCTCTTTTCATTACTTGAATGTTATTTATTCTTTTTAAAATAAATAAAAAAATTATATTGGGTTTTTTATTATTTTTAAAATAAATAAAAAAATAATTGTGAGAGGTTTGAAAATTTAATCACCACAACCAATTTGGATATGAGAGCACTCAAACAAGTTGAAATTTATAACTTAGAGAGAAAGAATGAATTGGTTGAGAAAGAGAAATAGGTACAGTACAACTAAATAAATGATTTCCATTTTTGTTTTTATCCTTTTGTGACCTCTACTTGAATGTTATTTACTCTTTTTAAAATAAATAAAAAAATAATACTCTTTTGATAGTGTTGCCAGCTATTTCTACGCTGTTTCTTCTATCTCATAACCTCTTCTTGAATAAATTATATTTTTTCTTTAAAAAATTTGTTGCAGTTATATTCATATTTTCTCAATGGGAATTATTACTAAATATATCATTTGTGGTTGTGATATGCAGATTTCTAAAATTGCATTCCCATTACCCACTTTTAATCACCTTCATAAACTTGATCTGCTGGGATATGAAGATGTGGAGGTGGTTTTTGAGATAACGAGTCCAATTAGTAGAGAATCACCTCACAATACCCAACAACAACTCATCATACTCCCCAATCTTCAAGGATTGTGGTTGTTTGGTTTGGAGAAGATGAGTCATGTGTGGAAGTGCAATTGGAATGAATTGTTAATTCTTCAAAAACAACCATCACAGTCCTCATTCCATAACCTCACAACCATATATATGTACAA